>CM040422.1:31716961-32316961 GCA_022702705.1 Papilionanthe hookeriana x Papilionanthe teres
AACAAGACGTTTTAATTTAGTTGTAGTTGTAGTTTTGTTGTTCTGTTTGTGATTAAATTTTGAGTTGTTTTATATTTTGAAATGTTGTGGCGGTGAATTTTATCTTGCAATAACTTTTAATTTAGTTTTGGTTTCAGTTTTAGGGACTATCATAAGAGTGTGGGTTTCCATGCAACAGTTGTTTATCATGCAAGAAAAGTATGTGCGATGCGATTCAATAAATTGCAACAAAATAAAAGCGTACCTGGAGGGTCTTCCCGTCATCCCAAGCTGCACTTAAACACAATTTAGAATATTTAAGCAAGTTCCTAGGTAAAGCTAAGGGAAGGGTTATGGTTTTCTACCAAATTCCTAATCCTATAGCTAGTCATTTCCTATGACGTCTAGGTTCTTGTGTTTTGGTTTGAGGACGATTTTCTTCATGAAAGAACAATTAAGTTCAATTGTTCTTATAAACATCCTATCATGTTGAGGAAGTGCTTAAGACGAATCTTAAACATCTTTTCAATATTGCTAGAATTGTTTTAAGTCCAAATGAATTTAATTATACAAATAAATTAATCGTCCGGGAATTCAAGTTTTGTTGTTATCTTACTCAGTGAACTAGGACATTTGAATATCCTATGATGGAAGTAACATTTCATTTAACATTATGTTTAGGAGTTATGACAACAAAAGCTTTCGAGGGCAAATTGATGTTCAAATGGTTTGTGATTTAATTTAATTTCAGTTATCGGATTTAAAATTGGAATAGTGTTCAAGTTGCTTTATTTTGAATTTCTTTATGTCTTAGGTGATGTTATTATTATTATTATTTTTAATTCAATTTAATTTAACTTTAATTTAATTTAATTTTGTTTAGCTTTAATTTTAATTTAATTTATTTAATTTAAATTTATTTTAATTTTAACTTGATTTTATTATTATTATTATTATTTTTTTAATTTAATTCAATTAAGTTTGATTTGATATGCTTTAATTTAATTCAATTTAATTTGATATGTTTTAATTTAATTTTATTTAATTAATTTAGTTTAATTTGATTTAATTTAATATGTTTTAATTTAATTTTATTTAATTTTATTCAATTTAAATTTTAATTTAATTTTAATTTTAATTTTAATTTAATTGAAATTTTAAAAGGGTTTAATTTAAATAATTTAACTTTAATTTAGTTTAAAGATTAAATCTTTTAACATTTTAAATCTTAAACTTGGATTATCATTTTAATTAGGAATTAAATATTATGGAGATGATTAATTTAGGGATTCTTAAATTAAAGAACAAATCTCTTCCTAATAATATCCCTATTTTAATAATTCCAATTTTATTATTCTTCCAAATTTAATCAATTATTTAATTAAGGTTTATTTTAATTATTTTCACATTTTTTGATAGGTTTCTACCCTTTAATTATTTAAATTTCAATCATCCAAATCAGATTAAGATCAAATATTTTACTCTTTAATTTTATTAAGCCTAAAGTTTTAATTAAAGGTTAAAATTTTAATTACCATTTTGCCCCTTCAAGCTTAATAATTTCATAACTCACTAAATTGAGCTTAAATGAACTTGAAATTTTTATGTGACTTCATCATATGTCAATAAAGACATGAGAGGAGAAAATGTGATTTTTCTGTATTTAATTTATTTATGTAATTATTTTTGGTGGAAAATAGGGATTTCCAAGGAAAATTTAATAATATGACCAAGGGAAAGTTTCTGTCCTTAAGAAAATTATGGGACATTCCTAATGACCAGAGGTCCACTTGGCCCAATTTTGGTGATTTTTTGAATTATATTCTTTTTATTATAATTATTTTGAGTTTTGGAGTATTAATTAATTTAAAAATAAAATAAAGGTTGAAAAATAAATTTTATATTTTTCAAAAATCTCTCTGATATCAAGGAAATTAGAGAATCAATTTTTACAATTTTTTGATTTTTCTTTGATTTATTAGAATTATTTTAGTGGAAATGCTAAAAAAATACATTTTTTAATTTTAAAATTACCTTAGGGATTTAAAATTTAATATCTCATCGAATAGACCTAAGAAAAATATGGGGTTTGTTCCTAAGTGATTAGAATTCAAAATGTGACATTTTAGTGAATTTTATTATTTTTGTGATTATTATTATTATTTTTAATTATTAAAATATTAAAATAATATAAAAAAGGAACTTTTTTAGAAAATTGAAATTTTAATTTTCTTAAATTCCCCTGATATCGAGAGGCTCCAAAACCAATTTGGTGAATTTTTGAAAAGTATTTTGAAAGTTATGAATTTTTAAAGTTTAAATTGGCTAAATGGCTTAATCAACCCATTTAGTAGGGCTAACCAAGTCCAATTGACTTCAATTTTTTATGGTGGGTTCCTTTGATCCTAAAGGTCAGTGGAGAATTGATTTCAAGCCAATTTGATGTATGATTAGCTCTAATTAATTAAGGACCTATTTTTGGTGTTTAGGCCAATTAGGGTTATTCCAAGTGAATTAATTCAAAAGCTATTTTTCCTAGGGTCCTCTGGTCATAAGAAACATCACCAAATTTTTCTAGAATTTATTTCACAACATGCTAATTATTGGATTTAAAATGTTCAAAACATCAACATGAATTTGAAAAATCAATAACTTCTCATAGGGATGGCCTCTGACTTTGGAAAATTCAGGGAATGTTCCCAAATTCAGAGGCTTCAAAAGCCCTATGGTCTCATGCCATGGTGAATTTCATATATGCATGGAGAATTAAAACAATGCAGAGGGTAAATAAATCATTAAAAATAAAATACTTCATGAAATTAAATGATTTCTTTTCCACATTATTCTCCTTTGTTCATCGAGCAAGAGGGTATTTTTATTTTATTTTTCTGATTTTCCTACACAAAGTTATGCATTTTTGAAGTTTAGGGAATTAAATAAATAAAAAAATACCCTAATTTCCTACTTATCCACGCGGGGCCACGCCATCCTCGGCAGCTCCGAAACGCCGCGTGTCGCGCTGCCATTCGACGCCTCCATCCAACTCAGCGCTCCGGGGGCCCGCTGTATCGTTCTGTCTCCTCATCCGGAGCGATCCTGGCCGTCTGTCCGTGCGTGTATGGAATGAACGACATCCGTTCATCATCCCCAAGCGTCCTCACCCGAGAGCCGTCCACACTAAAACCCTAAGAACTCTCTCATTTCTCAACGGATTTTAGTGTTCTTGTGCTCTATGGATTCGTCTTGAAGAGACGAATACATCTATACAGTGATCATGCATTGAAATTAAAGCATTTGAAATGGAGAATCTCCAGAAGCTCGGGATGAAGAATTAGCTCATACCTTTGCTCGGAGAAGTGTGACTTCAATCCGAGGGTTGTGTCACCTTCGATTGGATCCCAAGCAAGCTCCGGATGAAGTCTCCTGGTCGCAGTGAATCGCCTAGGTATGATTTCAACCAAGCCCGATCACAAAGCTTGGAGTCTGGAACAGATGGGTGGTCTGGAGAGGGGGCTTTTGCTAGTGGACTCCTTCCCTTGGTCTGGTGAAGGTGTAAGACCAATCAATTTGAGGATTGATCCACTGTGGAGAAGTGTCCTGGTTTTTGGTGGAATTTTGGTCGAGAAATTGGGCTCTGTTGGTGGGGATTAGGGCAAATTGTCACTAGGGATCAACTGCTCTAAGTATGGAGAGTGTTCTGGAACAATTTTGGCAGGGTTTCAGTAAGATCTGGTTCAACACCTCTCATGGCCGAGAGGGGGTGTTGTTTAAATAGGAGAGGGTGGAGGGCCTCCCAGGGGGAGTTATGGCTTGGGATCAGCTGCTCTTGGCAAGAGAAGAACAACTACAATGGCCTGCTGGGATGGGGCGGCTCGACGAGTGAGAATTCCAAGTTTGGGCTCACATGCGAGCTCTCGACCCGGTGGTTTCCGGCGGCTGTGGTGGCTGGCCGGCCGGGGTCGGGTCACCCTCGAGGTCGGGGAGGTCGGTGGCGGGGCTTAGTGCGATCATTGGGATTGGCCATGTGTAAAGGGCTTGATTTAGATGGAATGGGGGAGGAGCTAATTTTGGGTCCAAATGGGTCCAAGTCATGGATTTAGGTTTGGTTCACCCTCCAAGGCCTAATTTTTGGGCTAAGGGAATCAGGTAAGTCAGCTAGCTTAATGGGGAGAAGTCACCATCTAAGTACATTTATGTTTAATCAAGGTTTAGAAGAGTCATGAAAAGGCTTAATCACCCTTAAGGGAATCATTAAAGGACTCCCTCCCTTTGCCAAAAATGACATGGTGATGTGTAAAGTGGCTGCCATGGCTTGCATATGGCTTGTGCATGGCTTCATCGCTCCATTTGGCTTGGGGCAAAGCTTAGTCAATTTCATGGAAGTAGATTTTAGGAATCTTGGCATTTTTTATGGAAATTTGGATGAAGCTTGATTTGGAATGGTTTAATGATGATTTTGAAACTTAGGGGTGATATCAATTAAAGGTATGATGAAAAGAAATTGCCATGTTGGCTTTAGGGCCAGTCTTAGGCTTTTGTATTTGGTGGAAATGGGCTTTTAGAATGGTTTAGGAAAGTTGGCCTTTAGGTTTGAAAACAAATTGGTGGATGGAAATTTTGTGAAGGATTGGGCCAAACAAATGTTGGTTTTAGCTCATGGATGTGTTATGAGTGATTTGAAGCAAGTTGGGAGTGATTTGGGTTTGAATTGGGTTGAATTTGGGCTTCTTTGGTGAATGGGCCAATATAGGTCAAATTGGTCTAACTTGGGCCAATGTTGGGCTAGGGTTGAAATTAATGTAAAATAAATGTTGGGAAATGTTTATGGGAGTGTTTCAAAGAAGTTTTGGCTTTGGTTGGGTTTTGATTTTGGGGTTTGGGTTTATTTGGGTTAGGTTTGGGTTTAGGTCAAAATTGTGCCTTTTAGCTTTGGGTTGAATTTGAGTGGGGTTTGGGTCTAAATTTTGGGTAAATCATGTTAGTGTTTTGTTTGTGGGGATGCTAAGGAAGGTTTAGAAAAGGTTTGGGGTTAATTGGAGTTTAATTGGGTTAGTTAGGATTAGGTTTGGGTCATGGGTCCAAATTGGGCTTTAAGGCCAAAAGTGAAATTGGATTCAAATGTCAATCAAATTGGACTTGGATTTGGTATAGATTGGTGTTGGGAATGTTTAATTGAAGTTTAGAATTGAATTGGACCAGAATTTGGGTCAATTGGGTAGGTTTGGTTTGACATTGGGTTCACTTTGGGTTAAAATGAGTCAAATTGGGGGTTTTGGCAAAAGTGGGGTAAATTGACAAAATTTGCCCATGGTGTAGTTGCACAAAATGAAATTAGGAATATTTGGGATTTTTCTGAAATTTTCTGAGAATTTTCTGAATTTTTGGATTTTTGGGTCAAGAGGGGTATTTTGGGTATTTTGAGGGTATTGGGAGGTATTTTTGGAATTTTTGGTATTTTTGGCTATGGATGATCATCTTGATTGGTGAGGAAATGTTCAAGGTTAATTTTGGGGAATTTTGGGTGATTTGGAGATTTTGAAAAGTTTGGGTGATTTCAAGGGCTTTGGTAGGTTAGGCGGGTGTAGGGTCCCGGGAGTCAAAAATTGAAAATTTGGAAAATTGAAGATTGAGTAAATGTAAGTGGAATGAAATCATTTTGGTTGAGCCATGAAGCCATATTAAGCCTATATGAGCCATGAAGGGACTCATTTGAGGCATCCACTATGTTGTTCCTAACCCTCTGCGCGAGGGCTTAGGGCTTAAGGACCATCCATGTGAATCACCTTTATGAGTCAGGAGGCCAAGTTGGGTATGGGTGTGGTTTTAGGAGGTGTGTGAAAGTGTAGTGTATAGGTGTAGTGTGTGTGTAAGCCAACCCTTCACTGCGACCGGTGCCACCGAGGGCGATCCTAAGGCCAAAGAGTCCTATAGGAACTCATCCTTTAAACTTCCACATTTGGTTTCAACCCTCTAGGTGATTAGGGGTCTACAGTCAAGTTTGTGGAGTTTGCAGGGAGTTAAGAAGTGGTTTGAATTTCTAGGTGGTGGGTCCCAATTCTAATCCTCTAAGATAGTAAAAGGAAAAGCCTAAGGCTAGATCCTAAGTACTAAAGAGAAGAAGAGAAGACCTCATCAAAAATGAGGTCAACATGGGGATGTTAGGAAGGCTTTAGAAAAGATTTGGGGCCAATTGGGGTTGAATTGGGTTGGTTTGAGCTAGGTTTAGGTCATGGGCCAAAATTGGGCCTTAAGCTTCAACTTGAAATTGGGCCTAAATGTCAATCAAATTGGAGTTGTATTTGGTCTAAATTGATATTGGGGATATTGAGTTCAAGTTTATAATTGAATTGGACCAAAATTGAGGTGAATTGGGGTGGTTTGGTTTGACATTAGGTTCACTTAGGCTAAAAATGGGTCAAATTGGGGGTTTTGGTAAAAGTGGGGTAAATTGGAAAAATTGGCTCATAGTGTAGTTGAACAAAATGCAATTGTGAATATTTGGGATTTTCTGGAATTTTTTTGGAATTTTCTGAATTTTTGGATTTTTGGGGAAAAGGGTATTTTGGTAATTTTGGGGGGTTTAGGGGTATTTTTTTGGAAGTTTTGGTATTTTTGGCCAAAGATGGTCAATTTGAATGGTGGGAAGTGTTTAAGATTGGTTTTGAGGGATTCTTGGGTAATTTAGGTAATTTTGCAAATTTTGGGTCATTTCAAGGGTATTTGGTAGGTTTGGTGGGTCCGAGGCCCCAGGGGTAAAAAATTGAAATTTTGAAAAAAGGAAGATTGATCAGATGAGAGTGCATTGGGATCACTTTGGTTGAGCCATGAAGCCATATTAAGCCAATATGAGCTATGAGAGGACTCATTTGGGGCATTCACTATGTTGTTTCTAACCATCTTAGCCAGGGGCTTAGGGGTTAAGGACCATTCATATGAATTACCTATATGAGTCAGGAAGTCAAGTTGGGTGAGAGTATGATTTTAGGACTTGGAATGTGTGTGAGAGTGTAGTGTATGTGCAAGTCAACCCTCTCCAGACCAGGCCATCCAGGGTATTCCTAAGGCCAAAAAGTCCTATAGGGAACTCATCCTTTAAACCTCCACATTTGATTTCAACCCTCTAGGTGATTAAGGGGTCTACAATCAAGCTTGTGGGGTTTGTAGGGAGTTAAGAAGTAGTTTGAATTTGTAAATGGTGGGTTCAATTTCTAGTCCTCTAAGATTAGTCAAAGGAAAACCCTAAGGCTAGATCCTAAGTACTAAAAAGAGAAGTAAAAGACCTCATCAAAAATGAGGTCAACAAGGTCACATGCAATTATATGGGTGAGAATTGTTGTCCATATAATTGAATGCAAAAATATTAGGAGATATTTTTTAATGGGGAGTAAAATTAGAGGAATTTAGAGTGACAGGAGAAAGCCCCCTAATTTGTTTTGATATTTTAAATTTTTTTATGAGAAGTTAGCCCCCAGGTAGAGAGAATCGAGGGAACTCTAGAGTGAGAGCTTGTATCTTTCCTGCCTAACCATTTTAAAAATTAACCAATGTTCTTTATAGAACCGAGTAAGGGTAAAGAATAAATTTTCTCCTATTTGTCACAGCAAATTTAAATACTTCCATAAAAATACTTTCATAATTATTACTTCTTTATAAGAGAAGAAAAAAGATATTTTATTTCCTAGTGTTTTATATCGTGTTTTAAAGTTCTGATAATTTTCATTTCCTGCTTAGCTTTTTATCAAGAATACCAAAAACAACTTTAAAACTTTACAAATCAAAACATACTTTCAAATGTCATTAAAAAAGTAAAAATATAATTTTCTTATTTCCTTAAAAAGTTTTTACATTTCCCTGTGGGTTCAATATCTCAGGGCTTAATCAGAAAGTCCTATATTACTTGATAAACGATACATATACTTGCGTAGTATCCCATATTATAAAATCATAATTTTCATATCTAAATCACAAGCATATATATTTGTCGGGGACCACACCCTTCCTATCTACTATTTCAAAATCAAATTCTTTCGAAAGAATAATCTATCTTATAACTCTTGGTTTTGCATCCTTCTTATTCACTAGATACTTAATAGCAGAATGGTCAGTATGCACCACAGATTTTGTTCCAATTAAGTATGATCTGAATTTATCAAAGGAAAATACTATAGCTAGTAACTCTTTTTCAGTTGTGGTATAATTAATTTGAGCTTCTTTCAGAGTTTTTCTAGCATAGTAGATTACTTTGAAAATCTTATCATATTTCTGACCTAAAACATCTTTAATAGCATAATCACTAGCATCAAACATTAATTCAAGCAGTTTTTCTCAATTTTGTGAAACTATAATGCATGTAGTGATTAATTTTTCTTTCAATGATTCAAAAGCTTTTAAGCATTCTTCATCAAAATAAAAAATCACATCTTTTTCAAGTAAACGGCATAAAG
Organism: Papilionanthe hookeriana x Papilionanthe teres; assembly: GCA_022702705.1. Taxonomy (NCBI): domain Eukaryota; kingdom Viridiplantae; phylum Streptophyta; class Magnoliopsida; order Asparagales; family Orchidaceae; genus Papilionanthe; species Papilionanthe hookeriana x Papilionanthe teres. The sequence continues at coordinate 31,725,385 of CM040422.1, forward strand.
GCTTTGAGATTTTTGAAAATTCCTTAATATAACGTCTGTAGAATCCAGCATGTCCTAGAAAACTTCTAATTCTCTTCACATTTATCAGGCAAGGTAAATTAACGATCACTTGAATTTTTGCAGGGTCTACCTCCCTATATTTTTCTGATATAAGATGTCCCAAAACAATTCCTCCTACAACCATAAATTAGCATTTTCCTAATTAAGAACTAAATTAGTTTCTTCATAGCGCTTAAGAACTCTTGATAGATGTTCTAAACATGATTCAAAAGTAATTCCGAACACTGAAAAGTCATCCATAAAAACTTCAATTCCCTTTTTAATTAAATCACAAAAAAAATGCCATCATAAATCTCTGAAATGCAGTAGAGGCATTACATAAACCAAAGGGCATTCTTCTATAAGCAAATGTACCATAAGGACAGGTAAACGTTTTTTTCTCTTGATCATCAGAAGGAATTTGTATTTGGTGGTAACCAATATATCAATCCAGAAAACATAAGTATTTATCCCTAGCCAGTCTATCCAACATCTCATCTAGAAAGGGTAGTGGAAAATAGTCTTTCCTGGTGGCAAGGTTTAATTTTCTATGATCAATACATATACTCCACCCTGTAACATGTCTTGTTGGTATTAATTCATTCTTTTCATTAGCAGTCAGAGTAACTCCTCCATTCTTAGGAACACAGTGAATCTAACCCATGCACTATCTGAAATACGGTAGATAATTCCAGCATCCAACCACTTTAAAATTTCATTCTTCACAACAACTTTCATGATAAGATTTAATCTCCTTTAAGGATCAGCCCGAGGTTTGCAATTCTCATCCAAAGGGATTCTATGCGTACACATTGAAGGACTGATTCCTATAATATCAGTTATTGTCCATCCAAAGGCTTTCTTATATTTCTTTAGAATTTCAATCAAAATCTCTTCTTCTTTTTCATTCATTTGAGAGGAAATTATAACTGGAAAAGTTTAGGAATCACCTAAAAAGGCATACTTTAAATGAGTAGTAAGAATCTTTAAAATAAGTTCAAGAGTTTTTTCAATTAATGGACTAAAAGATTCACCTTTTTTAGTTATGTCCAACAATTCAAAATTTTCATGAATATAATTTAAATCTTCCTCACGAAAATCTTCAGAATATTGTAATTCCTCTTGTTGCTTGTGTTCCAATTTTCACTTTCAGATTTATCTTCATATGTTGATTTGAAATGACATTCACTTAGATATCTGATAACATCCATCCTGTAGCACTCAACATCTTTACCTCTTGTAGGATATTTTATTGATTTTAAGATATTGAATGTAACAGTCTGATCATTGACTCTCATAGTTAATTCATCTTTTTGCACATCTATCATTGCTCTGCCTGTGGCTAGGAAAAGTCTCCCTAAAATTATGGGTATCTCTTTATCTTCCTCCGTATCTAGGATAATGAAATCAACATGAAAGATAAATTGATCCAACTTAACTAAAACATCTTCTATAACTCCTTTAGGATATGCGATCGAACGATCTGCTAATTGCAGAGTTACAGTAGTCTGGGGTATTTCTCCTAATCCCAGTCTTTTGAATATAGATAATGGCATAAGATTAATGCTTGCACCTAAACCACATAAAGCACTCCCATAAATTTTGTCACCGATCGCACATGGAATTATGAAACTACCAGGACATTTAAGCTTTTCAGGAAGTTTTTTCTGAATTATTGCATTGCACTTCTCACTAAGTGAAACATTTCATTATCTTCAAACTTCTTTTTTATGTTGAGAATATCCTTCATAAATTTCACATAGCTTGGCATTTGTTCCAAGGATTCAACAAATGGAATATTCATTGTAAGCTTCTTAAAAATTTCCAAGAACTTTGAAAATTGCTCATCCAATTTTTTTTGTTGAAGTCTCTGAGGAAATGGAGATGGTGGCTTTTCTAAATCAATCTTTGGTGGAGAAATAAGTCTTTCCCAACCTTTCTGAGAGTCCTCTTTTGGTTCTTCAATCTCTTCACTCTCTACATTAATCTCTTTATGAACTCTACCTTCCAACTCTCTTCCACTTCTCAACTGAATAGCTTTTACTTTCTATTTATTTTTATTACTTGGATTTACTTATGTATTACTAGGAAGCATTTCTTGGGATTTATTACTTAATGAATTGGCAATCTGTCCCAATTAATTCTTAATATTTCTAATTGTTGCTCCTTGACTTTGCAATAGATTTCCCATTTGTAACACCACTTCTTCTATAGACAACTTCTTCTCCTTAAATTGTGAATTACTGTTAAAACTTGGAGGATATGTTGGTCTATAATTATTATTTCCTTAGCTGTTCCAGTTCTCCAATGGGATTACTTGGTTGTTCCCCCATCGTTGATTAATACCACTCTGATTATCGGTATTCCAGTTAAAGTTTGGATGATTCTTCCAACCTAGGTTATAATAATTGGAATATGCATTATTAGGCTTATTTATGGCATTCAAAATTTCTAATGATGTTTGAGAATGAACAATTTGGCCTAATTAATTTTCTTCAATCATAAAAATTGGCTGAGAAAAATTCATTCCAAGTTGGTCTATCTTCCTTAAAATTGCGGCAACTTGATTCGCTAGCATAACAAAAGCATCATGTTCATGAATATTGGCTACCTTTTTAGGATTTAACCTTTAAAAAGGCCATTAAAAATTATTAGTAGCCATTTCTTCAATTAAAGCAAAAGCATCAGCAAACTGTTTAGACATCGATGAACCACCGGCAGCGGCATCGTTAATAGAGCTAAGAGATCCAACTAATCTATTATAAAAGGTTTGAATTAGTAATCAATCTAGATCAAATGATGTGGAAAAATTCTTAAGAGAACCTTCAAATGTTCCTATGCTTCATAAATAGATTCCCCTTCAAACTGACAAAAAGATGTAATGTCATTTCTAAGCTTCGTAGACTTTGATGGTGGGAATTATTTAGCAAGAAATTTCTACGCTAAATTACTCTAAGTTCTGATAGATCCAGGTGCTAATAAATTTAACCATATCTTAACCTTATCCCTCAATGAGAAAGAAAAAATTCTAAGTCTAATAGCATCATCCAAAACACCTTTGTATTTAAAAGTAGCACACAATTCCAGAAAATTGGTAAGATGTAAATTAGGATCTTCAGTTGGCGCTCCCCCAAATTGATTCTTTAATATCATATGGATAATAGTAGGTTAAACTTCAAAGGAATTTGCCGCTACAGTAGGTTTTTGAATACTACCACGAAGTTGTAGGGTTAGTATAATCTCTTAAAGGCCTGAATTCTTGATGGATTTCAACATTTTGATTCGCCATTTCTTGAATATTTTTGTCTTTCTCTATATTTTTAATTTTTTTGATTTTTCTGATAGTTCTCTCCAATTCAGAATTGTAAGGCACCAGTCCTTCAGAACCTAAAATACGCATACACAACAAAATAAAACAAAATAAAACACACCAACAAAAGTAAGAAAAAAGTAAAAATTTAGTTTTTTTTCTTAAATTTTCTTTAAAAAATATTTTAATTAATTTTCCCGACAATGGTGCTAAAAACTTAGTACTGTCTGAATATTTATGCTCACGTTTTACACTTTATATATCATCCAATGATAATCTCTCTTTCTGAAGAAAATAAGAAATATATTTTAATTGTTTTATAATATGAGATTCTACACAAGTATACGTATGGTTTATCAAGTAATATAGGACTTTCTTATTAAGCCCCGAGATATCGAACCCACGGGAAAATGTTCTAAAAATTTAAAAAAAGTAGAAATACCACTTTTTTACTTTTCAAAATGATTTTGTATGTTTTAAGATAGAAAGTTTTTAATTTATTTTTAATATTTTCTTTTTAAGAAAAAGTAAAGCAAGCAACTAAAATTAACAAGACTATAAAACTATATATATGAAAGCAAATGAGAATGAAATATCTTTTTCCTCCTTCAATGAATTGGTAATAATTTTGAAATTTTGTTGTGGAAGTATCTAAATGTGTTGTGACAAATAGGAGCAGTTATATTCTTTACCCTTGTTTGGTTTTATAAAGAACTTTTGTTAATTTGAGGTTTTGAAATCTTCTAAATGGGTTAGGCAGGAAAGATACTAGCTCTCACTCTAGAGTTTCCTCTTCTCCCTCTACGTGGGGGCTAAACTCTCATAACAAAATTTAAAATATCAAGCCTAATGAGGGGCTTTAGCCTATCACTCTAAAGTCCTCTAATTTTACTCCCCATTAAAAAGCATATCTCCCTATTCATTTGCACTCAAACATATGGAATACATTTCTCACCCCTATAAATGCATGTGATTCATTCAAATTGTTGATTGAGACAATACCACATTGGTTCTTACATGTTCTCACAACAAATTTTAGCATCTCAATTGACTAAATTAAGATGTAAATGAAGAGTAAGGCAGTGAAATCATCACAACTTCTTCCAACATTAAACATCTATACATCACACAACTTCCTTCCATAATTTAATAACTTCTTCATTCGAAAGGAAAAAGATGAAACAAACTACTCATAACTCATGGAGAAAAAACACAAACAATTTAAATTGAAAGAAGAAATCATTGTAAAAACACAATAATTTTTACTTAAAACCAAATGTAAAAATAAAGATAAAAACTTATCTGAAAATCCTCTCCACAAAACTCTCGAAGTTCCTCTGAAACTTTTGCTTTCCACTAGATAACTCCTTAGAGGTTTGCTCCCAACTCTAAGGATTGACTCTCCTAAATTCTAATTTAAACTATGATAAGGTGGAAAAGTAAAGAAAATATTGCAAGAAGATGGCTCTCTTTCTTCCTCTTTCCCTTGAACCAGTTCAAGTTTTTCTTCAACTTCTCCTGCTAAAATTTTCTTCAAAACTCTTCTCTATGGTGTGGCGCCACTCTGTGATCTTTTAGTCTTCATTTTAATAATTCTCTATAAGATGATTTGGTGTCTCTTTAAATTATGTCCAAACTTAAAGAATCTACCATGAGATGCATCCATACATTCAAATTTTAAATGATTATTGGCGCTAATGGTAAGTTAATGAAGTTTAAACCAAAGGGTGATTCAAAAACCCCTTCAAATTTGCGTCAAATTAATTTAAATTTGTCACTTTAAGAGTGGTGCCTATGCGCCAGCCATCTGGCACTTAGGTGCAAGAGGCCAATTTTGTACACCTTTCAATTTTTGCTCCAAATTTGACCTTTTTTTTCTCATTTCATCACAATCAGTCTTTTTCATCATACCTACAAGAAAAACATGAAAATACCTTCCATTAAAGTTCAATATCATGAAAAGTAGGTATAAAAATGTGCTTAAAAACCTTATATAGTTTAGGTGTATCACCCATCCACCTGGACTTGAGTTTTCCAGCAAATAATCTTAATCTGGCATTATATTGTAAAACTTGTTGTCTTAGTTTAATATTTTTTTTTAGAATCTTACGATCATGCCACATCTTCATCTTTTCTTTATATATCTTTACACTTTCATATGATTCATTAATTATCTCTCCAAGCTCATTTAATTGCAATAATCTTTTCTCACTAGCATCCTTCAAATTATAATTGAACTCTTTAATAGCCGAAAATGCTTTATTCTCATGTTCAACTAGTAAATGACAAACTTTTCCAAAAATTAGCATATACGGTGACATTCCTATAGGAGTTCTGTGTGTAGTCCTATAAGCCCACAAAGTAAAATCCTGTTTGATTGACCCATCCTTTTTGTTTTGATTAAAAATTTTTTCCAAAACTCTTTTAATTTCACAATTGGGTAATTTAACCAAACCATATATCTGAGGATGATAAGCAGTAGCAATTTTATGAATGGTATGTGATCCACTTTTCGATATTTATACTTACAACTATGATATGAAAATTAGCAACGTCACCTAAAACTTGATCTCGTACTGAATATATATATTGAAGATTCTGTTATGGAAATTATGATTTATATTTTGGATACTATGCAGGTATACGTATCATTATCAAGTAATATCGGGCTCTAATGAAGTCCTTGATATCGATCCCACAAGGAAGTTAGAGAATTTTAAAGACAACTTAAAATAGATTTACTTACTAATCTAGTATACGAAAATTAAGAACACTTAGACTATAATAAACTAATGCTTAAAAGGGTTGAATATAAAATTTCAGAAACGTATCTTTCTCCTTGTTTGAGAGAATTAAGTGAATGAGTAATTAAATGAGTTTTTTTAATTGTATTGTGCCAAATAGGAGCATTCCCATTCTTTACCCTTTGGTCCAGGTACAAAGAATATTGACTAGTCTTATGTTTGGTTACTGAATCTGCAGTTAGGCTGGGAGGATACTGACTGCCACTTCAGAGCTCCCACATTCCCCTCGTCTGAGGGCTAACATCTACACTTTAGCTCCCAAACAATAGGACTAAATTGAATATTTTAGTCTTTCACACTAAAATGTCTAATTCTACGCTCGATAGTTAATATTTCCCTATTTATTTGCACCCTCCTTCCAAGGCTTTTGACTTCCCTGAATCTTGGATGTAATCTTTACTATAGTTCATAATTCAACATATGCTAATACATCAATTGGCCAAATTGAAAGTAAATTAAGATTTAAGTAAAAGATTAGCACAATTTCTATATTCATATTTTTAGGCACAACTACTTTAATTCATCATTTCACAAAATCTTGATAATAAGGAGAAAGACTAAGGAAACTAATCAGAATGCATGAGTAAAATAACACAAATCATGGATTTCATTAAAGTTAACAAACAATAAACAAATATACTTATCTCAATTCTTCTCCCCAAGCAGACTCCTTGAAGTTCCTTTGACTCTTCCTTCTAGTACAACACACTTAATTAAACTCACCAACACACTTAAACACTCTTTATACACACTATGAAGAATCTATATAGAAACTAAAAGACTCTAGAATGACACACTACTGACTAAAATTCGTCTCTATTTATAGAAGGGGTCAAATCTTCAAAGGTTACTTAAGCACCTCTTCAAAAAGCATCCAGGTTCAATGTATCTGGCTCAATTTTACTGTCTCGCCGTTGGCGGGCTCGATCTCACCATCGGTGGGCTTCTAGAAGATGGATAAACCGCATATCTCGCTGTCGGTGGGCTCGATCTCACCATCGATGAGATAGTTCATTTTTCATCTATTTTAGTCCTTTCTGCTCCAAATTCGCTTCTTTTCGTGTTTTTTGCTTTCATTACTTATAAATCTTCATTCATGCAATAAAATAAAAAAATACCTTTCTTTAAAGTGTAATTTCATATAAAATTTGTATAAATTTCTCAATACATTTTTCAATGGTCAAAATCCCCCAAACTTAACTATTACTTGTCCTCAAGTAATTTTAATACTAAATAAAAATAATTATTGTTTGTAATAAAACTTTTAATTCATAAATACTATGAATTAGATTTAAATAAATACTGTAGTAAAGTTTAATAGAAATATTTTTAGATAATTAAATTAATTCTATGGATATAAGGCTATTTAGTCATCAAGTTTAAGATTTTTAGTCTTCTATTTATTTTAAGAATGACTATATTTGAAATATTAAATTACTTAAAATATTCAGATGATAGAAAGTTCATGAAAACACTACTCAGTAAAATACTAATCCATATATATATATATATATATATATATATATATATAAGTTTAGAAATATAATTGAGTTTTCCTTTTAGGTTGATTCAAATGAAGCCAATTTTTATAGGGCATCTCCTCAAGCTTCTCCTCACTTATATTTCTCTTTTCATTTGGATTGATTTTCAATCCAATATTTTTTTTTCTTTTCTTTTCAGGGATTGATTTTCAATCCTTCTATTTCCTTTTCAAGTGAGGATTACTGTATCTGGATAGCCTGTTAATGATTTTGAACTTCATTTTCCTCTTTCCTAAATTTGAAACTTGAAATATTTCCTTACTTTAATATATATTTCAAAGCTTTTACTTCATTGGGTTTAATCTTTTCTTTCTCAACTAAATATTTAAGAATTTCATATTTTAAAATATAGTTTTCCTTACTTTAAATAGTTAACTATATTCTTATCCTTTTAAACTAAATTTTTTAATCTATAAAATTAGTTTAATTACTAGAAATATTTTATTCAACTTTCAAAAATAATTAAATAAATTGATTCTAGTTAATGAATTAAAATTACTACAGAAAATCATATTTATAATAATTTTGAAAATGTAAATTGAGAACAATTTAATAATTAAATTTCTGTTTTTCCCTCCCCCAAACTTAAATTTTTCTATCTAACTATAAATGTTGAAAAGGAAAATATACTTTAAATTTAAATCATACCTTTTAGCTTTAGGTATTTTTCCTTTGAAGTTCTACAGGCTTTTTCCTTTACTTAATTAACCTGTACTGTTAGTATTTTTCTACACATATAATATTTAAAGAAAGTGATGGGTAAAGAAGTTTAACACAATACTACCACATTTTATACTAACATATTACACTACATCCACATACATTTACTAATTCAATCCAAGGTTACAATAGCAATCTGAAAACAAAAAAAAAATTAAAAAATATATAACTTTAACAATAATGTTTAAAAAGATCTGCCCACATCATAATCAAGTTCATAAACTAAACATTAATACTAAAGTTCCACAAAAATCACATAAACAATCATCTAGCATAACAGTTAAAGTTCATAATTAAAAAAACTTAAACAAATAAACATAAACATCAAATCTAAAATCTAATCTCCTAAATCAAAATCCCAAGCCACGTCATCGCCTCCTTGGTCTGCAGGTGGAGTAGGCTGATATTGAATGTATCGAGGGCACTCAGGGAATACAATATCGAGTTCTCCTCCCCTGTAGCGGCTCTCAGCATCATAATAAGCTCTCTCATAATCAAAGTGTCTCTGGAGATACTCACTGTCATAATCATGTCGCCTCTCCAAACCTCCAATCTTGTGATCAATATGCTCTAATTTCTCTTCAATCTTCTCAAAACTCTTTTCCTGCAGGGTCATCTCATTCATCAGATCATGAAGGGTAGGGGAACTGTAAGTAGGAGGGTCATAACTGGTAGAGGTAATATCTCTACTTAAAGAAGGTACATAAATCCTAGTCCCAGATCTCCATCCTTTGTAGGATTCATATTTCTTAATTTTAGCTGGAGTAATGGGTTTCATAGGCTCCACCCATTCCTCATCATCTCTCGCCTCTACCCCAGGTAATTGGCAGAGTGAATAAATCAAACCAGAGTGTCCTAGTCCTCCTCCGCTCTCACTTCTACCAGTGGTTAATGTATTTTTGTAAATTATACTTCCCACATTAATTCTTCTTTGGTTCTGAATACAGAAATTCAACTGCTCTATCTCTTGTTACCTCACTATGGTGATAGGTGGGTAACAAGGTAGAACAAATAAAATAATGCCAGACTTTAGATAATGCATTCAACATTGAGAGAGGGAAATTTACCCGTTCACACTGCTTGATTTTCTAAACTCCTTCCCCATCAGTGAGAAAGCTGATTACTTCTTCCGGCGGTCCTTCCGTAGTTCCAAATGTTTCATACTCGCTGGTGTATAAGTCTCGTATTTCATAAAAAGAATTGATCCTTGCAGCACTGAAATCAACTAAAAATCCTCTCACCTTGATTGGTGCATCTTCTATCGCTGTCAGATTGGCATAAAATTCTTTAACTACTTCCACTGCAGCTTTATTTGTTGTGTAACAAATGTTCTCCCATCCTCTTTCTTTGATTATTTGTTCCACTTCTCCTCCTGGATTTTTAAAAACTCGATCTTGAATATATTTCCTGGCTTGAATGTTGTGAATATATCTTGACTGTGCCCTTGCATTCACAAATCAGTTTTCATCGTAATCCAATCGTCTTTTTTGTCGCGGAGCCATTTTTTCGATCTATTAATTTTTTACAAAAATCTCAACTAATCTCTAAAATATTACTAAAATGGCTTCCTAATGTTACTAAAATCAATCTAAATCAAATTCCATGAATTTCTTTCAAATCTTTTCTTCACATTTCAAAATTTTTCCAAAATCCTCAATGTAGAAGAAATTCATGGTGAAAATAAAAAATTTTTACATAAGAGTTAAGCTCTTACCAAGGGAAGATGAAATCCGGCATCAAAATGTGTTGAAATTGCTTCAAATAAAAGATCCCACAAGCCCTAGGTCGGTTTTTCAAAGTTTTGATGAAGGGTACGATGAGTAGTGTCAGTTGACCAGTCAAAATATAGTACATTTCACGATCTCACTGTCGGCGAGAAATTTCTCGCCGTCAGCGAGCTAATTAATTCACCAAGGCCAAAGTTTCAGGAAAATCTCGCCGTCGGCAGGATCGATCTCGCCGTCAGTGGGATTTCCGAATTTTTAAAAATTTTTATATTTTTCAATTATGTTCAATATAAATAAACCTTATTCTAATGTTCGGTCACTTAATTTGATATATTTTCTAAGATTAGATACTCTACTAAATCATATAAGGTTTACACAACACAAACAGTATAACTTTATAATTGAAATCCATGAAATTACAACTTCACATACTATAGAACTAACAACTGATTTAAAAATCTAAAACACATATAACTCAGTATTGCAATCCACACCATGATACTCTAAATGCTGAGACTAAACAAACAACATACAATCTCATATAAACAGAGATTAACTTCGTAAAATCAAAATTAAATTAAAGACTAAGTTCAAATCAACACACATACATATAATATGATTAGACATTTTTACTACTCATCGGAATCTGAACTGATCTCTTCTCTGATGTTTCTAATAGAATGTAGGTGCACAAACAAATTATAGAAAGGTCTGTAAGGGAATTATGCAGTAGAATCTTCTTTAATCCACCCTTTCTGTCTCAATAATCGTATAAAACTCGCCTCCAGATGTCCTGTATGGTCAAAGTGCTCCTTCATTCTCCAATCGATGTGATCGAATAAATCAGAGATATTATCAATAGAATTCATCACATTCTGTAGTTCCTTCTCCAATCCTTTAAGTTTCCTTAAAATGAGGTTTGTTCCACCAGTCAGGGGCCTAATTAAAGGATTTTTTTGAGATGCTTGATCAGAAATAATTACTGCTTCATCATTATTATCCAATGTAGGAAACATATCTGTCGGATCTAGTGGTTTCCAAGGCAATAAAACTTTTTCCCAAGCTTTTTAGGAAACTTGGTATTGACTACATATAGTTGATGGGTGTCCAAGTCCATGAATCGACCCATGCACAATTAATCCTAATGCAGACTTCACAATGATAGATCCAACATCAATAGGTAATCCAGATTGAATACAGTAATTTAAAATTGTGCATTCCTTTGAGACTTTGTTTACCCTCATAGTGGGTAATAAATTTGATGAAATAACGAAATGCTAATGCTTAGAGACGGGGTTAAGAAGTGACGCAGAAAAACTAACGTACTCGTCTTCTCGTAATTCCCAATCGTCAGGTTCGTCGGTCAGATATATGTAGATCTCATTCATGTTGTATCTTGTAGGAACAAAATTTGAATAGTGGCAAACAGAGGTATTTTCTATCAAATATAATTCATTTATTCTGGATGGAGTGAAAGTTACCCATCTGCCTCTTACGTAAATGCTTCCGTTATTGATTGCATGCAGATTAGAGTAGAAGTACTTGACTACTAGAATGACTACAGCAGATGTTCTATAGCAGAATACCTCCCAACGTCGCTGAACAATCACTTCCTCAATTACCGTCGTTGAATTCTCAGCTCCTCTGTTTACGAATCCTCTATCCTTAATAAGTCACTTTTTCATCAAAACCTTATTGAATAGTCGCTGAGCCTCAGAACTGATGAACTTTCGTCGGTTAAACACTACAGATTTCATGGTTTCTAATGGGTTGGGAGCCATTATGGATTATTTTGGAGGGGCTCTAATCATTTCTAGTGAAGGAATGGTGTAAACAACGAGTTCTAAACATTTTTTAATGCATATTATAGGTTAGAACAGCCCAAAACCGCAAAATAACTCACAAAAAATCACTTTATAACTATCTCACCATCGGCGGTAACGATCTAAATGTCGGCGGGATAGTTAATATATTAAAACTAAATTTAGGCTCGCAGATCTCATTGTCAGTAGGATCGATCACGCCGTCGGTGAGATTAAGTAAATTTGCCCAATTTCGCTCCAGTCTGAATATTTTCTGATTTCTTCGTATAGATTCAAATTTGTGATGATTTTAATAAGTAAAATGAGTAGTAGAATTTATTCTATATTTTAATTTTCAATAACATCAATAAATAGGTCATAATTAATAACTACTATGGGTTGCCTCCCATAAAGCGCTTGGTTTAACGTCGTCAGCCCGACCTTATTTAGTTAGTAATCAGGTTGACTGAGCGTTAAAACCTCATTAAAATTTGGTCTTCTCCCTTCAAAATAAGGTTTTAATCTATGTTCGTTTACTTTAAATCTATGCCCAGTTTTTGGATCTTTAATTTCTATAGTTCCGTATGAAAATATTTGAGTTATAGTGAAAGGCCCTAACTATCAAGATTTCAATTTCCCATGAAATAATTTCAATCTTGTATTATAAAGCAAAACTTCTTGTCCTTGCTCAAAATTCTTCAGGTTAAACTTTCGATCATGCCATAATTTCATTTTTTTCTTTATAAATTCTATCGTTATGATAAGATTCATTTCTTAATTATTCTATTTCATTCAATTGCAATAATCTCTTCTCACCAGCTTCTTTCAGATTGTAATTAAATTATTTAATTGCCCAATAAGATTTATGTTCTAATTCAACTGGTAAGTGGCAAGTCTTTCCATAAATAAGCCTGTAAGGAGTCATTCCAATCAGAGTTTTATAAGCAGTCTTGTATGCCCATAATGCAGTGTATAATCCTATAGACCAATCCAATCTATTAGGGTTTACAGTCTTTTCTAAAATACATTTAATTTCTCGATTAGAAACTTCAGCCAATCCACTGGTTTGTGGATGATAAGCAGTTGATATCTTATGAATAATGTTAAATTTTTCTACTAGTTTGTGAATATATTTATTTCTAAAATGAGATCCTCCGTCGCTGATAATCACTTTCGGCATTCCAAATCTAGTAAAAATATTTTTCATTAGAAACTTTGAAACACTCTTAGCATCACATCGAGGTAAAGCTTGTGCTTCAATCTATTTAGAAACATAATCAATAGCAACTAATATATATGAATTTCAAATGAAGGAACAAATGGTCCCATAAAATCTAATCCCCAAACATCAAAAATCTCAACTTCTAATATAAAATTTAAAGGCATTTCTTTTCTTCTAGATATATTACCTACTCGTTGGCATTTGTCGCAAGTTCTGATATATTTATAAACATCTCTAAAAAGAGTTGGCCAATAAAATCTAGATTGTAAAATTTTATAAGCAGTTTTATCTCTTCCAAAATATCCTCCAAAATCATAATCATGACATTTCTGAATGATTTGTTATGTTTCTTCATAAGGCACGCATCTTCTAATTATAAGATCCTTACATTGCTTATATAAATATGGTTCATCCCAAAAATATGTTTTAGCATCATGAATGAATTTTTTTCGTTGTTTCAAAGTTAACATAGGTGGTAAAATATCACTTACAATATAATTTACTATGTCAAGCATACCATGGTATTTTCCACTCATTTATATTATATAGTTGTTCATCGAGAATACCGTCGGTAATTTCATTATCGATGTCGATAATTCATTATATTCTAGCCTTGATAAATGATCTCGCAATTTGATTATCGGTCCTTTTTGTTAATGATTTCAAAATCAAATTCTTGCATTAGTAATATCCATCTAATTAATCTTGGTTTGGAATCTTTTTTTTGCATTAGATATTTAATAGCAGAGTGATCAGTATGCACAATACATTTAGTTTCAATTAGATAAGGCCTAAATTTATCAAAAGCATAAACAATTGTTAATATCTCTTTTTCAGTAACTGTATAATTTATTTCAGCATTATTAAGAGTTTTACTAGCATAGTATATAACTTTGAAAATTTTATCATATATTTGCCCAAGTACTGCTCCTATAGTATAATCACTAGCATCACACATAAGTTCAAATGTTTTCTCCCAATCAGGTGAAACTATTATAGGTTCTGTGACTAATTTATCTTTTAATAATTCAAAAGCATTTAGGCATTCAGTTGTGAATTTAAATTTCTTGTCCTTTTCTAAAAGTTGGCATAGAGGTTTAGTAATTTTTGAAAAATCTTTTATGTAGTGTCTGTAGAATCCAGCATGTCCAAGAAAACTTCTTACCCCTTTTACTGTAGTTGGAGGTGGTAATTTAGCTATAACTTGAATTTTTGCAGGGTCTACTTCCATGTCATTTTCGGAAATTTTATGCCCTAATATAATTCCTCCTGCAACCATAAATTAACATTTCTCCCAATTTAAAACTAAGTTAGTTTTCTGGCATATCTCTAATACTTTTTCAAGATGATTCAAACATGTGTCAAATGACGTTCCAAATACAGAGAAATCATCCATAAATACTTCTATTCCATCACCAATTAATTTACGAAATATAGACATCATACATCTCTGGAATATTGCATGTGCATTACATAATCCAAAAGGCATTCTTCGAAAAGCAAATGTTCCATAAGGACTAGTAAATGTAGTTTTCTCTTGATTCTCAGGAGCAATAGGTATCTGATGATAACCGGTATATCCATCTAAAAAACAAAAATATTTATGTTCGGCTAATCTATCCAACATTTGGTCTAGAAATGGTAATGGGAAGTGATCTTTCCTGATGGATGCATTTAATTTTCTATAGTCAATACATATACACCATCCAGTAACTTGTCTTATAGGTATTAAATCATTATTTTCATTAGCTTTAACGGTCACTCCTCCTTTCTTAGGAACACAGTGAATTGGGCTTACCCAAGCACTGTCCAAAATAGGATATATAATACCATTATCTAACCATTTTAATATTTCTTTCTTAACTACTTCTTTCATTATTTGGTTTAATCTCCTTTGAGGATCTACTCTTGACTTATGTTCATTATCTAAAATAATTCTGTGCATACAGATTGAAGGACTAATTTTTTTAATATCTGCTAAAGTCCAACCAAAAGTTTTCTTATATTTTTTTAATGTGTCTAACAGTTTTTGTTCCTGTGATTCATTCAATTTAGCTGATATAATAACTGGTAGGGTTGAATGGTTGTCTAAGTAAGCATATTATAAATGATTAGGTAAAATTTTTAATTCGAGTTCAGGAGGTCTAATAATTGACGGAACTATATTCTTTTCAGTGTTTTCAGTATTATCCAACATTTCAAATTTTTCCTGTATATAATCCAATTTTTCATTATCTGCTTCTTCAATTAAATCAGTATTCTCTTTTTCTAACTTTTCTTTATAATATCTTTTAAAATGTTCATTTTGTAAATGTTCAAGTATTTCCATTCGAAAACATTCATCATCTTTTTCAAAAGCAGGATATTTTATTCATTTTGTTATGTTAAAAGTTACTTTTTGATCGTTTACTCTCATAGTCAATTCTCCTTTCTGAACATCAATCATAGCTTTTCCAGTGGCTAAAAAGGGTCTTCCTAATATTATAGGAATTTCTTTATCTTCTTCCATATCTAGAACAATAAAATCTACCGGGAAGATAAATTTATCCACTTTTACTAACACATCTTCAATAACTCCCTTAGGATAAGTCACAGAACGATCAGCTAACTAAAGAGTTACTGAAGTAGGTGAAATTTCTCTTAATTCTAATCTTTTAAAAATTGATAGAGGCATTAGATTGATGCTTGCTCCTAAGTCACACAAAGCTTTTCCATTAAAATTTTCTCCAATAGCGCAAGGTATAGTGAAACTACCGGGATCTTTTAATTTTTCAGGAAGCTTTTTCTGAATAATTGCACTACATTCTTCACTAAGTGCAAGAGATTCATTATCTGTGAATTTTCTTTTTTTATTTAAAATATCTTTCATAAAGTTTACATAATTAGGCATTTGTTCTAATGCTTCTGCAAAAGGAATATTTACCGTTAATTTTTTTAAAATTTTAAGGAATTTAGCAAATTGCTTATCTTTTTTATGTTGCTTTAGTCGTTGAGGAAATGGTGGTGGTGGTTTTTCTATAGATATTTTCATAGGGATCAATGGATTTTCTAAGTTTTGATCTTGCTGATCCTTTTCTTTTTCGATTTCCACTTCCTCATTTTTACTTTCTGTTTCTTTCTGAATTTTAGTTTCTAACTCTTTTCCACTTTGTAATTGTATCGCTTTAATTTGTTCTTTTCCTTGGTCTTTCGGATTTATTTCCACATTACTAGGAAAAGTTCCAGGAATTTTATTGTTAAGCGTGGTAGCGATATGTCCGAGTTGAGTTTCAATATTTTTAATTGTTGTTCCTTAATTTTGTAATTGATTTCCTTGAATTTGTAATTGATTTCCTTGATTTTGCAAGTGCAAACCCATACTTAATATTAATTCTTCTATAGATAACTTCTTATCTTTAAATTAGGTGTTATTAAATCCAGATGGATAAGAAAGTTTATAATTCGTATTTCCATAATTAGGTGGATTTCCTATAGAGTTGTTCATCCATTGTTGATTAGCTGTATTGTTATTCCAATTAAAATTTGGATGATTCTTCCAACCCGGATTATAATAATTCGCATAAGGATTATTGGGTCTAATATTAATAGCACTTATAGTTTCATAAGGAGATTGAGAATCTATAATTTGTCTAGATGAGTTTTCTTCTAATATATTAGGAGAGTAATTCATTCCAAAATGATCTAATTTCTTTGATATAGCAGCAATTTGAGAAGCTAACATAGATATTGCATCATTTTCATGAACACTAGCTATCTTTTTAGGATTTATTCTTTCAACAGGCCATTGAAAATTATTAGTAGTCATTTCTTTGATTAAAGTATAGGATTCATCAAATGGTTTTGATATTAATGAACCTCCAGCAGCAGCATCAATGATTGATCTAAGAGATCCTACTAATCAATTGCAAAAAGTTTGTATAATTAACCAATCTGGTAATGCATGATGTGGGCATTTCCTAAGAAGTTCTTTAAATCTCTCCCAAGCTTCATATATGAATTCTTCATCAAAATGACCAAAAGATGTTATATCATTTCTAAGTTTTGCAGATTTCGAAGGAGGAAAATATTTGGATAGAAATTTTTGTGATAATTCTCCCCAAGTTTTAATAGATTCAGGTGCTAATGAATTTAACCACATCTTAGCCTTATCTCTTAAAGAAAAAGGAAAAAGCCTAAGTCTAATAGCATCATTAGATACTCCTTCATATTTAAAAGTAGCACATAGTTCCAAAAAACTAGCAAGATGTAAATTAGGATCTTCATTAGGTGAACCACTAAATTGATTATTCCGTACCATTTGGATAATTGCAGGTTTAAGTTCGAATGAGTTAGCAGCTACATCAGGGTTTTGAATAGTTAGGTGAATTTCATCTAATGTAGGGTTGGCATAATCTCTTAATGGTCTTTGTTGGTTTTAACACTGTCGTTGCCGGTCCCAAGCCAGGATGTGAAAAGTGGAGGGTTGCGTTAGGTAGTCGACAGCCAGCGTAAAACTTGTCAAAAAAAATCATGACATGAATCCTTTTGATCATTGTGTAAGTGCTAGGGCGTCCCCTGGAAGCGACGCGCTGTATGGCCTGAATACAGTGGAAAGTGTGCAAGGGCCGCTACACCGGCGCCCGGGTGTAGTGTCAAATAAGCAAGGGTTCCCACATTAC
The DNA here is from genome assembly GCA_022702705.1 of Papilionanthe hookeriana x Papilionanthe teres. Lineage (NCBI taxonomy): Eukaryota > Viridiplantae > Streptophyta > Magnoliopsida > Asparagales > Orchidaceae > Papilionanthe > Papilionanthe hookeriana x Papilionanthe teres. The sequence continues at coordinate 31,743,208 of CM040422.1, forward strand.
GGACGGATGCGGGTAAAGAAGTTAGTTCATGATACTAGTATTAGGATAGGATCTTGGAATATAGGTACTCTCAATGGTAAACTAATGGAATTGGTTGATATTATGATCCATAGAAAGATAAATATCCTATGTATTCAAGAAACTAAATGGGTTGGAGAAAAAGCTAAGGAGATTGATAACTTAGGTTTTAAACTATGGTATTCTGGTAAGAGTCGTACTAGAAATGGTGTAGGTGTAATTATAGATAAGAGTTTGAAAGATAATGTTGTCAAAATTAATAGAGTTGGAGATAGAATTATAGCACTTAAGATTATTATTGATACTAAGATTTTTAATATAATAAGTGTTTATGCTCCTCAAGTTGGTTTAGATATAGACTCTAAAGATAAATTCTAGAATGATCTAGAAGACTTAATACACTTGATACCCCTTGAAGAAAAAATTTTTATTGGAGGAGATTTAGATGGACATGTTGGTAGAGTGGTAGAAGATTTCAGAAATATTCATGGTGGCTACGGCTATGGAGTGATTAATGAAGAAGGTAGAGCCATTTTAGATTTTGCTTTAGCGTATGATATGATTATTACTAATATTTTATTTAAGAAAAGAGATGAGCATCTTATTACTTATAGGAATGGATCTAATAAAACACAAATTGATTATTTTCTTATGAGAAGAAGAGATCGTCGAGATTGTAAGGATTGTAAGGTTATTCCAAGTGAGCAATTAAGTACCCAACATCGATTATTAGTTCTAGATTTTAAGATGAAGAGTTGTAAAATAAATAATACTAGGATTCAACATCGTAGAATAAGATGGGGGCACCTAAAAGACAAATAAAATTATTTTCTGAGTAAAATTCAAGATTTAAATATTTGGGATGTTCATGAAAACGCGAATGTTATGTGGGAAAAATTAACTAATACTATTAAACAAGTGGCTAAAGATGTACTTGGAGAATCAAAAGAAAAAGTTTCTATAAATAAAAATAGTTGGTGTTGGAATAATTATGTGCAAGAAAAGATAAAATATAAGAAGTTATGCTATAAAAATTGGTTTAAATGTAAAAGTGTAGAGAGCTGGGAAAAATATAAAACGGCCCGCAGGGAGTGTAAAAGAATAATCTCTGACGCTAAAAATTCGCTTTTAGTGATCTTTATAACATGTTAGATACTAAGGAAGGTGAAAAATATATGTATAAACTAGCCAAACAAAGAGAAAAGAAATGTAAAGATTTAACTCAAGTAAAATGTATTAAAGATGAAAATCAAAAAGTGCTTTTCTTAGAAAAAGATATTCAACATAGGTGGGTGAGTTATTTTGACAAACTTTTTAATGATGATGCTGAAAGTATGATTGACCTTAGTGATCTTAATATCGTTAATAATAATAAAACTTTTCATTTTTACCGTCGCATTAGTAAAAAAGAAGTTGATGAGGCTTTAAAGAAAACCAAGGGGGAAAAGTCTGTAGGACCTGATGATATCCCAATTGAAGTGTGGAAATGATTAGGTGATTTGGGGGTTTCCTAGCTTACTAAACTTTTTAATATTATTTTAAAAACTAAAAGGATGCCTGAGGAGTGGAGAAAGAGCATTTTGGTCCCCATTTTTAAGAATAAAGGAGATGCACAAGAGTGTGCAAATTATAGAGGAATTAAATTAATGTGTCATACTTTAAAATTATGGGAGAGGGTAATTGAACATAGGTTAAGACGTATTACGAAGATTTCTCATAATCAATTTGGATTTATGTCGGCAGTGTCTACCATGGAAGCTATATATTTATTGAGAGGTTTGATGGATAAGTACGGAGATAATAAGGAGGATCTACATTTGATTTTTATCGATTTAGAAAAAGCTTACGATAAGGTTCCTAGAGATGTTCTTTGGAGAGTCATTGAGAAGAAAGGTGTTGATATGACTTATATTCAAGTCATTAAAGATATGTATGCTAGAGCCGTTACATGTGTTTGAACTCGAAGGAGGATTGACCAAGTATTTTACTATTTTCGTTGGTTTACATCAAGGATCGGCTTTAAGCCCATATCTTTTCGCTTTATCTATGGATGGTCTTACCGGGCATTTACAAGAGGATGTACCTTGGTGTATGCTTTTTGCTGATCATATCCTCCTTGTGGATAAGACAAGAGAAAAAGTCCAGGAAAAACTTGAATTATGGAGGTCTACATTGGAGTCTAAAGGTCTTAGTTTGAGTAGAACTAAAACTGAATACATGGAATGTAATTTTAGTAATAGTAGGTCTAGTGACAACAGTGTAACTTTGGGTGATCAAATTATTAAAAGGTGTGAATGATTTAGATATCTCGGGTCCATTGTTCAAAGCGATGGTGATATAGATGGGGATGTTAATAGTAGAATTCAGAGTTGGTTGGTTGAAGTAGAGGAATGCGTCCGGCCTATTGTGTGATAGAAAAGTACCGCTTATACTCGAAAGGAAAATTTTATAAGATGGTGGTGAGACCGTCAATGCTCTATGGTGCTTGAATGTTGGCCTTTAAAAGAGAAGCATAATGTTAAGTTAAGTGTTGTCGAGATGAGAATGATTAGGTGGATGAGTGGCTTTACACTTAGAGACAAAATGCGAAATGAATATATCCGTAAAAGGGTTGGAGTTGCACCAATGACGGATAAAATTAGAGAGAGTCGCCTTAGATGGTTTGGTCACATTAGACGTCGACCACTTCGATGATCCGATTAGGAGAGTAGATGTTTTATATACAACTTATGTTAAGAAAGGCGAGTGCGAGACCTAGGAAAACATGGGCTTATTGCATAAAAAATGATCTTAATTTATTAGAATTAAACGAAAATTTGACACTAAATAGGATGCAATGGAGAAAAAGGATTCATGTAGCCGACCCCACTTAGTGGGATTAAGGCTTTGTTGTTGTTGTTGTTGTTGTTGTTGGTCTTTGTTGGTTTATATTTTCAATTTCTGGATTATTTGCCATTTGTGTTAAATTTATAATTTCTCTCTTTTGTTTTCTAATTCTTTTAATTGTGCGCTCTAATTCTGAATCGTAAGGTATTAAATTTTCGTTTACAAATTTACGCAGACAATTTTTAAGTCAAATTTAAAATAGTCTCTTACTCTAGTATATATTATAATAATTCTATTAATTACCTTAATAAATACTTTACTTTCCCGGCAAGGGCGCCAAAAACTTGATCCACCTTTTGATATTTATACTTACAACTATGATATGAAAATTAGCAACGGCACCAAAAACTTGATCCCGCATAGAATATATATATTGATGATTCTGTTATGGAAATTATGATTTATATTGTGGATACTATGCAAGTATATGTATCATTATCATGTAATATCGGGCTCTAATGGAGTCCTAGATATCGATCCCACAAGGAAATTAGAGAATTTTAAAGACAACTTAAAATAGATTTACTTACTAATCTAGTATACAAAAATTAAGAACAATTTTTTTTAATTGTATTGTGCCAAATAGGAGCATTCCTATTCTTTTCCATTTGGTCCAGGTGCAAAGAACATTGACAAGTCTTATGTTTGGTTACTGAATCTGTAATTAGGCTTGGAGGATACTGACTGCCACTTCAGAGCTCCCATGTTCCCCTCGCCTGAGGGCTAACATCTACACTTTAGCTCTCAAACAGTAGGACCGAATTGAAGATTTTAGTCTGTCTCACTAAAATGTTCAATTCTACGCCCGATAGTTAATATTTCCCTATTTATTTGCACCCTCCTTCCAAGGCTTTTGACTTCCCTGAATCTTGGATGTAATCTCTACTATAGTTGATAATTCAACATATGTTAACAAATCAATTGGCCAGATTGAAAGTAAATTAAGATTTAAGTAAAAGATTAGCACAATTTCTATTTTCATATTTTTAAGCACAACTACTTTAATTCATCATTTCACAAAATCTCGATAACAAGGAGAAAGACTAAGGAAACTAATCAAAATGCATGGGAAAAATAATACAAATCATGGATTTCATTAAAGTTAACAAATAATAAACAAATATACTTATCTCAATTCTTCTCCCCAAGCAGACTCCTTGAAGTTCCTTTGACTCTTCCTTCTAGTACAGCACACTTAACTAAACTCACCAACACACTTAAACACACTTTATACACACTATGAAGAATCTATATAGAAACTAAAAGACTCTAGAATGACACACTACTGACTAAAATTTTTCTCTATTTATAGAAGGGGTCAAATCTCGAATGGTTGCTTAAGTACCTCTTCAAAAAGCGTCCAAGTTCAATGTATCCGGCTCAATTCAACTGTCTCGCAGTCGACGGGCTCGATCTCGCCGTCGGCAGGCTTCTAGAAGATGGATAAACATCACGATCTCGCTGTCGGCGGGCATGATCTCGCCGTCGGCGAGATAGTTCATTTTTCATTTATTTTAGTCCTTTTTGCTCCAAATTCGCTTATTTTCATGCTTTTTGCTTTCATTACTTATAAATCTTCATTCCTGCAATAAAATAAAAAATACCTTTCTTTAAAGTGCAATTTCATATAAAATTGGTATAAATTTCTCAATACATTTTTCTATGGTCGGTATGATATTTCTTTACTAGTTTCTCCATAATTGCATTTCTAAAATGACTTCCCCCATCAGTTATGATTACTCTTAGCATTCCAAATCTACAAAATATGTTTTTTCATAAAAAAATTGTAACACTTCAAGCATCACATTGAGGTAAAGCAACAGTTTCTATCCATTTATATATGTAGTATACTCCTAACAAAATTTATACATTTCTGAAAGATGATATAATTGATCACATGAAATAAAATCCTCAAACGTCAAATATTTCAAGTTCCGACATATAATTGAGGTGCATCTCATTTCTTCTAGAAATATTGCCTACACGCTGAGATCGATCAGAATTTATAATATAAACATTAACTTCCTTAAAAGTTGTAGGCTAATAAAATACAGATTGCAAAATTTTATATGCAGTCTTACCAACACCAAAATGTCCCCCAAAATCAGAATCATGACATTTTTGAATAATTTCATAAGTTTCCTATAATTGTACACATCTTCGAATAATTAAATCCTTTCATTGTTTATATAAAAATGGGTCGTCCCAAAAGTAAGTCTTAGCTTAAGATAAAAATTTCTTCCTCTCTTGGATGTCAAATCATAAGGTAAAATGTCACTAACAATAAAGTTTACAATATTTGCATACCTTGGAACGCGCCACTCATTAATAGTGAACAATTTTTCATTAGGAAAATGATCATTATTTTCTTCTTTATAAAAGAGAGATTTTTCTTTTTCAATCCTGGACAGATGATCAACAATTTTTTTATCAGCACCCTTCCTATCTATTATCTCAAAGTCAAATTCTTGTATAAGAAGAATCTGTCTTATCAATCTTAGTTATGCATCCTTCTTTTTCATTAAATATTTAATAGTAGAATGGTCAGTATGCACCACTCATTTAGTTCCAATTAAATATGATATCAATTTATTAAAAGCAAATACTATAGCTAATAACTCTTTCTCAATTTTGGTAAAATTAACTTGAGATTTATTAAGAGTTCTACTAGCGTAGTGGATTACATTGAAAATTTTATTATGTTTTTGTCCTAAAACAGCTCCAATTGCATGATCACTTGCATCACATATTAATTCAAAAGGTTTTTCCCAATATGGTGAAACAATAACTGGTGAAATGATTAATTTTTCTTTTAATAGCTCAAAAGCTTTTAAGCATTCTTTATCAAAAATAAAAATTGAATCCTTTTTCATTAAATGTCATGAAGGCTTAAAATAAAGTCTTAAAATTAGCAATTTTTGAATAGTCTTTAATTTAACACCTATAGAATCCAACATGTCCTAAAAAACTCTTAATCTCCCTTACATTTGTTGGGTAAGTTAAATTAGCAATTACTTTAATTTTTGTAGGGTCTACTTCCATTCCTTTTTGTGAAATATAATGTCTTAAAATAATGCCTCCTACTACCATAAATTGGTATTTGGCCAATTAAGGACTAAGTTTGTTTCTTCACAAAATTTAAGAACTTTATATAGATGTTCTAAATATGATTCAAATGAAATTTCAAACTCTGAAAAATCATCCATAAACACTTTAATTCCTTTTTCAATTAAATCACAGAAAATTGTCATCATACACCTTTGAAATGTAGCAGGTGCATTACATAAACCAAAGGGCATTCTTCTAAAAGCAAATGTACCATAAGAACTAGTAAACATTGTTTTCTCTTAATCCTCAGGATTAATTTATATTTGGTGATAACTAGTATATCCACCCAGAAAGCAAAAGTATTTATGCCCAGCTAGTCTATCCAACTTTTGATCAAAAATGGGAAGTGGAAAATGATCTTTCCTAGTGGAAAGATTTAATTTTCTATAATCAAGGCATATTCGCCATCATACAACTTGTCTTATTGGTATTAATTTATTCTTTTCATTAACAAATACAGTTACTCATCCTTTTTTAAGAACACAGTGAATAGGACTGACCCACACACTATCTAATATAGCGTAGATAATTTCAGCATCTAACCACTTTAAAATTTCTTTCTTAACAACTTCTTTCATAATAGGAATTAATCACCTTTGAGGATCAGCCCTGGGTTTGCAGTTTTTTTCCATAAGGATTCTGTGCATACAAATTGAAGGAATAATTCCTTTAATATCAGCTATGTTTCATCCAAAGGCTCTCTTGTATTTCTTTAAAGTTTTAAGCAAACTCTCTTTCTCTTCAATAGATAATTTTGAGGAAATTATACAAGCAAAGTTGAGGAATCACCTAAAAAGGCATATCTTAAATTTTTAGGAAGTAACTTCAATTTTAAGTCAGGAGGGTTTTCAATTGATGGACAAAAAGATTCATCTTTCTTTTTCATTTCCAAAACTTCAAAACTTTCTTGAACATAATTTTAATCTTCCTCAATAAAGTCATTAGAATATTGTGTTTCCTCTTCTTACTTGTATTCCAACTTTCACTTTCAGTTTTGTTCTTCATTTGTTACTTTAAAATGGAATTCACTAAGATATCTAATTACATTCATCCTGAAACATTCATCCTGAAACATTCATCATCTTTACCTCTAGCAGGATATTTCATTGATTTTGAAATATTAAATGTAATAGTTTGATCATTGACAAACAAAGTTAATTCTACTTTCTCCACATCTATCATTACTCTTCCTGTAGCTAGGAAAAAGGTCTCACCAAAATAATAGGTATCTTTTTATCTTCCTCCATATCAAGCACAATGAAATCGATGGGAAAGATAAATTGATCCAATTTTACTAAAACATCTTCTATAACTCCTTTAGAATATGTTATCGAACAATCTACTAACTGCAGAGTTACAGTAGTCAAGGTTATTTCTTCTAATCCCAATCTTTTAAATATAGATAATGGCATAAGGTTAATGCTTGCACCTAAATCACATAAAGCTTTCCCATAAAATCTATCTCTGATTGCAGATGGAATTGTGAAGCTACCAGGATCTTTAAGCTTTTTACGAAGTTTCTTCTAAATTATCACACTGCATTCTTCACTAAATGCAACAAGCTCGTTATCTTCAAACTTACCTTTTTCTGTTGAGAATATCCTTCATAAACTTCACATAGCTTGGCTTTTGTTCTATGGCTTTAGAAAATGAAATATTTATTGTATGTTTCTTAAAAATATCCAAGAACTTTAAAAATTGCTTATCCAACTTTTATTGTCGAAGTCTCTAAGGAAATGGTGGGGGTGGCTTTTATAAATCAATTTTTGGTGGAGAAATAGATCTTTACAAACCTTTCTGAGCGTCTTCTTTCGGTTCTTCAATCTCTTCTTTTTGTACTTCAATCTCTTCTTGAACACTACCTTCCAACTCTCTTTCACTTCTTAATTGAACAGCTTTTACTTGCTCTTTATTATTGTCTCTTAGATTTATCTCTGTATTACTATGAAGTGTTCTTAGGGATCTATTACTTAATGAATTGGCTATCTGTCTCAATTGATTCTCAATATTTCTAATTGTAGCTCCTTGACTTTGTAATTGATTTCGCATTGTTACACCACTTCTTCTATAGATAACTTCTTCTTCTTAAATTGTGATGTACTATTGAAACCTAGAGGATGATTAGGTCTATAATTATTATTCCCTTGGTTGTTCCAATTCCCCAATGGCTTTACTTGATTTTTACCCCATTGTTGATTATTATCACCTTAATTATTGTTATTCCAGTTAAAGTTTAAAAGGTTCTTCCAACCGGGGTTATAATAATTTGAATATGGGTTATTTGGCTTATTTAAGACATTCAAAGTTTCTAATGATGTTTGAGAATCTACTATTTGGCCTAATGAATTCTCTTCAATCAATAAAACTGGTTGAGAAAAATTCATTCCAAATTGTTCTATCTTCCTTAAAATCACTCAACTTGATTTGCTAACATTGTAAAAGCATAAGATTCATGAATATTGGCTAGTTTTCTAGGATCTACCATCATAGAATGCCATTGAAAATTATTTGTAGCCTTTTATTAAATTAAAGCATAAGTGTCATTAAACTTTTTAGACATCAATGAACCACCACTAGCAGCATCAATAATAGATCTAAGAGATCCAACTAATACATTATAAAAAGTTTGACTTATTAACCAATATGATATCGAATGATGTGGACACTTTCTTAGGAGATCTTTAAAACGTTCTCATGCTTCATAAATAGATTCCCCTTCAAACTGGCAACAAGATGTAATATCATTTCTAAGCTTTGCAATCTTGATGGTGGAAAATATTTAGCAAAAAAAAAATACCCCAAGTTTTGATAGATCCAGGTGCTAACAAATTTAACCACATCTTAGCTTTATCCCTTAATGAGAAATGAAAAAGTCTTAGTCTAATAGCATCATCCAAATATTTAAATGTAGCACGCAATTATAGAAAACTGGCAAAATGTCAGTTTGGATCTTCAGTTGGTGCTCCCCAAAACTGATTATTAGATACAATTAGGATAATATCAGGTTTAAGATCAAATGAGTTTGCTGCCACAACAAGATTTTGAATACAACCAAGAAATTCATATGTTGTAGGGTTAGCATAATCTCTTAAAGGTCTAAATTCATGATGGATTTCAGCATTTTGATTTGCTATTTCTTAAATATTTTTATCTTTTTATGTATTTTTTAATTTTTCTAATTTTTCTTATAGTTCTTTCTAATTCAAAATTGTAATGCACAAGTCCTTTAGAACCTGAACTGCTCATACACTGTTATAAAACAAAACAAAATAAAATCACACAAAAAATAGAAATTTCCTAAAATAAATCTAGCAAGTTTAAATAAGACTTTAAAAGTAAAAAATAATTTTTGCTAAATTTTTTTCTTTCTCCGGCAACAGCACCAAAAACTTGATCCCTGATATTTATGCTTATGTTTTTGTATATAAATTGATTCCTCTCTTAATGATATTATAAAATGGGATACTACGCAAGTATACTTATGGTTATTAAGTAATATAGGACTTTCTAATTAAACCCCGAGATATCGAACCCACAGGGAAAGTGTTAAATATAAATTTATATTTTTAGCAAAGAGAACAAAAAAATAACTTTTACATTTTAAGAAAGATCTTACCAAACTAAAGACAATATTTTAGGAAATAAAATTTGATTCTTTTTGTTAATTTTTATAATTTGAAATGAAAGTAAGCAACTACTATAACTAAATTTTTATAAGATGTAAGAAAATGCAAATAAAACAGCATTTTCATTTTTTATGAATTAGTAACAAGTCATGAAAATTATTGTTGTGGAAGTATCTAAAATGTGTTATGTTAAATAGGAGAAATTATATTATTTACCCTTACTAGAGATGATTTAAATAATATTAGTTAATATAATGTTTTATAAATCTTGAGAGAGTTAGGCAGGAAAGATACTAGCTCTAACTCTAGAGTTTCCTCTATTCGCTCCAACTGGGGCTAACATCTCATATCAAAACATAAAATAATAAATCGAATTGGGGGCTTTAGCCTGTCACTCTAAAGTCCTCTAATTCTACACTCATCAAAGTATATCTTCCTATTTATTTTCACTCAACCATATAGATTACATTCTCACCCATATAATCTCATATGATTCCTTCCAATTGTTGACTGAGACAATACCATACCGGTTCCTACATGTTCACACAATATATTTTAACATCTTAAGCGGCTAATTTATGAAGTAAATGAAGTATAAGATTTTGAATCAGCACAACTTCTTCCAACATTGAAATCTTATACTTCACACAACATACTTCCATAACTTTATTACTTCATCATATTAATGAAAAAGATAAAGAAAACTACTTAGAATTCCTTGAGAAAATACAATCACAACTTGGTTTAAAAGTAGAAATAATAGTGAAAACACAAGAAGTCATAATTAAAAATCAAATGTAATAACAAAGATAAAGACTTATCTGAAAATCCTCTCTAAAACACTTTTGAAGTTCCTTTAAAAACATTGCTTTCGTTACAATGCTCCTTAGAGGTTGGAGCCCAACTCTAAGGTCTCAAAAATCTCTATTCTAATCCTAATACAAATTATAGTAAAGTAAAGTAAAAATGGTGAAGTAGAGCAGTGTGTTTCTAAAATAACTCTCTTACACAATAAACATCAACCACACTCTACAACATCAACCACACTCTCCAAGATCAACCACTTTTCTGATCTATAAGTCCTCTTTTTATACTTTTCTAACAGGTGCCTTTGTATCTCTTCAAAATGTGTTCTGATTCCTTGAATCTTCCAAGATATGCATTCATTCAAGAGTAGTTTAAATTAAATTTTGCGCCAATAGGGAGTTACCCACGTTCCCACCAAGAGATACCTTAAATACCTCTTCAAAATGGTGCCAAAAATTAAATAACTCCTCATTTATAATTTTTGTGCGTAAGCGCGAGGTCTAATGGCGCATAGCCGCGGGGCTTTGGCGTGTAAAGGCCATCTTGGCGCTTAGCCACCAAGATTAATTTTGCACCTTTCTTTATTTTTGCTCCAATTTTAATATTTTTTCACTCTTTTTATCACATTTATTCATTTAATCATACCTGCAAGAAAAATACACAAAATAGCTTCCATTAAAGTGTAATATCATCAAAAATAGATATAAAAATGTGTATAAAAATACTAGATTGTAGGTGTATCAGTTAGCTGCTATAATAATGTTTGCAATACTTTGATTATTTTCATCTACCAACAATTTGGCAAAGTCACTAAGTATTCTAAGTTTAATGTTTTCTTCATGAGAGTTTGTGTTTCACCTAAAACATTTTGAGGATATATAATTTTGGTAACAGAGACTTTCTATTTTATAACTAAACGGTAATTGTTCAATAGATACAGTCATATGAGATCAATGAAAAAAAGTACCTATTTTTAGTGTAGATTTCATGCTAATTTTATGCACATTTTTAAAGATATTACACTTTAAAGGAATGAATTTTGCATTTTTTTGTCTTCAGGTATAAAAATATGATTTTAGAGAAAATTAAGCAAAAACTATGCAATTTTGAGCCAAAATGAGCAAAAAAAAAAGAAAATTCTGATTTAGCCCATATTGGTATGTCTTTCTATGCTTGATATCTTTTATATTTCTCACATATTTTTGAATAAAATTATACTTTTTAGAAAGGTTTTTTTTATGTCTATCTTGTAGGTGAAGATGTTAGGAAGGCAATGCAACTGAAATGGGGCGAAACAAAGTTGAAATGGAGCTAAACGGAGCAAAACAGTGGAGCTACACACAGGGCGGTGCCTAGGCGCCAAACATGGTGCCCAGGCGCCAATGACGACAAGAAAATGGCGCCTAGGTACCAGAATCAAGGCCTAGGAGGCAGAATCATCCAGAAACAGTTATTGGATGGATTTTTGACAACTTTAGGAGTTATTTTGATGGTGTTAAGTAGTTTCTAGACCTTCTAAAAGACTGGAAGTTATTCCTAATATATAGGACATGTGATACAATGTATCTGGACACTTTGGAACTGTTTTAATCGCGAAGAGGTGTGACCCAAAGTGAAGGGGTGCGAAGACTTGGTCACAGGAGTCTGGCGCCTAGGCGCCAGAGTCAGTTTCTAGTAGATTCAATGAGTGTTGACTGCTTTTGAAGAGGTTCCTTAAGCAACCCTTGGCCATTTTCAGAGCTCTATAAATAGGAGACCATTCTATAGAGAAAATCGCACCCTATAGTCTCTTTCTTCACCCTTAGTCACTTTAGTCATTTTAGAGTCGTTTTAGAGTCATGAAGATGTAGATTTCTATATCTTTTGGAGAGATTGGTGAGGAATTTTGAGATATTTATGTAAGGAATGTACGAGCGGCTCATGGATCATTGGGAGACTTTGGTGGAGATATCTTCTTCTTTCCTTCAATGGGAAAAAGCTAAGTATTGTGTTCTTCATTCTCTTGTAATTGTTATAAACACTTTCTAGTGGATTTTCATGGTTTTAAATCGAGTTTTCTATCGTGATTTATACATGCTTCGTAAGTGGTTTTCTTTACTCTTTCTTTTAAATGAAGTAGTGGCATGTGTAGGAAAATCATTTTTATGATAGAATTAATTATTAAATGCTTTTAGGTGACATATAGTTGCATATAATAGAATACTAATGAAATAAGTTCCTTGTTGGCACTTAGATTATTACATAATTCTATCAACCCTTTTACTTCTTATGCCATTATTTTCATTTACTTTTATTTTGTAATGAAATAGATGCATGTTTAGGAATTAAGATTTGCTTAGATATTGTCTTATTAAATTCTGGTGATGATATTCATACCGGATCTTCATTTACTTTACAAATTGATCACTTGTATTGTTAAAACCTATTGAAGATTTCTGAGACCTATCCGGAGATGAGTTCTTAACTAGTAGATATCACATGAATCCTTGGGTAATTGAAGGCTTTATGCGGGTTATTCAAGGTGAAGTGCAAATAAATAGAGAGATATTGTTTATTAGGCACATAATTGATTAGTTTTTAGAGTGACATACTAAATTCTAATAATTTGGTCTATAGAAAGGGAAACGGTTACTGGTAGGGCCGACCATAACCACCCTTGGACATCTAGTAGTGTGAGCCTAGATTAACCCATTCTACTAATAAAACATACTGAACCGATCTATAGATTAGCCAATGTTCTTTACACCTGGACCAAAGGGTAAAGAATAGGAATGCTTCTATTTGGCACTACATTAAATTTTAAGCATTGATTTCCTATACATTATCTATGTAATTGCAAGAGAAAGGTAGTCTTTAACATCTCAAAATTCTCTAAACTAATTTATACATAAGTGTTGACCTCATTTTTGATGAGGTCTTTTGCTTCTCTCTTTAGTACTTAGGATCTAGCCTTAGGCTTTTCCATTGACTAATCTTAGAGGACTAGAAATGGGACCTACCCTTTAGAAATTCAAACACTTCTTGACTCCCTGCAAACCTCACAAGCTTGATTGTAGACCCCTAGTCACCTAGAGGGTTGAAATCAAATGTGGAGGTTTAAAGGATGAGTTCCCTATAGGAATTTTTGGCCATAGGAATACCCTGGGTGGCTTGGTCTGTTGAGGGTTGACTTGCACATACACTACACTATCACACACATTCCAAGTCCTAAAACCACACTCTCACCCAACTTGACTTCCTGACTCATGTAGGTAATTCATATGGATGATCCTTAACCCCTGAGCCTCTGGCTAAGAAGGTTAGGAACAACATAGTGAATGCCTCAAATGAGTCCTCTCATGGCTTATATGAGCTTAATATGGCTTCATGTCTCAACCAAAATGAATCCATTTCACTCACACTTGATCAATCTTCCTTTTTTTTAAATTTCAATTTTTGACCCATTTTTAACCCAAGTGAACCAAATGTCAAACCAAACCACCCCAATTGACCTCAATTTTGGTCCAATTCAATTCTAAACTTCAATTCAATATCCTCAACATCAATTTAGACCAAATCCAAGTCCAATTTGATTGACATTTTAGCCCAATTTCAATTTGAAGCCTAAGGCCCAATTTTGGCCCATGACCTAAACCTAGCTCAAACCAACCCAATTCAACTCCAATTGGCCCCAAATCTTTTCTAAAGCCTTCCTAACATCCCCATAAACAAAACACTAACTTTATTTGCCCAAAATTTGAACATAAACTCCACCCAAACCTAACCCAAAACCAAAATCCCTTAAATTGACTTAAGCCCAAACCTAACCCAAATGGGCCCAAATCCCAAAATCAAAGCCCAACCAAAGTTGAAAACTCTTTGTGACACTCCCATGAACATTTCTCAACATTAATTTTACATCAAATCCAACCTTAGCCCAACCTTAGCCCAAATTAGCCCAATTTGGCCAACCTGGGCCCCTTTACCAAAAAAAACCCAAATTCAACCCAATACAATTCAAAATCACTCTAAACTTGTTCCAAACCACTAATGACACATGCCTAAACCAATTACAACATTTATTTGGCATGGTACTTCACAACTTTCATCCAAAAACCCATTTTAAATTCCAAAAGCCCACTTCCATAAAGCCTTTAGAAGCCCATTTTCACCAACATTCAAAAAGCCCCAAAATCCATTCCAAAGCCCACATGAGATTTCCTCTCACCATACATTTAATAAAATCCCCCCCACCCTAACTTTTATTTCATCATTTAAATAAACCAAATGTGGTCCCATGGAAATTTTCCATCAAAATGTCTAAAAATTCAAAACCTTTTTTCATGTAAATGAGCCAAGCCATCCCTAAGCCAAATGGTGTCCTTGGAGCCTTGCACAAGCCACATGAAAGCCATGAGAGCTTTGACTTATCACCACTCCCTAAATGGAAAAAGGAGGAAACCCTTTAATGATTCCCTTAGGAGTGATTAAACACTCCCATGTATCCCCTAATCTTGCTTAAGCCTAATTGTACTTAGATTGTGACTTGACCCCACTAATCAAGCTGACCCAAGAGACTTTCTATTCAGCCCAAACCAGCCTTGGGGAGGTGCACCTAGCCTAAACCATGACTTGACCAAATTGAATCCAAAATGGCCTCTCCCCCATACCATTTAAATCTAACCTCTTTACACATGGCCAATACCCATTGCTTGCACCAAATTCCAGCCCTGACCACCACTGAATCAGATGGTGACCCATGCCAGGCCGGCTAGCCACCACAACTGCCGGAAAACACCAGGCCGAGATCCTTATTTGGCTTCAGAAAATTCAAACCCACTGGCTGAGCTATCCTAACCCAAATGCACACCATTGTTGTTCTTCTCCTCCCCTGAGTAGCTGATCCCATCCTCCAATTGCCCCAGGGAAGCCCTCCAGCCACCTCTATTTAAACATCACCACCTCTTGGCCAAAGGGGGTGTTGAACCAAACCTTACCAAAACTCTGCCAAAATCACTCAGGATCCCTCTCCAGACATAGAGAACTTGATCCCCACTGAAATCCAGCACTAAAACCCTCTCTGTGAGCTCAATTTCTGAGTTGAAAATCCACCCAAAAAATAGGACACTCCACCACATTAAACCAATCTTCAAATTGATTGACCCTACACCTTCACTAGACCAAGAGGAGAAGTTCCCCAGCAAAAGTCCCCTCACCAGGCCAGCCATTGCTTCCAGCCTCCAAGCTTTGTGATCGGCCTTGGTCACTTTCATACTTAGATAATTCCACATAACCATAGACTTCATCTGAAGCTTGCATGGACTCAATCGAAGGTGACCCAACCCTCAGATCGAAGCTTCACTTCTCTGAGCAAAGGTATGAACTCATTCTTCCTCCCGAGCTTCCAGCAACTCTCCATTTTGTTTGGGTTAATTTCATAGCTTATAAACCGTATGGATATCTTCGTCCCTTCAAGACGAATCGATAGAGTATAAGAACTCAAAAATCCATTGAGAATCGAGAGAGATATTAGGGTTTGAGTGTGGACGGTCACGGGTGCACACCAGTCGTAGACGATGACCAGGAGCCGTTGGATCACGCGTGTATCGAGTGGATGGTCGAGATCAAGCCGGACAGCACAATGGTACGTGAACCGCGTGCCCCTGGAGAGCTGAGTCAGATGGCGGCGCCGAATCACAGCACGACGCATGGGCTTTCGGAGCTACCGAGGTTGACGCAGCGCCACGTGGATAAGTAGAAAATTAGGGTATTTTGAATTATTTAAATGCCCTGAATTTCAAAAATTCATATCTTTGCATAGAAAAATCACAAAAATAAAATAAAATACCCACTTCCTCTATGAACAGAGGAGAATAATGTGGAAAAGAAATCAAGTTAATTGGATGAGTATTTTATTTTTAATAATTTATTTACTATTTTCAATGTTTGATTCTCCATTTGCATAGATAATTCACCATGACATGAGACCATAGGGCTTTTGAAGCTTCTGATCTTGGGAACATTCCCTGAATTTTTTAAGGTCAGTGACCATCTCAATGAAAAGTTATTGATTTTTCAAATTCATATCACTATTTTAGGTATTTTAATTCTAATAATTAACATGTTGTAAAATAAATTCTAGAAAAATTTGGTGATGTTTCTTAGGACCAGAGAACCCTATGAAAAATATTTTTTGAGTTAATTCATTCATAATAACCTTAATTGGCCTAAACTCCCAAAATTAAATTTGATCTAATTTGGGTTAACCACACACCAAGTTGACTTGAAAACAATTCTCCATTACTCTTTAGGGTCAGAGGAACCTTACATAAAATTTTGAAATCAATTGGACTTGATTAACCCCACTAAATGGATTGATTAAGCTTCATAAGCAAAATGGAACTTTAAAAATTCATAACTCTAAAAATACTTTTCAAAAATTCAAAAAAATGGTTTTGGGGCTTCTATGATATCAGGGGAGTTCAGGAAAACAAAATTGGAATTTTCTAAAAAAGTTGATTTTTCACAATATTTTAATATTTTAATAAAAAAAAATTATAAAAATCTTAAAAATATTAAAAATCATAAAAATGTCACATTTTGACTCCTAATCATGTATGAGCAAACCAAATATGTTTCCTAAGTCCCTAGGATAAGATATTGAATTTTAAAGGCTTAATGTAATTTTTAATATTAAAAAATGAATTTTCAACCTTTTTTCACTAAAATAATTCTAATAAATCAAAGAAAAATCAGAAAATTAGAAAATTTGTTTCTCTGGACTCTTTGAGGTCAGAGAAATTTAGTAAAAATATAAAATCTATTTTTCAACTTTTATTATATTTTAAAATTAATTAATACTCTAAAATTTAAAATAATTATAATAAATAAAATATAATTCAAAAAATCACCAAAATTAGTTCAAGTGGTCCTATAGTCATTAGAAACATCCCATAATTTTCTTAAGGACAGAAATCTTTCCTTAGTTATGTTGTTGGATTTTCTTTGAAAACTCCTATTTTCTACTAAAAATAATTATATAAATAAATTAAATCCAAAAAAATCACATTTTCTCCTATAATGTCTTAATTGACATGTAGTGAGGTGACATAAAAATTTCAAATTCATTTGAGCTCAATTTAGTGAGTTATGAAATAAATAAGCCTAAAAGGGCATAAAGGTAATTAAAAATTTTAACCCTTAATTAAAACTTTAGGTTTAATCAAAATGGGGGGTAAAATTTTTTATTTTAACTTTATCTTGGATGATTGAAACTTAGGGAAATTTAGGGGTAGAAACCCATTAAACACTTTGAAAAATATCAAAATTAAACTTTAATTAATTAGATAATTTAAAGTTTGGAAAGAATATATTTATATTTGGATTATTAAAATAGGGATATTATTAAGAGGATATTTATTATTTAATTTAAAAATCCCTAAATAAGTCACTTTAACAATATTTAATTCTTAATTAAAAATTAAAATGATAATCCAAATTAACAATTAAAACTAAAATTAAATTAAATTAAATTAAAATTAAATTAAAATTAAAGTTAAACTAAAATTAAAATTAAATTAAATTAAAATTAAATAAAATTAAAATTAAATTAAAAATTAAATTAAATTAAAATCAAATTAAATTAAATTAAATTAAAATCATTTAACAATAAACCTAAATGAAATCATTAAGAGTTAAATCAAAACATATCAATAATTTCAACACCTCTTTCTATCTAAGTAAATTTAAAACATGAACATCAACTCGAAATACCAAGATAATTAAAAATGTAAAGATTTAAATTAAATCTAAAATAATTTGAACACTATTCCAAACTTAAAATTATTAATTAAAACCTCATAATTAAATTAAAACATTTTAAATCATTAACTCAAACTTTAAATTAAGAATGATTAAAATTCTCGATAAACCATCTTGCCCTTAAAGGCTTTAATGAAATGACTAGTTATAGGATTAGGAATTTGGTAGATAACCAAAACCCTTTCCCTTAGCTTTACCTAGGTGTTTCTTGCAAAATATATTTATATGTTCTAACATGTGTTTTTAGTGCAGCTTGGGATAACGTGAAGACCCTCTAGGTACGCTTTTACTTTATTGCAATTTACTTTATTGCAATTTACTTACATGCACTGTACTTTACTTTTCTTGCATGATAAATAAGACTGTTGCATGAAAACTAAAACCTTTAGGATAGTCCCTGAACTGAAACCAAAACTAAATTAAAAGTCACTACAAGATAAAATTCACCGCCACATAATTCAAAATATAAAACAACTCAACATTTAATCACAAACAGAACAACAAAACTACAATTGCAACTAAATTAAAACATCTCGTTGAATGATCGAGAATACCTCGGATGATGTAACCCACGTGTTGCTAACGGGATTTCCCACGGTCTAAATGAAAGTGTGGAACTCATTCAGTTGAGTTTAGCAAATTCATCTGGACTAAGTGAATTCGATGAAAGTAACGGTGTGGGGATGACGGAACCGTGAGATCTTAATCGGTTCTGTTTAATCAACTTTAAGATTTGTTTTAATTAAAATATTAAAAAAACTTGGATTTTAAGATTTCCTCTAAACCAAAACACTTCTCTCATCTCTTGATTTATGACTTCTAAAACTAAACCTCAGCAACAACAAGGAGCTGGGAGCATGGTGGGTAGCACGGCCATCGTCGTCAGCAAAACTAGGATCTACTTCAACAAATCTTTCTTAGAATAAAAATAACCAAGTCATAGGACATCGATGTAGTTTGCCTAGTGCAACACAAATCCTCAACTCTTTGTTAGGAATTTACATAATCATATTATGCAAATTAAGCCCTAACCCGTCTTAGGATTCCGAGGTAGTTATTTAGTTCTACATAAACCCTCTGATCTTCAAGGCTATTTGTATGATCATGTCATACGAATATAAGTCCTAATTAAATAAAATTGGCAGGATTGAACATTAAATAAACTCCCAAATTGAAGCCAAACAATAGGATAGTTTGAGAAGTTGCCAAGATTCTTCTTGGATCATTAGCTTCTCCTACTTTTCTTCCTCTCAACTCCTGAAATTAACTGTTCCAAATTTGATCCATTCCCTATTAAAATTCCAAAATTCAGTCCTTTGAAAACCTTAAACTTTGAAATTCTTGAGAGAAAAACCACTGATCATTATCGAGAGTTTTCTTAAGTGTCTTTAGACATTTAAGATGTAATTAACTATAGGGGCTTGCCCTTATAGGGAACTTTAAGAACCCAGGTAATATAAACCCTGCTTAATTTCTTTATATTAAGAAGGGGAATTTATCGGCTTATAAAATTGGTTCGCAGACCAAACGGATGTCACAAATTGTTTAGTTTATTTAATCGAGCCCCATCGTCAAGCAGTGTGTCTATTCCTCGAGATAAATATATGATTTGTGGTGCGGTGCTCGTTTATATAAACTATTCGGGATGTGAGATCTGTTTGATTTCATATCTTAAAATCTTCAAATTTAAAAATTATTTTCAAAATCAAATGCTACTTTCCAAATTATATATATATTTAAATTAAATTTAAAATCTAAGAATTCGCCGACAATTTCTGTAGGCAACCCCCTTTTCAAAATACGACACAAATCTAAAAATATGCCGACAGCTTCTGGCGACTCCGCTAGGGATTAGTTCCCCTCTCCATTTTGATTAGAAGGTTTTGTTTTCATAAATCGATAGTGAGTCCATATCCCTAGTGGAACAAAACTATGATTCTTCTGTCGGCATACTACGTTCATTTCTACCTTGAACGGGTATAGTCAACTTCTCTCGGATTTAGGAGCCACTGTTTAGACACCTCTAAATAGAAAGGTTTTGAAATCCTTTTACCTCTTCATCTGAGGTGCGGTGGACCCCCAATAGGTGTTAGCTTAGGAGCGGTCCTTCGGATTGAGAAGTCTTACGAAACTTTCTCTTCCTTTCCAATTCTGAATCGGATCCTTTACCTTTTCTATACCTTTGAACATTCCGTTCCTAATTAACAAATCCTCTAATAAACGAAACTTTTAATAAACAAATCCTTTTAAAATCATAAATACATAAACGAAAATGTGTTCGGACTCTTTCTTTTTCATCCTAAGTTTTGCGACAAAAGGAAGCATAATTCGGGACTAATACTCAGAATCTACCCTGCAGAAAATGACTGCACCAAAGTTAATTTTCTCCTTCACCAATGGAATGGACTTCGCCATCTATAAGGATGAGCTGCCTGACAATGGGATCATTCGTTTTGGACAAGGATTCAACACTACAGATATCAAGTTTGCTGACGTCACTCTCTTCGCACTAATGGACAAAGTGCCAGAAATTGAAGAGCCCGTAATTGAGTTCAACTTGAAGTCGGCTTAAGAATTCCCTCCCCTGCAAAGGATTCCAGCTGAAAGAGGTACTACTATTCATAGGAGGACTGTTGCCTGTACCCCCACCGGTCTAATCATCTCTGCAACTACCCTGATTTCTGCCAAAAAGAAGGGGAAGGAAATCCAAGTCTGTGATGAGCCTGTCACTGTGGAGGGTACAGACTTTGTTACAATACCAACTATTTTTTAGATTGGGTCCAGTGCAAGAGTTGTACCCCTAACTCGGACTTAAAGGAGAAATAGAAGCAGAAGGATCGCCAGGATTGAGAAAGCCAAAGCTGCTGAAGTTGCTTTTCTAGAAGAAATCCCTTAGGAAAGAGAAGAACGGCCCAAGTATATACCTCTGTTGGAAAGGAGCAGGTTTTACCCTCTCTCTGCCGCATCAGATGAAGAGAATGTCTGTAGGAACACCGCTGCATTACCCCGACCTACGTACTACAGCAATTACAAAAGGAAAAGGGATAAGGCTATGTCATTTGCTCGACTGCAAGCTGTGATAGAAAGATTGGTAAAGAAAGAAAGATGCCCTGTGTCAAAAATCTTAAGAAGGATAGGACGGGTGCCAACTAAATTCCGCCTCGGACCGAGAATAGAGCCTGCTACTGCCACAGAGAAACCAAAGAAGAAGATAAAAGCCAGTCCACCCGTTGTTGTATCGGGTCTACAAATTAGGAGGATACCACCTTCCAGCATATAGCCGACAGATCATCCAGTCCTAGGCTTCCGGCTGCGAGAAGGATGGTATGGCGACCTACTACTGGTGAGCTAAGACTAAAATAATGTCCTGAGAAGAAAAGTCTCATCAGGGGACTTGAATCAGAAGAAAGTGCTATTGCAATAAAGGGGACTCCCGGAAAGGAAGTTCAACAACCGTCACGAGACAATTGCGAGACCGTGCGAAAAAGGCCACTAGAGGATGCCATGGACAAATTAAGGACTGATATCCGACAGTTAGCAAAAGAAAAAAAAGAAAAACTAGAGGATGAAGTTGACTCATCAGAGTTCATGGATGACGAGTATGCTGAAATCAACATGGTTGAGACGCGGGCATCATCAGCTTCACAAGGTGCTCCAGCAGCTGCAGAAAGAGATGAACCGAAAGTGATGAGGGCACTGTTTCGGGAAAGAGATGACACAATTTCCTAGATGGCAAAGAGGATGGAAGAGATGGCTGCTGCCTTAGCCATTCTCCGGAGTCAGGTACAACCTCAGAAAGAGACACCCCCAAAAATTATCCATATTACTGATGGAGGAAAAGAGATCACATCCGTCAACGGAGACGAACAACCAAAGAAAGATCCTGCATAAAGCATGATTCCAGAAAAGGACATTAAGAACATGGTAGAACAGCAGGTGCGAGAAGCCCTACCACAATCTAAGAGTGGAGCATCTATTCAGACGGGTAGACCTTACCCCGAAGATTTCGATGCGGTCCAATACCCGAATGGCTTTGTACCACCTCTGTTTAAGACTTTTGATGGAACAGGAAACCCCCGGCAGCATGTCACACATTTTCGTGCTAGTTGCTGCAATGCCGGTGGGAGTGACGCTCTACTCTTCCGTCAGTTCGTCAGCAGTTTGTCAGGGATTGCCTTCGACTGGTACGCAGAATTGCCAAATGGTTCAGTAAAGACCTTTTCAGAACTAGAGAATCTCTTCGTTAAGTGGTTTGCCAAAGCTCAGCACCACATCACTATCGGTGATCTAGTGGTGGAGCAACAGAAGTCGAACGAGACTTTAGTGGATTACATACTTCGATGGAGAAACTTAAGCATGAAGTGTGAACCACAGCCTTCAAGAACAACATGCAGTCGGCATCCTACTTAAAAGTATCCATGGCCCGATAGCACTTCTCCTTAAAGGATTTACAATCAAGACTTTCGAGAAGTTGCTTAGCAAGGCCGGGAGCTTGCAAGAAGAGGCAAAGCATTTAAGTTTCGTGGACAAGAACGATAAGCAGAAGCCCGTGAAAACATTCGAAAAGAAATCTAGAATTGCTGCGGCAGTAGATAAGGGCAAGCAGCCGGTTCAGATACAGTTAGAGAGGACACAGCCTAGTTATCAACCACCATAACGGACTTATCAGCAACCACAGCAAGGCTATCAGTAACCTCAGCTGGGGTATCAACAACCTCGTCCAAGCTATCAGTCGCCTCAGCATTATGAACAACCGCCTCGTCCATATCGTACCCTGAAAGATTTACTGAATAGGAAATATCCATTTAAAACTGAAGCAATAGCGAAGATGTTCCATAGCTTAATGAAGACACCAGATTTTTAGCTTCCAGAACCCAAGAGGTCGGAAGAAGTCAACAAGAAAGATCATCCGAACTATTTCCCTTACCACTGGATGCTCGGACACAAGATAGCGGATCGCATCACTTTCAAGAGTTGGCTTGATGACAATCTCTGAAAAGGGAACATAACGATCCTAAAGGAATACATGAAGGAACCCCAGAAAGGAGGTTCCATCAATGTTATTTCAAAGGATCCCATTGTTCCGATAAACCCGTACACGACTGATGATGGATGGAGTACTGTCTGGACAAAGTTTTCAAAGAAAATTTTTGATCACATCCAGACCGCATCGGTACGCGCTTCAACTCAGAGTTTGAAACATGTCGAGCTGGCACTATCACTTGTGATTGAAGAACCACTCCAGAAGGAAGAGAAGATCGCAGAAGAGAAGAAAATCGAGGCTCCGAAGGGTAGACTAGGGACTGCTTATCCTAGGATGGTTGTTTCCGATTCGGGGGAGAAATCCCTCAAACTCCTGACTCTGTATGATTATTTGCTTGCCCCGGCGGGATCTTATAATGATAAGGGTTATGAAGTTGGCTACATTTTGACTGTTTCTAACGATTGCGTAACTAGCGACAACTGGCTTAATCTGGATCTCGATTCCAATACAAATAATGATTCTAAAATCATACACAACCTCGATGACAACGACGAAGAAGATGTTCACAAAGGAAGCTATGAAAGCTCGATAAGAAACGAGTCCATTTATGAATTTTGAGGAGCTCCGATCACGATATAATTAGAACTATCAGACACCGAAGCAACTTCAGAAGAGCCAGTTGTTCCGATTCAAGAGGAGACACCAGTAAATTTAGAAGAGATAACAGAGGTCAATCTGAGAAGTTTAAAAGTTCTACCCCCGAGAATGGGTCCAAAGGATAAAGGAAAACAGGTGGTTGCTCAGGAAGAGTCAACCCCAGCAGAGGAACTGCCCATTCGGGAAGAAATCGAGGAACATGGTAATAAAGTGGACTAAAACGTGCTAGCCCATCTTAGGAAGCTACCAGCCAAACTAAGCATATACGACGCTCTGATCGTGTCAAAGGAGATGATGGAAGCTCTGATCAAGGCTTTACTTGATCCAGAGATTTGTTTAGCTCAAATGTCCGGTAATTCCTTCGACAAGGTTTGCTTATTAAGATAACAGTGAGGTTTTACCTTCACGGATAATGATCTATTACTGGGAACAGCAGATCACAACTGACCGTTGTACATTTCAGTCACTATTGGAATATTTACGCTCTCCAGAGTGTTGGTTGATCCGAGGGTATCAATTAACATAATGAATCTTCAAACGCTGGCATATTTGGAAATTGATGCTCGCGAGCTTGAAGTAGACAAGAAGCTATTATGAGGCTTCAATCAAAAAGGAGAAAGAGCTCATGGATCGATAACATTACTAATGAAGACTGGTGATTTAGCAAAGACAACCGCAAAATTCCACATAATTGATTCTGAGACATCATTCAACGCTCTACTGGGTCGGCCATGGATCCATGAAAACTGAATGGTACCATCGTCTCTGCACCAGTGCATAAAGTATTACGAAGGAGGAGAACAGTGTATCAAAGGTGATTTGTAACCATTCTCTGTGCATGAAATTGGAATTCATGAAGATGCAGCCTACTACGCGCCTCCAAAGAAAACAATCTTTTCCAGAAATACCATACCAAATGAAGCAAAAGAAATTCGAGACGATGAAGAACTTGAAGTTCTAGTCCAACAGTTACTCACCACTCCCTTATGGCGATATGGTGAACATTTCTCCAGAACTCGCACCCGAGGTCGAGGCCGGGGACGAGGACGTGGAAGAAATGTTGGAACAGTTGGACAGAAGAAACCAGTCATCGATGTTGATTGGGAGAATAACTCTGAAGAAGAAGAAGAAATCAAGAAAGAAGAAGCGACAATAAATCAAAAGAAAGCCCAGTTCAAGATCTCTCTCGAAGAGGAAAAGAATGAAGAATATAAATCAATGTACGAGAAGACTAACCACTATGCACATACTATGACCCTGACCCTGATCCATTCTAATAAGATCGAGGGTATGGTGGTCAAGGAAGTACATGGTGGTGATACTAAACCAATCAAGTTTCACTGTGGTGCTTCTTCTTCCAATACTGAAAAAGATGTAAAATTTGAAGATGTTACTTCATCTGAATTAATGGAACTACCTTTTGAGTGGTACTCTCCCTGTGTTCAAAATTTAATTCAGCGTGGTCTATTGCCTTGACAATGGACAAAAGGCAGATCACAACACTTTGAAAAGTTATGGAATAATGCCGGTCAGCCTCCCAATTAAAAACATGGTCTCAGATTCGGCACAGTAGGATCAGTTGACGATACGGGATTTTGCTTGGTTGTCACTTACGAACCTAATAAAGACTACTTGGAAGCTTCAGAAGTCCTTAAAGATCTACCAATCAGAGATGCTCCACCAAAATTTGAAGAAGAAATCAAATCTACAATAGACGAGTTAATGGAAGTTAACTTAGGTACTAGCGAAGAGCCTAGGCCAACCTTTCTTAGCTCCT
Source organism: Papilionanthe hookeriana x Papilionanthe teres (assembly GCA_022702705.1). Classification (NCBI taxonomy): domain Eukaryota; kingdom Viridiplantae; phylum Streptophyta; class Magnoliopsida; order Asparagales; family Orchidaceae; genus Papilionanthe; species Papilionanthe hookeriana x Papilionanthe teres. Next base: position 31,768,871 of record CM040422.1, read on the forward strand.
TACTCAATAAAGAAGACTTCAAAGACATAATCAAGCTATTAATGGAATTCAAGGACTGTTTTACTTGGAGTTAGGACGAAATGCTAGGATTAGCTCCAGAGGTCGCAGTTCATAAATTAGGAGTGGATCCTACTTCCGTTCCAGTCAGACAAGTTCCAAGAAGAATGTGTCTAGAAATTGAGCAACAAGTAAAAGCCGAAATTAAGAAACTAATAGACGCTAAATTTGTCCATGAAGAACAATACCTAACTTGGTTAGCCAATGTGGTACCAGTCAGAAAGAAGAATGGTCAGATCAGAATCTGAGTGGATTTCAGAGATTTGAATAAAGCATGTCCAAAGGATGAATTTCCACTACCAATCCCAGAACTGATGATCGACATTGCTTCAACACATGAATTCTTCTCTTTCATGGATGGATCATCAGGATACAACCAGATAAAGATAGCATCAGAAGAAGAAAAGCTCATGGCATTCAGAACGCCAATCGGAATATACTGCTACACAGTGATGCCTTTCGGGTTAAAGAACGTAGGAGCAACATACCAAAGAGAGATGACGAAGATTTTTGATGATCTCATTCACAACCAAGTCGAGTGCTACGTGGATGATGTGGTCATTAAAAGTAAACTGAAAGAAGATCACCTGTATGATTTGAGAATTGTTTTCGAGCAGATAATGAGCCTAGAAGACCCTCATGATTGACATTGGGAACTATACTTCGACAGTGCATCCTCAATATAGAAGAACAAAGAATTGCAAACGATAGTGCCCGGTAAGGCAGGAATCAGACTAATCTTTATAACACCGGAGCGGGGATGTTAAGATACTCCTACCACTTAACGGAACCATGTACAAAAACGAGACGAATACGAAACCCTTATAACCGGATTGGAATTAACCATTCGGATGGGAATAACGGACATCAACATCTACGGAGATTCTCGACTGATCATTCAACAGGTTGCCGGACAATACAGAATTTTAAAGCCAAGACTCGAGCAGTACTATCAGTACACCATGAAATTGTTGGAGCAAATTCCAAACGTAACAATCTACAAGATTCCCGAAAAAGAAAATGCTCTTGCCGATGCGCTAGCCCACCTTGCAAAGGAATTTGCTTGCTTGCAGGATGAGTCAGTTGAAGTGTCAGTTCAAGGACGACAAGTCCTGTCACAGCTCGACATGGATACAATACATAAATCAGAAAGAAAAGCAGAAGAAACAATTACAACAGTGATGTAAAAATATGAAGATTACGGCAGCCATTAATAGACTACTTGCAGAAGGAAACCTACCGGACGATAAGTCGATAGCCCATCAAATCAAGAAAAGAACTCTGTCTTACGCATTAATAAACAATACATTATACAGAAGGTCTTTTGATCAGATGTGGCTAAGATGCCTGAGCGGGTCCGAGGCTTGTGAAATCGTTAAAGAAGTACATTCAGGACTTTGTGGTGCTCATCAGTAGGGTCCAAAAATGAAGATGAAGATTAAAAGACTAGGGTACTACTGGCCCTCAATGATGACCGACTGTATGAAAGTTGACAAAAGTTGTCAGCAGCGTCAAGTGCATGGAGTGGTTCTACATCAACCTCCAAATGTGCTACATCCGACAATCGCATCATGGTCATTTGAGTGTTGGGGCACAGATATAGTAGGTCCGATAGAACCACCTTCTTTAAGAGGACATCGCTTCATTCTTGTAGCTACAGATTACTTTTCTAAATGGGCAGAAGCTATACCACTCAGAAAAGTGAAAACACACCACGTGCTACAGTTTTTCAAGAACCAAGTCGTCTACTATTTCGGGGTACCACACAGAATTATTTCAGATAATGGGTTTTTGTTAGAAGACACGGGATCGATTGGCGATACCCAACGATCTACTACCCAAGAGAGAACGGCTTAGCCGAGGCTTTTAATAAAACTCTTGTTCAAATTTTAAAGAAAACTTTGGACGACAACAAGAGAAATTGGCATGAGAAGTTATTAGAAGCCTTATGGGCCTACAGGACGACTTTTAGGACTCCTACTCAGTCTACGCCTTACGCTTTAGTGTACGGATCTGAGGCCGTCTTGCCCCTAGAAGTTTAGCTTCTGTCACTCTGAATTGCAGTTGCAGAAAAGATCACTATAGAAGAAAATGTCAGGCTACGACAGGAAGAATTGGAAAGCTTGGAAGGGAAAAGACTTTTCGCACAGCAGAATTTGGAACTCTATCAAGCCAAGTTGATCCAGGCCCATGATAAACTGGTCAGACCAAGAACTTTCAAAGTCTGTGACTTGGTTTTGGTTCTCAGAAGACCTATTCTTGCACATCGCAAGATAGGTGGTAAATTTGAACCAACATGGGAAGGGCCATTAATGGTCGAGACAGTCTACTTAGGAGGTTCCTACCAGCTTGTGAACTGCCGTGGAGAATGACCCATGCTTCCAATCAATGGATGGTATTTAAAGAAGTATTACGCAACCTGATGTTTCGAAGGGTGGCTTCTAAAAGAGAATCTTATTTCTAGAAACACGGGTGAAGTAATCACTTTGTGACTGGGTCCGAACCCAAAACAAAATAAAATGGATGACAAAAAAAATTTCATCAACGAAAATGTTAAAAAGAAAACATGGGAAATCATAATAATAAAATGTCAATCTTTCCATTTAAATCCATTCATTCCTGATATTTCCTCATCTCTTCCTACTTCCTTTAAATTTAAAAGAAGTGAATAAGAATTTTTAATTGTTTTTCTTATTGTTCTTGTTCTTAGTACAGCCCCTGATCCTTTCCTTATTTTTTTTCGCAGGGAAATGTCGAACGGGTGGTTGGTCTAAACTTTAGAAATGGCGTGATTCTAGCACTCGATGAAAAGAGGGTGAAGGATGGAGCAGATGATGAGATTGACTCAGACTTCACACCAGTCGGCTTACAATACGAAGAAAATGTTTGGATCCCAGTTGATCGAGAAGAACTTCACAGCCAGACAGTGATGAAAATGGGTGGCCCGAGCTACCAATCCGGCAACAAGTAAAGAAAAGCAAACGCCAAGCATGCAACCGGAGAAGATAGGAAAATTAAGTCCGTGGTTGCCACAATAGAGGGTAGGCTTGTCAGTGCCGCACCCGTAGAAATTCAATGGGTAAGGAGAGCTACTCTCACTGCTACCCAGTGAAGAAATAAGAATCGTCGCATTCACATAATGTTAACCAAGTTAGCAGAAGATCAACATGAGCAGACAGTGGATACCATTAGTGCAAATGCTCCAAGGAGACCGGTTCGTCAGGAACTAGAAAGAAGAAAGTCAACTCCAAGAAAGTCGGAACAGATAAAAGAAATACTAAGAAAAGCAGAAATAGAGTCAGTACCTCGATGCCGAGCAGATGTACCGGATCTGAAGAGTCTTGTTACGAAAGCAACCCCCGAGGATGTCCCTATGGAGACTATCCCTGAGGAGCCGAGACATGCAAAAGAACGTGTTGAGGTTGAACCATACATCCCGCAGTATGTTACTAGACACCGAGGACTCTAGATAATCCAGGAATATGAGCTGGAGAAAATGCAACTAGTTGAGAAGAAAACCTTTGAATACTTTGAAAGAATTGGAAACAAGAGGGTCAACATCTTGGAAGGCCTCGAGCTACATACAGATGTTTTCTCAGATTATGAGCAATAACAAATTGTAGATTGCATCCTTGAATTACAGAAAATGGGTCGAGCTGGCCGCCTAAGAGAAAAAACATATTTAGAACCCCGAAGATGGATGCCAAGAAAGGGAAGAGTTACAATCCAATGCGGATGTTGCTACAATTTTTCCACAGACAGAAAAGAAAATCCACCAGGGATACTCCGTCGCAGTGAGGTGGATCTGATGCCAAGAATCATCAAGAGAATGGTGAAAAGGATGATAACATGGAGGGTATTGCCTGCATATTACATAACCAACAGATGTATTATTAACATCTATAAGGAAGGCGACTGCATACCTCCACATATAGACCATCATGACTTTGTTAGACCCTTCTGCACAGTGTCATTCATCAACCAGTGCAACATCATGTTCGGATCTGACCTCCGGATTGCAGGCCCCGGTGAGTTTTGAGGGCCGGTAGAGATACCACTACCTGTAGGATACGTTCTGGTGTTAAAAGGAAACGGAGTAGACGTTGTGAAGCATTGCATTCCAGGAGTGCCTGTGGAGTGGATCTCAGTTACTTTTAGAAGAATGGACGACAGAAAAATGCCTTACCACTTTCAGCTAGATCTATAATTGGAGAATCTCCGGCCCTACGACCTGTGAGTTACATGGGAAATTGCACACCTCCAATGCACATCCATGCGGCATTCCTGGCAAGGATGGCTTGGAAGGTGATGTTATTGCCCATGTTTCTTACTATTCAGACATGGATTTTTGACAGACACTTGTCGGCAAATTTTTAGGTTATGTGTAGTATTTTAAAAAGGGGGTCGCCTACAGAAATTATCGGCAAATTTTTAGATTTTAATTTTAATTTTAATTTAAATATATATAATTTGGAAAGTAGCATTTGATTTTGAAAATAATTTTAAGTTTGAAAATTTTAAGATATGAAATCAAACCGATCTCACATCCCAAGTAGTTTATGTAAACGAGCACCACACCACAAACAGTGTATCTATTCCGAAGAATAGACACACTGCTTGATGATGGGGCTCAGTTAAATAAAATAGAAGATTTGAGACATCCGTTTGGTCTGAGAACCAATTTTATAAGCCGACAAGTTCCCCTGTTTAATATAAATGAATTAAGCAGGGTTTATATTACCTGGGTTCTTAAAGTTCCCTATAAGGGCAAGCCCCTATAGTTAATTACATCTTAAATGACGGAAATCATTTAAGAAAACTCTCGATAATGGTTAGTGATTTTGCTCTCAAGAATTTCAAAGTTTAAGGTTTTCAAAGGATTTGAGTTTTGGAAATTTCAATAGGGAATGGATCAAATTTGGAACAATTTATTTTAAGAGTCCAAAGAAAGAGAAGTAGGAGAAGCTGAGGATCCAAGAAGAATCTTGGCAACTTCTCAAATTATCTTATTGTTTGGCTTCAATTTGGGAGTTTGTTTAATGTTTCAATCTTGACAATTTTAATTAATTAGGACTTAAATTTGAATGATGAAATCACACAAATAGCCTCGAAGATGTGAGGGTTTATGTCGTACCGAATGACTACCTCGGAGTCCTAAGACTGGTTAGGGCTTAATTTGTATAACATGATTATGCAAATGCCTAACGAAGAGTTGAGAATTTATTTTGCATTAGGAAAACTACCTCGAAGTCCTATGGCTTAGTTATTTAATTCTAAGAAAGTTTTGCTGAAGTAGATCCGAGTTTTGCTGATGACGATGGTCGAGCTGCCCATCATGCTCCGAGTTCCTTGTTGTTGCAGAGGTTTAGTTTTAGAAGTCATAAATCATGAGATGACGGAATTTTTTTGGTTTAGAGAAAATCTTGAAATCCAAGTGTTTTTAATATTTAATTAAAACAATCTTAAAGTTATTTAAACAGAATCGATTAAGATCTTACGGTTCCGTCATCCCGGCACCGTTATTTTCATCGAATTCACTAAGTCAGATGAATTTGCTAAACTCAACTGAATGAGTTCCACACTTTCATTTAGACCTTGGGAAATCTCGTTAGCAACACGTGAGTTACATCATCCGAGGTATTCCCGATCATTCAATGAGACGTTTTAATTTAGTTGTGATTGTAGTTTTGTTGTTCTGTTTGTGATTAAATTTTGAGTTGTTTTATATTTTGGAATGTTGTGGCTGTGAATTTTATCTTGCAATGACTTTTAATTTATTTTGGTTTCAGTTCAGGGACTATCCTAAAGGTTTTGGTTTTCATGCAACAGTTTTATTTATCATGCAAGAGAAGTAAAGTACAGTGCATATAAGTAAATTGCAATAAAATTAAAACGTACCTAAAGGATCTTCCCGTCATCCCAAGCTATACTTAAAACACATGCTAAGGCATTTAAATGTTTCAACAGATACCTAGGTAAAGCTAAGGGAAGGGTTTGGTTGTCTACCAAATTCCTAATCCTATAACTAGTCATTTCCTATGACGTCTAGGTTCTTGGTTTGATTTAAGGATGATTTTCTTCACCAAAGAACAATTAAATTCAGTTGTTCTTCTAAAACATCCCGTCATATTGAGGAAGTGGTTAGGACGAGTCCTAAACATCTTTTCAATATTTCTAGGATTGTTTTGAGTCCAAGTAAATTTAGTTGCACAGGTGAATTAATCATCCAGGAGTTTAGTTAAACTTTGTTTCTTGCTCGATGAACTTAGGTATTTGATTACACTGATGAATGAAGTGACACCTCACTTAATACTCTATTTAAGAGTTATAATAATTAAAACCTTTAAGGGCAAGTTAGTTTATCGAGAATTTTAATCATTCTTAATTTAAAGTTTCAGTTAATGGTTTATAGTGTTTTAATTTAATTATGAGGTTTTAATTAATAATTTTAAGTTTGGAATATTGTTCAAATTATTTTAGATTTAAATCATTATATTTTCAATTATCTTGGTATTTCAAGTTGATGTTCATGTTTTAAATTTACTTAGAAAGAGGTGTTGAAAATATTAACATATTTTGATTTAATTCTTAATGATTTCATTTAGATTTGTTGTTAAATGATTTTAATTTAATTTAATTTGATTTGATTATAATTTAATTTAAATTTAATTTAATTTTATTTTATTTCATTTTAATTTAATTTTAATTTTAATTTTAATTTAATTTAATTTTAATTTTATTTTATTTTAATTTAATTTTAATTTAATTTAATTTTTGTTTAATTTTAATTTAATTTAAATTTTATTTAACTTTAATTTTAGTTTAATTTTAATTTTAATTTTAATTTTAATTTTTAATTTTAGTTTAACATTAATTTTAATTTAATTTTAATTTAATTTAATTTAATTTTAGTTTTAATTTCAGTTTTAATTGTTAATTTGGATTATTATCTTAATTTTTAATTAAGAACTAAATAATGTTAAAGTGATTTATTTAGAGATTTTTTAAATTAAAGAATAAATATCATCTTAATGATATCCCTATTTTAATAATCCAAATTTAAATATATTCTTTCCAAAATTTAAATCATTTAATTAATTAAAGTTTCCTTTTGATATTTTCAAAGTGTTTAATGTGTTTCTACCCCTTAATTTCCCTAAGTTTCAATCATCCAAGAGAAAGTTAAAATCAAATATTTTACCCTCCATTTTGATTAAACCTAAAGTTTTAATTAAGGGTTAAAATTTTTAATTACCTTTATGCCCTTTCAAGCTTATTTATTTCATAACTCACTAAATTGAGTTCAAATGAATTTGAAATTTTTATGTCACCTCACTCATATGTCAATTAAGATATTAGAGGAGAAAATGTGATTTTTCTGAATTTAATTTACTTATATAATTATTTTTATTAGAAAATAGGGGTTTTCAAAAAAAATTTAACAACATGACCAAGGAAAGGTTTATGTCCTTAAGAAAATTATGGGAGGTTCCTAATGTCTAGTGGACCACTTAGACTAATTTTTGTTATTATTGGAATTATATTATATTTATTATATTTTTTTTTGTTTTGGAGTATTAATTAATTATAAAAGAAAATTAAAGCTAAAAAATGGATTTTATATTTTTCATAAATCTCTCTGACCTCAAGGAGTTCAGAGAAACAAATTTTATAATTTTTTTATTTTCTTTGATTTATTAGAATTATTTTAGTGAAAAAGGTTAAAAACTTATTTTTTAATATTAAAAATTACATTAAGCCTTTAAAATTCAATATCTTATCCTAGGGACTTAGGAAAAACATTTGGTTTGTTCCTAAGTGATTAGGAGTCAAAATGTGACATTTTTATGATTTTTAATATTTTTGTGATTTTTATTATTTTTTTAATTATTAAAATATTAAAATATTGTGAAAAATCAACTTTTTTAGAAAATTCCAATTTTAATTTTTCTGAAATCCCCTAATATCAGAGAAGCTCCAAAATTATTTTCGTGAATTTTTGAAAGTATTTTTAGAGTTATGAATTTTTAAAGTTCCATTTTACTTATGAGGCTTAATCAGTTCATTTGATGGGGTTAATCAAGTCCAATTGATTTCAAAATTTTATATAAGGTTTCTCTGACTCTAAAGAGTAATGGAGAATTGTTTTCAAGTCAATTTGATGTGTGGATAACCCTAATTAAATCAAATTCAATTTTAGGGGTTTAGGCCAATTAAGGTTATTATGAATGAATTAACTCAAAATATATTTTTCATAGGGTCCTCTGGTCCTAAGGAACATCACCAAATTTTTTTTAGAATTTATTTTACAACATGCTAATTATTGGAATTAAAATACCTAAAACAGTGACATGAACTTGAAAATTCAACAACTTTTTACAGAGATGGCCTCTGACCTTGAAAAATTCAGGGAATGTTCCCAAGATCAGAGGCTTCAAAAGCCCTATGGTCTCATGCCATGGTGAATTGTCTATGCAAATGGAGAATCAAAACATTGGAAACAGTAAATAAATTATTAAAAATAAAATACTCATCCAATTAACTTGATTTCTTTTCCACATTATTCTCCTTTGTTCACTGAGCAAGAGGGTAATTTTATTTTATTTTTGTGATTTTTCTATGCAAGGATATGAATTTTTGAAGTTCAGGGCATTTAAATAATTCAAAAATACCCTAATTTCCTACTTATTCATGCGGCATCGCGTCAACCTCAGCAGCTCTGAAAGCCCACGCGTCACGCTGTGATTAGGCGTCGCCATCTAACTCTGCTCTCTAGGGGCCCACGGTTCACGTACCATTGCGCCGTCTGACTTGATCTGGACCGTCTGCTCAATACACGTGCGATCCAACGACTCCTGGTCATCTTCTACGACTGGTGTGCACTCGTGGCCGTCCACACTAAAACCCTAAGATCTCACTTGATTCTCAATGGATTTTTGTGTTCTTATGCTCTATGGATTCATCTTGAAGAGACGAACACATCCATACAGTTTATAGGCTATGAAATTAACCCAAACAAAATGGAGAATGAGTTCATACCTTTGCTCAGAGAAGTGAAGCTTCGATCTGAGAGTTTAGTCACCTTCGATTGAGTCCAGCCAAGCTCCAGATGAAGTCTCTGGCTCTGGGGAATTCTCTAAGTATGAAAGTGACCAGACCCAATTTCAAAGCTTTGAGACTGGAGCAACTGGGTAGCCTGGAGAGGGGGCTTTCACTAGGGAACTCCTCTTGGTCCTGTGTAGGTGTGGGTGAGTTTAATTTGGATTTGGTTGAGGTTCCAGAGATGTCCTAGTTTTTTGGTGGATTTTCAACTCAGAAATTGAGCTCTGTTAGTGGGGTTTAGGGAAAAGGAACAATGGGGATCAACTGCTCTGGGTTAAGAGAAGGTCCTAGAGCAATTTTGGCAGAGTTTCCTTAAGGTCTGGTTCATCACCTCATTTGGCCGAGAGGTGGTGGTGTTTAAATAGAGGTGGCTGGAGGGCTTCCCAGGGGCAATTGGAGGCTGGGATCAGCTGCTCAGGGGAGGAGAAGAACAGTCATGGTGTTCATTTGGGTAGGGACAGCTCAGCCAGGGTGAATTGAAAAAATTGGCTCACATGGAGCTGTCGGCCATGTTGTTTTCCGGCGACCCAGGCGGCTGGCCGGCAGGGTTAGGTCACCATCTGGCTCAGAGGGGTCAGGGGTTGGCAATGGTGCGATCAATCGAGGCTTGACATGTGTAAAGGACTTGATTTGAAATGGAATGGGGGGAAGGCTATTTTGGGTTCAAATGAGTCAACCCATGGTTTTGGGCTAGGTTCACCACCCAAGGCCTAGTTTTGGGCTGAAGAGGATCACTTGGGTCAGCCAAGAGAAAATGGTGTGGTTTCTTTCCATGGTGAGGTGGCTAAGCATGGTTTAGAGTGTGACATGAGTATGGTTAAAATGCTTAATGAAGGATTAAGAAAGTGGCCCCCTCCACTTGCCATAAATGATATGGTGAGGTGTAAAGTAACTCCCATGGCTTGCATATGGCTTATGCATGGCTCCAAGGCTTCATTTGGCTTGGGAAAAGATTTGGTCAATTTCATGAAAGGGGATTTTATGAATTTTTGCTTTTTGGGTGGAAATTTGGATGAAGCTTGATATAGAATGGTTTAATGATGATTTTGAAACTTAGGGGTGATTTAAATCATAGGGAATGATGAGGCAAAATTTCATGTGAGCTTTGGAATGAAATTTGGGCTTTTGAATTTGTTGGAAGTGGCCTTTTAAAAAGGTTTAAGAAAGTGGGCTTTTAGATTTTTAAAATGGACTTTTTGATAAAATTTCTGTAAAGGACCATGCCAAATAAATGTTGGTCTTTAGTTTAGGGATGTATCATGAGTGATTTGGAATAAGTTTAAAGTGGTTTTGAATTGTATTAGGTTGAATTTGGGCTTTTGTGGTAAAGGGGCCAAGGTGGGCCAAATTGGGCTAACTTGGGCTAAGGTTGAGCTAAAGTTGGATTTGATGTAGAATTAATATTGAGAAATTTTAATGGGAATGTCACAAAGAGTTTTCAACTTTGGTTGGGCTTTGATTTTGGGATTTGGGTCCATTTGGGTTAGGTTTGGGCTTAGGTCAATTTAAGGGATTTTGGTTTTGGGTTAGTTTGGGGGGAGTTTAGGTTCAAATTTTGTGAAAATCAATTTAGTGTTTTGTTTATGGGGATGTTAGGAAGGCTTTAGAAAAGATTTGGGGCCAATTGAAGTTGAATTGGATGGGTTTGAGCTAGGTTTAGGTCATGGGCCAAAATTAGGCCTTAGGTTTCAAATTGAAATTGGGCCCTAATGTCAATCAAATTGGACTTGGATTTTGTCTAAATTGATATTGGGGATATTTATTTGAAGTTTAGAATTGAATTGGACCAAAATTGAGGTCAATTGGGGTGGTTTGGTATGACATTGGGTTCACTTGGGTTTAAAATTGGCCAAATTGGGGGTTTTGGTAAAAGTTGGGTAAATTGGCAAAATTAGCCCATGGTGTAGTTGAACAAAATGAAATTGGGAATATTTGAGATTTTCTGAAATTTTTTTGGAATTTTCTGAATTTTTGGATTTCATGGGCTAAGAAGGGTATTTGGGTAATTTTGGGGGGTTTAGGGGTATTTTTTGAAATTTTGGTATTTTTGGATATGGATGATCAATTGGAATGGTGGGAAATGTTTAGAATTGATTTTGAGGAATTTTTCGTAATTTAGGTGATTTTGCAAATTTTGGGTAGTTCCAAGGGCATTTGGTAGGTTTAGTGGGTCTGGGGCCCCGGGGGTCAAAATTGAAATTTTGGAAAAATGAAGATTGATTAAGTTTGAGTGAAATGGAGTCATTTTGGTTGAGCCATGAAGCCATATTAAGCCCATATAAGCCATGAGAGGACTCATTTGAGGCATTCACTATGTTGTTCCTAACCCTCTTAGCCAGGGGCTCAGGGGTTAAGGATCTTCCATATGAATTACCTACATGAGTCAGGAAGTCAAGTTGGGTGAGAGTGTGGTTTTAGGACTTGGAATGTGTGTGATAGTGTAGTGTATGTGCAAGTCAACCCTCAGCAGACCAGGCCACCCAGGGTATTCCTAAGGCCAAGAAGTCCTATAGGGAACTCATCCTTTAAACCTCCACATTTGATTTCAACCCTCTAGGTGATTAGGGGTCTATAATCAAGCTTATGGGGTTTGCAGGGAGTCAAGAGGTGTTTGAATTTCTAAAGGGTGGGTTCCACTTCTAGTCCTCTAAGATTAGTCAAAGGAAAAGCCTATGGCTAGATCCTAAGTACTAAAGAGCGAAGCAAAAGCCTCATCAAAAATGAGGTCAACAACACTTTTGGATGGATCAACAAGAAGTTTACACAGTCCGTTTTGGATTTACATGGATTGTATGAGAGATTAAATTTCTGAGGAAAATGTCATCATGACTAGATCAAGTTGTATGATATACTTTCAGCAAGTTTGAATGAAAACGACTACGTCATATTTTGCCTTCACCCTTTTTTTGTGCAAATTGACTGGGAAACGCCATTAGAGTTAAATGGACTTTGAACAAAGAACAGAAAAGAAAAGAAAATAAATGAGAATTTTTTCTAAAAATCTGAATATTAAAATGAACTTCAAACTCACATGAACACCAAATAAATAACAAAAATAAAAAAAATGGGATCGTTAAAGGACAATAAAACGAATCTAAATCTCAAATTGAATTCTGATCTGAATCCTCTGATTCGAACCTTTCTGTTCTTTCCTCAAACGAAATCTGTTTGAAACTCTTTTGAAATTTGAATATTTTCCTCGACTTATTGCTAAGTCAAGTCTTTTCAGCTTGGTACCCTTACCAGCTCCATTCAATTCTCATTCTTCTGTGTCTTAGAGGATCGACTAGTTCTACTGACACAGAGCCACGAACTTTGTTCGATTTAGTTCTGATGGCATGAGACTGGATCCCTCTTCATACAGATAATTTCCGAGATGGGTACCTAAATTCCAGTTCTCTTCCTTAGAGGTTGGTACCTAAATTCCGACTCTCATTCTAGATCGATACTTAAATTATGATTCTCTTTCGAATTGATACCTAAATTTCAATTATAAATTTTCGAGACTGGTACCTAAATTCTAGTTCTCTTCCTTCGAGGTCGGTACTTAAATTCTGACTCTCATTCGAGATCGATACTTAAATTTCGATTCTCTTTCGAATTGATACCTAAATTTCAATTCTAAATTTCTGAGACTGGTACCTAAATTCTAGTTCTCTTCCTTTAAGGTCGGTACCAAAATTTCGACTCTCATTCGAGATCGATACTTAAATTTTGATTCTCTTTCGAATTGATACCAAAATTTCAATTCTAAATTTCCGAGACTGGTACCTAAATTCCAGTTCTCTTCCTTTGAGGTCGCTACCAAAATTCTGACTCTCATTCGAGATCGATACTTAAATTTAGATTCTCTTTCGAATTGATACCTAAATTTCAATTCTAAATTTCTGAGACTGGTACCTAAATTCCAGTTCTCTTCATTCGAGGTCGGTACCTAAATTATGACTCTCATTCGAGATCGATACTTAAATTTCGATTCTCTTTCGAATTGATACCTAAATTTAAATTCTAAATTTCCGAGACTGGTACCAAAATTCAAGTTCTCTTCCTTCGAGGTCGGTACCTAAATTCCGACTCTCATTCTAGATCGATACGTAAATTTCGATTCTCTTCGAATTGATACCTAAATTTAAATTCTAAATTTTCGAGACTAGTACCAAAATTTCAGTTCTCTTCCTTCGAGGTGGGTACCAAAATTCCGACTCTCATTCGAGATCGATACTTAAATTTTGATTCTATTTCAAATTGATACCTAGATTTCAATTCTAAATTTCTGAGACTGATACCAAAATTCCAGTTCTCTTCCTTCGAGGTCGGTACCTAAATTCCGACTCTCATTCGAGATTGAAACTTAAATTTTGATTCTCTTTCGAATTGATACCTAAATTTCAATTCTAAATTTCCGAGACTGGTACCTAAATTCTAGTTCTCTTCCTTCGAGGTCGGTACCTAAATTCCGACTCTCATTCGAGATCGATACTTAAATTTCTATTCTCTTTCGAATTGATACCTAAATTTCAATTCTAAATTTCCGAGTCTGGTACCTAAATTCCAGTTCTCTTCTTTCGAGGTCGGTACCTAAATTTCGACTCTGATTCGAGATCAATACTTAAATTTCGATTCCCTTTCGAATTAATACCTAAATTCCAATTCTAAATTTCCGAGACTGGTACCTAAATTCCAGCTCTCTTCCTTCGAGGTCAGTACCTAAATTCCGACTCTCACTCGAGATCGATACTTAAATTTTGATTCTCTTTCAAATTGATACCTAAATTTCAATTCTAAATTTCCGAGACTGGTACCTAAATTCCAGTTCTCTTCCTTCGAGGTCGGTACCTAAATTTCAACTCTCATCCGAGATCGATACCTAAATTTTGATTCTCTTTCAGGTTTGATACTTAAATTTCAAATCTCACTCTCTCGAGATCAGTACCTAAATTCTGATTCTCACCCTTTTTCCATCGATGCTTAAACTCTGATTCTCACTCTGAGGCTGGTACCTAAATTCCAGTTCTCTTCGCAATCCCGAGGTTGAAACCTAGGTTTCAATTCTCATTTTAAATCCTAATTTTAAATTCAAAATTTTCTTAAATTGATTTCAAATTAAACTTTAATCGAAATTGAGACTCAGAACGAATAGAAATCCAAACTCACACATTGAAACTTAAAATTTAAAAGTAAACTGAAATCTAAATCGAAATCCCCAGATCTTGTGATTTGGAGTTCACCTCCTTTTCCATTCCCCAGCGAGAGTTCAGGAATCTCCAATCTTGGAATTATACCTGATACTCCCAAGCAGAAATTCTTCTACTTCGTCCTAAGTTTGTCACTTGGACATCTGTGTTGGTTTTGTTGATCTCTTCGATCAACGCCAATACACGTTGTGTGCTTGGTTAGCACACCACAGCTATTGGGGGTCCATTCGTTGACCTCATTTTTGATGAGGTCTTTTTCTTCTCTCTTTAGTACTTAGGATCTAGCCTTAGGCTTTTCCTTTGACTAATCTTAGAGGACTAGAAATGGGACCCACCCTTTAGAAATTCAAACACTTCTTGACTCCCTGCAAACCCCACAAGCTTGATTGTAGACCACTAGTCACCTAGAGGGTTAAAATCAAATGTGGAGGTTTAAAGGATGAGTTCCCTATAGGACTTTTTGGCCTTAGGAATACCCTGGGTGGCCTGGTCTGGTGAGGGTTGACTTGCACATACACTACACTATCACACGCATTCCAAGTCCTAAAACCATACTCTCACCCAACTTGACTTTCTAACTCATGTAGGTAATTCATATGGATGATCCTTAACCCCTATGCCCCTGGCTAAGAGGGTTAGGAACAATATAGTGAATGCCTCAAATGAGTCCTCTCATGGCTTATATGGGCTTAATATGGCTTCATGGCTCAACCAAAATGATTCCATTTCACTCACACTTGATCAATCTTCCTTTTTTTTTAAATTTCAATTTTTGACCCATTTTTTAACCAAGTAAACCGAATGTCAAACCAAACCACCCCAATTGACCTCAATTCTAGTCCAATTAAATTCTAAGTTTCAATTAAATATCCTCAACATCAATTTAGACCAAATCCAAGTCTAATTTGATTGACATTTGAGCCCAATTTCAATTTGAAGACAAAGGCCCAATTTTGGCCCATGACCTAAACCTAGCTCAAACCAACCCAATTCAACAACAATTAGCCCCAAATTATTTCTAAGGCCTTCCTAAAATCCCCATAAATAAAAGACTAACTTGATTTGCCCAAAATTTGAACCTAAACTCCACCCAAACTTAACCCAAAACCAAAATCCCTTAAATTGACTTAAGCCCAAACCTAACTCAAATGGGCCCAAATCCCAAAATCAAAGGCCAACCAAAGTTGAAAACTCTTTGTGACACTCCCATGAACATTTCTTAACATTAATTTTACATCAAATCCAACCTTAGCCCAACCTTAGGCCAAGTTAGCCCAATTTGGCCCACCTTGGCCCCTTTACCAAAAAAGCCCAAATTCAACTCAATACAATTCAAAATCACTCTAAACTTGTTCCAAACCACTCATGACACATGTCTAAACCAATTGCAACATTTATTTGGAGTGGTCCTTCATAAAACTTTCATCCAAAAACCCATTTTAAAATCTAAAAGCCCACTTCCATAAAGCCTTTAAAAGCCCATTTTCACCAAAATTCAGAAAGCCCAAAAATCCATTCCAAAGCCCACATGAGATTTCCTCTCTCTTCATCCATTTGATAAAATCCCCCCTAACTTTTATTTCATCATTTAAATAAACAAAATGTGGCCCCATGGAAATTTCCATCAAAATGTCTAAAAATTCAAAATCTTTTTTCATGTAAATGAGCCAAGTCATCCCTAAGCCAAATGGAGTCCTTGGAGCCATGCACAAGTTACATGAAAGCCATGAGAGCTTTGACTTATCACCACTCCCTAAATGGAAAAAGGAGGAAACCCTTTAATGATTCCCTTAGGAGTGATTAAATACTCCCATGTATCCCCTAATCTTGCTTAAGCCTAATTGTACTTAGATTTGTGATCGGCCTTGGTCACTTTCATACTTAGACAATTCCCCAGAGATAGAGACTTCATCTAGAGCTTGCCTGGACTCAATCGAAAATGACACAACCCTCAGATCGAAGCTTCACTTCTCTGAGCAAAGGTATGAACTCATTCTTCCTCCCGAGCTTCCAGCAACTCTCCATTTTGTTTGGGTTAATTTCATAGCTTATAAACCATATGGATGTGTTTGTCTCTTCAATACGAATCGATAGAGTATAAGAATTTGAAAATCCATTGAGAATCGAGAGAGATATTAGGGTTTGAGTGTGGACGGTCACGGGTGCACACCAGTCGTAGACGATGACCAGGAGTCATTGGATCGTGTGTGTATCGAGCGGATGGTTGAGATCAAGCAGAACAGCGCAATGGTACGTGAACCGCGGGCCCCTGGAGAGCTGAGTCAGATGGCAGCACCGAATCACAGCACGATGCATGGGCTTTCGGAGCTGCCGAGGTTAACGCAGCGCCGCGTGGATAAGTAGAAAATTAGGGTATTTTTGAATCATTTAAATGCCCTGAACTTCAAAAATTCATATCTTTGCATAGAAAAATCACAAAAATAAAATAAAAATACCCTCTTGCTCAGTAAACAGAGGAAAATAATGTGGAAAAGAAATCAAGTTAATTAGATGATTATTTTATATTTAATTATTTATTTACTTATTTTAATTTTTTGATTCTCCATTTGCATAGATAATTCACCATGGCATGAGACCATAGGGCTTTTGAAGCCTTTGATCTTAGGAACATTCCCTAAATTTCTCCGAGTCAGAGACCATCTGTATGAAAAGTTATTGATTTTTCAAGTTCATATCACTGTTTTAGGTATTTTAATTCCAATAATTAGCATGTTGTAAAATAAATTCAAGGAAAATTTGGTGATGTTTCTTAGGACCAGAGGACCCTATAAAAAATATATTTTGAGTTAATTCATTTATAATAACTTTAATTGACCTAAAATCTCAAATTTGAATTTAAATTAATTAGGGTTAACCGCACACCAAATTGACTTGAAAACAATTTTGCAATACTCTTTAGGGTCAGACGAACCTTAAATAAAATTTTGAAATCAATTGGACTTGACTAACCCCACCAAATGGATTGATTAAGTTTCATAAGCAAAATGGAACTTTAAAAATTCATAACTCTAAAAATACTTTTCAAAAATTCAAAAAAATGATTTTGGGGCTTCATATCAGGGGAGTTCAGAAAAATTAAAATTGGAATTTTCTAAAAAAGTTGATTTTTCATAATATTTTAATATTTTAATAATTAAAAAATAATAAAAATCATAAAAATATTAAAAATCATAAAAATGTCACATTTTGACTCCTAATCATGTAGGAACAAACCAAATATTTTTCCTAACTCCTTAGGATAACATATTGAATTTTAAAGGCTTAATGTAATTTTTAATATTAAAAAATGAATTTTCAACCTTTTTTCACTAAAATAATTCTAATAAATCAATGAAAAATTAGAAAGTTATAAAATTTTTTTCTTTGGACTCTTTGAGATTAGAGAAATTTAAGAAAAATATAAAATATATTTTTCAACTTTTATTTTATTTTAAAATTAATTAATACTCTAAAATTAAAAATAATTATAAGAAATAAAATATAATTTAAAAATCACCAAAATTGGTCCAATTGGTCCTCTGCTCATTAGGAACATTCCATAATTTTCTTAAGGACAGAAACCTTTCCTTGGTCATGTTGTTGAATTTTCTTTGAAAACCCCTATTTTCTACTAAAAATAATTATATAAATAAATTAAATCCAGAAAAATCATATTTTCTCCTCTAATATCTTAATTGACATGTGAGTGAGGTGGCAAAAAAATTTTAAATTCATTTAAGCTCAATTTAGTGAGTTATAAAATAAATAAGCCTAAAAGGGCATAAAAGTAATTAAAAATTTTAACCCTTAATTAAAACGTTAGGTTTAATCAAAATAGGGGGTAAAATATTTGATTTTAACTTTCTCTTAGATGATTGAAACTTAGGAAAATTAAGAGGTAGAAACCCATTAAACACTTTGAAAAATATCAAAATGAAACTTTAATTAATTAGATAATGTAAATTTTGGAAAGAATATATTTAAATTTGGATTATTAAAATAGGGATATTATTAAAAGGATATTTATTCTTTAATTTAAAAATCCATAAATAAGTCACTTTAACAATATTTAGTTCTTAATTAAAAATTAAAATGATAATCCAAATTAACAATTAAAATTAAAATTAAAGTTAAACTAAAATTAAAATTAAAATTAAATTAAATTAAAATTAAATTAAATTAAAATTAAATTAAAATTAAATTAAATTAAAATTAAATTAAAATTAAATAAAATTAAAATTAAATTAAAAATTAAATTAAATTAAATTAAAATCATTTAACAACAAACCTAGATGAAATCATTAAGAGTTAAATCAAAACATATCAATAATTTCAACACCTCTTTCTATCTAAGTAAATTTAAAAGATGAACATCAACTTGAAATACCAAGATAATTAAAAATGTAACAATTTAAATTAAATCTAAAATAATTTGAACACTATTCCAAAATTAAAATTATTAATTAAAACCTCATAATTAAATTAAAACATTTTAAATCATTAACTAAAACTTTAAATTAAGAATGATTAAAATTCTCGATAAACCAACTTGCCCTTAAAGGCTTTAATTATTATAACTCTTAAATAGAGCATTAAATGAGATGTCACTTCATTCATCAGGTAATCAAATACCCAAGTTCACTGAGCAAGAGACAAAGTTTAATTAAACTCCTCGATGATTAATTCACCAGTGCAATTAAATTTACTTGGACTCAAAATAATCCCAGAAGTATTGAAAAGATGTTTAGGACTCATCTTAAACACTTCCTCAATATGACGGGATGTTTTAGAAGAAAAATTGAATTTAAGTTTTCTTTGATGAAAAAAAATCATCCTTAAACCCTCATATCTTAGGATTCTGAGGTAGTTGTTTGGTATGACATAAACCCTCATATCTTCAGGGCTATTTGTATGATAATGTCATATGAATATAAGTCCTAATTAAATAAAATTGGCAGGATTGAAACATTAAATAAACACCCAAATTGAAGCTAAATAATAGGATAGTTTGAGAAGTTGCCAAGATTCTTCTTGGATCCTCAGCTTCTCCTACTTTTCTTCCTTTGAACTCCTGAAATTAACTGTTCCAAATTTGATCCATTCCCTATTGAAATTCCAAAATTCAATCCTTTGAAAACCTTAAACTTTGAAATTCTTGAGAGCAAAACCACTGATCATTATCGAGAGTTTTCTTAAGGGTCTTCGGACATTTAAGATGTAATTAACTATAGGGGCTTGCCCTTATAGGGAACTTTAAGAACCCAGGTAATATAAACCCTGCTTAATTTCTTTATATTAAGTAGGGGAATTTGTTGGCTTATAAAATTGGTTCGCAGACCAAATGGATGTCGCAAATCTTTTAGTTTATTTAATCGAGCCCCATCATCAAGCAGTGTGTTTATTACTCGGGATAAATACACGGTTTGTGGTGCGGTGCTCGTTTATATAAACTATTCGGGATGTGAGATCGGTTTGATTTCATATCTTAAAATCTTCAAATTTAAAAATTATTTTCAAAATCAAATGCTACTTTCCAAATTATATATAAATTCAAATTAAATTTAAAATCTAAGAATTCGCCGATAATTTCTATAGGCAACCCCCTTTTTAAAATACGACACATATCTAAAAATATGCCAACAATAAGTTATCTTTTTATTTAAGAACTTTATTTATGATTAGTTATTAGAAAACCCATTTTAATCAACATTTCAAATTAAGGCCTTATAGAAATAGACTGGAATTAACCTAAAGGATTGCTTACCTTGCTTCTCTGTGGGATCGATACTGGGGTCTTAACAGAAAACTCTATATTACTTGAAACAATACATATACTTGCGCAGTACCCCTAGTGTGTAAAATATTTTCTAAAATTTTACAATATTTTAATTTTATACACTAGCCGCTATTTATAAACTGGGTCAAGTTTTTTGCCATCTTTTGGAAGCAAAAATTACTGCGTTATTGTGGGTCGGGTCAAGTTTTTGGCGCCGTTGCCGGGGAAGCTTCGGTAAGAATTTTAGGAGAATTTTAGTTGAAATAATTAGGTTTAGACTTGGAAAACTGTAGTGTCGTAAAAACTTTTTTTTTGAAAAGTGTTTTGTTATATGAAAAAGTGTTGTGAAAAAAAATAATTTTTGTGTGAAAAATAAGGTGTTCGTGAAAATGTTTTGTTGTGTTGAATATATTTCATCTATTATTTCTTTAATTGTTAATGTATTGTTTGTTGTGCTATGTATGCGAAACAACGGATCTGCAAGATTTGTGCCTTATGATCCCGAGTTTGAAAAAAATAAAAAAATAAAAATACAGAAAGGACTCAAAAAACTAGAAATGGAAATGGAACACTTTCAAGATATTAACTTGAAAAATCATCATACTTCATTGAGGGATTACATAAATTCTACGACAGATGAAATTCACTCAAGTATACAAAACCCTGTCATAGAAGCTAACTCGTTTGAAATAAATCCTGAGATTATCCAACTGGTGCAGAACAATCAGTTTGGGGGAACTCTTTTGGAGGATCCCTATTTATACTTATCTAGTTTTTTAGAACTTTGTGCTACATTTCGTTATAATGGCATGTCGGACGATGTTGTTAGGCTAAGGCTTTTTCCTTTCTCGGTAAGGGATAAGGCTAAAATATGGTTATACTCATTAGCACCTGGCTCTATTAAAATTTGGGAGGAGTTAACTAAGAAATTCCTAGCTAAGTATTTTCCACCTTCAAGGACTACTAAACTTAGAAAAGATATTATCTCATTTTGTCAATATGAAGGAGAATCAATATACGAAGCTTAGGAAAGATTTAAGGAACTCCTAAGAAAGTGTCCACATCATGCTCTGCCAGATTGGTTAATCATTCAAACATTTTATAATGGGTTAGTAGGATCCCTTTGGTCTATAATTGATGCTACTGCTGGTGGTTCATCAATATCAAAATCAATTAATGAAGCGTATGCATTAATTGAAAAAATGGCAACAAATGAATTTGAATGACCCTCTACAAGGGTAAATCCTAAAAGGGTAGCCAGTGTTCATGATACAGATGTGATTGCAATTCTTGCATCTCAGGTTGCTGAAATATCAAGGAAGTTGGACTAATTTGGAATGAACAATCCTCAATTTACTACAGTAAGTGAGGAAAGTTCATTAGGGCATATAATTAATTCTAACTTATCATATGACACTTTAAATACCATAAACAACCCATATTCTAACTTTTACAACCCAGGTTGGGAGAACCATCCTAATTTTAATTGGAATCATACTACTGATGACAGAAACCAAAAATTTGAAAATAATCATGCTAATCATAATGAAAGTTGGAATAATCATGGGAACATAAACTATAGACCTTCATATCCACCGGACTCTAACAATGATCAACAATTTGAGGATAAGAAGAAGTCTATGGAAGAAGTTGTATTGCAAATGCGAAACCAGTTGCAAATTCAAACTGTTGCGATTAAAAATATAGAGAATCAACTGGGACAAATTGCTAATTCATTTAGCAATATACCCCAAAGAACACTTCTTAGCAACAATGAGATCAACCCTAAAGAGAACACTTATGAACAAGTAGAAGCTGTCCAATTAAAAAGTGGAAGAGATATAGAGGATGTGGTTAGAAAAGAGAATGATGTTGTGAGAGAAACAAAGGAAACTAAAAGACCTGAAAAACATGTTTCTAAAGATCTGGAAAAATTAATTTCTCCAACTAAAATCAGTTTGGAAAGACCACCACCTTCATTTTCTCAAAGACTTAGACAGCTTGAGTTGGATAAGAAATTTTCAAAGTTCATGAAAGTACTTAAGAAGTTAACGATAAATATTCCTTTCACTGAAGCTTTGGAACAAATGCCAAGTTATTCAAAGTTTATGAAGGAAATATTAAACAAGAAAAGGAAATTTGGGGATTACGAGACAGTTGCACTAAGTGAGGAGTGCAGCGCTATACTTCAAAAAAATTTTCCTCAGAAATTTAAAGATCCTTGTAGTTTTACAATTCCTTATGGAATTGAAAAAAGAATATGTGGAAAAGCTTTATGTGATTTAGGAGTGAGCATTAATGTGATGTCTCTATCTATATTTAGATGGTTAGGTTTAGTTGATATTTCTCCCACTACTGTAACCCTTATGTTAGCTGATCGATCTATCATTTATCCAAGAGGAGTTATAGAAGAAGTGCTTGTTAAAGTGGATAAATTTATCTTTCCTGTGGACTTTATTGTATTAGATATGGAGGAAGATAAAGATATTCAAATTATTTTGGGGAGACCTTTCCTTGTTACTGGACAAGCTATGATAGATGTGCAAAAAGGAGAGTTTATTATGAATATTAATGACCAGAAAGTCACTTTTGATGTATTAAAGACTATGAAATATCCGGCGGAGAGAAAAGATGATGATTGTTTTTGGATAGATGAAATTGATTATCTAAGTAAAGATAATTTCCAAGAAAGTTTTGAGAGTAAGTTAATAGATGAGATTGAAATGGATTTTCATGATGATTCAAAAACGTTATTTAAAGAAGACTGTATGTATGTTCAGGAGAGGTGTGAAATGATGGACACTACCAAAAATAATAAACTTTTAATTCCATGTGTTGAAAAATCTCATGAACTTAAGATGGATGTACCCCATAAAAATTTAAAGCCTACCTATTTAGGTAATTCATCTACACAACCAGTCTTTATATCTTTAGATGCGACTCAATCACAAGAAAAACCTGAATTGAATGATGAACATGATAAAATTATTGAACTAAGACTTGGAAGAGAATTTGAGGATAAATTTCAAAAGAACTTTGAGTTGAGAAAAGAGGATAAGGATATTGGAAGACCATTGGAAGAAATTCCTAAGGAATTAGAAAAACCTATTTCCTCAACTAAGATAGATCCTCCATCATTTAATAATTATAAAGGGGAAGAATTGGAAGATAATTCAAAACAGAAAAGTAACATAGAAGATATTGATCTAGAATCTGAATTATCTAAAGAGAATCTGATCCAAAATTTGGAAGATTTTGATCCATCTTATAGAGTTCCATTTCTTATGAATTTTAAGGATGATATTGATATGGAAATTGAGAAAATCAATAGAAGGATATTGGATCTAGAAAGAAACTTGAGGAACAATGATATAAATTCATCTGAAAAGGAAGAGCTAAATGAAAAAAAAATAAGGATTTTATAGGAATCCCTGGATCTGGAAATGATTGGGCGATTGATCGAGGATTACTTAATTGGAATTTTGATCCAGGAGGAATCATTTGTCGGGCCAGCAACGTTAAAACCAAGCACTTTATGGGAGGCAACCCATAATTATTAGTGTGCTTTGATTTAGTGTGCTTGTGAGTCATGATTGTTTATGTGTTGTTTTGTGTTTGCTTTAGTGTGTATTAGATTAATGTTGTGAGGTTATGTCATAGTCTTAACTAAACTTGTATATGACTTCTGGTAGTAGTAGGCTGACGAGTCTGTTATGACTTAGTTCTCAATGGGAGCTGAGTATTACCTTGAAGCATGTAGAGTTTGGACTTGGACCACTCCATGTCAGTTCTATTACTTCCTTTATCTAACTTTTTTTTCACTAAGTAAGGTCATGAAATTGATTAATGAACAACATATGAATGAATTGCACTATTTTTATTTATCAGATTATCATTATTAGTGTAGTTTCTTCCATTAGAAATTGAAAGTAAGGAGGGAAAATGTGAGTAGAAAGGAGATCAAATTAACCTCAATTGATATTTATTTATGAATCTGTGAGTTTATGTATTTTAGTTTGTGTGTTTGGGTTACAACAATTTAGAGATTTGAAGAACACTTAAATATATATTCCCATGTCGATGTTTGTCTTGCTTGTTAGACCTTTCTTTAGTTTAATTTTATTCTAGCATGTTTAGTTTAGATTTACTTTTTATTGTAAATTGTTATGTCCTAATGAATATTTATAGATGTTTTTGACAAACATTTGTGGTAGATAGAATTTCTAAGATATTTTTTTCCTGCTTATATTTTTTGTGTTGAAAGCTATACATGTTAAAAATTAAGTTTGGTGGTAGGAAGAAAACTATAATTTTAATGTGAAAATACTTCCTTTTAGTGTAATTTTATTACAAGCATGTTTTAGGTTAGATTTACTTTCTCCTGCCGTCATTCTATCCTGATTATTCATGTATATAAATTTGATAGGATGTTGTAGTAGTTAGTAGATTAAACTTTTATTTTTCTTCCTCCTATATTTTATGGAATTAATTGCAAAATATTTTAAAATTCATGTTTGGGAGGGAATGAAAAAATAATTTTTAAAAACTTAAATTTTATTTGTCCTCAAAAATGCTATAAATAAATTGATTTTTGATTGAAAAATAATTATGTGTACGAAATTATATTAGGGAAATAAAATTTTGAATATAGAAATGAGTAAGAAAATTTCGTTAAAATTTAAAGTAGTGATGAAAAATTTAAAGTTAAATTTTTCTTAGGGAAGAAATGATAAATATTGTGTAACCATCTTTAGTAAGAAAAGTTGTATTTTTAGAAAAATAGAAGGACTAGACTTTTGTTTTCAATATTTAAATTTCTTTTATTGAAAAATAATTTTCAAAACTAATATTATATTTCTAAGTAAAAGATATATATCTACCTTATCCTTTAGGAAAGGAAGGATGGAATTCAAAATTATTAAAGGCCTATCCATATATAGTAATCCTTGCCTTAAAAAAAAAAGAAGAAAGAAAAGGAAAAGAAAAAGAAAAGAAAAGAAAAGAAAAGTATAGTATGTTAAAAAGGAAGGAGAAGCTTGAGGATTAAAGGGCCTAATCAAAAATTGGTTCCACACCTGAGCTTTTAAAGTATAAAATTTGAGAAAATCTTAAGCTTAAAAATATAATATAGTTAGTATAATTATTTTTAATAAAGATTTTTAAGTAAAGAAAATAAAAATGTCTAACCCCTATATTTTGAAAAATCTACAAGTATTTCTGAATTAGATAGCAACACATATTTTCATACTCTTTCATCTAAGAGATTTCTAAACTTTAAATTGGTCTCATTTACTAAAATTTTTTCTAAATTTGACAACTACATTTCTAGAACAATATTTTAGAAACTCCTAAAGAAACTCATACACATGATTTTCTTATGTGGTTTTACATGATTATAGTGTTACTTGAGGACAAGTAACGTTTAAGTTTGGGGGATTTTGATCCATGAAAAAAAGTACCTATTTTCATTGTAGATTTCATGCTAATTTTATGCACATTTTTAAAGATACTACACTTTAAAGGAATGAATTTTGCATATTTTTGTCTTCAAGTATCAAAATATGATTTTAGAGAAAATCAAGCAAAAACTATGCAATTTTAAGCCAACATGTGCAAAAAAAAGAAAATTCTGACTTAGCACATATTGATATGTCTTTCTATGCTTGATATCTTTTATATTACTCACATGTTTTTGAATGAAATTATACATTTAAGAAAGGTTCTTTTTATGTCTATCTTGTAGGTGAAGATGTTAGGAACGCAACGCAACTTAAATGGGGAGAAACGGAGCCAAACAGAGCAAAACAATGGAGCTGCGCACAGGGCGCAGCCTAGGCGCCAAACTCGGCCCCCAGACACTAGTGACGACGAGAAAACGGTGCCTAGGGACCAGAATCAAGGCCTAGGCGCCAGAATCATCCAGAAACGGTTATTGGATGGATTTTTAACAACTTTGGGAGTTATTTTGACGGTGTTATGTTGTTTCTAGACCTTCTAGAAGACTGAAAGTTATTCCTAATATATAGGACATGTGATACAATGTATCTGGACACTTTGGAATGATTTTAATCACGAAGATGTGCGACCCAAAGTGAAGGGGTGCGAAGACTTAGTCACAAGAATCTGGCGCCTAGGCGCCAGATCCCGGCGCCTGGGTGCCAGAGTCGGTTTCTAGAAGATTCAATGAATGTGGACTACTTTTAAAGAGGTGCCTTAAGCAACCCTTGGCCATTTTCAAAGCTCTATAAATAGGAGCCCATTCTATAGAGAAAATCACACCCTATAGTCCCTTTCTTCTCCCTTAGTCTCTTTAGTCATTTTAGAGTCATTTTAGAGTCATGAATATGTAGATTTCTATATCTTATGGAGAGATTGGTGAGGGATTTTGAGATATTTATATAAGGAATGTACGAGCGGCGCATGGATCGTTGGGAGACTTTGGTGGAGATATCTTCTTCTTTTCTTCAGAGGGAAAAAGCTAAGTATCGTGTTCTTCATTCTCTTGTAATTGTTATAAACACTTTATAGTGTATTTTCTTTGTTTTAAATATAGTTTTTTGTCGTGATTTATCCATGCTTCATAAGTGATTTTCTTTACTCTTTCTTTTAAATGAAGTAGTGGCATGTGTAGGAAAATAATTTTTATGATAGAATTAACTATTAAATGCTTCTAGGTGACAGATAGTTGCATAAATATAATAGAATACTAATGAAATAAGTTCCTTGTAGGCACTTAGATTATTACATAATTCTATCAACCCTTTTACTTCTTATGCCATTATTTTCATTTACTTTTATTTTGTAATGACATAGATGCAAGTTTAGGAATTAAGATTTGCTTAGATATTCTCTTATTAAATTATGGTGATGATATTCATACGGGATCTTCATTTACTTTACAAATTGATCACTTGTATTATTAAAACCTATTGAAGAATTCTGAGACCTATCCGGGGATGAATTCTTAACTAGTAGATATCACATGAATCCTTAGGTAATCGAAGGCTTTATGCGGGTTATTCAAGGTGAAGTGCAAATAAATAAGGAGATATTGTTTATTGGGCGTAGAATTGATTAGTTTTTAGAGTGATAGACTAAATTATAATAATTTGGTCTATAGAAAGGGAACAGGTCACTGGTAGGGCCGACCATAGCCACCCTTGGACATCTAGTAGTGTGAGCCTAGATTAACTCATTCTACTAATAAAATATCCTGAACTGATCTATAGATTAGCCAGTGTTCTTTACACCTGGACTAAAGGGTAAATAATAGGAATGCTTCTATTTGGCACTACATTAAATTCTAAGCATTGCTTTCCTATACATTAACTATGTAATTGCAAGAGAAAGGTTGTCTTTAGCATCTCAAAATTCTCCAAACCAATTTATACATAAGTTATCTTTTTATTTAAGAACTATATTTAGGATTAGTTATTAGAAAACTCATTTTAATCAAAATTTCAAATTTAGGCCTTATAGAAATAGACTGGAATTAACCTAAAGGATTGCTTATCTCGCTTCTCTGTGGGATCGATGCTGGGGTCTTAACAGAAAACCCTATATTACTTGAAACAATACGTATATTTCCGTAGTATCCCTATTGTGTAAAATATTTTTTAAAATTTTACAACATTTTAATTTTATACACTAGCCGCTATTTATAAATTGGGTCAAGTTTTTTGCCATCTTTTGGAAGCAAAAATTACTGCATTATTGCGGGTCGGGTCAGTATGCATGCAGCCTTAGACTAACTAGTGATGTTAAACAGACAAATTAACTGATCACCTAATACAAATTACTCAAAACCAAACTAAGAAAATATATTGGTGTCTAACACATAAAGAAAATACTAGCCATGAAATTTTTAGAACATTTAACACTATAAACAAAAATAAAAATTGAAAAATATAAAGCACTATAGGTTTCATACTAAAGTTAAAAGTTGAAAACTAAAATTCTCTTATATTGAAAATTTCAACTTGATTCTTGATGTGATAAAGCTTGCACAAATTGTGCAAGTGTATTTGTGGATCAAGTTGTACACAGATTTAAGATTTTGGGCATTGATCCCATAGAGAATGAGTTATTTTCCTAAAGTGGGTGAAATTTTTAGTCTAATAATCCTAGGTTTAGTTTGAATGATTGAAATTCTGTAAAATATAAAAACATAAAAATCCTAATTTTGTAAATTGCTAAATAAACAATGTTAATATTTCGAATGTGAAATCTATGCTTCTTTGAATTAGATCATGTGAGTTGTTGATAGTATTCTAAAGAATTTCCTAACAAAATTTTGATAACATGGGATAAATACTCTTTATATAATTCCTAACATTGGAGATTCATAATAGAGTTAAGTTTTGGTTAACCCCGTAAAGTATCATAGGATTATCTAGCCTCCTATATTGTTACAATCTTCTATTGGCAATATTCCTTTTCCACTCGATGATTCAGAGGTATCTTACTCATCCTTCTAGCCTATGGTCATTAATTCTAAAATGTGGTTGTAACACATTAATAGGTGTGATTGAAAGTAAATAATCAATATGCAATTAAGTCTAATAAAATCTTACAAAAATCAAATGAAAGGTCTATGATTCATCAGGCATCCAAATTAATGGAACACAATGTAATTAGTTCATAAATATTTTGAGAGAAATTCAAGCAAACTTTATTGAAATAATAAAATTAAAAATGTTATTCAAACAAGAGCAGTCTAATGCTAGAAGAACCTTTATTATAAAAAAAATATCTGCAATGGATTTAGTGTACGTTTGGGGCAGCTTATTTTTTGCGAGAGCGTTTTGCAAACGCCATCTTAGCATTTAGTAAGCGCATTTCAACAACTTATTGAGAAAAGGAGTTTTAAGTTTCTTAAGAGACGGCGCTGTGGGATCGACCTCGCTGCGGGTGTTTTGGATTCGCGTTAGAAGGCTTATTCCTTCCCTTCCATCGTCGATCGCTGGAATGGAAGCTTGGTTCAATCGAGAGGAAGGGAGGTCAAGCGTTGGTGCGACCAAGGCGGGCGAGTGCCTTTGTGCCGAGGAGAGGAGGCGAGCATGGCGGAGCCGAGCGGCTATTCGGTCGAGAGAAATGGCGAGCCCAATGTAAAAGGAGGCATGAAGGGAAGAAGAGGTCAAGAGGGAGCGAGCTGCTAGGGCTATTTAGCATTTGGAAGGGAGCTAAGCGAGGCTTCTCCAAAGTGAGGATGAGGGAGCTGGGGACTTGTCAAGCATTTGAAGGAGGTGAAGTTGGCGAGTAGGATTTCCTCTGGGCGAGCGTGAGAGGGCAAGTTGGGGGCTTGTCCAGCGGAAGAGGAGTCAAATCGAGAGGAGCAAGCGGCTAGGGCTGTGACTCGAACAAAACAGATGAGGGATAGAATTTTAATTTATGGAGAATCAGCTGCAAATCAGTTGTTTTCAAAATGCACAAACCAAACAGTCAGCAAACTTATCTGGATCAGCAGCTTATCAGGATAAGCTGCTTATCTGAATAAGTTGGATAAGTAGCAACTGCCCTCAAACAGACCCTTACTCTTTTAAATACTCACAATACAGACAACACACTCACTACTCACTTAAAAAAGACTTACATAGAAACACACTCACTCAAGACCATCCAAGCCGTTCTGAATGTAAATGTTGCTCTTCAACTCTCTACCTTACTTCCTCTACCCACAAATCAAAAAATTTGCTAATTAAAGTATACCATCAATTGAAGCCATATAATGTTGGGTGCTTAAAAGTCAACCGAGGATACTATGTTTCTAGGCTCTTGGTTTTAAGTCACATAAGAATTTCTTTCTAAGGTGCTTAGGTGTTAATCCTGGATTTTATTTTCTCAGTCATGGTGCCTAGGTACCAGAGTTGTATTGCTGAGTTTTTACCTCCTCTATTATTCACTTGCACTAAGTAGGTTTGTTTTGTGTGCCTAGGTGTCGCGGGCAGAAGCTTATTTTTCTTGGTCATCTTGGTGCTGATTCAAGTGCCGATTCTTTCAGACTGTGCACCAGGGAAAATGGCAAGGACTTAGCATAAATTTGGACAATATTCTCCCCCATGTTGCCTTCTTACATGTAAACTGTTTGTACAAACACAAATATCATGATAAATCTGAAAAATGACATAAATAATAAAGAAATATAGAAAATATTACATCTTGTTTTCTACACAAAATCTATGTGTTACTTCATTCATATTTGTAATGTCTATTGGTGAATATATTTTTATATTTTTATTGTGTTATAGAATTAAATACTTACCAGTTACGGCCTTCTATAAAACATTTGAAAGAGTACTCTCATAAGGAGTGATTTGTGTAAGGGCTTTCCTACTTTTTGAAGGAATAACTTGATTTGTTGTTGGTTTTTAGGACAATTTGTGAGAGATCATTCACTTAGTCATAGACAAAGGATCCAACCAAATAATTTAAATTTAATGTGTTAGAAACATCATATAATATGTTAATTTATATTATTGATTTTAACATATTATACAACAATGGATTTTTAATATGTTAATATATTTATAAAAACTTGAAAATATTCTTAAAAATTCAATCTGCTCCACATAAAGCCTAAACATTTTAGTTTGATAATCTAGCACGTTATCATTACTATTAAACTTTTGAAAGATCACATTCTTTTGATATTTACTTGCACATTATTAATATTTATTTGTTAATAGAAGTCTCAGCTTCAAATAACAAGGTATCCATCCTAGGAATCCTAATGAAATCTAAACATGAGAAACCCATTATAGATAGCGTGTAATATTTAGAAACTTAATCAGAATGAATAATAAGGAGAAATAAAACGGATGAAATAATTGACTTAGTGATATTCATATGTGGACCTTGCCGCTATGATAATATAACCTAAAATGTTTTGTACATTTTATGTTACAATTAAGAGCTATGTATACTTTATTGCAAGTTGGAAGGGTGCTAAACGGACTCTATCTCAAACTTACGTTGCCTAGTCTTAATTTGTTTATGAATGAGGGAATTCTTGAAGAGGAAATATTTCTTTGAGAATTTTTTTATTATACTCCAATCTGTTAATCTTAACATGTTTGGAGAAGGTAAGGATATATTTTTAATCTTTTAATTCCATCATTAAATATATATATATATATATATATATATATATATATATATATATTATTGTTAATATGGATTCAATTATTTCTTAAACTTCCACCCTCATTATACACTAAAAATGAGAAGATAATAACAACAAAATTTGGCTTCACCGTGTCTCAGATGATATTGCTAAATTTAAGTATATTAAAATTATTATTATAATTGAAATTACAGGTGAGATTGAACTTGTGTTAATTGATAAGCAACTCATCATCATTGAATGAGTTCAAGATCTTGTTTCATGAAGGCAAAAAACAATGTAGTTTCCGGAAAAGTTCACATTACTCAATTCATGGATTATCAAGTTAGCCATCTATAAGATGTTAGGATTGGTGAAGACAAACATTTTGAAAACCTTGTCATGTTGTTATTTAGTTAGTTTACCATCTTGAGTAACAGAAGAAAAATAAAACTAGAGAATTAAAAAAAATGATAATGCTAAGAAATAATATAAAGAATATAAGGGGTACTCATAAGAAACATCAAAGCATTTACTGAATAAGGAATAAAAGGAGGAAAAAAATGTCCTATCACTTAACAGCCTCATATCACCAACAGTATGAAATTAAAAAATTTATTAAGGCAATATGAACATTTACTCATTATTAAAACACATATTAGATATATTACATCCTTCCAAATATTAAGGGAAAAATTTTTTATGTAATAAGACTGCATGATGGTAAATAGTAAGGTGACAAAAAAATGGGAGGAAAACACAAAGGCAACAACAATGTATATAGACATAAATGGGACTATAAAGTTAAGATCATGCACCAACAATAATAAAATATCATTAACTAAAATCCAATTATAATGAAAAAAACTATTTATATAATATTTTCTTTAATCTTTTGTCTACAACAATAATAAATAACATATTCATTATAAAAACAAAACCTAAGCATAAGAAAAAAATACGAAAATCTAACATATAGTGCCATTAAGTTGTTTTGAAACTTCACTTAAAACCAATGCACCATAACAAGTATAGCCTAAACAAGGGCAAGGTTTGTTTAATACATGTGTCTTGGGGCATTGTTCCAACGGAGTTTACTTGCATCCCCCCTCATATCTCCCATCCTTGAAAGTGACTTTAGAGGATGCAATGCTAGGGATGTGTTTATCGGTCGTATCCATAAGAACATCATTGAATGGCATGGTCAAGAATTTGCCCACCTCATTGTGGACAACGACTCACCCTCACTAGAACTAATAATAATATCTACATGATTGTCTTGTTTAATTTTTTAGCAGACATCTACTTTTTAAGGCCATAGAAATTTTTGCACTAGCTCAATATTACAACTACTCAACCTTTGTTTGAATTTCAAAAGAGGGATTATGCTACACCTTCATAGTTGGCCGACCTGACTATTTTGAAAATAGACCTGAATGTTAAACTTAATGTCAGTCTAAAAAAGGCATACTAAAAGACTTAATTTTGGAATTAATAAATGATTCACCATCAATGACCTCTAAACGTCAGCTCTCATTAAGGATCACCTCACCCAAAGAAAACTAAACTAAAGTAATCACAAAATGAAGGACTCCAACCAAATTAGTTCCATAATATTAATATTCTCCATGACCTATTATCTAGGCTCAAAATTTATTGAATTAAATGGCTTTAAGGTTATTATTTCCATTGCATATGCCATATTCAACAAATTCATTTTTTTCATTTGCCTCTCCATTAAATAATAAACTAAAAAACTCTAGTGGAGCCTTAACCCTAAAAGTTGAGAGAAGAGCACGACTAGGCTATTATAGAATGATGATCTATAATGACGGAGCTAGAACAATGTAGAGAAAATAAAGGAAACATTAAAAAGAATACAGTCCACATAAAAATCTTTTTGTTTCTAATATGTACGAAGATGTCCATCTATTCAAAATTGATTTAACAATGAGTTGAATTTAAATTTTATTTATATAAATAATTTTTAACTAGTTAGAAAAATAATTATATATATTTATATCCAAATACCCCAAGCTTAGTTTAAGAGAACACAACCACTTATGAGAAATTGGATACTCACTGATTTACAGGACTTTACTACTCATATGATCGACAATAATGAGTTATCATCGCAATTGTGAATTTTGCCAACAATATAAAATAGGTCCAAGAGAAAAAAGCTAAGTTTATCAGAAGCAACTGGGCTTCTACTCAACATTGGAAGCATAGTAGGCAGTTTAATTTTTAGTTTTGATGTTAGAACTCGTCTAAAGAAGGTGAAGTTAGCCGAAGCCGTCGTCTGGGTCCACCCCATATTTTGAAGGCATTGATGTATATTAGATAGAATTTGTTGTGGGAAAAACACTTTATTTCCTCAATATTGGTAAAAGAACAAACCACAAATCACAACAAAGAAGATGCAAACACAAGAGCACAAGCAAACAAGAGGATTTACGTGGTTTGGTCTTTTTGACCTACGTCCACGGGAGGGAATCGAAATAATTCACTAAGACAAGAAACATGAGTACTTAGCTTTACATAGATGAGCCCTCATCTTCCATGGCCTCCCTTCACATCCAAGGCCTCCAAGATGCTCTCATCACTCTTAACAAGCTAGCCCACACTCCTTGAGTTCTTTTTCACTCTTACAAAACCCACACTAAAGCCTCCCCTCCTCTCATCTATTTATAGTAGATTAGATTACATTATAATATTCTATAAATAGATAGGGTGTAACCTTCAAGGATCGCATGGCTTCCACATGTCCACCCTTTAGAGTCCTCCATCGCATGGTCTCCACATGTCCTTTCACATGTCCTCCTTCCACCGCATGGCCTCCACATGTCCTCTTCTAGGGTCTTCCATAATGAGGTGGCACCTTTCTAAAGTCAACAATGGAGGCTTAAAGTAAGTAGAAATTTACAAGAGTGCCACTTACCTTAGTGACTAATTGGGGGTCAAAACAACAAATCTCCACCTTGACCCTCAATTATGCTAGAGTAGTGATTCCCTCCACGTGGCCCCCGAGGGGCCCTCGCCCGATGAGAAGTTCACTAAGTCCGGACGAGTGTCCGAACTTAGCTATGGGCGGCGCCTTGGTGAGCATATCGACAGGGTTCTCTTCGGTTGGTATCTTCTCTACCACTATCGAGCCTTTAGCGACGACGTCTCTTACGAAATGAAGCTTCACATCTATGTGCTTGGATCTTTCAAGAAATACCTGATTCCTGGTTAGGTGGATGGTGCTTTGGTTGTCGCAAAAACACAGTTATCACCTTTTGATGTATCCCAAGCTCTTCAGCCATGCCCTTTAGCCACATAGCTTCCTTGATTGCTTCATTCACAGTAATCGTCTGTGCCCTTCCATAGAGCATCTCATCCTTGAACTGCTCGTAGCTCTTAGGATTAGAGTTTAGCAACAGTAGTGCCTTGTCCTCGTCATCCATCTTGACGTCGATGTTCTCAAGATCATTTATGATCTTGTTGAACTCGTCGATCTGCTCCGAGACTGATCTGTCTTCGTGCATTTTGAAAGAGTATAGGCGCTGCTTCAGAAAGAGCCTATTAGCCAAGAACTTGGTCAGGTAGAGTACCTCGAGTTTGGCCCAAAGCGCTTGAGCCGTTGTCTCCCTCGACACCTCCCTCAGAACCTTGTCGCCCAAGCTCAAGATTATCAAACTATGAGCTTTCTTCAGCATGTCGATTTTTTCTTTCTCTATCATGTCGGCCTGCAGTGCCGCCGAACCTTGCAAGGCTTCTGCAACACCCTGCTGAACCAGTAGGGCTCTCATTTTTACTCTCCACAGGACGAAGTCGTTCTTTCTCTTAAATTTCTCGATGTCGAATTTGGTGGAACCTATTGTCCCTGCCAAACACCTCTTCTTCCTTCTTGCTGCGATTTCTTGGGTGTGATTCCTCCAACCAAGATGTGTCGAGATTTTCCCACAGAAGGCGCCAATTGTTGTGGGAAAAACACTTTATTTTCTCAATATTGGTAAGAGAATAAACCGCAAATCACAACAAAGAAGATGCAAACACAATAGCACAATCAAACAAGAGGATTTACGTGGTTCGGTCTTTTTGACCTACGTCCACGGGAGGGAATCGAAATAATTCACTAAGACAAGAAACAAAAGTACTTAGCTTTATATAGATGAGCCCTCATCTTCCATGGCCTCCCTTCACATCCAAGGCCTCCAAGATGCTCTCCTCACCCTTAACAAGCTAGCCCATACTCCTTGAGTTCTTTTTCACTCTTACAAAACCCACACTAAAGCCTCCCCTCCTCTCATCTATTTATAGTAGATTAGATTACATTATAATATTCTATAAATAGATGAGGTGTAACCTTCAAGGATCGCATGACTTCCACATGTCCACACTTTAGAGTCCTCCATCGCATGGTCTCCACATGTCCTTTCACATGTCCTCCTTCCACCGCATGGCCTCCACATATCCTCTTCTAGGGTCTTCCATAATGAGGTGGCACCTTTCTAAAGTCAACAATGGAGGCTTAAAGTAAGTAGAAATTTACAAGAGTGTCACTTACCTTAGTGACTAATTGGGGGTCAAAACAACAGAATTAAAGGGCTACAACTAAAAATCATTACTTTATGCCTCGCCTTCGTTAAGCTATATTCTATAATTTGAGTTTTCTTCTTTAAATGTTATCTGTTTAAATGCTCAGTGGTTTTGAGTGCAATTTTGTGATTAAAATAATTATCTTAATCTCTCTGCGTTATGATAATATGGAAACATAGAGCTTCTCTATTATCACCCCCCTCATCCTTTTCTGTTTTTTTTTTTTTTCAATCAATCTTGCTTGTAAGATTAGTGTAATCATTGATCAACGTTAGATTCAACTTATTAAATAAATTATTATATGATAAATTCTTAAATGATTGCCACAAATGATTAGCCTATAACCTAATATGCAGTTAAGTCATATAATCGAGATTGTCAACACTTATGTTTCCAACCTACTCAGGAAAACAAGCACGTATGATATAGTTTGTCAAATTGTCATCAACATTAAATACACTTACCTCAAACTCATTAAAGATGAAACTGGCACAGCTGATGCAATGGAAAAGTCAAGCACAAGCAAATTATTATCATACCGTAGCGATAGGCTCAAATAAGGGGGCATAGACTTTCAATTGTTTATAAAAATAGTGAAATTGACAAATTCATGCAAAAGATATACAACTAGAAATTTAATAAATACTTTTGATCTTGTAAATCATTTTTCTAAATACATTAATTTAATTATTAACTTGTTGATTAAATTTAATTTTTTTTCTAATCTTTCTCCTTGGACACTTGATCTTGGACAACAACTTCGGCGCATGAACTTAAACATTGAATAATTACGATCTAATTTTAACATAATTTTTTAGAACTTTGACAGGAAGGCAGTCTAGAAAATTACTAACAATGATGTGACAAAAAACCTACCCCTTAATCGAGTTCATATCTACCGGGCATGAAGAATAGGTAGGTGGATTATTTCCCTTACAAACTGCAACAGCTTTCAACACGGCATGTAATTTCAAATTGCTCAATCACTGAAAGCTGATGTAATATGGAATTTTCGCACCTTGACTTAGATGGCTTTGCATTATTGGGTGTAATGTAAATTATTAAATGGAGTGATATGGCTGAGGTTCTTTTATGGCTAACTATAAAGTGGAAGCAACTAACAAAACAAGCTGAACAACAGATTCAGTCATTGGTCAGCTTATGCTATGCGGCATTCGTAGGCGAGCTTAGTAAGGAAAAAAAATGAGTGTTCTTATATATATTTTTAATTTAAATTATTAAGAATGCTGGAAACATTCAGTTTAACTATGTTTTTAATATTTGGAGATCTATTAACCGACGTAGTTTTAACTTAATCAGCCATGTTCTTAAGAAATTATGAGAAATATTTTCAAACTTAGTCAACACTGCTATTATCAAATCTGTTTGAGCTTAGGGATTAAAAGATTATATCGAACCTTACTGATCAAATAAATATTTATTTTTAAAATTTTAATTTATGAGACAGAGCTAATCAATGAAGAAGTATTTTACTTATCATCTGTTGGATGTTAGAGTAAACGTAACATTCTCTGTGTTCTAACAAACTTTCATTTAATGATAACTTTCATTAAAGAAAAGAAGTCGAAATTATTTGTTGAAGCGGAATAAAAAAATTCTATGAATCTATTGGATGTCTGCGTGTTCGAGTTTGGAGCATTTAAAATTTATATAATCTTTTGAGAGGCAGCAAATGATGATTTTTTAATCTTTACTACAAGAATTTTACGTATTTTCTGGAATTTTTATATTGGACAAGTTTTAAATAGTTTTCAGAGATTTTGTTAACGGTAAGGCATAGCCTTAGGAGTAAATTGCGCAGGCATATAGCTAAAGAAATGACGTCTTTTTTGGTGTACATACTTCGAGGGATCTGGTTTAGTACATAAGCTCACTCGTGTAAATGTATATCCCATAATATAAGGATATATTATAAGTTCTCGTCCATATAAATCTTTTTGGGCAAGGTTGTTGACATATAAAATGTTGACGCCTGGGTTTAACTTGCTAGTTTATGTTTCCTTTCAAGATGAGTATAGGCTTTCCATTCTCAACCACATTTCTTAAAACTTGACTAAGGTCGTACACAGTGCTTGATCATTAATGTTACTCGAGAGATAACTCAGATTATTTCATTCCTCCTTGTTGAGATTAATTCTAATACTTAAATCTTTACCTTTGTGAAGTCCTTAATTTAGCTTATCTGGAATGATATCCAAGTACATAAATAAAGATGACTATGGCCAATTGTAGATTAACTAAAGGATTCCAATAGGCTAATCGATTAATAAGTGGATAGAAAAATTCATTTAAACTTTAATATAAAAATTTAATTTGGTTTAGGCAATTTTTAATCTAAGCTAACAATTTTTCATTAGGTTGATTACTCTATTAACAATCATCCATCGACTATTGTCATCATTCTGCACACTCTAGTAACACTGACTAATCCTGATGTCGTTGTATGGGTTTGGCCAAACTATAGTGGGCTCATATTTTACATCAAAAAATAGATGTAATCCTATTTAACTTCCCATCTCATTTTCTATGTGTATATCAAAATTATGTCCGCATGAATCTCGAGGAAATCCAATGTGTCTTGCTTATGAACCCTAAAGAATAGTGTATCAGGATAGTCAAAAGATTTAAACATCAAGCATCTTTTCCTTCAATCAGAACTCTGAGGAGACTAAAGGGAAACCAAGTTGAACAAAGAAATATAACCCAATCCCAAGGAGACTAAAGGGACAATAGCTCGTGACTAGCTCCCTCAACTAATTTCGGAACTCATAATAATGTTTCCAAAGGTCCGTAGCAGAATGCCTTATTGATCATCTAAGAAAGCTCATTTCCCATGGAGAATTGCCTGTTAAATTACGGTGATACACCGTCTACTTGATCATCCAAGTTCACCCTAACTATAGGAGGGCCTCTACTCAGGATTCTTTTGCGAGGTCTTACTAATAACCTTTGGGCCAACCAATTATCTACCAGATGATCAAAGGCTTTCAACTGATTGACTGCAATATTACATGTTCTTTAGACAGGCAGTTAAGAATGTGGAATGGTGCTAAAATCGACTATTAATATGAATAGGTGCCAGAGTTGGTTACAAACATGAGAAGGATTCATAATAACTTGTAATGTCCCTATTAAAGATGGGACAAGCATGTAATTTTACACTGGATACCCATGAAAACTTAAAATAGGTGGTTTCTAAAATGAAGGACTATAGAATTTACTCTATCAAAACTCTTGTGTTAATGTGTACTCTCTCTCTCTCTAGGCCTCCCTCTCGTTGTTTCTGTTATCTTTTCTAA
Organism: Papilionanthe hookeriana x Papilionanthe teres; assembly: GCA_022702705.1. Taxonomy (NCBI): domain Eukaryota; kingdom Viridiplantae; phylum Streptophyta; class Magnoliopsida; order Asparagales; family Orchidaceae; genus Papilionanthe; species Papilionanthe hookeriana x Papilionanthe teres. Next base: position 31,808,006 of record CM040422.1, read on the forward strand.
GCATTATACCTGTGGTGTGGTTCACAGGACTATCTTGATTCAATATCCTAAAAAGTGTAGGGAGCTGTTGGCCTCACTTTTTGTGAGGTCTGCTTTTTCTCCTAGAATTTAGGATCTAGACATAGGACTTTTCTATTGACTATCATAGAAGACTAGTGATGGAAGCCACCATACATAGAAATTTTAGCCACTTCTGGATTCTTCCTGTGAAGTCGAACATGTGTCCAAAGTCTTGAATTCTTATTTGAGATGGCTATGACCAACATGTGAAGACTCAAGAATGAGTTCTCATAGGATCAACAAGCTTTACGACAACCCTGGGTGGCTTGGTCATGCACACACACACTTAAGCCCTCCAAAACTGTCTAACCTACTCAAAACCATCAAGATTCATGAAATGAACCCTCCTTTTCTTAAACTCAAAGCACCTCTTGACATTTTGCGAAAAGCCATGAGGATGATCCCAAGCATCTTACTTTTGTTGGGATGGCTAGGAATAACATATGGAGGCCTCAAAATGAGTTCATGGGGGACTATGAGACTCTAAGGAGGATCTTCTTAGCTTGGGCACTCCCCTTCACCAAATTCATCTAAATTACTCAATTTTATATCAAAAATCAAATTCAAACTACAAATTCAATTTCCATCGACCCAAAACTCAATTTACATCAAATTTCAAATCAAATTCAATCCCACCAAATTTTAAGCTCTATAGCTAAATTTGACAAATTCACATCAAATATCACCTAATCCAAATCAACATCAAACTCACATCAAATTCCAGAAGAATCCAATTATGGCCAAATTCATACTCCAAATTCCTTCTAAAATGCACTAAATCCTATAATTATCTTGTGTCATGTGTTTATAAGTTGAATTAAAGTGGATAAGACAATTTGGAAAGGTTTGGGCTTGATTTTGGCTAAAATCCGAACCAATAAAACCACCTCCAACCCCATTAACACCAAAATACAACCACAAAATATTCCCCAATAACACCATGCACCAAACCACGACAAGAATACCACAACAACACATTTCTGCAGCAAAACCATCCAATAACACCAAAATACAATCACGAAATATTCCTCAATAACACCATGCATCAAACCACGACAAGACTATCACAATAGCTCCACGTTTCAACGATAAACCCTCCAATAACACTGAAATAACACCATGGATAATACCAAACCCCGCCACCACCGCATAACCCCTTTGCACCATGCTGCAATCCCATGATACCGCTCTACTAGCACACAATACTACCGTGATGACACAAATAACACCATGGATAACATCAGTCCCGCTCTACCACGTGAACCCCCACAAAAACACAATAGACTTTAAAACATTTACTAACACAAACACATCACAAATTTACATCACAAATATTATAACTATCACAAAATATAAATCTAACACAGATATATCAAATGTCCACCACAGAAATAGCCCACAGATGTCAGTGTTCACAACATAAAAAAACAAACAATAAAAATCACAACACAATAATAACCACAAGTACAAACATCACAAACTCAATATATAAAAAAAATCCTACTCATCATCCTCATCATCATCATCTCTCTCATTCCAATCTATGGATGGCACATAAAGAATAAATTAAGGATAAGGAGGCATCTCAACACTGTGATCTCCTCTAATCAGTCTGTCTATGTACTGCTGATAATTCTCCTTATCATGTTTTTGAATATATCTCTCAATATATTCTACGTCCATATCTCTATCATACTCTCTCGTAAGACTCACCTTTTTTAAAATCTTCCTTAATAATCTAGTCTATAAATCTCTAGATGATGATGCCTATGAAGTAGAAGCACGAGAAATAGAAGCAACAGAAGCAGACGCAACAGAAGCTCTAACAGATCCTTCTTTCCAGGAAAACTCTGAATGCACGGTGTAAGTATTCACATTTACACTTGTGATAGGTCTAAGTGGCTGAAGAACCTCTTCTCAAGTTTCAAACTTTACCCCAAACTGTTCACAAATCGAATGGATTAGTGAAAGAAATCCCATACCTCCTGTAGTGACAGCTCTGACACAGTTTAAATATGATAAAAAATAATAGCTCCTATGTCACTTAGCTTTCCCTGCTGAATACAATAGTTCAAAATATCTCTCTTCATTATAACTTCACTAACATGACTTGAAAGCAATAAGTTAGATGAGATGAAGTAATGTTATCCCTTAGAACATTCAACTTACAGGATGGAAAATTTACTCTTCTCTCATTCGTAATTTTCCATAGACCTCTTCCATCAGTAAGAGAAGACATAATCTCATCTAACTCTCCATCTATAGGATGATAATAAGCATAAGAACAAAACATTTTAAGAGGTAATCGGTAAAATGTATTGATTACCACGGAAGAGAAATTCACTTACTGTCCCCAAACCATCACTATATTTTCCTCTGTTGCTGGCAAATTCACATAAAACTCTCTTACAACAGAAACAACAGCAACAGCGGAGAAGCAACAATACTTTTCCCAATTCTTTCGATCAATCCTCTCTTCAATATCTCCTCCTAGTTTACTAAAAACGCATTCTGGAATCAATTTACGTGATGATAGTGCATCGATGTAACTATCCTTCACTCTGGAACTAACAAATTTGTCTGAATCAAATCCTGCTTTCTCTTTCGAGTGCTTCGACTTTGGAGCCATTTCTAAAATTCAGAAAAAATTCACCATAAATTTTAAAATCAAACTATACTTGCTAATTTAACTTCTAAACCCAAACTCCACTAAATTCAAGCAATTTCTCATGCTTTTCCTCAAATTTTCACCATGAATAGTGATTTTAAATTTCTCAATAATATACTCAAAATATATGGTAAAAATAGAAAAATTTTGCTTAAGAGAAGTGCTTATACCTTAAGGAGTTCAAATCCACCAAATTTCATTAAAATTGGCTTTAAAATGATCCAATCAGTGATGCCCTAGGCTCATTTTTCTTAATTCGAGAGATTGAAGGTGATGATGGGGTTAAAAATGCCAAATTTTGGGTTTTTAACGTCTGAAAATCGGTTTTCGCGAACCAGGGCCTATGCGCGAAGCTACAATCCATAGTCGAGAAATCTAGCGCTTAAGTGCCGAAGGTCTGGTTCTTAGCCTCCAGTGTCCAGATTTTGACACTTTATGTTAATCTCATTAAAACACCTAGTTAATCACCCTTAATCACTTCAAATAATTAATTGTCCCCCATAACACTTAATTACTCCAAAATAACACATTAATTTACATTGATTCAACACAAATTTCAGACAAACACAAACTTATATTTCATTAATAACAAAATACACTTAATACAAACTATAAATTTCTATCCAAACACCTTGGATGATAGTTTCCAATACATAGATTCATAACACATATCTTAGACACAAACTTATATCATTAAGATGTAAAAACACATTAAAATGCAACAAAACATAAACATTATCATAATCACTAACACAAAACACTAAACACAAATAACTAAACCACAAGGCCACACTTAATTTAATTCTTATCTCCAGTAGACGAAATATATCCCGAATCACCTTTAGTTCCATTTGAACCATCTGGAATGTAAATCTGATAAAACGGGTGATGGATAAAATCTCTCACATCTTCTTATATCCATTTTTCTTCAGAAACATCAATTTATCTGCTTCTTCCATATGACTTGTATGACTGAATTGCATTTTGATTTGCCATCCCATGTGTGTTAAATGTATGTTAGTTCCATTTACCTTTGCTTCAATTGAAGCCACATCAGCCTCAATCTTCGTAAGCTTTTCTGCAATTCCTTGAATACTAACGGCGAAAAATTCGTTGAATAACTCTTGCGCGCTTTCACTAATAAACTTCTTCTTGTTGGCTTCCTCTTTTTTCTTAGCTTCACTTTCCCAAGAAGACATTTTGCACTCAAAATACTCTTCTTACGGCTCATGAATGAAAGTAAGAATTGGAGCAACTATTTCTTTAATCATGTGCCTTTTTATAGACTTGGAAAAGTCTTAAAACTAACCTTAGTCCTGTTAAAACTCCCAAATAACTCCCAAAACTATTTATTCATGATTTAGGCTTCTAAAACCTCATTTTTCACATTTTTTTAACTCTGGCGCCTAACCGCCAACTTGCGGTGCATAAGTCATCAAATTAGGTAAAATAAACACCACTATAACATAAAAAACTCCAAAATGCTACCACATTATTCAAATCAGACCAAACAAAACACACAAAGCAAATATAAAGCAAAGCACACTGATAATTATGGGTTACCTCCCACAAAGCGCTTGGTTTTTCATCCTCAGTCTGACATATCAAGAGCTTATTCTGAGTGACCCAACCTTAGATTCTCGTAGGGTTTAGATTGATAGACTAAAAAATAAGGTTTAAGTCTATGACCATTAACTTTAAATATTTTTCCAGTCTTATGATCTTTAATATCCACAGCTCCATAGGAATGAACTTTCATTACAATAAATGAACTCATTCACTTGGACTTAAGTTTTCTAACAAATATTTTCAATCTGAAATTATATAATAAAACTTATTATCCTGGCTTAAGATTTTTAGTAAGAATCTTCCAATTATGCCATAACTTCATGTTTTCTTTATAAATCTTAGCATTTTCATAAGATTCATTCCTTAACACTTTAAGCTCATTTAATTGCAATAATCTCTTTTCACCAGTATCTTTCAAATTATAATTGAAATCTTTAATAGCTTAATATGCTTTATGCATAATTTCAACTGGTAAATGACAAGCTTTTTCAAAAATTAGCCTATATGAGAACATTCCTATAAGAGTTTCGTAGGCAGTCCTATAGGCCCACAAAGCATAATCCAGTTTAATTGACCAATCTTTTCTGTTTGGATTAACAGACTTTTCCAAAATTCTTTTAAATTCACGATTAGATAATTCAACTCACTTGTCTGCAGATGATAAGTAGTAGCAATGTGATAGTTAATATGATATGTCTTCGCTAGTTTTTCCATAATCGTATTTCTAAAATGACTTTCCCCATTAGTTATGATCACTCTTGGTATTCCAAATATGCAAAATATATTCTTTCCTAAAAACTTTGCAACACTTTGAGCATCACATCGAGGTACAGTAACATCTTATATCCATTTAGATACATAGTCTACTACTATCAAAATGTATGTATTTATGAAAGATGGTATAAACAGTCACAGGAAATCTAATCCCTAAACGTCAAATATTTTAACTTCCAACATTGGGGGGCATCTCATTTCTTCTAGAAATATTGCCTACTTGTTGACATCGATCACAATTTTTAATATATGCATTAACATCCTTAAAACTTTTAGGCCAATAAAATCCAGATTGTAAGATTTTATATGCAGTTTTATCAAAAATAAAATATCCCCCATATTCATAATTATGACATTTTAGAATAATTTCATAAGTTTCTTCTAAAGGCACACATCTTCGAATGATTAGATCATTTCCTTGTTTATATAAAAATGGGTCATCCAAAAAATAAGTCTTGGCTTCAGATAAAAATTTCTTCCTCTCTTGGTATGTCAAACCATAGGGTATAATATCACTGACAATAAGTTTAGAATGTCGGCATACCATGGAACACGCCACTCATTAATAGTGAACAATTTTTCATCAGGAAAATGTTCATTGATTTCTTCATCATCACAAAGAGATTTTTCAGTTTCAAGCCTGGGCAGATGATCAACAATTTGATTATCAGTACCCTTCCTACCTACTATTTTAAAATCAGATTCTTGCAAAAGAAGAATCCATCTTATATGTCTCGGTTTTGCATCATTCTTCTTCATTAAATATTTAATAGCAGAATGATCAGTATGCACCACACATTTTGTTCTAATTAAATATGATCTGAATTTATCAAAGGCAAATACTATATCTAATAACTCTTTCTCAATTGTGGTATAATTAATTTGAGCTGCATTAAGTGTTTTTCTAGCATAGTAAATAATTTTGAAAATTTTATCATATCTCTGACCTAAAACAACTTCAATAGCAAAATCACTAGCATTACACATTAATTTAAAAGGTTTTTTCCCATTTGGTTAAAATATAACAGGTGCAGTGATTAATTTTTCTTTTAATGTTTCAAAAGCTTTTAGGAATTCTTCATCAAAATAAAAAACCAAATCTTTTTCCAATTATGGAATTTTTTAAAAGACTTTAATATAATACCTGTAGAATCTCGCATATATTAGAAAACTTTTAATTTCCCTTACTTTTGTTGAGCAAGGTAAATTAGAGATAACTTGAACTTTTGCAGGATCTACCTCCATACCATTTTCTGATGTATGATGTCCCAAAATAATTCCTCCTACTACCAAAAATTGGCATTTTTTCAGTTAAGGACTAAATTAGTTTCTTCGCAGTGTTTTAGAACCCTTGATAGATGTTCTAAACACGATTCAAATGAAATTCCGAACACTGAAAAGCCAGCCATAAAAACTTTAATTCATTTTTCAATTAAATCACAGAAAATTGCCATCAGCAAGGGCATTATATAAACCAAAAGGCATTATTCCAAAAGAAAATATACCATAAGGACTGGTAAACATTGTTTTCTCTTGATCCTCAGGAGCAATTTGTATTTGGTGGTAACCAGTATATCCATCCAGAAAACAAAAGTATTTTTGCCTAGTCAGTCTATCCAACATATGATCTAGAAAGGGTAATGGAAATGTGTCTTTCCGTATGGCAAGGTTTAATTTTCTATAATCAATACATATTCGCCACCCTGTAACTTATCTAGTTGGTATAATTTCATTCTTTTCATTAAAAGTTACAGTAACTCCTCCTTTCTTTGGAACACAGTGAGTAGGACTACTCCATGCACTATTTAAAATGAGTGATTATAGTGTTTCATTATAGTATTTAGTCTCCTTTGAGGATTAGCTTGAGGTTTGTGATATAACTAAAATATATAGTGTTTTTAATCTTATTTTTATACATATTTTTTATTATATTGTACTTTAATGGAAGGTAATTTTGTGTTTTTCTTTCAGGTATTATTAAAATGAGTGATTATGATGAAAGGAACAATAAAGGAACAAATTTGGAGAAAAATCTGAAAGATGCACAAAATTGGCCTCTGGCGCCTAAGCGTCGGATGGTTGGAGCATAGGTGCCACAATTTAGGTGATGAATTTTATTTAATTTTGGTGCGAATTTGAAGGGGGTTTCGAAGCATCCTTTGGTTTAAACTTCACTAACTTCCTATCAGCACCCAAACTCATTTTAAATTTTCATGGATGGATGCATTCTTGGTGGATACATTGAATCTGAACATATTTTGAAGAGACACCAAGGAAACTTTTGGAAAATTTTAAAAAGAAGACTTGAAGATCAGAAAAATGATTGTTGTTAGAGGGTGTGATTAGTGTTAAGAGTCAATTTTATGTTAAGGAGTTGTTAATGACACACATTTCTGCTTCACTACTTTTATTATCAATTGTATCTAGTTTTTATTAAGAGTAAAATAGAGATTGGAGTCTACAGAGCTGGGCGCCGGCCTCTATTGTGTCTTTTAAAGGGAAAACAAAGTTTCAAAGGAACTTCAAGAGTCTTATGGAGAGGATTTTCAGATAAGTGTTAAACTTTGTTTTACATTTGGTTAAAAGTAAAACTTATTGTGCTTTCACTAGAATTTCTACTTGTAAATCAAGTTGTGATTGTGTTTTCTCCATGGATTCTGAGTAGTTTTCTTTATTTTTTTCCCTTTAAATGTTGAAGTAATTAAATTATGGAAGGAAGTTGTATGAAGTATAGGATTTCAATGTTGGAAGAAGTTGTAATGATTCACAACTTTGCACTTCATTCACTTCTTAATTTGGTCAGTTAAGATGTTAATATTTGTTGGGAGATTATGTAATAGCTATTGTGGTATTGTGTCAATCGACAATTGGAATGAATCACATGCAATTGTATGGATGAGAATTGTAGTCCATATGGTTGGGTGCAAATAAATAGGAAGATATGCTTATAATGGGGAGTAAAATTAGAGGATTTAGAGTGACAGGATAAAGCCCCCTAATTTGGTTTGATGTGAAAAATTTTGTTATGAGATGTTAGCCCCTAGGTGAAGGGAATCAAGGAACTCTAGAGTGAGAGCTAGTATCTTCTTGCCTAACCCATCTACAAGATTTCAAATCATCAATTAACCAATGTTGTTTATAGAACCAAGTGAGGGTAAAGAATATAATTGCTTCTATTTGGCACAACAGATTTTAGATACTTCAACAACAAAATTCAATAATTATTACTGATTCATTGAAAGGGGAAAAGATATTTTATTCTAATTTGCTTTTATATAATTTTATAGTTGTGTTAACTTTAATTGTTTTATTTACTTTTTATTCAAAAAATACCAAAAACAAATTTGAAAAACTTTATAGTATAAAACATACTTTACAAAATCATTTTAAAAAGTAAAAAGTTATCTTTCTTATTTCTTTAAACATTTAGACATTTCCCTGTGGGTTTGATATCTCGGTACTTAATCAAAAAGTCCTATATTACTTAATAAACGATACATATACTTGCATAGCATCTCATATTATAAATAATTAAAGTATAATTTCATATATAAAATGTAAGGTTGAATTTTTGGGGATCAAGTTTTTGGTGCCGTTGCCAGGGGAATCAATTAAAATTTTATTTAAGGAAAATTCAAGAAAATTTATGTTTTACTTTTCATTATTTTTTAGTGTGTTTTATTTTAATTTGTTAATTTTGTATGCATAGTTTAGGTTCTGAGGGACATTTGCCTTATTATTCTGAATTAGAGAGAAATATCAGAAAAATCAAAAAAATAAAAAATTCAGAAAAAGATAAAAATTTTTAAGAAATGGTAAATCAAGATAATCAAAATGTTGAAATCCATCAAGAATTTAGACCTTTAGGAGATTATGCTAACCCTACATTGGATGAACTTCATGGTAGTATTCAACACCTGCTGTAGCTAACTTAAACTAAAACCTGCTATTATCCAGATGGTATCTAAAAATTAGTTTGGGGGAGTACCAACTGAAGATCTTAATATACATCTTGCCAATTTTATAGAATTGTGTGCTAATTTTAAATACGATGGTGTTTCAGATGATCCTATTAGACTTAGACTTTTTCCTTTTTCACTGAAGGATAAAGCTGAGATTTGGTTAAATTTGTTAGCACCTGGATCTATCAGAACATGGGGTGATTTAGCAAAAAAATTTCTTGCTGAATATTTTCCACCATCGAAGACTGCGAAACTTAGAAATGATATCACATCTTTTTATCATTTTGAAGGGGAATCTATATATGAAGCATGGGAACATTTTAAATATCTCTTAAGAAAGTGCCCACATCATTTGATACTAGATTGGTTAATAATTTAGACCTTTTATAATGGATTAGTTGGATCTCTTAGATCTATTATCGATGCCACTGCTAGTGGTTCATTGATGTCTAAACAGTTTGTTGATGCTTATGTTTTAATGAAGAAATGGCTACTAATAATTTTTAATGGCCTTCTGAAAGGTTAAATCCTAAAAAGGTAGCCAACATTCATGAAAGTGATTCATTTGTGATGCTAACAAATCATGTTGACGCAATTTCAAGGAAGATAGAACAATTTGGGAGGAATTTTTCTCAGCCAACTTCCATGAATGAAGAAAATTCATTAGGTCAAATGGTTGATTCTGAAACTTCACTAGAAACTTTGAATACCATAAGTAAGCCTAATAACCAATATTCCAATTATTATAACCTAGGTTGGAAAAACCATCCAAACTTTAACTGGAATACCAATAATCAGGGTGGTAGTACTTAACAATGGGGGGAAAACCATGTAAACCCATCAGGAAACTGGAACAATCATGGGAATAATAACTATAGACCAACCTATCCTCCAGGTTTTAATAATACTTCACAATTTATGGAGAAGAAGTTGTCTATTGAAGAAGTGGTGTTACAAATGGGAAATCAATTACAAAGTCAAAGAGCTACAATCAGAAATTTTAAGAATCAATTGGGACATATTGCCAATTCATTAAATAATAGATCCCAGGGAACGCTTCCTAGTAAAACTGAAGTAAATCAAAGATACAAAACTAAAGAGCAAGTACAAGCTATTCAGTTGAGAAGTGGAAGAGAGTTGGAAGGTAGAGTTCAAAAAGAGACTGAAGTAGAGAAAGAAGAAATTGAAAAACCAAAAGAGGACGCTCCGAAAGGTTTGGAAAAACCTATTTCTCCACCTAAGGTTGATTTAGAAAAGCTACCACCTCTATTTCCTCTAAGACTTCAACAAAAAAATTGGATAAGAAATTTTCAAAATTCTTGGAGATATTTAAAAAGCTTATAATCAACATTCCATTTGCTGAAGCCTTAGAACAAATGCCAAGCAATGTGAAATTTATGAAGGATATTCTCAACAAAAAAGAAGAAGTTTGAAGATAATGAGACAGTTACCCTTAGTGAAGAGTGTGATACCAAAATTCAGAAAAAGCTTCCTAAAAAGCTTAAAGATCCTGGTAGTTTCACAATTTTATGTGCAATCAGAGATAGATTTTTTGGAAAAGCTTTATGTGATTTGGGTGCAAGCATTAAACTTATGTCGTTATCAATAACCCCTACCACTGTAACTTTTCAATTAGCTGATCGTTCGATCACATATCAAAAAGGAGTTATAGAAGATGTTTTGGTGAAAGTGGATCAATTTATTTTTCCTCTTGATTTCATTGTGTTGGATATGGAGGAAAATAAAGAGATACCCATAATTTTAAGGAGACCTTTCCTAGCCATAGGCAGAGTAATGATAGATGTGCAAAAAGAGGAATCAACGATGCTAGTTAATGATCAAACTATTAAATTCAATATTTTAAAGTCAATGAAATATCCTACAAGAGTTATACATGATGAATGTTACAGGATGGATGTTACCAAATATTTGAGTGAATGACATTTCAAGTAAACTTATGAAGAGAAATTTGAAAGAAAAGAATAGGAACACAAGAAAGAAGAGGAATTATAAGATTCTGGAGATTTTCATGAGGAAGATTTAAATTATGTTCATGAAAATTTTGAAATTTTGGACATGATTGAAAAAGATGAATCTTTTGGTCCATCAATTGAAAAACCTCTTGAACTTGATTTAAAGATGCTTCTTAATCATTTAAAGTATGCCTTTTTAGGTGATTCCTCAACTTTGCCAGTTATAATTTCCTCTCAATTAACTGAAAGAGAAGAAGAGAGTTTGCTTGAAATTTTAAAGAAATATAAGAATACTTTTGGATGTTTAATGGCTGGTATTAAAGGAATCAGTCCTTCAATTTTTTTGCATAGAATCCTTATGGAGGATAACTGCAAACCTCGGGCTGATCCTCAAAGGAAATTAAATCCTATCATGAAAGAATTTGTTAAGAAAGAAATTTTAATGTTGTTAGATGATGGAATTATCTACCCTATTTCTGATAGTGCATGAATTAGTCATATTCTTTGTGTTCCTAAAAAAGGAGTTACTATGGCTATAAATAAAAAGAATGAAATAATACCAGTAAGACAAGTTACAGGATGGCGAATATGCATCGATTTTAGAAAATTAAACCTTGCCACAAGGAAAGATCATTTTTCACTTCCTTTTCTAGATCAGATATTGGATAGACTAGCTGGGCATAAATACTTTTATTTTTTGGATGGATATACTATTTACCCCCAAATTCAAATTGCTCCTGAGGATCAAGAGAAAATGATGTTTACCAGTCTTTATGGTACATTTTCTTTTAGAAGAAAGCCCTTTAGTTTATGTAATCCCCTGCTACATTTTAGAGATGTATGATGGTAATTTTTTGTGATTTAATAGAAAAAGAAATTGAAGTTATTATGGATGAATTTTTAGTATTTGGAATTTCATTTGAATCATGTTTATAATATCTATCTAAAGTTCTAAAATCCTGTGAAGAATCTAATTTGGTTCTTAACTAGTGAAATGCAAATTTACGGTAGCAGGAGGAATAGTTTTGAGACATCATATATTAGAAAATGATATGGAAGTAGATTCTGCAAAAATTGAAGTGATCTCTAATTTACCTTGCCCAACTAATGTAAGGGGAATTAGAAATTTTATGGATCATGTTGGATTTTATATGCATTATATTAAAGTCTTTTGAAAAATTTCAAAGCCTTTATGCCGTTTACTGGAAAAAGATTTAATTTATAACTTTGATGATGATTGACTAAAAGCTTTTGAAACTTTAATTAATCACTACACCTGTCATAGTTTCACCTAATTGGGGAAAACCTTTTGATTAATGTGTGATGCTAGTGATTATTCTATTGAAGCTATTTTTGGTCAGAAATATGATAAGATTTTCAAAGTGATTTACTATGTTAGTAAAACTCTTAATGAAGCTCAAATTAATTAAACCACTTTTGGGAAAGTCTTATTAGCTATAATATATGCCTTTGATAAATTCAGATCATATTTAATTTAAACTAAATGTGTGGTGCATACTGATCATTCTGCTATTAAGTATTTAATGATGAAGAAGGATACAAAACCAAGATTGATTAGATGGATTCTTCTTTTGCAAGAATTTGATTTCGAGATAGTAGATAGGAAGGCTGCTGATAATGAAAATTTTGATCATTTGTCCAGGCTTGAAACTGAAAATCTCTTTGTTATGCTGAAGAAATTAATGAAAATTTTCCTGATGAAAAATTGTTTGCGGTTAATGAGTGGTGTGCTCCGTGGTATGTCGACAATGTAAACTTTACTGTTAGTGATATTTTACCCTATGGTTTGACATACCAGGAGAGGAAGAAATTTGTATCTGAAGCTAAGACTTGTTTTTCGGATGACCCATTTTTATATAAACAAGGAAAAAATTTGATTATTCGAAGATGTGTACCTTTAGAAGAAACCTATGAAATTATTCAAAAATGTCATAATTCTAATTATGGGGGACATTTTGGAGTTGATAAAACTGCAGATAAAATCTTAAAATCTTTATTTTATTGTCCTACAGTTTTAAGAATGTTAATGTTTATATTAAAAATTGTGATCAATATCAACGTATGGGCAATATTTCTAGAAGAAATGAGCTGCTCCTCAATTATATATTGAAATTTGAAATATTTGACGTTTGGGGATTAGATTTCATGGGACTATTTATACTATCTTTCAGAAATACATACATTTTAATAGCAGTAAAATATGTATCTAAATGGATAGAAGCTATTGCTTTACCTCAATGTGATGCTCAAAATGTTGCAAAGTTTTTAAATAAGATTTTTTTTTACAGATTTGGAATACCAAGAGTAATCATAACTGATGAGGGAAGTCATTTTAGAAATGTGATTTTGGAGAAGTTGGCAAAGAAATATCATATTAACCATCGCATTGCTACTGCTTATCATCCGTAGACAAGTGGTTTGGTTGAATTATCCAATCGTGAAATTAAAAGAATATTGGAAAAGACTGTTAATCCAAATAGAAAGGATTGGTCAATCAAATTGGATTATGCTTTGTGGGTCTATAAGGCTGCATATAGAAATCCTATAGAATGTCCCCATATTGGCTAATTTTTGGAAAAACTTTTCATTTACCAGTTGAACTTAAGCATAAAGCATATTAGGCTATTAAAAAGTTTAATTTTAATTTGAAAGATGCTGGAGAAAAGAGATTGTTGCAATTAAATGAGCTTGAAGAGATAATGAGTGAATCTTATGAAAATGCTAAGACTTATAAAGAAAAGATGAAGTTATGGCATGATTGGAAGATTCTTACTAAAAATCTTGAACCAGGGCAAAATGTTTTACTATATAATGCTAGATTGAGAATTTTTGCTGGAAAACTTAAGTTCGGGTGGATGGGCTCATTTATTGTGATGAAAGTTTATTCATATGGAGCTGTGGATATTAAAGATTCTAAGACTAGAAAAATGATCAAAGTGAATGGTTATAGACTTAAACCTTACTTTTCAGTCCATCAATCTAAACCTGATGAGAATCTGATATTGGGTCACTCAGAATAAGCTCTGGGTATGTCAGGCTGATGACGTTAAATCAAGCACTTTGTGGGAGGCAACTCATATTTATCGATGTGCTTTGCTTTATGTTTGCTTTGTGTGCTTTTATTTGGTTTGATTGAGAAATTTGATTGCATTTTGGAGTTTTTATGTTATAATAGTGTTTATTTAACCTTATTTGATGACATAGAGGAGTCAGAATGAAGATTTTGATGTTTGTCAGAACTCTGTAAAAATGAGCACTGACAGCTATGCGCTGCTGGTTGGCGCATACGTGCCATAGTTATACAAAACGTGAAAAATAAGGTTCAAGAAGCCTAAATCGTGGTTGAGTATTTTTTGGAATGATTAAGGTGTTTTAACACGTTTAGGGTCAGTTTTGTGCCTTCCTAAGTCTATAAAAAGGCCATGAATTTATGAGATACTTGCCCTAGTTCTTATTTTCATTCCCGAGTCTTAAAAAAAGTATTTTGAGTGCAAAATTTTTTTCTTGGGAGATCGAAGTTAAGAAGAAAGAGGATGCTAACAAGAAGAAGTTTATTTCTGGTAGTGCGCCAGAGTTATATAATGGATTTCTGGCTATGAATATCCAAGAAATAACAGAAAGGATTACAAAGATCGAGGTCAATGTGGAGTCTATTGATGCAAAAATAAATGAAATGAATGCACATTTAGCACACATTGGATGGCAACTCAAAATGCAATTTAGTCATACAAGTGATGTGGAAGAAGTGGATAGAGTGAGGTATCTGAAGAACAATTTGATAGAAGAAGAAGATGTAAGAGCTTTCAATCATTGCCCGTTTTATTAGATTTACATTCCAAATGGTTCAAATGAAAATAATGATAGTTCTGAATATAATCCACCTAATGGAGATTTGAATTAAATTATGTGTGGTCTTGTGATTATGTGTGTTTAGTGTTTTAAGTGTGTGGATTTTTAATTATGGTGTTTGTTGCACTTTACGTATGTTTGTTACATCTCAATGATGTAAATTTGTGTTTAAATTACATGTGTTTGAACTTATGTATTGGGGAATTTCATCCAAAGAGTTTGGATAGAAATTTGTAGTTTGTATTAAGTGTAGTTTGTTATTAATATAAGTTTTTGTTTGTGTAAAATTTGTCTGGAATCATTGGAGATTAAAGTGTACTTTTGGAGTATTAAAATAGTTTCTGCGGAGAAATAATTATTTGAAGTGATTAAAGGTGATTTACTCAGATTTTTTATGGAATTAACTTAATTGTCAAATTTTGGGCACTAGCCCCTAAGCGCTAAAAAGACGGTGCATAAGCGCCAGATTTTGCGGCTAAGCGTTGTATGCCTCAAGCATAGGCTCAGTTCACGCAAATTGATTTTCTGCAGTTAAAAACTTGTAATTTATCAATTTTAACACCCTCATCACCTTCAACCTCTCGGTTTCGCAAAATAGGAGCCTAGGGCATCACTAATTTGGATCATTTTAGAGCTAATTTCATCAAAATTCGTTGGATTTAAGTTACTTAAGGTATGATCACTACTCTTAAGTAAAATTTTTTATTTTCACCATGTATTTTGAGTACACTATTAAAAAATCGAAAAATCACTATTCATGGTGAAAATTTAAGGAAAATCATGAGAAATTGCTTGGATTTAGTGGAGTTTGCCTTTGGAAGATAAGTTAGCAAGTTTAGTTTAAATTTGGAATTTATGGTGAATTTTTTATGAATTTTTAGAGATGGATCCAAAGTCAAAACACTTGAAAGAGAGAAAAATTTGATTTTGACAAATTTGTCAGTTCTCAAGCAGAGAATCGTTACGTCGGTGCACTCGCATTGCAGAAATTGATTCCAGAATGAGTTTTTAGCAAGACAAGAGGAGATATTGAGGAGATGATTGCTAGAAGGAATTGGGAAATATATTGTTACTTCTCTGTTATTGCAGTTGTTTCTCTGGTGAGAGAGTTCTAAGATAACTTGCCAGCAGCTGAGGAAAATTTCGTGATGGTTAGAGGGCAACAAGTGGATTTTTCACCTGTGGTAATTAATACCTTTTACCGATTACCTCATGTGATGTTTTATTTTTATGCAAATTATGATCCTTCTGAGGGAGAGTTAGATGAGAATATGTCTTTTATTTCTGATGAAAGAAGTTTATAGAAGATTACAAATGAAAGAAGAGTGAATTTTCAAGCCTCTAAGTTGAATGCCACTTCAAAGGCATGACATTACTTCATCTCATCTAAGCTTTTGCCTTCAAGTCATGTCAGTGAAGTTACAAGGGAGAGAGCTATTCTAAACCATTGTATTCAGTAGGGAAAGCCTTTAGATATTGGAGCTATTATTTTTTATTATATTTTGAATTGTGCCAGAGCTGTGATTCCCGATAAATATATGTGCACCAAAAAGTTGACTCCACACCGAATATATGTGCTGATGATTTAGATATGAGAATTATGATTTTCTAAAATAAGATACTATGCAAGTATACGTATCGTTTATCAAGTAATATAAGACTTTCTGATTAAGCTTCGAGATATCGAACCCACAGGGAAATGTGAAAACTTTTTAAAGAATTAATAAAATTATAGTTTTATTTTTTTAAAGACTTTTGAAAGTATGTTTTGATTTAAAAAGCTTAAAAATTTTTTTGGTATTTTTAATTAAAGCTAAGCACTAAATGAAAATTATCAAAACTTTAAAATGCGGTATAAAATACTAGGAAATAAAATATATTTTTCTTTCTCTTATAAAGCAGTAATAATTATAAAAGTATTGTTGTGGAAGTATTTAAATGTGTTGTGATAAATAGGAGCAAATTTATTATTTACCCTTACTTGGTTCTATAAAGAACATTGGTTAATTTGAAATTTTAAAATCTTGAACATGGTTAGGCAGGAAAAATACCAGCTCTCACTCTAAATTTCCCTTGATTCCCTCCACCTGGGGCCTAACTTCTCATAACAAAATTTAAAATATCAAACCAAATTAGGGGACTTTAGCCTGTCACTCTAAAGACCTCCAATTTTACTCCCCATTAAAAACATATCTCCTAAGCATTTAATTATATGGACTACAATTCTCATTCATATAATTGCATGTGATTTATACCATTTGTTGTTTGAGACAATACCTCATTGGATCTTACA
Organism: Papilionanthe hookeriana x Papilionanthe teres; assembly: GCA_022702705.1. Taxonomy (NCBI): domain Eukaryota; kingdom Viridiplantae; phylum Streptophyta; class Magnoliopsida; order Asparagales; family Orchidaceae; genus Papilionanthe; species Papilionanthe hookeriana x Papilionanthe teres. The sequence goes on from CM040422.1 coordinate 31,825,175, forward strand.
TAATCTCACAACAAATTTAACGTCTTAACTGGCCAAATTAAGAAGTAAATTAAGTTCATGGAATTAAATCTTCACAATGTATTCCAACTTTAAACACTTATACATCCCACAACAATCCTACATAATTTAACTACTTCTTCATTTAAGAAATAAAAAGATAAAGAAAACTATTCAAAATTCATGGAGATAACACAAACAAACATTAATTTAAAAATTGAAATCATAATGAAAACAAAACAAGAAACACTAAATATAGAAAACAGAAGTAAACACTTATCTGAAAATTCTCTCCACGAGACTCTGGAAGTTCCTTTCAAACTTAACTTTCCACAGGACAACACAACAGAGGTTGGCGCCCAACTCTGTTGACTCCAACTCTGACTTTAGACTTCAATAAAAACCAGATAAATGGATGAAAGTAAAATGATGGAAAGAAAGTTTCACACCAAACTAGCTAACTCTAAACAATAAAAGAATGAAAGTAAAACTCTTTGAACTAGAAGATGAAACTGAAAACTAGAAGAGACTCTTGGAAACTAAACTGAAAAACTAACTCTCACTTAAGACACACATACACATATGACATAATTTTAATGATAATCCAAAAGGTGGCATCTCTTCAAATCTTGTCCCGATTCAACGTATCCACTAAAAGATGCATCCCTTCATTCAAATTTGCCGCCCATGGAAAGTTAAGGAAGTCACCACCAAAAGTTGATTCAAACACCCCTTGAAATTGACACCAAAAATGAAGAAAATTTGATTTTTAACTGTGGCGGCTAAGCGCCACCTCGCTTTTCCACCAAGGTCCAATTTTTCATTTTTTTATTTTTTTTGCTTCAAATTTGATCCAATTTTTGCTCCTTTCATCATATTCACTTATTTTCATCATACATGCAAGAAAAATACAAACCATTAAAGTGCAATATCTTCAAAAATAGGTATAAAAATGTGCATAAAATCACTATATATTTTAGTGTACCAAAATCCCCTAAACTTAAAATGTTACTTGTCCTCAAGTGACTCTTAATCACATAGAAATTTTAGCATGCAAATTATGTAATGATTTTCTTAAGAAGAAAACAAAATTTCATTCTAGAATTGGAATATTCCAATTTGGAAAAATTTCAGTAATTAAGACCAACTTAAAGTTTAGAAAGTTCGTAGGTAAAGGATAATGTAAAATATAGGTTTCTATCTAATTCAGAAATACTTGTAGATCCTTCAAAATATTGGATTCAATCATTTATTTTTCTCACTTAAAAATCTTTATTTGAAAATAATTTTACTTACTATATAATAACTCTAAGCTTTAGATTTTCTCAGATCTTATATCTTATACTTTAGGTATGGAACCAATTTTTGATTAGGCCCTTAAATCTTCAAGCTTCTCCTTCCTTTTCACATACTATTTTTTACTTTTTTTCTTTTCTTTTTCTTTTTCTTTTTATTTTTCTTTTTCTTTTTCTTTTTCTTTTTCTTCTTCTTCTTTTTCTTCTTCTTTTTCTTTTTTTTTTATAAGGCAAGGATTATTGTATCTGGATAGGCCTTTAATGATTTTGAATTCCACTCTTCCATTTAAAGTATAGGTCTGATATACATCTTTCACTTAAAAATCATAATAATAGTATTTGAAAATTAATCCTCAATAAAAGAAATTTATGCATTGAAGAATAAAATTCAAATCTTCTATTTATCCAAAAATACAACATTTCTTACTAAAGATAGTTAAACTATATTTAACATTTCTTTACTAAGAAAATTTTAACTTTAAATTTTTCATTGTTACTAAAAATTTTAACTAAACTCTCTTATTCATGTCTATATTCAAAATTTTGTTCCCCTAATATAACTTCACATACATAATTTTTTTCAATCAAAAATCAAATTAATTTTAAGTTTTCTTGAGAACAAATAAAATTTTAGTTTTTTTTTTTTTTGAAAATTTTCTATTTTTAAGATCCCCCCCCCAACTTTAATTTTTAGTTAGGATAAAACATTTAAGCATAAGAAATGATACATGGGTGAGAATTAAAAACTAACATAACATGCTTGCAGGAATCTTAATATCGTAAATATGCAAGTATAACAATTTAAAAAAAACAGGAGTAAAAAGAAGTCAAATTCAAAATTTTCAGTTTTTCATTAAATGGAAATTAAAAATTTCAAAGGGCTTCTACAATAGTGGAGGTTTTCAATGCAAATACACACCAACTCAAAATAACTGAAATCACATCAATACTAGATAACAAATGGTACAAGTAGATTTTAAAAAGTTTTAAACATACAATTTCTAAATAATAGCTTTAAATAGTGTTCCAAATTCTCTTAAAAATTTTGGAATTAAAGTACACACTATAAACTCTCACACAACATACACATTAAAACATTTACTACTGCACAAATATCACAAAACAACATATAGATTATCAATCCAACACAGATACATCTGAATGTGCAAAAATAGTCTAACTATAATCAACATATTACCAAAGTTCACACAAAAAACACAATATAAAAATAAATCAACAGACATAACATAAATCAACTCATCAACAAAAACTCGGTAACACATAAAAAAAATTAACTAATAATCCTCATCATCATCATCGTGCTCGTTCCAATCTCTGGATGGCTAACACGCCTAAAATATATATGATTTTTGCTATTTGATTTTACTCATTTTTTATGATATTACAATTTAAAGGAAGGTATTTTGTATTTTTTTTGTTTTAGGTATAAGAAATGGTGATTGGAGCAAAACAAAGCAAAAACGGTGCAATTTGTAGCAAAAACGAGCAAGAAATGAAATGCTGCCCTGACACATTTCGATAAGTCTTTTGATGCTTGATCTCTTTTACACATCTTGCATATTTTTGAATGAGATTACACTTAAAAAAAGTTTTTTTAATTCTTATTTTGTTGGGCTATCTGTTACGAGCGCAACACAACTGAAATTGGACAAAACGGAGCTGAAACGGAGCCAACCGGAGCGAAACGGTGGAGCTGCGCAGTAGTCTGCTCATCGATGGTGGCCTCAATCTCACCGACGGCAAGATATTCTAGAGACAGCCGAAATATGATCGAAAAGCTCGCCGACAGTGCCTTGAACCCGCCAACAGCGCCCGAGAAGGTTCTAGACTGACTTTTGGCTGTTTTGGGCCAAAATTCGACGTAGTTGGATGCTTTTTCGAAGGGGTGCTTAAGGGAACTCTTAGAAATTTGTCCACACTCTTTAAATTAGTGAATTAGGAGAGAAAAAGAGGAGAAACAATTGAGAAAAGGAGAGAAAAAAGAGTGGAATGTTTATGATTCTTAGATTAAGAGTAGAAATGTAGATTTCTATCCTTTTGGAGAGATTAGAGAGGAGATTTTGAGAGAATTTGTAAGGGATTGCACTAGCATTGCATGGATCGCCTGGAGACTTTATGGGAGAGATCTTCATCTTTCTTTCAAAGGAAAAAATCTAAGTATTGTTCTTCATTATCTTATAATTTTGTAAGCAATTACCTAGTGGATTTGGTTTGGTTAAATGAAGTTTCTGTTGTATTTTCTTCATGCTTTGTGACGCATCTCTCTTACTCTTTCATCTTCTTTAAAAATAGTGACATGAGAAGATTATGCCATTATTTTCATTTTACTTTGCTTTTGTAATGAGTAATAATCATGTTTAGGATTTTGTGATGCATGATAGAAGTAAATTTAATTATAAATGTGATGGTTTTACTTGCACTTCATTTACATTACAATAAGGGCCCATTGTAGTGTTAAAATTCATTGTAATTGCATTGACCCGAAAGGGAGGTGTAATTCTTAACAAAGTGGAACCACATTCTAATTCCATGGATTGTGAAATTCATCAGGATTGAATGAAAATAAAAAGGGAAATATAATTATCAGGCATAGAATTGGAGATTTTAGAGTGACAGGCTAAAATCCTCAATTTGGTCCTATCGTTTGGGTGTTGAAGTGTAGATTGTTAGCCCTCAGGCGAGGGGAACGTGGGAGCTTTGAAGAGAGAACCAGTATCCTCCCAGCCTAGTCGCAGATTCAGTAACCAAGCATAGGATTAGTCAATGTTCTTTTTGCCTTAACCAAAGGGTAAAGAATATGATTGCTCCTATTTGGCATATACAATATTTAATGCATCTCATTCCTATACATTATCTATTTCTTTACATAAGAATAGTAGTTTTAAATATCTCAAAATTTTCCAAACCAATTCATCCAAAAAGGGTTATCTTTAGAATTAATATTTGCATTTAGTTATAGTTATTATCTTTGAGTTAACACTTGAATTTAGGAGTAGTTCTTAGATAAAACACGATTTTAATCGACATTCCAAACTAAAGACTATTAGTAGTAGACTAGAATTTTACTAAAGACCTCTTACTTCACTTCCTCGTGGGATCGATACTGGGTTTTTAAAGAAAACTCTATATTACTTGAAACGATACGTATACTTGCGTAGTAACCCTAGTTTGTAAAGTATTTTCCAATTTTTATATTATTTAAGATTTTCTACACTAGCCGCTATTTATAAATCAAGTCAAGTTTTTGGCCATCATCCGGAAGTTAATTTACTGCGTAATTGTGGGTCGGGTCAAGTTTTTGGCGCCGTTGTCGGGAAATCTTTGGTAAGAACTTTAGGAGAATTTTAGTTGAAATAATTAGGCTTAGACTTGGAAAACTGTAGTGTCATAAAAATTGTTTTGTGTGAAAAAGTGTTTTTATATGAAAAAGTGTTGTGAAAAAACTATTTGTGTGAAAAACAAGTCTTCCTGAAAATGTTCTGTTGTGTTGAATAAATTTCATCTGTTATTTGTTTAATTGTTAATGTATTATTTGTTGTGCTCCGTATGCGAAACAAAGGATCTTCAGGACTTGTGTCTTATGATTCCGAGTTTGAAAAAAATAAAAAAAAGAAAAATACAAAAAGGTCTCGGAAAACTAGAAATGGAAATGGAAAACTTGGAAAATCATCATACTTTATTGAGGGATTACACAAATCCTACGAAAGATGAAATTCACTTAAGTATACAAAATCCTATCATAGAAGCAGATTCGTTTGAAATAAATCCTGTGATTATCCAACTGGTGCAGAATAATCAGTTTGGGGGAACTCCTTTGGAGAATCCCTATTTACACTTATCAAATTTTCTAGAATTTGTGCTATATTTCGTTATATCGGTATGTCAAATGATGCTGTTAGACTAAGGCTTTTTCCTTTCTCACTAAGGTATAAGGCTAAAAAGTGGTTATACTCATTAGCACCTGGCTCTATTAAAAGTTGTGAGGAGTAAGCTCAAAAATTCCTAGCTAAGTATTTTCTACCTTCAAGGACTACTGATCACAGAAAAATACATCAAGAAATTCATATCTATTCTTGATGAAATTGCACTTTAAAGAAAGGTATTTTCTTTATTTTATTGCAGGAATGAAGATTTATAAGTGATGGAAGCAAAAAGCATGAAATGGAGCAAATTTGGATGAAAAAGGAGGAAATTCATGCAAACATAACTACTTCGCCGACGGCGAGATCGTGAGGAGAATTTCTGAAGGAATTATAATTACCTCGCCGACAACGAGATCGCGCAGTTTGAAGACCTTCTAGAAGCCTCGCTGACGGTGAGGTCGTTTACCGCCGACGACGAGGCAGTTCAAAATGCATATACATTGAACCTAGACACTTTTTGAAGAGGTGTTTAAGCACCCCTTGGACCTTTACTAACCTCTATAAATAGAGGCCGAACTTTAGTGATTTAGTGTCCCTTTAGAGTCCCTTTAGAGTCCCTTTTTAGAGTCTCTTTCTATTGTCTTAAGTGTCATTTGTGTCTACTTTAGTAAGATTGAGTGTATTTAGTGAGTTCATTAGTTTAATTGAGTGCTATTTAGTTTGCTGTACTAGAAGGAAAAGTCGAAGAAACTTCAAGAGTACTGCAGGGAGGAAATTAAGATAAGTATCTCTCGTTTATTGTTGTTAACTTTAAATGAAATCCATGCTTTGTTTTATTCCCATGCATTACGAGTAGTTTTTCTTAGTCTTTCTCCTTGTTTATGAAAATTATTCGGATTGATGAAATTAAATAGAAGCACCTAATATAATATAAATAAATTGTGATAATTTTTACTTAAAACTTAATTTACGCTCAATCTGGCCAATTGATTAGTTAAAATATGTTGAATTATCAACTGTAGTAAAAATTACATCCAATATTCAGGGAAGTCAAAAACCTTGGAAGACGAGTGCAAATAAATAGGGAAATATTAATTATCGGACGTAGAATTGGATATTTTAGTGTGACGGACTAAAATACTCGATTCGGTCCTACTTGTTTGAGAGTCGAAGTGTAGATGTTAGCCCTCGAGTGAGGGGAACGTGGGAGCTACGAAGTGGCGGCGAGTATCCTCCCGGTCTAGCCGCAGATTCAGTAATCAAACATAGGATTAGTCAATGTTCTTTGCACCTGGACCAAAGGGTAAAGAATAGGAATTCTCCTATTTGTCACAATACAATTCAAAAAAAAATATTTAAATTCATCATTCACTTAATTTTCTAAAAACAAGGAGAAGGATACTTTTTCTGAAGTATTTAATCAACTTATTTCAAGCATTAGTTTACTTTAGTTTATTATAGTTACTTTGAATTTCCGTTCACTTTATTAGTAAGTAATTCCTTTTAATTTAGTCGATAACAAATCTGTTAAAAACTTCCCTGTGGGATTGATAACCAGGACTCCACTAGAGCCCTTTATTACTTGATACGATACGTATACTTGCATAGAATCCACATTATACATTAAAACATATATCTATATTTAAAGCGGGATCAAGTTTTTGGCACCGTTGTTATAAACCTAAATTGCATACATATTAAAAGTGGGTCAAGTTTTTGGCGCCGTTGCCGGGGAAGTAAAGAAATTATTTACTTAAGTAACGGACTATTTTATTTAATAAAATTGTATGCGAAAATTTGGAAACGAAAAATTAATACCTTACGATTCAGAATTAGAGCGTACAATTAAAAGAATTAGAAAACAAAAAAAGAAATTATAAATTTAACACAAATGGCAAATATTCACGAAAATGAAAATATCAATCAACCAAGACCATTACGAGATTATGCTAACCCTACATTAGATGAAATTCATTTAACTATTCAAAACCCTGATGTAGCTGCTAACTCATTCGAACTTAAACCTGTAATTATCCAAATGGTACAAAATAATCAATTTAGTGGTTCACCTACTAAAGATCCTAATTTACATCTTGCGAGTTTTTTAGAACTATGTGCTACTTTCAAATATGAAGGAGTATCTAACGATGCTATTAGACTTAGAATTTTTCCTTTTTCTTTAAGGGATAAGGCTAAAATGTGGTTAAATTCGTTAGCACCTGGATCTATTAAAACTTGGGGAGAATTATCACAAAAATTTCTATCCAAATATTTTCCGCCATCTAAAACTGCTAAGCTTAGAAACGATATAACTTCTTTTAGTCAGTTTGATGGAGAGTCAATATGTGAATCTTGGCAGAGATTTAATGAACTTCTTAGGAAATGCCCACATCATGCGTTACCAGATTGGTTAATTATCCAAACTTTCTATAATGGATCAGTAGGATCTTTAAGATCAATCATCGATGCTTCTGTCTTGGAGGATCATTAATGTCAAAACCATTTGATCAAGCCTATGCACTAATCGAAGAAATGGCAACTAATAATTTTCAATGGCCTGCTGATAGAATGAATCCGAAAAAAATAGCTAGTATTCATGAAAATGATGCAATATCTATGTTAGCTTCACAAATTGCTGCTGTATCTAGAAGAATAGATCATTTTGGAATGAATTACTCTCCAACTATATCAAAAGAAAATTCATCTGGACAACTTATAGAATCCCAATCTCAATATGAAACAATTAATGCAATTAACAACAGACCCAATAATCCTTATGGAAATTATTATAATCATGGATGGAAAAATCATCCTAATTTTAATTGGAATAATAATACAACTAATCAACCTTGGATGAATAATATGACACAACAATTAGGAAATCCATCTAATCAAGGAAATCCTAATTATAAACCTAATTATCCACCTGGATTTAATAATAATAACCCTCAATTTAAGGATAAGAAATTATCTATAGAAGAATTAATATTAAATATGGGTCAACATTTACAAAATCATGGAAATCAATTACAAATACAAGGAAACCAATTACAAAATCAAGGAACAGCTATCAAAAATATTGAAACTCAACTTGAACATATCGCTACTGCACTTAATAATAGAATACCTGGAACATTTCCTAGTAATGTGGAAATAAATCCTAGAGATAAGGGAAATGAACAAATTAAAGCGATACAATTACGAAGTGGAAAAGAATTAGAACCTCGAATTCAGAAAGAACTTGAAAGTCAAAAAGAGGAAGTGGAAATTGAAACGGAAAAGAATCAACAAGATCCAAACTTAGAAAATACCTTAACACCTATGAAAATTTTTGTTGAAAAACCTCCACCACCATTTCCTCAACGACTAATTTAACATAAAAAAGATAAACAATTTGCTAAATTCCTTGAAATTTTGAAGAAATTAACGATAAATATTCCTTTCGTAGAAGCTTTAGAACAGATGCCAAACTATGTAAAATTTATGAAAGATATTCTAAATAAAAAAAAAATTTATCGATAATGAAATGGTTGCACTTAGTGAAGTGTAGTGCTATTATTCAGAAAAAACTTCCTGAAAAATTAAAAGATCCTGGTAGTTTCACTATACCATGCGCTATTGGAGAAAAATTCTATGGAAAAGCTTTGTGTGACTTAGGAGCAAGCATCAATCTAATGCCTCTATCAATTTTTAAGAGATTAGGATTAGGAGAAATTTCACCTACTTCAGTAACTCTTCAATTAGCTGATCATTCTGTAACATATCCTAAGGGAGTTAATGAAGATGTATTAGTAAAAGTGGATAAATTTATCTTCCCTGTAGATTTTATTGTTCTAGATATGGAAGAAGATAAAGAAATTCCTATCATTTTAGGATGACCATTTTTAGCCACTGGAAAAGCTATGATTGATGTTCAGAAAGGAGAATTAACTATGAGAGTAAATGGCCAAAAAGTAACTTTTAATATTGCTAAATCAATGAAATATCACCTCACTGAAAAAGATGATGAGTGTTTTCGAATGGAAGTACTTGATCATTTACAAAAAGAACATTTTAAAGAATATTATGAAGAAAAATTAGAAAAATAAAATACTGAATTAATTGAAAAAGCCGATATAAATGAAGAACTAGATTATATTCAAGAGAAATTTGAATTTTTGGATAACATAGAAAACACTAAAAAAATATAGTTCCATCAATTATTAAACCTCCTGAACTTGAGTTAAAAATGTTACATAATCATTTAAAGTATGCTTACTTAGGTAATTCTTCAACTCTACCAGTTATTATTTCATCTGAATTAAATGAATCTCAAGAACAAAAACTTTTAGATACGTTAAAAAAATATAAGAAAATTTTTGGTTGGACTTTAGCGAGATATTAAAGGAATTAGTCCTTCAATCTCGTATGCACGAAATTATTTTAGATAATGAACATAAACCTAAAGCAGATCCACAAAAGAGATTAAATCCGATAATGAAAGAAGTAGTCAAGAAAGAAATTTTAAAATGGTTAGATAATGGTATTATATATCCTATTTTTGACAGTGCTTGGTAAGCCCAATTCACTGTGTACCTAAAAAAGGAGGGGTGACTATCAAAGCTAATAAAAATAATGATCTTGTTCCTATAAGACAAGTTACTGGATGGCGAATTTGTATTGATTATAGAAAATTAAACATAGCCACTAAAAAAGATCACTTCCCTTTACCATTTCTAGACCAGATGTTAGATAGATTAGTCGGACATAAGTATTTTTGTTTCTTAGATGGATATACCAGTTATCATCAAATACAAATTGCTCCCGAGGATCAAGATAAAACTACATTTACTAGTCCTTATGGAACTTTCACTTTTCGAAGAATGCCTTTTGGATTATGTAATGCACCTGCAACATTCCAGAGATGTATGATGTCTATATTTAGTAAATTAATTGATAATGGAATAGAAGTATTTATGGATGATTTCTCTGTATTTGGAACAACATTTGACACATGCTTAAATCATCTTGAAAAAATATTTGAAGTATGTGAGAAAACTAATTTAGTTCTTAATTGGGAGAAATGTCAATTTATGGTTACAGGCGGCATTGTATTAGGGCATAAAATTTCGTAAGAAGGCATGGAAGTAGACCCTGCAAAAATTCAAGTTATATCTAAGTTACCACCTCCAACTACGGTAAAAGGAGTAAGAAGTTTTCTTGGACATGCTGGATTTTACAAGCGTGTTGACCTCATTTTTGATGAGGTCTTCTCTTCTTCTCTTTAGTACTTAGGATCTAGCCTTAGGCTTTTCCTTTGACTGTCTTAGAGGACTAGAATTGGGACCCACCTTTTAGAAATTCAAACTACTTCTTAACTCCCCGCAAACTCTACAAACTTGATCTGTAGACCCCTAATTACCTAGAGGGTTGAAATCAAATGTGGAAGTTTAAAGGATGAGTTCCTATAGGACTCTTTGGCCTTAGGACGCCTACAGGTGGCTCTAGTCGCAGTGAAGGGGCAGCTTACACATACACTACACCTACACACTACACTTATACACTACACCTACACACTACACTTATACACTACACCTATACACTACACTTTCACACACCCATACCTAACTTGACCTCCTGACTCATGTAGGTGATTCACATGGATGGTCCTTAACCCCTAAGCCCATGGCTAAGAGGGTTAGGAACAACATAGTGAATGCCTCAAATGGGTCCCTTCATGGCTCATGTGGGCTTGACATGGCTTCATGCCTCAACCAAAATAACTTCTTTCCACTTAAATTCACCCAATCTTCAATTTCCCAAATTTTCAATTTTTGACCCCCGCGACCCTACACCCGCTTAGCCTACCCAAAACCCACGAAATTACCCAAATTTCTCAAAATTTCCAAATTATCCAAAATTCTCCAAAATCATTCCCAAACATTTCCACATCACTTAAATTGATCATCCATACCCAAAAATACCAAAAATTCCAAGAAAACCTCCTAATACCCTCCAAATACCCAAAATACCCCTCTTGACCTAAAAATCCAAAAATTCAGAAAATTCCCAAAAAATTCCAGAAAATCCCAAATATTCCCAATTTCATTTTGTCCGACTACACCATGGGCCAACTTTGTCAATTTACCCTACTTTTGTCAAAACCCCCAATTTGGCCCATTTTAACCCAAAGTGAACCCAATGTCAAACCAAACCTACCCAATTGACCCCAATTTTAGTCCAATTCAATTCTAAACTTCAATTCAAAATCCCCAATACCAATCTAGACCAAATTCAAGTCCAATTTGATTGACATTTGGATCCAATCTCACTTTTGGCCTTAAAGCCCAATTTGGACCCATGACCCAAACCTAACCCAAACTCACCTAATTCAATTCCAATTAACCCTAAATCTTTTCTAAATCTTCCTTAACATTCCCACAAACAAAATACTAACATGATTTGCCCAAAATTTGGACCCAAACCCCACTCAAACTCAACCCAAAGTTAAAAGGCCCTATTTTGACCTAAACCCAAACCTAACCCAAATGAGCCCAAACCCCAAAATCAAAGCCCAACCAAAGTTAAAACCTCTTTGAAACACTCCCATAAACATTTCTCAACATTGATTTTATATCAATTTCAACCCTAGCCCAACATTAGCCCAAGTTAGCCCAATTTGACCTACATAGGCCCACTTACCAAATAAATCCAAATTCAAACCAATTCAACTCCAAATCACACTAAATTGATTCCAAGCCCTTCATAGAACATCCCTAAACCAATTATGACATTTATTTAACAAAGTTCTTCACAAAATCTTTACCCAAATGCCCATCCTAAATTCAAAAAGCCCATTTCCCTTAAACTTTCCTAAAAGCCCACTTCACCACATCCAAAGGCCCAAAATCTACCCTAAAGCCCACATGACATCTCCATTTGTCATCCACTTAATTAAAGCCATTACCTAAGTCCTAAATTCACCATAAAATTATTCCAAATCAAGTTTCATACAAATTTCCATCAAATTACCAAAAATTCTTAAAACCCATTTTCATGAAATTGACCAGAACCTTTTCCCGAGCCAAAGGTGAGCCATCCACAAGCCATATGAAGCCATGAAAATTTGGCATGTGACCATGCCATTAATGGCAAAAGGAGGAGGTCCTTTAACCATCTCCTAAAAGTCATTAGCCTTAAGCATGTTTCCCCTTAACCAAGATTTAATCCAAATATTCTTGGATAAGGACATCACCACCTCTTGGCGACTAGCCTAACCGATCTTCTCGACCCAGAGACCGACCATGGGGAGGTGAACCCGACCCAAACCAATGGGTTGACCAATTTCAAGCCAAAGTGGCCTCTCCCCCATTCCATTTTAATCCAAACACTTTACACATGTCCAAGCCCGATTGACTTCACCATTGCCAAGCCCCGACCTCCCCGGTCAAGATGGTGACCCATGCACTGCCGGCCGGCCGCCTGGATCGCCGGAAAACACCACACCCGAGAGCTCACATGTGAGCCAACTTTGAAATTCCACCTTGTTGAGCCGCCCCATGCCCAATGGCCACCATGGCTGTTCTTCCCATGACCGAGAGCAGCTCGATCCCAACCCTTGGCCATCCCTGGGAGGCTCTCCAGCCACCTCTATTTAAACCCCTCACCCTCACGGCCATGAAGGAGAGTTGCACAAACCTTGCCGAAACTCTGCCAAAATTGTTCCAAACCCTTCTCCACCCTTAGAGCGGTTGATCCCAGATGTCAATTTGCCCTAATCCCATCGATAAAATCCGATTTCCCAATCGAAATTCCACCCAAAACCAGGACACTTCTCCACAGTGAGCCAATTCCCAAATTGATTGGTTTTACACCTTCACCGGACCGAGGAAGGTGTCCACCGAAGCAAAGCCCCATCTCCGGGCCACCCAGTTGCTCCAGACCTCCAAGCTTTGTGATCGGGCTTGGTCGAAATCACATCTAGACAATTCACTGCGACCGGGAGACTTCATCCGGAGCTTGCCGGGATCCAATCGAAGGTGCAACAACTCTCAGATTGAAGCCACACTTCTCTGAGCAAAGGTATGAGCTAATTTTTCATCCCGAGCTTCTAGAGATTCTCCATTTCGAATGCTTTAACTTCAATGCATGATAGCCGTATTGATGTGTTCGTATCTTCAAGATGAATCCATAGAGCACAAGAACATGAAAATCCATTGAGTATCGAGTGAGATCTTAGGGATTTAGTGTGGACGGCTCTCGGGTGAGGACGCTCGGGGACGATGAACGGATGCCTTCCATTCAATACATGCGCGGACGAACGGCTCAGATGGCGTCGGACCAGGAGACGGTACGAGAACCGCGGGGCCCGGGCTGCTGACTCAGGTGGCGGCGTCGAATGGGAGCGCGACACGCGGCGTTTCGGAGATGCCGAGGATGAGTTGGCGCCGCGTGGATAAATAGAAAATTAGGGTTTTTTTTATTTATTTAATTCCACTAAACTTCAAAAATTCATAACTCGTGTAGAAAAATCAGAAAAATAAAATAAAAATACCCTCTTGCTCGAGTGAACGAGAGGAGAATAATGTGGAAAAGAAATCATTTAATTTCACTAAGTATTTTATTTTTTATAATTTATTTACTCTCTACATACTTTTAATTCTCCATGCATGTATACAATTCACCATGGCATGAGACCATAGGGCTTTTGAAGCCTCGAATTTGGGAACATTCCCTAAATTTTCCAAAGTCGAGGCCATCCCTATAAAAAGTTATTGATTTTTCAAATTCATGTTGCTGTTTTGAGTATTTTAATTCCAATAAATAGCATGTTGTGAAATAAATTCTAGGAAAATTTGGTGATGTTTCTTATAACCAGAGAACCCTAGGAAAAATAGGTTTTCACTTAGTTCATTTAAAACAACCCTAATTGGCTTAAACACCCAAAATAGATCTTTAATTAATTAGAGTTAACCATGCATCAAATTGACTTGAAATCAATTCTCCACTGACCTTTAGGATCAGAAGAATCCACCAAAAAAGTTTGAGGTCAATTGGACTTGGTTAGCCCCACTAATTGGGTTGATTAAGCCACTTAGCTATTTTAAACTTTAAAAATTCATAACTTTTAAAATACCTTTCAAAAATTCACCAAATTGGTTTTGGAGCCTCTCTGATATCAGGGGAACCTAAGAAAATTAAAATTTCAATTTTCAAAAAAAGTTGATTTTTAATAATATTTTAATATTTTTAATAATTAAAAAATAATAAAAATCACAAAAATAATAAAATTCACCAAAATGTCACATTTTGAATTTTAATCACATAGGAACAAATCCCACATTTTTCTTAGGTCTATTTAGTGAGATATTAAATTTTAAAGCTTTAAGGTAATTTTAGAATTAAAAAATTTATTTTCTAGCATTCTCACTAAAATAATTATAATAAATCATAGAAAAAATCAGAAAATTGCAAAATTTGCTTCTCTGGTTTCCTTGATATCAGAGAGATTTTTGAAAAATATAAAATTCATTTTTCAACATTTATTTTATTTTTAAATTAATTAACACTCCAAAACTTAAAATAATTATAATAAAAATAATATAATTCAAAAAATCACCAAAATTGGTCCAAGTGGTCCTCTGGTCATTAGGAATGTCTCCTAATTTTCTTAAGGATAGAAACTTTCCCTTGGTCATGTTATTAAATTTTCCTTGAAAATCTCTATTTTCTACAAAAAATAATTATATAAATAAATTAAATACAGAAAAATCACATTTTCACCTCTCATGTCTTTATTGACATATGAGTAAAGTAACATAAAAATTTCAAGTTCATTTGAGTTCAATTTAGTGAGTTATGAAATTATTAAGCTTAAAGGGTAAAGTGGTAATTAATTTTTTTAACCCTTAATTAAAACTTTAGGTTTAATAAAAAATTAACAAGTAAAATGTTTGATCCTAATCTGATTTGGATGATTGAAATTTAAATAATTAAAGGGTAGAAACCCATTAAACAATTTAAAATGATTAAACTTTAATTAAATAATAGATTAAATTTGGAAGAATAATAAAATTGGAATTATTAAAATAAGGATATTATTAGGAAGAGATTTATTCTTTAATTTAAAAATCCCTAAATTAATTATCTCATTAATATTCAATTCTTAATTAAAATGATAACTCAAATTTAAAATGTTAAAAGACTTAATCATTAAACTAGAATTAAATTATTAAACTCTTTTAAAAAAATTTCAATTAAAATTAAAAATAAAATTAAATTAAGATTAAATTAAATTAAATTAATTAAATTAAATTAAATTAAATTAAATTAAGATTAAAAAATTAAATTAAATTAAAAATTAAATTAAATTAAATTAAATCAAATTAAATTAAATTAAACAAATTAAATTAAATTAAATCAAATTAAATTAAATTAAACAAATTAAATTAAATTAAATTAAATTGAATTAAATTAAATTAAATTAAATTAAATTAAATCAAATTAAATTAAATTAAACAAATTAAATTAAATTAAATCAAATTAAATTAAATTAAACAAATTAAATTAAATTAAATTAAATTAAATTAAATTAAATCAAATTAAATCAAATTAAATTAAATTAAATTAAATTAAATTAAATCAAATTAAATTAAAATTAAATCAAATTAAATCAAATTAAATTTAACTATATTGAATTAAATTAAATTAAAACTCAATTAAATTAAATTAAATTGAATTAAATATAACATCACCTAAAACAGAAAGAAATTAAATATAAAGCAACTTGAACACTATTCCAAATTTAAACCCATTAACTTAAATCAAATCATTTGAATACCAATTTACCCTCGAAAGCTTTGGTTATTATAACTCCTAAACGGAACATTAAATGAAATGTTACTTCACTTATAGGATATTCAAATGTCCTAGTTCACTGAGTAAGATAACAACAAAACTTGAATTCTCGGACGATTAATTCATCCATTTGGACTTAAAACAATCCTAGAAATATTGAAAAGATGTTTAAGATTTGTCTTAAGCACTTCCTCGATATGATAGGACATTTATAAGAACAATTGAATTTAATTATTCTTTGATGAAGAAAATCATCTTCAAACAAAAACACAAAGAACCTAGACGTCATAGGAAATGACTAGCTATAGGATTAGGAATTTGGTAGAAAACCATAACCCTTCCCTTAGCTTTACCTAGGAACTTGCTTAAATATTCTAATTGTGTTTTAAGTGCGGCTTGGGATGACGGGAAGACCCTCCAGGTACGCTTTTATTTTATTGCAATTTACTTTCTTGCAATTTACATTATTGCAATTTATTTAACTGCATTGCACTTACTTTTCTTGCATGATAAACAAGCTGTTGCATGAAAACCCACACCTTTAGGATAGACCACTAAAAGCTGAAACCAAAACTAAGTTAAAAGTCATTGCAAGATAAAATTCACCGCCACAACATTTCAAAATATAAAACAACTCAAAATTTAATAACAAACAGAATACAAAACTACAATTACAACTAAATTAAAACGTCCTGTTGGATGATCGGGAATACCTCGGATGATGTAACCTACGTGTTGCTAACGAGATTTCCCACGGTCTAAATGAAAGTGTGGAACTCATTTAGTTGAGTTTAGCAAATTCATACGGACTAAGTGAATCCGATAAAAATAATGATGCCGGAAGGATGGAACCGTGGGATCTTAACCGGTGTCGTTATAATCAACTTTAAGATTTGTTTTAATTAAAACATAAAAAACACTTGGAAATTAAGATTTTCTCTAAACCAAAACACTTTTCTCATCCCCGATTTATGACTTCTAAAACTAAACCTCTGCAACAACAAGGAGCTCGGAGCATGATGGGCAGCACGACCATCGTCATCAGCAAAACCTGAGTCTACTTCAGCAAAACTTTCCTAGAACTAAACAACAAAACCATAGGATTTCGAGGTAATTTGCCTAGTGCTACATAAATCCTCAACTCTTTGTTAGGCATTTGCATTGCAAATTAAGCCCTAACCGGTTTTAGGATTCCGAGGTAGTCGTTCGATACGACATAAACGCTCACATCTTCGAGGCTATTTGTGTTATTTTATCATACAAATATTAGCCCTAACTAATTAAAATTGGCAAAATCAAAACATTTAAATAAATATTAGGACTTTCCTAAATCCAAGCCAAACAATAGGATAGTCGGGAAATTACCGAAGTTCGCTTCAAATCTGTGATTTCTCCTACTTTTCTTCCTTTGGATTCACAAAACAAAATGTTCCAAACTTGATCCATTCCCTATTGAAATTCCAAAATTCAATCCTTGAAAATCTTAAACTTTGAAATTCTTGAGAGCGAAATTATTGATTATTATCGAGAGTTTTCTTAGGTGATTCCCATCACTTAAGATGTAATTAACTATAGGGGCTTGCCCTTATAGGGAATTTTAAAGAACCTGAGTAATATAAACCCTGTTTAATGTTTTCATATTAAGCAGGGGAATTTTGTCGGCTTATAAAATTGGTTCGCAGACCAAACGGATGTCACAAATCTTCTAGTTTATTTAATCGAGCCCCACCGTCAAGCAGTGTGTCTATCCTTATGGATAGATACACGGTTTGTGGTGCGGTGCTCGTTTATATAAACTATTTGGGATGTGAGATCGGTTTAATCTCATATCTTAAAACCTTCAAATTTAAAATTATTTTCAAAATCAAATACTACTTTTCAAATTATTTATTTTAATTAAATTAAAAATTCGCCGACAGCTTCTGTTAGGCGACCCCCCCTTTAAAATAACACACAACCTAAAAATATGCCGACAAGATTTCTGGCGACTCCGCTAGGGACAATTCCTCTCTCCATTTTAATCAAATAATTCTGCTTTCAAAAATCGGTAGTGTCTCCATGTCCTTAGTGGATCAAACTACCCTTCTTTCCGTTGGAATACTATGTTCATTTCTATCTTGAATGAGTATAGCCAACATTCTCTCGGATTTAGGAGCCACTTGTTTAGACACCCCTAAACGAGAGGTTCCGAGATCCTTCTACCTCGATTTGAGATGGGGTGGACCCCAATAGGTGTTAGTTTAGGAATGATCCTTCGAGTCGAGAAGTCTTGCTTAAGACTTTCTTTTCCTTTCCAACTCGAATCGGATTCCTTACCTTCTCTACACCTTTGAATATTCGTTCTAAATAAACAAACCCTCCAATAAGTGATTCTTTTAACAAATGATTCCTTCTTATAAATACATGAACAAGAATGAGTTCGGACTCTTTTCAATTCCTTTCTTCTCGTCCTAAAGAAAAGAAGCATAACTTGGGATCGACAACCGAGAATCTACCTGCGAAATGGAAGCCCCGAAGGCGATTTTCTCCTTCATCAACGGACTAGACTTCGTTGTACTATAGGGATGAAGCGGCCGACAATGGGATAATCCGATTTGGACAAGGATTTGAAAACACGAATGTCGAGGTCACCGACGTCTCCCTCTTTGCAGCGACGAACAAGATATCCGAAGCGAGGAGCCAATCGCCGAGTTCGACCTTAGGTCGACCCGGGAGTTCCCTCCTGCGCAAAGGATCCCGACTAGGAGAATGCTGCCGTCCGTGAGGACTGTTCTTACTACCCCACTTGGTCTAGTTGTTTCTGCACTTACCCCGACTTACGCAAATCGAAGGGGAAAGAAATCCGGAACTATGGTAAACTCATTACGCGTGGAGGGTACGGATCTTCTCGTAAGACCTTACGTTTTCGAAATCGGGTCCGATTCGAAGATTCCGTCAGCGACGAGGACCCGAAGAAGAAACGAAGTAGAAGGATCGCCGGAGAAGCGGAGGCTGCCGAGATTGCTTTCTGGAGGAAATTCCAGAGCTGCAGAATATACACCGCTACCGGAATATACACCATCTGCTCGACTACATACCACTTTTGGGAGGAAGCGGGTTCCATCCCCTCTCGCCGCGAGAGGATGAGGAGAATGTTCGCAAGATTCTTGCCGCATTACCTCGGCCCGCATACTACGATGATAGCCGCGAAAAGAACTAGAACTACGTCGTTTGCTCGACTGCGAACTTTGGTAGAAAAGTTAGCAAGGAAGGAAAAGCGCCCGTATCGGAGATTCTACGAAGAATAGGGCGGGTGACGATCAAATCCCGTCTTGGGCCCCGAGTAGAACCCGCCATCATGACGGAAAAGCCAAGCAAGAGAATGAAGGCTAGCCGCTCGTCGTAGTCTCGGGATTACAGATTAGGGAGGATACCACCTTCCGGCATTTGGCGACGGACCATGCGGTTCTAGACCTTCTGTCGCTAGAAGGATGGTGTGGCGTCCCACTGCTGGGCGATTGAGATTGAAACGACGGCCGAGAAAGAAAGTCTCGCCGGGAGGCTGGAATGCGAAGAAAGTGCTTCTTGCGATAAAGGGGACTCGTGAAAAAGGGACCCGGCAGGTATCGCATGACAACCGCAAAGACACACGAAAGCCCCGCTAGAAGATGCCATGGAAAAGTTGAGAACCGATATCCAGACGATTGGCAAAGAAAGAGAAGAAAAGTTCGGAGATGAGATCGATTCATCGGAATTCATGGACGACGAATATGCGAGAAATCGATATGGTTGAGACACGAGCTTCATCGGCTTCGCAAGGTGCTCCTGCAGGCCGCGAAAGAGGAGCCGGAGCCGATGAAGAGACGGCTTCGGGGAAAAGACGACACGATCGCTCGAATGGCAAAAGGATGGAAGAGATGGCCGTGGCTGCGGCCGCTCTCCGGAGTCGAAGTACAACCACATAGAGAGACACCCCCGGAGGTCATTCACATTGTAGACGGAGGAAAGGAGATTACATCCGTCGATGGGGATGATCGAGTGAAAAAAGATACAACACAAAGTATGATCCTCGAAAAGGATATCAAGAACTTGGTAGAACGGCGAGTGCGAGAAGCCTTAGCACAATCGAAGAACGGGACATCCATTCGGACGGATAGACCTTACCCAGAAGAATTCGACGCTGTCCAATACCCGAAAGGCTTCGTACCTCCTCTGTTCAAGACCTTCTACGGAACCGGGAACCCCCGACAGCATGTTGCACACTTTCGTGCCAGTTGTTGCACACTTTCGTGCCAGTTGTTGCAATGCCGGCGGGAGCGATGCGTTACTCTTCCGACAGTTCGTCAGCAGTCTGTCAGGAATCGCCTTCGGCCGGTATGCGGGAGTACCCGATGGCTCGGTGAAGACATTCTCGGAGCTAGAGAGCCTCTTCATCGAGCGATTTGCCGGAGCTCAGCACCACATCACTATAGGTGATTTAGTGGTAGAGAAACAAAGGCCGAATGAAACTTTGTTGGATTACATACTTCGGTGGAGAAACTTGAGCATGAAGTGTGAACCACAACTGCAAGAACAACATGCAGTCGGCATCTTGCTTAAAAGCATTCACGGACCGATAGCACTTCTCCTCAAAGGATTCACTCTTAAGACTTTCGAGAAGTTGTTAAGCAAGGCCGGAAGCTTGCAAGAAGAGGCGAAGCAATTAAGTTTTGCCGACAAGACGGACAAGCAGAAGCCGGTGAAGACCTTCGAAAAGAAATCTGGGATCATTGCAGCAGTTGATAAAGGCAAGCAACCGATGCAAATACCACCCGAGCACGGCTGCGGCAACCACAACGAGATTACCGGCAACCCCGGTCCGGCTATCGGTCGTCTCCGCGGTATGAACAACCGCCTCGTCCGCAACGTACATTAAGGGAGCTTCGAGCGAGAGAATATCCGTTCAAAAATGAAAGCGATCCGAAAATGTTTCGTAGCCTAATGAAGACTCCGGATTTCCAGTGCCGGAACCTAAAAGACCGGAGGAAGTCAACAAGAACGGTGATCCCAACTTTTGCCCCTACCATCGGATGCTTGGGCACAAGATAGAAAGATTGCATTACCTTTAAAAGTTGGCTCAACGACAACCTTCGGAAGGAAATATAACAATCCCGAAGGAGTACATGAAAGAACCCCGGAAAGGAGGTTCCGTCGATGTTATCTCAGCCGATCCCGTCATTCCGATAGATCCACTATGCAGGCGACGATGGATGGACTACCGCACTGGACGAGGTCTTCGAAGAAGATTTTAGACGACATCCGAACCGCTTCGGTACGAGCTTCGATTCGAGTTCGAGACACCGTTAAGCCGAGTACTTATCACTTGCGATAGAAGAACCACCTCGACGGGAGACGATCGAAGAAAAGAAGAAAATTGACGAAGAAGAGGGGACCGAGACTTCTAAGGCTAGACTAGGGGCTGCTTATCCTGAGGATAGTTGTTTCCGATTCGGGGGAGAAATCCCTCGAACCTCGATTTTGTATGATTATCTGCTCACTTCGGTGGGATCATATAATGATAAGGGTGATGGCGTTGGCTACGTTTTGACTTGTTTCTAACGATTACGTAACTAGCGACAATCCGGACATCGACTTCGATACCAACAACAATTCTCGAATCATACACGATCTCGACGAGCAAAATAACGAAGAAGACATCCATCGAGGAGGCTACGAGAGTTCGACAAGCAACGGATCTATGCGTCGAGTTTCGAGGAGCTCCGGTTACGATAGAGTTAGAGCCTTCGGATTCTGAAGATAATTCGGAAGAGCTGTCATTCCGATTCGAAGGAGACACCGACAAGTTCGACACTAGATTCGAAGAAATTACGAAGTCGACTTGAGAAGTGGAAAAGTTCTACCTCCGAGAATGGGTCCAAAGACAAAGGAAAGCGGTGGTTGTTCAAGAAGAACCAACCCCGAGCGAAGAAATACCCATTCGAGAAGAAGCCGAGACGCATGAGAACAAAGTGGACTACAACGTGCTTAGCCCATCTTAGGAAACTACCGGCCAAGCGAGCATTTACGATGCTCTCATCTTATCAAAGGAGATGAGATAAGCTCCGATCGAAGCCTTACTTGATCCAGAAATTTGCTTAGCTCGAATGGCCGGAGATTTCTTAGATGAGGTTTGCTCGTTAAAGGAACGACGAGGCGTTACCTTCACGGACAATGACCTACTACTTGGGACGGCGAGATCACGACCGACCGTTGTACAATTCGGTTACAATTGGGAAGTTTACGCTCTCCGGAGTATTGGTGGATCCGGGAGCATCAATCGATATAATGAGTCTTCGAACACTAGCATACTTGGAAATTGATGCTCGCGAGCTCGAAGCGAGACAAAATGTTATTAAGAGGATTCGACCGAGAAAGGAGAAAGAGCCCTCGGGTCGATAACGCTAGCGATGAAGACCGGTGACTTAGCAAAGACAACCGCAAAATTTCACATAATCGATTCGAAACGTCGTTCAACGCTCTACTTAGGCCGACCATGGATACATGAAAACGAGGATGGTACCATCATCTCGCATCGGTGCATCAAATACTACGATGAAGGGGAACGGTGCATCAAAGGTGACTTGCAACCATTCTCCGTACATGAGATTGGAATCCATGAAGATGCGAGCTTATTATGCACCACGAAGAAAACGATCTTCTCCGGAGATACCGTAACAAATGAAGCAAAGAAAGTTCGGGCCAACGAAGAACTCGAAATTCTAGTCCAACGAGTCACTCACCACTCCCTTCCGGCGAGATGGTGAAGGTTTCTCCACAACTTGCATCCGAGGTCGAGGCCGGGGACGAGGTCGTGGTAGAGACGCTAGGACAGGTTGGACGGAGGAAACCGACCATCAATGTTGATTGGGAAGATAGTTCTGAAGAAGAAAAAGAAATCAAACAAGAAGCGGCGGCAATAAGTCGGAAGAAGCCGCAATTCAAGATCTCCCTCGAAGATGAGAAGAACGAAGAATACAAATCAATGTACGAGAAGATTAACCACTATGTACATACTATGACCCTGACCCCGATCCATTCTAATAAGATCGAGGTTATGGTGGTCAAAGAGGTACGTAACGACGGTGCGAGGCCGATCAAATTCTACCGTGGTGCTTCTTCCTCTAAAAGCGAAAATCATGTATAATTCGAAGATGTCACTTCATCAGAATTAATGGAATTACCTTTTGAGTGGTACTCTCCCTATGTTCAAAATTTAATTCAACGTGGTTTCTTACCTCGACAATGGATAAAAGGCCAATCACAACATTTTGAAAAATTATGGAATAACTCCGGTCGTCCACCCAATTCAAAGCATGGACTCGGATTCGGCACAGTAGGGTCAGTTGACGATACTGAATTTTGCTTGGTTGTCAGTTGCAAATCTAATGAAAACTGCATGGAAACTATAGACGAACTCAAAGATTTACAAATTGGAGACGCTCCACCAGAATTCGAAGAAGAAATTAAATCTACGATAGATGAGTTAACGGAAGTTAACTTAGGTACTAGCGAAGAGCCTAGACCTACCTTTGTTAGCTCCTTACTCAACAAAGAAGACTCCGAAGAAATAATCAAATTATTAATGGAATTTAAGGACTGTTTTGCTTGGAACTACGATGAAATGCCGGGATTGGCTCCGGAGGTTGCGATCATAAGCTAGGAGTGGATCCTGCCACGTCCCGGTCGGACGAGGTCTCGGAAGAATGCGTCTAGAAATCGAACAACAAGTTATAGCCGAAGTTAAAAAGCTAATAGACGCTAAATTTGTCCGTGAAGAACAATACCGACTTGGTTAGCCAATGTGGTGCCGATCGAGAAGAAGAATGGTCGAATCGGAATTTGTGTAGACTTCGGAGATTTAAACAAGGCATGTCCAAAGGATGAATTCCCTCTACCAATCCCGAATTAATGATCGACATCTCTTCGACACATGAAATATTCTCGTTCATGGATGGATCTTCGAGGATACAACCGGATAAAAATGGCTCCGAGAAGATGAAAAGCTTACGGCATTCGAACGCCGATCGGAGTATTTTGCTTACACGGTGATGCCATTTGGACTGAAGAACGCAGGAGCAACATACCGAAGAGCGATGACAAGAATTTTTGATGATCTCATCCATGATCAAGTCGAATGCTACGTGGACGATGTGGTCATCAAAAGTAAAGTAAAGGAAAACCACCGTATGATTTGAGAATTGTTTTCGAACGATTAAGACAATTTAACCTTAAGATGAATCCCTTAAAATGCGCCTTCGGCGTCACCTCCGGGAAATTCTTAGGATTCGTTGTCCGACATCGTGGAATTGAAATCGACCCGGAAAAGATTAAAGCTATCTTAGAAATGCCGCCTCCTAAAACCTTAAAACAATTACGATCTTTTCAAGGGAAGTTGGCATATCTTCGACGCTTTATCTCAAGCACTGTCGAGTAGGTGTCGGCCTTTCTCGGCACTAGTTAAAAAGGACGCCAAATTTATTTGGGAAGGGAAATGCCGAGAAGGCCTTCGAGGACATTAAACAATATTTAATGACACCTCTTGTCTTAGCGGCCCCGGTCTCGGAGTAGACCGGCGATACTTTACACCGCGGCTTTAGACGACTCTCTCGGAGCACTGTTAGCCCGAGTCGATGATGAGGGTAAAGAAAATGCTCTTTACTACTTAAGCCGTCGTTTACTTTCGACGGAAGTAAGGTATCCCACAATCGAAAAGCATTGTTTGGCCCCGATCTTCGCCGCTCGAAAGCTCGAGGCACTACATGCTTTCTCATAAGGTCAACTCTGATCTCGAAGTTTAATCCATTGCGATACTTGATGACTCGTCCAACACTTTCCGGCGGACTTGCCGGATGGTCGATGATATTATTGAAATTCGATATAACTTTCGTGCCTCTGCGTGCCGTAAAGGGACAAGTCTTAGCAGACTTCCTCGCAGCGCACCCTTTGCCGGCAAAATCTCCTCTCAATGATGATTTGCCAGATGAACAAATAATGAACCTAGAAGGCCTTGATGATCGACGTTGGGAATTATATTTCGACGGAGCATCTTCAGCACATAAAGACGAAGAATCGCAAGTGATAGTGCCGGTAAGGCGGGAATCGGGCTAATCTTTATAACACCGGAGCGGGGGATGTTAAGATACTCCTACCACTTGACGAGACCGTGTACAAACAATGAAGCGGAATACGAAGCCCTCATAACGGGACTGAAATTAACTATTCAAATGGGGATAACGGACATCGACATCTACGGGGATTCGCGGTTAATCATTCAACGGATCGCCGGACAATACAGAATTTTAAAGCCAAGACTCGAACAATACTTCCGGTATGCCATACGAGTTGTTGGAACAGATTCCGAATGTGACAATCTACAAAATTCCCGGCAAAGAAAATGCTTTAGCGGATGCTTTAGCCCGTCTCGCAAAAGAATTTGCACTGTTTGCAAGATGAATCGGTGGAAGTGTCGGTTCACGGACGTCGGGTCCTATCACGGCTCGACATAGACACAATACACAAATCGAGAAAGAAAAAGAATCGGTTGCGACGGTGACGGAAAACACGAGAAGATTGGCGACGGCCATTGATGAGACTACACGCAAACGGGAAAGCTACCGGACGATAGGTCGCTAGCCCATCGGATCGAAAAGAACTCCGTCTTACGCATTAATAAACAACACATTGTACGGAAGGTCTTTTGATCGAATGTGGCTAAGGTGCTTAAGCGGGTACGAGGCCCGTGAAATCGTTAAAGAGGTGCATTCGGGACTGCGTGGCGCTCACCGGTCGGGTCCAAAGATGAAAATGAAAATTAAAAGACTAGGGTACTATCGTCCCTCGATGATGACCGATTGCATGAAAATCGCCGAGAGGCGTCATCGATGCCGAGTGCGCGGAGTGGTTCTACACCGACCTCCGAATGTGCTGCACCCGACAATTGTGTCGTGGCCATTTGAATGTTGGGGCACGGATATAGTGGGTCCAATAGAACCACCATCTTCGAAAGGACATCGTTTCATTCTTGCGGCTACGGATTACTTTTCCGAGTGGGCGGAGGCGAGTTCCACTTAGAGAAGTGAAAGCACACCACGTGCTTATGAGTTTTCGAGAACCAAGTTGTCTACCGTTTCGGAGTGCCGCGCGGAGATCATCTCGGATAATGGGTCGGCATTCGAAGCACGCAAAATAACAATTTTGTCGGGAGACACGGAATCGGCGGCGATACTCAACAATTTACTACCCAAGAGCAAACGGCCTCGGCTGAGGCTTTTAATAAAACTCTCGTTCAAATCTTAAAGAAAACCTTGGACGATAATAAGAGAAATTGGCACGAGAAATTGTTAGAAGCCTTATGGGCCTACCGGACAACCTTCGAACTCCTACTCGAAGCTACACCTTACGCTGCGGTGTATGGGTCCGAGGCGAGTGTTACCTTTAGAGGTTCGGCTTCCTTCACTCGGAATTGCGATTTGCAAACAAGATCACGACGAAGAGAACACCAAATTACGACTCGAAGAATTAGAAGGCTTGGAAGGGAAAAGACTTGCGGCGCAACGAGAATTTAGAACTATACCAAGCTAAGATGGTTCGAAGCCCACGCCAAGAACCTTCGAAGTTGGTGACTTAGTTCTCGTTCTCGAGAGACCTATCCTTGCACACCGCAAAATAGGAGGAAAATTTGAACCCACTTGGGAAGGACCGTTTGTGGTTGAAGCGGTATACTCGGGAGGTTCCTACCGGCTAGTGAATTGCCGGGGAGAACGACATATGCTTCCGATCAACGGACGATACTTGAAAAAGTATTACGCTACCGATGTTTCGAAGGAATGAATTCTTCATCCCTAAGAAACACGGGCGAAGTAATTACTTATGATTGGGTCCGAACCCAAAAATAATAAAATGTGTTAAAATAAATAAAGTCATGATAATATATTTTCCTTGTTTTCTTTTCCAAATCAAAATCTCTTCCCTAATCTTATCTTACTTCATTCCTGTTAAATTTGAAAATAAAAATATATATATATATATAAAAAATGTACCTTTAATAAACATTTTCTTAATGTTCTTGTTCTTAGTACAGCCCCTGATCCTTTTCGTTGTCTTTTCGCAGGGAAATGTCGAACGGGCGGTTGGTCCTGAACTTTAAGAACGGCGTAAGCCTTGCACTCGATGAAAAGAGGGTGAAAGATGGAGCGATAATCGAGATTGACTCGGATTTCACACCGAGCGGAGCCTACGGTACGAGGAAAGTGGCGGGTCCCGGTTGACCGAGAAGAACTACCCGGGCGAGACGGTGATGAAAGTGGGTGGCCCAAGCCACCGATCCAACAACAAGAAAAGAAAAGCAAACACCGAAGAAGATAAGAAAATGAAGTCCATAGTCGCTACGGCGGAGGGCGAGGCTTGTCGGCGCCGCGCCCGCGAGAGATTCGTGAAGTTCGAAGGGCTACTCTCACGGCCACGCAACGAAGAAATAAGAATCGCCGTATCCGTAAGATGTTAACAAAACTAGGCTGCGGACCGGCGCGACGAGACGATTGCTAATGCCGGTACATACACTTCGAGGACACCGGTTCACCGGGAACTACGAAGAAAGGAGGCCGATTCTAGGATAACGAAAAGAATCGGGGAAATCTTCGGAAGATCGGAAGAAAGAAGGCTACCACGCCATCGGATAGAACCACCGATAATGCATGACCTTGTTGCGGAAGCAACCCGGGGGATGTCCCGACGGCATCATCCACGAGGAGCCGAGATATGCGGGAGAACGTGAAGGGATTGAACCATATATCCCACAATATGTCACGAGGCCTCACCATCGCGGATCATTCCGGAATACGAGCTGGAGAGAATGCAAAATGTTGAAAAGAAAACCTTTGAATACTTCGAGAGAATTAAAGGTAGAAGAATCAACATACTAGAGGGCCTCGAGCTACATACCAACGTATTCTCAGAGTATGAACAACAGCAAATCGTGGACTGTATCCGGGATTTGAAAAGAATGGGCCGAGCGAGGCCGCCTAAGGAGAATACCTACTCGGAACCCGGAGATGGATGCCGGGGAAGGAAGAATCACAATACAATGCGGATCTTGCTACAACTTTCTTGAAGACGGGAAGGGAAACCCACGGGAATACTCCGTCATGGGCAAGTAGATCCGATGCCATTAGTCATCGAGAGAATGGTAAAGAGATTGATAACATGGAGAGTGCTGCCGGCAGATTGCATACCCAATAGCTGCATTATCAACATCTACAAACGGGGTGACTGCATACCCCCACATATAGATCACCACGACTTCGTCGGACCTCTCCGCACGGTCTCTTTCCTGAACGAGTGTGACATCATGTTCGGATCGACCTCCGGATAGCGAGGCCGGGTGAGTTCCGAGGGCCGGTAAAGATACCTTTACCGGTAGGTTCCGTCATGATGCGAAGGGCAACGGAGCGGATATCGCTAAGCATTGCATACCAGGAGTGCCAGTGAAGCGGATCTCAGTTACTTTCAGGAGAATGGACGACAAGAAGACACCTTACCATTTCCAACCAGACCCAGAGCTAGAGAGCCTCCGGCCTTACGAGCTGTGAGTTACATGGGAAATATCACACCTCCAACGTACATCCAGTGGCATCCTTGCCGAGGATGGCTTGGAAGGTGATGTTATTAACCATGTACCCCACTATTCGGACATGGATTTTTTGACGGATGCTTCTCTTGATGGATCGCCAAAGATCATACATAGTCCGTTTTGAGTATACATGGATTGTATGAAATGTATTCGGGATCGAGTTGTATGATGTATCTTCGATATGATTGGAATGAAAGTGACCATGTCACATTTTTGGCCTTCACCTCTTTTGTGCAAATTGATTGGGAAACGCCATTAAAGTTAAATGAACTTCGAACAAAGAACGAGAAAAGAAATAAAAAAAGAGGATAAAAGAAAACTTTCTTTAAAAATCTAAAAATGACGAACATCAAATTCACGTGAACATTAAATGAACGATAAAATAAAATTTGAATCATTAAAAGATAAACGAAATCAACATGAATGTTAAATCAAATCACAAAGCAAATTCTCGATCAAATTTTAAATTCGATCTTTCCAAATTCCAAATCAAATTTCAATTTTTTCAAATCACAAATCAAATTCTCAATCAAATTCCAAATCCACTCCCGATCAAGTTTCAAATTTGATCTTCCAAATTCAAATCAAATCTTAAATCAAATTTCGATCGAGTTCAAACTCATCCTTCCAAATTTCGAATTCGATCTTCCGGATCTCAAATCGAATCTCAATCAAATTCAAACTTTTGGGTCGAGGATTTTACATCCAGGACCTTGCTTGCTAGGATTCTTTCTATTGCCTTTGAAGTACATCAAATTCGAACTTTTGGGTCGAGGATTTTACATCCAAGATTGCCTTGCTTTAGGATTCTTTTCCTATTGCCTTGAAGTACATCAAATTCAAACTTTTGGGTCGAGGATTTTACATCCAGGACTGCCTTGCTTTAGGATTCTTTTCCTAATGCCTTGAAGTACATCAAATTCGAACTTTTGGGTCGAGGATTTTACATCCAAGACTTACGCTTTAGGATTCTTTTCCTGTTGCCTTTGAAGTACATCAAATTCAACCTTTTGGGTCGAGGATTTTATATCCAAGACTACCTTTGCTTTAGGATTCTTTCCTATTGCCTTTGAAGTACATCAAATTCGACCTTTTAGGTCGAGGATTTTACATCCAAGTACCTCTGCTTTAGGATTCTTTCTGTTGCCTTTGAAGTACATCAAATTCAAACTTTTGGGTCGAGGATTTTACATCCAAGACTACCTTTGCTTTAGGATTCTTTCCTATTGCACTTGAAGTACATCAAATTTAAACTTTTGGGTCGAGGATTTTACATCCAAGATGCCTTGCTTTAAGGATTCTTTCCTATTGCCTTGAAGTACATCAAATTCAAACTTTTGGGTCGAGGATTTTACATCCAAGTACTGCACTTTTAGGATTCTTTCCTATTGCCTTGAAGTACATCAAATTCAAACTTTTGGGTCGAGGATTTTACATCCAAGACTGCACTTCTTTAGGATTCTTTCCTATTGCCTTTGAAGTACATCAAATTCGAACTTTTGGGTCGAGGATTTTACATCCAAGTACTGCATTGCTTTAGGATTCTTTCCTATTGCACTTGAAGTACATCAAATTCAAACTTTTGGGTAGAGGATTTTACATCCAAGACTGCACTTGCTTTAGGATTCTTTTCTATTGCACTGTGAAATACATCAAAATCAAACTCTTGAGGTTAAGGATTTTACATCTAACACCGCATTGCTCTGAGATCTCTCCTCATTGCAATGATTCAATCTGATCAATTCAATTTTCTTTTGAGGTTGAAGATGTTACATCTACAACCTCAGAATTCCAATTTTCATTTCGAATCAAATCCCTTCAAATTAATCTTGACAAAATTCAATCTAAATGGAAACTCCAAACTAAAATCTAAACTCACACGTCAAACTTAAACTAAAACAAAACGAAATCTAAATCGAAATTCCCCCAGGTCATGTGATTTGGGATTCACCTCCTTTTCCTTTCCCCAGCGAGAGTTCAGGAATCTCCGGTTTCAGAGATATACTTGCTACTCCCCAGCGAAAACTCCTCTATTTCGTCCTAAGTTTGTCACTTGGATGTTTGTGTTGGTTTTGTTGATCGCTTCGGTCAACGCCAATACGCGCGGTGTGCTCCGTCAGCTCACCACACCTATTGGGGGTCCATTTGTTGACCTCATTTTTGATGAGGTCTTCTCTTCTTCTCTTTAGTACTTAGGATCTAGCCTTAGGCTTTTCCTTTGACTTGTCTTAGAGGACTAGAATTGGGACCCACTTTTAGAAATTCAAACTACTTCTTAACTCCTGCAAACTCTACAAACTTGATTGTAGACCCCTAATCACCTAGAGGGTTGAAATCAAATGTGGAAGTTTAAAGGATGAGTTCCTATAGGACTCTTTGGCCTTAGGACCGCCTACAGGTGGCACAGTGCAGTGAAGGGGCTGGCTTACACATACACTACACCTACACACTACACTTATACACTACACCTACACACTACACTTATACACTACACCTATACACTACACTTTCACACACCCATACCTAACTTGACCTCCTGACTCATGTAGGTGATTCACATGGATGGTCCTTAACCCCTAAGCCCTTGGCTAAGAGGGTTAGGAACAACATAGTGAATGCCTCAAATGTGTCCCTTCATGGCTCATGTGGTCTTGACATGGCTTCATGGCTCAACCAAAATGACTTCTTTCCACTTAAATTCACCCAATCTTCAATTTCCC
Organism: Papilionanthe hookeriana x Papilionanthe teres; assembly: GCA_022702705.1. Taxonomy (NCBI): domain Eukaryota; kingdom Viridiplantae; phylum Streptophyta; class Magnoliopsida; order Asparagales; family Orchidaceae; genus Papilionanthe; species Papilionanthe hookeriana x Papilionanthe teres. Next base: position 31,856,553 of record CM040422.1, read on the forward strand.
AAATTTTCAATTTTTGACCCCCGGGACCCTACACCCGCTTAGCACTGCCAAAACCCCGAAATTACCCAAATTTCTCAAAATTTCCAAATTATCCAAAATTCTCCAAAATCATTCCCAAACATTTCTAAATCACTTAAATTGATCATCCATACCCAAAAATACCAAAAATTCCAAGAAAACCTCCTAATACCCTCAAAATACCCAAAATACCCCTCTTGACCTAAAAATCCAAAAATTCAGAAAATTCCCAGAAAATTCCAGAAAATCCCAAATATTCCCAATTTCATTTTGTCCAACTACACTATGGGCCAATTTTGTCAATTTACCCTACTTTTGTCAAAACCCCCAATTTGGCCCATTTTAACCCAAAGTGAACCCAATGTCAAACCAAACCTACCCAATTGACCCCAATTTTGGTCCAATTCAATTCTAAACTTCAATTAAAAATCCCCAATACCAATCTAGACCAAATTTAAGTCCAATTTGATTGACATTTGGATCCAATCTCACTTTTGGCCTTAAAGCCCAATTTGGACCCATGACCCAAACCTAACCCAAACTCACCCAATTCAATTCCAATTAACCCCAAATCTTTTCTAAATCTTCCTTAACATTCCCACAAACAAAATACTAACATGATTTGCCCAAAATTTGGACCCAAACCCCACTCAAACTCAACCCAAAGTTAAAAGGCCCTATTTTGACCTAAACCCAGAACCTAACCCAGAATGAGCCCAAACCCCAAAATCAAAGCCTAACCAAAGTTAAAACCTCTTTGAAACACTCCCATAAACATTTCTCAACATTGATTTTATATCAATTTCAACCCTAGCCCAACATTAGCCCAAGTTAGCCCAATTTGACCTACATAGGCCCACTTACCAAATAAATCCAAATTCAAACCAATTCAACTCCAAATCACACCAAATTGATTCCAAGCCCTTCATAGAACATCCCTAAACCAATTATGACATTTATTTGACAAAGTTCTTCACAAAATCTTTACCCAAATGCCCATCCTAAAATCAAAAAGCCCATTTCCCTTAAACTTTCCTAAAAGCCCACTTCACCACATCCAAAGGCCCAAAATCTACCCTAAAGCCCACATGACATCTCCATTTGTCATCCACTTAATTAAAGCCATTACCTAAGTCCTAAATTCACCATCAAATTATTCCAAATCAAGTTTCATACAAATTTCCATCAAATTACCAAAAATTCTTAAAACCCATTTTCATGAAATTGACCAAACCTTTTTCCAAGCCAAAGGTGAGCCATCCACAAGCCATATGAAGCCATGAAAATTTGGCATGTGACCATGCCATTAATGGCAAAAGGAGGAGGTCCTTTAACCATCTCCTAAAAGTCATTAGCCTTAAGCATGTTTCCCCTTAACCAAGATTTAATCCAAATATTCTTGGATAAGGACATCACCACCTCTTGGCCGGCTAGCCTAACCGATCTTCTCGGCCCAGAGACCAGCCATGGGGAGGTGAACCCAACCCAAACCAATGGGTTGACCAATTTCAAGCCAAAGTGGCCTCTCCCCCATTCCATTTTAATCCAAACACTTTACACATGTCCAAGCCCGATTGACTTCACCATTGCCAAGCCACGACCTCCACTGGTCAAGATGGTGACCCATGCTGCTCGGCCAGCCGCTGGATCGCCGGAAAACACCACACCCGAGAGCTCACATGTGAGCCAACTTTGAAATTCCACCTTGCTTGAGCTGCCCCATGCCCAATGGCCACCATGGCTGTTCTTCCCATGACCAGAGCAGGCTGATCCCAACCCTTGGCCATCCACAGGAGGCTCTCCGGCCACCTCTATTTAAACCCCTCACCCTCGCGGCCATGGAGGAGAGTTGCACAAACCTTGCCGAAACTCCGCCAAAATTGTTCCAAAACCTTCTCCACCCTTAGAGCGGTTGATCCCCAGGTGTCGATTTGCCCTAATCCCGACCGATAAAATCCAATTTCCCAGCTGAAATTCCACCCAAAACCGGGACACTTCTCCACGGTGAGCCAATTCCCAAATTGATTGGTTTTACACCTTCACCGGACCGAGGGAAGGTGTCCACCAAGCAAAGCCCCATCTCCGAGGCCACCCGGTTGCTCCGACCTCCAAGCTTTGTGATCGGGCTTGGTCGAAATCACATCTAGACAATTCACCGGACCGGGAGACTTCATGCGGAGCTTCGCGGGATCCAATCGAAGGTGCAACAACTCTCGGATTGAAGCCACACTTCTGCGAGCAAAGGTATGAGCTAATTTTTCATCCCGAGCTTCTAGAGATTCTCCATTTCGAATGCTTTAATTTCAATGCATGATAGTCATATAGATGTGTTCGTATCTTCAAGACGAATCCATAGAGCACAAGAACATGAAAATCCATTGAGTATCGAGTGAGATCTTAGGGATTTAGTGTGGACGGCTCTCGGGTGAGGACGCTCGGGGACAATGAACGGATGACGTCCATTCAATACACGCGCGGACGAACGGCTCAGATGGCGTCGGACCAGGAGACGGTATGAGAACCGCGGGGCCCGGGCTGCTGACTCAGGTGGCGGCGTAGAATGGGAGCGCGACACGCGGCGTTTCGGAGATGCCGAGGATGAGTTGGCGCCGCGTGGATAAATAGAAAATTAGGGTATTTTTTTATTTATTTAATTCCCTAAACTTCAAAAATTCATAACTCTGTGTAGAAAATCAGAAAAATAAATTAAAAATACCCTCTTGCTCAGTGAACAGAGGAGAATAATGTGGAAAAGAAATCATTTAATTTCACCAAGTATCTTATTTTTTATAATTTATTTACTCTCTGCATACTTTTAATTCTCCATGCATGTATACAATTTACCATGGCATGAGACCATAGGGCTTTTGAAACCTCTGAATTTGGGAACATTCCCTGAATTTTTCAAAGTCAGAGGCCATCCCTATAAAAAGTTATTGATTTTTCAAATTCATGTTGCTGTTTTGAGTATTTTAATTCCAATAAATAGCATGTTGTGAAATAAATTCTAGGAAAATTTGGTGATGTTTCTTATGACCAGAGAACACTAGGAAAAATAGGTTTTGACTTAGTTCATTTAAAACAACCGTAATTGGCTTAAACACCCAAAATATGTCTTTAATTAATTAGAGTTAACCATGCATCAAATTGACTTGAAATCAATTCTCCACTGACCTTTAGGATCAGAGGAATCCACCATAAAAGTTTGAGGTCAATTGGACTTGGTTAGCCCCACTAATTGGGTTGATTAAGCCACTTAGCTATTTTAAACTTTAAAAATTCATAACTTTTAAAATACCTTTCAAAAATTCACCAAATTGGTTTTGGAGCCTCTCTGATATCAGGGGAACCTAAAAAAATTAAAATTTCAATTTTCAAAAAAAGTTGATTTTTAATAATATTTTAATATTTTAAATAATTAAAAAATAATAAAAATCACAAAAATAATAAAATTCACCAAAATGTCACATTTTGAATTTTAATCACATAGGAACAAATCCCACATTTTTCTTAGGTCTATTTAGTGAGATATTAAATTTTAAAGCTTTAAAGTAATTTTAGAATTAAAAAAATGTATTTTCTAGCATTCTCACTAAAATAATTATAATAAATCATAGAAAAAATCAGAAAATTGCAAAATTTGCTTCTCTAGTTTCCTTGATATCAGAGAGATTTTTGAAAAATATAAAATTTATTTTTCAACATTTATTTTATTTTTAAATTAATTAACACTCCAAAACTTAAAATAATTATAATAAAAATAATATAATTCAAAAAATCACCAAAATTGGTCCAAGTGGTCCTCTGGTCATTAGGAATGTCTCCTAATTTTCTTAAGGACAGAAACTTTCCCTTGGTCATGTTATTAAATTTTCCTTGAAAATCTCTATTTTCTACCAAAAATAATTCTATAAATAAATTAAATACAGAAAAATCACATTTTCACCTCTAATGTCTTTATTGACATATGAGTAAAGTTACATAAAAATTTCAAGTTCATTTGAGTTCAATTTAGTGAGTTATGAAATTATTAAGCTTAAAGGGTAAAGTGGTAATTAATTTTTTTAACCCTTAATTAAAACTTTAGGTTTAATAAAAAATTAACAAGTAAAATGTTTGATCCTAATTTGATTTGGATGATTGAAATTTAAATAATTAAAGGGTAGAAACCCATTAAACAATTTAAAATGATTAAACTTTAATTAAATAATAGATTAAATTTGGAAGAATAATAAAATTGGAATTATTAAAATAGGGATATTATTAGGAAGAGATTTATTCTTTAATTTAAAAATCCCTAAATTAATTATCTCATTAATATTCAATTCTTAATTAAAATGATAACTCAAATTTAAAATGTTAAAAGACTTAATCATTAAACTAGAATTAAATTATTAAACTCTTTTAAAAAAAATTTCAATTAAAATTAAAAATAAAATTAAATTAAGATTAAATTAAATTAAATTAATTAAATTAAATTAAATTAAATTAAATTAAGATTAAAAAATTAAATTAAATTAAAAATTAAATTAAATTAAATTAAATCAAATTAAATTAAATTAAATTAAATCAAATTAAATTAAATTAAACAAATCAAATTAAATTAAATTAAAATAAATTAAATTAAATTAAATTAAATCAAATTAAATTAAATTAAATTAAATTAAATTAAATTAAATTAAATCAAATTAAATTAAATTAAACAAATTAAATTAAATTAAATTAAATTAAATTAAATTAAATTAAATTAAATCAAATTAAATCAAATTAAATTAAATTAAATTAAATTAAATCAAATTAAATTAAAATTAAATCAAATTAAATCAAATTAAATTGAACTATATTGAATTAAATTAAATTAAAACTCAATTAAATTAAATTAAATTCAATTAAATATAACATCACCTAAAACAGAAAGAAATTAAATATAAAGCAACTTGAACACTATTCCAAATTTAAACCCATTAACTTAAATCAAATCATTTGAATACCAATTTACCCTCGAAAGCTTTGGTTATTATAACTCCTAAACAGAACATTAAATGAAATGTTACTTCACTTATAGGATATTCAAATGTCCTAGTTCACTGAGTAAGATAACAACAAAACTTGAATTCTCGGACGATTAATTCTTCCATTTAGACTTAAAACAATCCTAGAAATATTGAAAAGATGTTTAAGATTTGTCTTAAGCACTTCCTCGATATGATAGGACATTTATAAGAACAATTGAATTTAATTATTCTTTGATGAAGAAAATCGTCTTCAAACAAAAACACAAAGAACCTAGACGTCATAGGAAATGACTAGCTATAGGATTAGGAATTTAGTAGAAAACCATAACCCTTCCCTTAGCTTTACCTAGGAACTTGCTTAAATATTCTAATTGTGTTTTAAGTGCAGCTTGGGATGACGGGAAGACCCTCCAAGTACGCTTTTATTTTATTGCAATTTACTTTCTTGCAATTTACATTATTGCAATTTATTTAACTGCATTGCACTTACTTTTCTTGCATGATAAACAACCGTTGCATGAAAACCCACACCTTTAGGATAGACCCTAAAGCCGAAACCAAAACTAAGTTAAAAGTCATTGCAAGATAAAATTCACCGCCACGACATTTCGAAATATAAAACAACTCAAAATTTAATAACAAACAGAATACAAAACTACAATTACAACTAAATTAAAACGTCCTGTTGGATGATCGGGAATACCTCGGATGATGTAACCTACGTGTTGCTAACGAGATTTCCCACGGTCTAAATGAAAGTGTGGAACTCATTTAGTTGAGTTTAGCAAATTCATCTGGACTAAGTGAATCCGATAAAAATAATGATGCCGGAAGGATGGAACCGTGGGATCTTAACCGGTGTCGTTATAATCAACTTTAAGATTTGTTTTAATTAAAACATAAAAAACACTTGGAAATTAAGATTTTCTCTAAACCAAAACACTTTTCTCATCCCCTGATTTATGACTTCTAAAACTAAACCTCTGCAACAACAAGGAGCTCGGAGCATGATGGGCAGCACGACCATCGTCATCAGCAAAACCTGAGTCTACTTCAGCAAAACTTTCCTAGAACTAAACAACAAAACCATAGGATTTCGAGGTAATTTGCCTAGTGCAACATAAATCCTCAACTCTTCGTTAGGCATTTGCATTGCAAATTAAGCCCTAACCGGTTTTAGGATTCCGAGGTAGTCGTTCGATACGACATAAACCCTCACATCTTCGAGGCTATTTGTGTGATTTTATCATACAAATATAAGCCCTAACTAATTAAAATTGGCAAAATTAAAACATTTAAATAAATATTAGGACTTTCCTAAATCCAAGCCAAACAATAGGATAGTCGGGAAATTACCGAAGTTCGCTTCAAATCTGTGATTTCTCCTACTTTTCTTCCTTTGGATTCACAAAACAAAATGTTCCAAACTTGATCCATTCCCTATTGAAATTCCAAAATTCAATCCCTTGAAAATCTTGAACTTTGAAATTCTTGAGAGCAGAATTATTGATTATTATCGATAGTTTTCTTAGGTGATTCCCATCACTTAAGATGTAATTAACTATAGGGGCTTGCCCTTATAGGGAATTTTAAAGAACCCGAGTAATATAAACCCTGTTTAATGTTTTCATATTAAGCGAGGGAATTTCTGTCGGCTTATAAAATTGGTTCGCAGACCAAACGGATGTCACAAATCTTCTAGTTTATTTAATCGAGCCCCATCGTCGAGTTGTGTGTCTATCCTTAGGGATAGATACACGGTTTGTGGTGCGGTGCTCGTTTATATAAACTATTTGGGATGTGAGATCGGTTTAATCTCATATCTTAAAACCTTCAAATTTAAAATTATTTTCAAAATCAAATACTACTTTTCAAATTATTTATTTTAATTAAATTAAAAATTCGCTGACAGCTTCTGTTAGGCGACCCCCCTTTAAAATAACACACAACCTAAAAATATGCCGACAAAGCGTTATATTAAAGATTTTTCAAAAATAACTAAACCTCTATGCCAACTTCTTGAAAAGGACAAGAAATTTGAATTTACAACTGAATGCCTGAATGCTTTCGAATTATTAAAAGATAAATTAATTACAGCACCTATAATAGTTTCACCTAATTGGGAGAAACCATTTGAGCTTATGTGTGATGCTGGTGATTATGCTTTAGGAGCAGTTCTTGGGCAACGATATGATAAGATTTTCAAAGTTATATATTATGCTTAGTAAAACTCTAAATGATGCTTGAAATAAATTATACGAGTTATTGAAAGAGAATTATTAGCAGTTGTATATGCTTTTAATAAATTTCGACATTATCTAATAGGAACTAAATGTATTGTGCATACTGATCATTTTGCTATAAAATATTTAATGCAAAAGAAAGATTCCAAACCAAGATAAATTAGATGGATCTTATTAATGCAAGAATTTGATTTTGATATAATTAAAAAAAGGGAACTGATAATCAAATTGTTGATCATTTATCAAGATTGGAAAATCATGAATTATCTAATATTGATAATGAAATTTTAGACGAGTTTTCTCGATGAACAACTTTATAATATAAATGAGTTGAAAATACCTTGGTATGTTGATATAGTAAATTATATTGTAAGTGACATTTTACCACCTATGTTAACTTTGCAACAACAGAAAAAATTCATTAACGATACTAAATCATACTTTTGGGATGAACCATACTTATATAAGCAATGAAAGGATCTAATTATTAGAAGATGCGTGCCTTATGAAGAAACTGAACCAATTATTCAAAAATGTCATGACTCTGATTTTGTAGGACATTTTGGGACAGATAAAACTGCATATAAAATTCTACAATCTGGATTCTATTGGCCTACTCTATTTAGAGATGTATATAAATATATAAAAACCTGCGATAAATGCCAAAGAGTAGGAAACATATCGAAAAAATGAAATGCCTCTGAATTTTATATTAGAAGTTGAAATTTTTGATGTTTGGGGATTAGATTTTATGGGACCTTTTATTCCGTCATTTGGAAACTCATATATATTAGTATCTGTTGATTATGTTTCCAAATGGATTGAAGCACAAGCTTTATCTAGGTGTGATGCTAAAAGTGTTTCAAAATTTTTAATGAAAAATATTTTTACTAGATTTGGAATGCCGAGAGTGAATATCACTGACGGAGGAACTCATTTTAAAAACAAATATATTCACAAATTAGTAGAAAAATATAATATTATGCATAAGATATCAACTGCTTATCATCCACAAACTAGTGGATTAGTTGAAATTTCTGATCGAGAGATTAAGCGTATATTAGAAAAGTCTGTAAATCCTAATAGATCAGAATGGTCTATAAGACTAGACACTGCATTATGGGCATACAGGACTGCTTATAAAACTCCGATTAGAATGACTCCTTACAGGCTTATATATGGAAAAATATGCCACTTACCAGTTGAATTAGAACATAAAGCATATTGGGCGACTAAAGAATTTAATTATAGTATGAAAGAAGCTGGTGAGAAGAGATTGTTGCAATTAAATGAATTGGAAGAACTAAGAAATGAATCATATGATAATGATACGATTTATAAAGAAAGAATGAAATTATGGCATGATCGGAAGATTAATCAGAGAAATTTTGAACCAGGACAATAAGTTTTGCTTTATAATATTAGATTGAAAGTATTTCCTGGGAAATTGAAATCTCGATGGTTAGGACCTTTCACCATAACTCAAATATTTTCATATGGAACTATAGAAATTGAAGATCCAAAAATAGGACATAGATTTAAAGTAAATGGACATAGATTAAAACCATATTTCGAAAATAGATGACCAAATTTTAAAGAGGTTTTAATGCTTAGTCAACCAGAACACTAACTGAATTAGGTCGGGCTGACGACTTTAAACCAAGCGCTTTATGGGAGGCAACCCATAGTAGTCTTTTATTTTTAAATATCTATATATTAGTGAATCTATATTATTAAAACAAATCTTACTACTCTAATTTTTATTAAGAATCATCACAAAATTGAACCTATTGGATGAGATCAGAAAATATTCGGACTAGAGCAAAAATGGGCGATTTTTACGAATCTCACCGACAGCGAGCTCGAGCCCACTGACAGTGAGATCATGGACCATTACTCCATTCAATTTTATAACTAAGTCGCCGACGGCGACGCAGTTAAAAATTTGGTTTCTTAAAGATTTTTCGTGTGGTTTTGGATGGATCTAAGCTATACCTTCGTAAGAAATTATTCCAAATCCGATTTTACACCATTTTCTTCCGTAGGAACGACTAGAGACCAATCCTTTCCAACCAAAATGACCTCCAAATTCTTAGAAACCACAAAAACGGAAGTTTTCAACCGGAGAAAATTCATCAGTTCGGAGGTGCAACGAATCTTCAACAAAGGCTTGATGAAGAAGAGGCTGATTAAAGAAAGAGGATTCGTCAATAGAGGAGTAGAGAATTCTACTACAAAAATCGAAGAAATGATCTCACAGCGGCATTGGGAGGTATTTTGTTATATGACATCCGCTGTTGTTATTTCAGTAGTTAAAGAGTTTTACTCTAATTTACATGCATTCCATAATGGAAATGTCTACGTCAGAGGGAGATGGGTAACATTTACTCCTGCAAGGGTAAATGAATTGTTTTCTATATAAAATACCCCTGTTTGTCATTATTCCAACTTTATGCCTTCGAGATACAATATGAACGAAATCTATAGATACCTGACCGATGAACCGGATGATTGGGAGTTACAAGAAGACGGGTATGTCAATTTTTCTGCATCACTTCTTAACCCTGTCTCAAAGCACTGACATTTCTTTATATCATCAAAACTATTACCTACCATGAGAGTAAATAAAGTTTCAAAGGAATGCGCTATTTTAAACTACTGTATTCAAATTGGATTACATATCAATGTCGGATCAATAATAGTAAAGTCTGCATTGGGATTAATTGTGCATGGGTCAGTGCATGGACTTGGACACCCATCTACTATATTTGCTTTATGCAGTCAGTACCAAGTTTCTTATGAGGCTTGGGAAAAAGTACTTTTACCATGGAAACCCCTGGATCCTACTCGATATGTTTCCCACTTTGGATAACAATTATGAGATCACCGTTATTTCGACGAGCATCACGGAACAATCCTTTAGCAAGGCCCTTTATCGATAAGACTAATTTCATTCGAAGAAGATTAAAGGATTGGAGAAAGAATTGCAAAATGTGATGAATTCCATTGACAATATCTCCGATATGTTTGATCATATTGATTGGAGAATGAAGGAGCACTTTGATCATCTTGGACATCCGGAGGCCAGTTTTATTCATCTACTAAGATAGAAAGGATGGATTAATGAAGAATCTACTTGCGGAATTCCCTTTCAGGCCTTTATACAATTTATTTGTGCACCTGCGTCGCATCGGAAATATCAGAGAAGATGTTAGTTCAGACACTGAAGAGTAGGAAGGATTTCTATGTTTATGTTATATTTGTATATATATGTGTGTTTGATTTGAAGTTAGGTTTTATTATGAGTCGAAGTTTGATTTGATCATCTCAAAATTTGATGAGATTTTATGTAAATTGTTATGTCTCAGCATTTAGAGTGTTGTGGTGTGGATTGCGATGCTGAGTATTATGGATTTGAACATTTAAGTTAAATATGTTTAAAGTTATTAGTGTGAAATTTGTAAGTTTCATGGATTTCATATATAAAGTTATATTGTTTGTGTTGTGTGACTTTTTGAGAGTATAAGTATCTAATCTTCGTATTATTATTAAATTAAGTGATCGGAAGATTGATTAAGGGCAATTTGAGGTTGAAAATGATTGATGAATTTAAAAAATTTAAAATTTTTGGGACCTCACCGAAGGCGAGAATTTTCTCGCCGACAGCGAGAAAACCCGCTGACAGCGAGACCGAGCTTTCCGAAGGCTGATTTTTCCCGAAACTTTTGCCTTATGAAATTAATTAGCTCGCCGACGGCGAGAAAAATCTTGCTGACAGCTAGAACACGAAAAGACCTATATTTGACCAGTCAACCGACACTATTTATCATCCCTTTCCTCAAATTTTCGAAAAAGAGAGATCTCGGATTTGAAGCGATTTCAAGACTTTTTGACACCGGATTTCATCTTCCCTTGGTAAGAGCTTCACTCCTATACAAAAATTTTTGATTTTCACCATTGATTTCTTCTACATTGGGATATTTTGAAAAATTTTGAAATGTGAAGAAAATACTTGGAAGAATTTCATAGAAATTGATTTAAATGGATTTTAGTTGTTGTAGGAAGCCTTCTTAGTAATATTTTGGAGTTTAGTTAAAATTTTTTGCAAATTTCACAGATCGAGAAATGGCTCCACGACAAAAGCGACGAATAGAATATGACGAAACTCGATTCATTAATGTAAGAGCACAAACTCGATATTTTCAAAACATTCAAGCAAGAAAGTGCATACAAGATCGAGTTTTCAAGAATCCAGGAGGAGAAGTGGAACGAGTTATAAAGGAGCGAGGATGGGAAAACTTCTGCTACGTTACCAACAGAGCAGCTGTAGAAGTAGTAAAGGAATTTTATACAAATTTAACACAGGCTGAAGATGCACCGGTTAAGGTTATAAGATTTTTTGTAGATTTCAACGCTGCTAGAATAAACGCTTATTATGAAGTACAAGACGCCTACACCAGCGAGTATGAAACTTTTGGAACTATGGAAGGACCACTGGAAGAGGTGATCGACTTTCTCAGCGATGGGAAAGGAGTACGGAAGATAAAGCGGCGGGAATGGGTAAACTTCCCTCTTTCTATGCTAAATGCAACATCTAAAGCCTGGCATTATTTTATTTGTTCTACTTTGTTACCTACCTATCACCATAGTGAGGTAACAAGAGATAGAGCAGTTCTGAATTTATGTATTCATAACCATAAGAGTATTAATGTGGGAAATGTTATTTATAAAAACATATTAGCCACTGCTAGAAATGAAAGTGGAGGAGGACTAGGACATCCTGGTCTTATCTATGCACTTTGCCAATTATCTGGGGTAGAGGCAAGAGATAATGAAAAATGGATTGAACCTATGAAACCCCTTACTCGAGCTAATATAAATAAATATGAATCCCACGAAGGATGGAGATGCGGGACGAGGATTATGTACCTTCTTCAAGTAGAGATATACCCTCTACTAGTTATGAACCACCCTCTCAGTATACCACTCATACCCTTCAAGATCTGATGAATGAACTAACCCTGAGTAGAAAGAGTTTTGAGTTATTTGGAGAAAATATGGAAAGAAGATTTGAGCATATAGACCAAAGGATCAGAGGCTTGGAGAGAAGACACGATCATGATAGCGAATATCTCCAGCGACATTCAGAGTACGAGATTGCATACTATGAAGCTGAGTGTCGATATAGGAGTGGTGATTTAGATGTTGTCTTTCCCGAGTGCCCCGTTATTCACAATACCGGCCTTGCTCGGCCTTCGCGACTGGAGATCAGGGAGATGACATAGTTTGGGATTTTAATGTAGAAGATTAGAGCTTTTGTTTAGTTTGTTTGGTTTGTTTAGATTTGTGTTTTGCAAACTTTATTATTCTTTGTAATATTTCAGTACTTTCTATGGAATTTGGACTTGATATGTTTGTTTGTTTGCTTGAGCTGTGATATTAGATTTCTTATGTGTGTTAAATTAGTTGCAAATTTTTATATATAGGATATTAGTCTTTCTTTAATGTATTGTTTAAGTTTTAAATGTATGTGTAGTAATAGATTAAGTTTTCTTTGTTATGTTTGATACTTATTTTAAAATTTCCATCTCTGCACTTTGTTTTTAAAATATTATATGTGGAAGAATACTAACAGTACAGGTTCTGTAAGTAATGAAAAAGCCTGCAAAAATTTCAAAGAAAAGAAATACCTAAAACTCAAAGGTACTATGAAATTTTAATATATACTTTCCCTTTTTCACTATATAGCATAGATAGAAAAATTTAAGTTTGGGGGAAGGTAAAAATACAAATTTAATTATTAAAATTGTTCTCAATTTCTATTTTCAAAAATTATTATTAAAAGATTTTCTATCGTAGTTTTTCAATTCAATAAATACGAGTTACTTTATTTAATTATTAATAGAATAAGATATTTGGTTAAAAGGAATAAGAATATAGTAAACTATTTAAAGTAAGGAAACTATATTCTAAAAATTGAAAATTCTTAAGTATTTAAGTGAAAAAGAAAGAATAGAAACTCAATGAAGTAAAGGCTATGAAATATATATAAGCAAAGAAATATTTTAAGTATCAAATTTAGGAAGAGAAATGTTGACCTCATTTTTGATGAGGTCTTCTCTTCCCTCTTTAGTGCATAGGATATAGCCTTAGGCTTTTACTTTGACTATCTTAGAGGACTAGAATTGAGACCCATCCTTTAGAAATTTAAACCACTTCTTTTCTCCCTGCAAACACCTCGAGCTTGATTGTAGACCCCTAATCACCTAGAGGGTTGAGATCAAAAGTGGAGGTTTAAAGGATGAGTTCCCTATAGGACTCTTTGGCCTTAGGACCACCACAGGTGGCTTGGTGCAGTGAGGGTTGACTTACACACTCACTACACTCATACTCTACACTCTCACACACACAATCCAAATCCTAAAACCACACCCATACCCAACTTGACTCCTTGACTCATGTAGGTAATTCATATGGATGGACCTTAACCCCTAAGCCCCTGGTTAAGAGGGTTAGGAACAACATAGTGAATGCCTCAAATGAGTCCTCTCAAGGCTCATATAGGCTTAATATGACTTCATGGCTCAACCAAAGTGATTCCATTTCACTCATATTTGATCGATCTTCATTCTTCCAAAATTTCAATTTTTGACCACGGGGACCCTACACCATCAAACCTACCAAAAGCCCTTGAAATTGCCCAAGTCCTCCAAAATCTCCAAATCACCCAAAAGTCCTCAGAATTAGTCCTAAACATTTTTTCCCACTTAAATTGACCATCCATAGCCCAAAATACCAAAAATTCCAAAAATACCCCCCAATACCCTCCAAATACCCAAAATGCCACTCTTAGCCAAGAAATCCAAAAATTCAGAAAATTCCCAGAAAATTTCAAAAAACCCCAAATATTCCCAATTTCATTTTTTCCAACAACACTATGGGCCAATTTTGTCCATTTACCCCACTTTTACCAAAACCCCCAATTTAGCCCATTCTTAACCCACGTGAACCCAATGTCAAACCAAATCTACCCAAAGTTACCCCAATTTTGGTCCAATTCAAATCTAAACTTCAATTTAGTATCCACAATATCAATCTAGACCAAATACAAGTCCAATTTGATTGACATTTGAATCCAATTTCACTTTTGACCTTAAAGCCCAATTTGGACCCATGACCCTAACTTAGCCCAAACCAAACCAATTCAACTCCAATTGACCCTAAACCTTTTCTAAACCTTCCCTAACATCCCCACAGACAAAAAACTAACATGATTTGCCCAAAATTTGGACCCAAACCCCACTCAAATTCAACCCAAAACTAAAAAGCCCAATTTTGACCTAAACCCAAACCTAACCCAAATAAGCCCAAGTCCCAAAACCAAAGCCCAACCAAAGTTGAAACCTCTTTGAAACACTCCCATAAACATTTCCCAACATTAATTTTACATTAATTTCAACCTTAGCCGAACATTGGCTCAAATTAGCCCAATTTGACCTACATTGGCCCATTTACCAAATGAACCCAGAATTCGACCCGATTCAAATCCAAACCACCTCAAATTTGCTTCAAATCATTCAAGACACATCCTTAAACTAGATTCAACATTTATTTGGCATGGCCCTTTGCAAAATTTTTTTTATCTAAAAGCCCATTGCTAAACATGAAGGCCCACTCCTTTAAACCTTCTTAAAAGCCCATTTTCACCAAATTCAAAAGCCCAAATCAATCTAAAGCCCACATGACACTTTCCCTCATCACACACAATTTAAAATCATTCCCAAAGTCCTAATTTATCAATTAAACAATTCCAAATCAAGCCTCAAAACAATCCCCATCAAAATGTCAAAATTCACAAAATTCTTTTTTATGAAATTGACCAAGCTCTTGCCAAGCCATAGGTGAGCAAATGACAAGCCATGTACAAGCCATATGAAGCCATGGGATGTTTGACATGTGACCATACCCAAAGTAGCAAGAGAGGGGATCTCTTTCTTAAACCCTTTTAAACCTTTTTTTACCTTAAACATGATACACTCTAAACCAGACTTTGTCACCTAATCCTTGATGTGGACTTCACTACCTTTGGTAGGTTGACTCACATGATCCTCTCAGCCTAAAACTAGGTCATGGGAAGGTGAACCCAACCCAAACCATGGCTTGGACCAAATCAAGCCAAAATGGCCTCTCCCCCATGCAATTTTAATCCAAGTTCTTTACACATGGCAAAGCCCAATTGCCTTCACTAAACCCAAGCCCTGACTCACTTGAACCTGAGGGTGACCCATGCCTGCCGGCCAGCCGCTTGGATCACCGGAAAACACCATGATCGAGAACTTGGGAGGAGCCAAATTTTGGAATTCCACCTTGCTGAGCTGCCTCACTCCAAAAGGCCACTACAGCTGTTCTTCTCCTCACCAGAGCAACTGATCCCAACCCTTGAACCCCCCTTGGAGGCCCTCCAGCCTCTCCTATTTAAACACACCCTCCTCTCGGCCAAGAGAGGTGCTGAACCAAACCTTACTAAAACCACTGCCAAAATCATCCCGGACCACTCTCTACACATAGAGAACTTGATCCCCACCGACATCCCCCTGCCATTTCCCCTCCGCGAGCTCAATTTCGGAGTTGAAATCCAAGCCCAAAACCGGGACACTCCACCGCGGTGAGTCGATCCTCGAATTGATTGACTTTACACCTTCACCGGACCGAGAGGAGAAGTTTCCCAGCAAAAGCCCCCTCACCGGGCCGGTCATTGCTTCCGGCCTCCGAAGCTTTGTGATCGAGCATGGTCACTTTTGTACCTGAGGCAATTCACCGGGCCGAGGACTTCATCTGGAGCTTTCTTGGACCCAATCGAACGTGACACATCCCTCAGATTGAAGCTTCACTTCTCTAAGCAAAGGTATGGACTTACTCTTCTTCCCGAGCTTACAGAGATTCTCCATTTAGTTTGAGTTAATTTCAATGCATGTTTACCGTATTGATGTGTTCGTCTCTTCAAGATGAATCTATAGAGCATAAGAACACAAAAATTCGTTGAGAATCGAGTGAGAAATTAGGGTTAGAAGGTCTACGGTCACGGGTTCACACCAGTCGTAGACGATGACTGGGAGTCGTTGGATCGCTCGTGTATCGGATGAATGGCTCTGATCGCGTCGGACCAGAAGAGGTTACGTGAAAGGTGGGTCTCGGGGCGGCTGAGTCAGATGGCGGCGCAGAATCAGAGCGCGCCGCGTGGCCTTTCGGAGCTGTCGAGGATGGCGTGGCGCTGTGTGGATAAGTAGATAAATAGGCTCATTTTCTATTTATTTAATTACCAAAACTTCAAAAATCTATAACTTTGTGTAGAAAAATCCTAAAAATAAAATAAAAATACTCTCTTGCTCGGTGAATAGAGGAGAATCATGTGGAAAAGAAATCAAGTAATTTCATCAAGTATTTTATTTTTAATGATTTATTTACTCTCTGGACTATTTTAATTCTCCATGCATGTAAACAATTCACCATAGCATGAGACCATATGGCTTTTGAAGCCTCTGAACTTGGGAACATTCCCTAAATTTTCCAAGGTCAGAGGCCATCCCTATGAGAAGTTATTGATTTTTCAAGTTCATGTTACTGTTTTGAGTATTTTAATTCCAATTATTAGCATGTTGATAAATAAATTCTAGGAAAATTTGGTGATGTTTCTTATGACCAGAGGACCCTAGGAAAAATAAGTTTTGAGTTAATTCACTTTGAACAACCCTAATTGGCTTAAATACCCAAAATTGAACTTTAATTAATTAGGGTTAACCATCCATCAAATTAACTTAAAAATAATTCTCCACTGTCCTCTAGGGATAGGAGAACACCACATAAAAATTTGAAACCAATTGGACTTGATTAACCCCACCAAATGGGTTGATTAAGCCTCTTAAGCAAAAATGGGTAAAATCAAACTTTAAAAATTCATAACTCACAAAATACTATTCAAAAATTCACAAAAATGGTTTTGGAGCTTCTCGATATCGAGAGGAACTTAGAAAAATTAAAATTGTAATTTTCTAAAAAAGTTGATTTTTATCATTATTTTAATATTTTTAATAATTAAAAAATAATAAAAATCATAAAAATATTAAAAATCACCAAAATGTCACATTTTGAATTCTAATCACTTAGGAACAAATGAAATATTTTTCTTAAGTCTCTAGGGTGAGATATTGAATTTTAAAGGCTTAATGTAATTTTTAATATTAAAAAATGTATTTTCCAACTCTCACTAAAATAATTCTAATAAATCAAAGAAAAATCAGAAAAATATAAAATTTGTTTCTCTGAATTTCTTGAGGTCGGAGAGATTTAAGAAAAATATAAAATCTATTTTTCAACTTTAATTTTATTTTCAAATTAATTAATGCTCCAAAATTCAAAATAATTCTAATAAATAAAATATAATTCAAAAAATCACCAAAATAGGTCGAAATGGTCCTCTAGTCATTAGCAGTATCCCATAATTTTCTTAAGAACAGAAAAATTCCCTTGGCCATCTTATTGAATTTTCCTTGAAAATCCTTATTTTCACAAGAAATAATTATATAAATAAATTAAATACAGAAAAATCACATTTTCTCCTCTAATGTCTTAATTGACATGTGAGTGAAGTCACATAAAAATTTAAAATTCATTTAAGCCTAATTTAGTGAGTTATGGAATTATTAAGCTTGAAGGGCAAAATGGTAATTAAAATTTTAATCCTAAATTAAAACTTTAGGCTTAATAAAATGAGAGATTAAAATATTTGATCCTAATCTGATTTGGATGATTGAAATTTAAATAATTAAAGGGTAGAGACCCATCAATCATTTTTAAGATTAATTAAAGTAAACCTTAATCAATTAATTAATTAAATTTGGAAGATTAATAAAAAAAATTGAAATTATTAAAATAGGGATATTATTAAGAAGACATTTATTCTTTAATTTAAGAGTCCCTAAATTAATCACTTCAATAATATTTAATTCTCAATTAAAGTGATAATCCAAACTCAAGATTTAAAATACTAAAAGACTTAATCATAAAATTAAATTAAAATTAAAACATTTAAACTAAACTAAATCAAAATTTCAATTAAATTAATACTTTAATAATTAAATTAAATCATCTTTAAAAACATTAAAAATAAAAAACAAATTAAATCAAAGTAAATTCAAGTTAAATTAAATTAAATTAAAACATATTAAATTAAATTAAATTAAATTAAAAATAAAATAAAATTAAAATAAAATTAAAATTAAATTAAAATTAAACTAAACCAAATTAAATTAAAATTAAACTAAACCAAATTAAATTAAATTAAATTAAATTAAATTAAATTAAATATAACATCACTTAAGACATAAAGAATTCAAAATAAATCTAAAACAACTTGAACACTATTCCAAACTTAAGCCCATTAATTAAAATCAAATTAAATCACAAATCACTTAAACATCAATTTGCCCTTAAAAGCTCTTGTTATCATAATTCCTATGTGGAGTATTTAGTGAAGTGTCTCCTCATTCATAGGATATTCAAACGTCCTAGTTCACTGAGCAAAAGAACAAAACTTAAACCTCAGATGATTACTTCACCTGATTAATTAAATCCATTTGGACTTAGAACAATTCCAGCAATATTGAAAAGATGTTTAAGACTCGTCTTAAGAACTTCATCAATATGATAGGATGTTTATAAGAACAATTGAACTTAATTGTTCTTTGATGAAGAAAATCGTCCTTAAACCAAAATACAAGAACTTAGACGTCATAGGAGAGGACTAGCTATAGGATTAGGACTTTGATAGACAACCAAAACCTTTCCCTTAGCTTTATCTAGGTACTTGTTGAAATATTTAAATGCCTTAACATGTGTTTTAAGTGCAGCTTGGGATGACGGGAAGACCCTCCAGGTACGCTTTTATTTTATTGCAATTTACTTTATTACAAATGCACTTTACTTTTCTTGCATGATAAACAACTGTTGCATGAAAAGCAAAACCTTTAGGATATTCCCTGAAATTGAAACCAAAACTAAATTAAAAGTCATTACAAGATAAAAATCACTGCCACAACATTTCAAAATATAAAACAACTCAAAATTTAATCACAAACAGAACACAAAACTACAATTACAACTAAATTAAAACGTCTCGTTGAATGATCGCCAATGCAAATACAGCCGGAGCAGCCGTAGCCCAGCTATCAACTACCTCAGCAGAACTACCAACAACCTCAACCCGGTTATCAGCCAACTCAACAATATGAGCAACCGCCTTGCCCACAGCGCACGTTAAAGGAGCTTATAAATAGAGAATATCCATTCAAGAATGAGGTAGTGCCAAAGATGTTCCGCGGTTTGATGAAGACTTCGGATTTTTGATTCTCTGGAACCCAAGAAGCTAGAAGAAGTTAATAAGAAAGACCATCCCAACTACTGCCCTTACCACGGATGCTTGGACATAAGATAGAGGATTGCATCACCTTCGAAAAGTTAGCTTGACAACAATCTCCGAAAAGGGAACATAACGATCCCAAAGGAATACATGAAAGAACCCCAGAAAGGAGGTTCTGTCAATGTTATTTCAACGGATCCCATTGTTCCGATAGACCCTTACACGATCGATGATGGATTGAGTACCGCTTGGACGAAATCATCGAAGAAAATTTTGGATCGCATCCAAACAGCTTTGGCGCGTGCTTCAATTCAAAGTTTGAAACCTGTCAAGCCGGTGCTATCGCTTGCAATTGAAGAACCGCCCCAGGAAGAAAAGATCATAGAAAAGAAGGAGATCGAAGAAGAAGAAAAGACTGAGGCTCCTAAGACTAGGCTAGGGGTCGCTTATCCTAGGACGGTTGTTTCCGATTCGGGGGAAAAATTCCTCGAACCTCGACTCTGTATGATTATTTGCTCGCTCCGGCGGGATCTTATAATGATAAGAGTTATGGCGTTGGCTACGTTTTGACTGTTTCTAACGATTACGCAACTAACGACAACCAATCTAACCTGGATCTCGATTCCGATACAAATAATAATTCTCAAATCATACACAACCTCGATAATCACGATGACGAAGAAGACATTCACCAAGAAGGCTACGAAAGTTCAACAAGCAATGAATCTATTTGTGAATTCCAAGGAACTCCAATAACAATAGAGTTAGAGCTTTCAGATTCCGAAGCGACTCCAGAAGAACCTGTCATGCAGATTCAAAAGGACCAGTAAACTCAGTACCAGATTCAGAAGAAATCACATAAGTCAATTTAAGGAGCGGAAGGGTTCTACCTCTGAGAACGGGTGCAAAAGACAAAGGAAAGCAGGTCGTTGTTCAGGAAAAATCAACCCCAACAGAAGAATTGCCCATTCGGGAAGAAACTGAGACGCATGGTAACAAAGTGGACTATAACGTGCTAGCCCATCTTAGAAAACTACCGACCAGGCCGAGCATCTACGATGCTCTCATCTTATCAAAAGAGATGAGAGAAGCTCTGATCAAGGCCTTACTTGATCCAGAGATTTGTTTAGCTCAGATGGCGGGAGAATACTTAGACGAGGTTTGCTCGTTAAAGGAACAGCGAGGTGTTACCTTCACGGACTGTGATCTACTACTTGGGACAGCCGATCATAACAGACCGCTGTACATTTCAGTCACAATCGGGAAGTTTACGCTCTCCAGAGTATTGGACGCTAGCCTACTTAGAAATTGATGCTCGCGAGCTTGAAGCGGACAAGATGTTACTAAGAGGATTCAACCAGAAAGGAGAAAGAGCCCTCGGATCAATAACGCTGTTGATGAGGACCAGTGACTTAGCAAAGACAACCGCAAAATTCCACATAATTGACTCTGAGACATCGTTCAATGCTCTACTGGGCTGACCGTGGATCCATGAAAACCGAATGGTACCATCGTCTCTGCATCAGTGCATAAAATACTATGAAGGAGGAGAATAGTGCATTAAAGGTGATTTGCAACCTTTCTCCGTACATGAAATTGGAATTCATGAAGATGCAGCCTACTACGTGCCTAGAAAGAAACCAATCTTCTCCAGAAATACCATGCCCAACGAAGCAAAAGAAGTTCAAGACGATGAAGAACCTGAAGTTCTAGTCCAACAGTCACTCACCACTCCCTTATGGAGAGATTTTGAAGGTTTCTCCAGAACTCGCATCCGAGGTCGAGGCCGAGGACGAGGTCGTGGAAGAGACACTGGGACAGTTGGATGGAAAAAGCCGATGATCAACGTTGATTGGGAGAACAGCTCTGAGGAAGAAGAGGAAGTCAAGAAAGAAGCAGATACAATAAGCCGAAAGAAACCACAATTCAAGATTTCTCTCGAAGATGAGAAGAACGAAGAATACAAATCGATGTACGAGAAGATTAACCACTATGTACACACTATGACCTTGACCCCGATCCAGTATAATAAGATCGAGGGTATGGTGGTCAAAGAAGTACATAGCAGCGGTGCAAAGCCAATCAAATTTTACCATGGCACTTCTTCTTCCAATACTGAAGATGATGTATAATTTGAAGATGTCACTTCTTCTGAATTAATGGAATTACCTTTTGAGTGGTACTCTCCCTGTGTCAAAATTTGATTCAGCGTGGTGTCTTACCTCGAAAATGGACAAAAGGTCGATCATAACACTTCGAAAAATTATGGAATAATGTCGGTCGGCCTCCCAATTCAAAACATGGTCTCGGATTCGGCACAGTAGGTTTAGTTGACGATACGGAATTTTGTTTGGTTGTCACTTGCGAACCTAATGAAGACCGCTTGGAAACTACGGAAGAACTTGAAGATCCGCAAATTGGAGACACTCCACCGGAGTTCGAAGAAGAAATCAAATCTACTGATAGATGAGTTAATAGAAGTTAACTTAGGTACTAGCGAAAAGCCTAGACCAACCTTTGTTAGCTCCTTACTCAATAAAGAAGATTCCGAGGAAATGAACAAGCTATTAATGGAATTCAAGGATCTGTTTTGCTTGGAGTTACGATGAAATGCCGAGATTAGCTTCGGATGTCGCGGTTCACGAGGCTAGGAGTGGATCCTACTTCCGTTCCGATCGGACGATCTTCCGGAAGAATGCGTCTAGAAATTGAACAACAAGTAATAGCTGAAGTTAAGAAGCTAATTGACGCTAAATTTGTCCGTGAAGAACAATACCCTACTTGGCTAGCCAATGTGGTACCAGTCAGGAAGAAGAATGGTCAGATCAGAATCTACGTGGATTTCCGAGACTTGAACAAAGCATGTCCAACGGATGAATTTCCACTGCCAATCCCAGAATTAATGATCGACATCGCTTCGACACATGAAATATTCTCTTTCATGGATGGATCTTCAGGATACAACCAGATAAAGATTGTACCGGAGGACGAAAAGTTCACGACATTCAGAACACCAATCGGAGTATATTGCTACACAGTAATGCCATTCGGACTAAAGAACGCAGGAGCAACATATCAAAGAGCAATGACGAAGATTTTTTATGAGCTCATTCACAACCGAGTTGAGTCTTATGTGGATGATGTGGTCATCAAAAGCAAGCGAAGGAAGATCACATGTATGATTTGAGAATTGTCTTCGAGCGACTAAGGCAATACAACCTTAAGATGAATCCCTTAAAATGCGTCTTCGGCGTTACCTCTGGGAAATTCTTAGGATTTGTTGTCTGACATTGCAGGATTGAAATTGATCCAGAAAAGATTAAAGCTATCTTAGAAATGCCGCCTCCCAAAACCTTAAAATAGCTACGATCCTTTCAAGGGAAGCTGGCATATCTTCGACTCTTTATTTTAAACTTGTTAGGTAGGTGTCAGCCCTTCTCGGCATTAGTTAAAAAGGACGCCAAATTCTATTCGGAAGAGAAATGCCAACGGGCCTTCGAGGAGAATACTTAATGACACCTCCTGTCTTAGCAGCCCCAGTCTCAGGAAGACTGTTAATACTTTATACCACGGCTCTAGACGACTCCCTTGGAGCCCTGCTTGCCCAGGTCAATGATGAGGGAAAAGAAAATGCTCTTTACTACTTAAGCCGTCGTTTGATTCCGATGGAAGTAAAGTATCCTCCGATTGAGAAGTTTGGCCCTGATCTTCGCCGCATAGAAACTCAGGCATTACATGCTCTCTCATAAGGTCAACCTTATCTCGAAAGTTAATCCGTTGCAATATTTGATGACCTCTCCAATACTTTCTGACAGACTTACCAAGTGGTCGATGATACTATTGCAATTCGACATAACTTTCGTGCCTCTCCATGCCGTAAAGGGACAAGTGCTAGCTGACTTCCTTGCAGCACACCCTTTACCGGCAGATTCGCCTCTCGACGACGATTTGCCAGATGAGCAGATAATGAGCCTAGAAGACGCTTATAATCAACGTTGGGAACTATACTTCGACGGAGCGTCCTCAGCACAGAAAGACAAAGAATTGCAAACGATAGTGCCCGGTAAGGCAGGAATCGTACTAATCTTTATAACACGGAGCGGGGGATGTTAAGATACTCCTACCATTTAACGAGCTATGCACGAACAACGAGCGAGAATACGAAGCCCTCGTAACAGGACTAGAACTGACCATTCAAATGGGAATAATGGATATCAATATCTACGGAGATTCTCAGTTAATCATTCAACAGGTCGCCGGACAATACAGAATTTTAAAGCCAAAACTCGAGCATTACTTTCAGTATGCCATGAAACTGTTAGAACAAATTCTGAATGTGACAATCTACAAGATCCCCAGAAGAGAAAATGCTCTCGCAGATGCGCTAGCTCGCCTTGCAAAAGAATTTGCCTGCTTACAAGACGAGTCAGTTGAAGTGTTAGTTCAAGGACGACAGGTCCTATCACAACACGACATGGATATGATACAGAAATCAGAAAAAGCAGAGGAATCAGTTGCAGCAGTGATGGAAAAAACAGAAGATTGGCGTCAGCCGCTAATAGATTACCTACAAATAGGGAAATTACCAGACGATAAGTCATTAGCCCATCAAATCGAGAAAAGAACTCTGTATTACGCATTAATAAACAATACATTATACAGAAGGTTTTTTGATCAGATGTGGTTAAGATGCCTGAGCGGGTCCAAGGCTCGTGAAATTGTCAAAGAAGTACATTCAGGACTTTGTGGCGCTCATTATTCGGGTCCGAAATTGAAAATGAAAATTAAAAGACTAGGGTACTACTGGCCCTCAATGATGACCGATTGCATGAAGTTTGCCAAAAGTTGTCACCAGTGCCAAGTGCACGGAGTGGTTCTACACCAACCTCCAAATGTGCTACATCCGACAATTGCATCGTGGCCATTTGTGTTGGGGCATAGATATAGTGGGTCCGATAGAACCGCCTTCTTCAAGAGGACACCGCTTCATCCTTGCAGCTACAGACTACTTTTCTAAATGGGCGAGACGGTTCCACTCGGAGAAGTAAAGGCACACCACGTGCTACGGTTTTTCAAAAATCAAGTCGTCTACCGTTTCGGAGTCTTGGGCGGAATCATTTCAGATAATGGGTCCGCATTCAGAAGTACAAAGATCAACAATTTTTTCAGAAGACATGGAATCGATTGGCGATACTCAACAATCTACTACCCAAGAGTGAACGGCTTGGCCGAGGCTTTTAATAAAACTCTCATTCAAATTTTAAAGAAAATTTTGGATGATAACAAGAGAAATTGGCACGAGAAGTTGTTAGAAGCCTTATGGGCCTACAGGATGACTTTCAGGACTCCTACTCAGTCTACGCCTTATGCTTTAGTATACGGATCCGAGCGAGTGTTGCCATTGGAAGTCCGGCTTCCATCACTTAGGATTGCGAGTTGCAAATAAAATTACTACGAAGAAAATGCCGGATTACGGCGGAAGAACTGGAAAACTTGGAAGGAAAAAGACTTGCAGCGTAACAAAATTTGGAATTGTACCAAGCTAAGATGATCCAGACCCATGATAAACTGGTCCGCCCGAGGACTTTCAAAGTTGGTGACTTAGTTCTTGTTCTCAGAAGACCTATTCTTGCACATCGCAATTTGAACAGACTTGGGAAGGGCCGTTTGTGGTCGAGGCAGTCTACTTAGGAGGCTCCTACCAACTTGTGAATTACCAAGGAGAACGACAAATGCTTCCAATCAATGGACGATATTTGAAGAAGTATTACACAACCTGATGTTTTGAAGGGTGGCCTCTAAAATAGAGTCTTATTCCTAGAAACACGGGTGAAGCAATCACTTTCTGACTGGGTTCGAACCCAAAAACATAAAAATGGATAAAAAATATATGTGCTAAAAATAAAATATGTGAAATCATAATAATAAAGTTTTACCTTTCCTTTCAAATCAAATCTTTTTCCTGATCTTTATTTCTCTTTTCCTGCTTTCCTTAAAAATTAAAAATGGAATGAGTGAATAAGAATCTTTAGTGATAAATACTTTCTTAATGTTCTTGTTCTTAGTACAGCCCCTGATCCTTTCCTTGTTTTCTTCGCAGGGAAATGTCGAACGGGCGGTTGGTCCTAAACTTTAAAAATGGCGTGAGTCTCACACTCGATGAAAAGAGGTTGAAGGATGGAGCGAGTGATAGAAATTGATTCGACTTCACACCGGCCCGGCCTACGGTATGAAGAAAATGACTGGGTCCCAGTGGACCGAGAGGAGCTTCATAGCCAGACTATGATGAAGATGGGTGGCCCAAGCCGCCAATCCAGCAACAAGAAAAGAAAGACAAACACTGAAGAAATCAAGAAAATCAAGTCAGTAATTGCCACAATAGAGGGCAGGCTCGTCAGCGCCGCGCCCGCAGAAATTCAAGAAGTGACGAGAGCTACGCTCACTGCTATTCAAAGAAGGAATAAAAATCGTCGTATCCGCAAGATGTTGACTAAACTTGCAGCATATCAACATGAGGAAACAACTACATTCGCAGACACATGCATTTCAAAGATACGGGTTCATCAGGAACCTGAAAAGAGAGAACAAGCTCCAAGAACAACAGAAATGATAAAGGAAACTCTGAGAAGATCAGAGGTAGAGAGATTACCTCGACGCCGGATAGAGATACCATATCTGAAGAACCTTGTTGCGGAAGCAACCCCGGAGGATGTCCCGACAGAGACAATCCCCGAGGAGCCAAGGTATGCAGGAGAACGTGACGGGATTGAGCCATACATCCCGCAGTACGTTACTAGACCTCGTCACTTGCGAGATCATCCAGAATATGAACTAGAAAGAATGCAAAATGTTGAGAAGAAGACTTTCAAATACTTTGAAAGGATTAGAGGCAAAAGAATCAACATTTTGGAAGGCCTCGAGTTACACACAGGTGTATTCTCAGAGTACGAGCAACAGCAGATTGTGGATTGGATTTTAGAATTTCAAAAGATGGGTTGAGCAGGCCATCTGAGAGAAAAGACTTATTCGGAGCCCCGAAAATGGATGCCAGGGAAAGGAAGAGTCACAATACAATGCAGATGTTGCTATAACTTCGCAGAGGACAGAAAAGGAAATCCACCAGGGATACTCCGTCACGGTGAGGTGGACCCGATGCCGAGGATAATTAAAAGAATGGTGAAAAGAATGATAACGTGGAGGGTACTACCAGCAGACTGCATACCCAACAGTTGCATCATCAACATTTATCAAAAGGGCGACTGCATACCTCCACACATAGACCACCACAACATTGTCAGACCTTTATACACAGTTTCGTTCGTCAACCAATGCAATATCATGTTCGGATCTGACCTCCAGATAGCAGGCCCGGGTAAGTTCCGAGGGCCGGTGGAGATACCACTTCACGTAGGTTCCGTCATGATATTAGAAGGAAATGGAGCAGACGTCGAAAAGCATTGTATACCGGGAGTACCAATGGAGCGGATCTTCGTCACTTTTAGAAGGATGGACGATAGAAAGGCACCATACCACTTCCAGCCAGATCCAGAATTGGAGAATCTTCGGCCCTACGAGCTGTGAGTTACATGGGAAATAGCACACCTCCAATGCACATCCATGCGGCATTCCTGCCAAGGATGGCTTAGAAGGTGATATTATTGACCGTGTATCTCATTATTCAGACATGGATTTAACAGACATTTTTTTTGGATGGATCAACAAGAATCATACATAGTCCGTTTTGAGTCATGGATTGTATGAGAAATATTTCAGATCGAGTTGTATGATGTATCGTCAACAAGATTGGAGTGAAAGTGACCATGTCACATTTTGCCTTCACCTCTTTTTGTGCAAATTGATTGGGAAACGCCATTAAAGTTAAATGAACTTCGAACAAGGAACAGAAAAGAAAAGGAAAATAAATAAGAACTCTCTTTCATAAAAATCCAAACATTAAAAAGAATTTCAAATCTACATGAACACCAAATAAACAAAGAAAATTGGATTATTAAAGGATAAACAAAACAAATCTAAAGCTCAAATTGAATTCCAGTTTAAGTCCATCTTTTCAAATCCTCCAATACTTCTTCAAATCAAGATTTATTCTGGACCTCCTTTGAAACCCTCTCTCGGGATGATTTCAGAATCACGAAGATTTTTCAATTTGATTCGGATGGCATGGGTTCATACCCTTTGCCAAGTAATCGGACTTTGATTGATTCCCATGGGATATGGAACACTTTCATATCTCATTGCAATCTCAGCATTCGGGATAGGCTTCCGCCCTACTCCCATCTCAGCAAAATCTCAGCATTTGGGATAGGCTTCCACCCTACTCCCATCTCGGCAATCTCGGCATTCGGGATAGGCTTCCGCCCTACTCCCGACTCGGCGAAATCTCAGCATTTGGGATAGGCTTCCGCCCTACTCCTATCTCAATAAATCTCAGCATTCGGGATAGGCTTCCGCCCTACTCCCATCTCAGCAAATATCAGCATTCGGGATAGGCTTCCGCCCTACTCCCATCGCAGCAAATATCAGCATTTGGGATAGGCTTATGCCCTACTCCCATCTCAGCAATCTCAGCATTCGGGATAGGCTTCCGCCCTACTCCCTTCTCAGCAATTCTCAGCACTCGGGATAGGCACAGTCCTACTCCTTTCTCAACAATCTCAAAATTTGATCCTCTCAGCAAGAAATTGAAATTAAAGCACTCTGCATTTCGGATAGGCTTTGTCCTATTCTTCCTCAGCATATGGAATAGGTTCATTCATGCTTCCTTCTCAGCATACAAATGCATTCGGGTAGGCCTCCGCCCTACTCTTTTCTCCGCATAAAATCAAAATTGAAACTCAAATCGAAATTCAAACTCAAAATTAAAACTTGAAATAAAAAATGAAACTAATCTAAGATACCATCTCTTGAAATCTTGTGATCTGAACTTCACCTCCATTTTCCCCAGCGAGTGTTCTGGAATCTTCAGTCTTGGAGATTTACATGATACTCCCCAGTGGAAATTTCTTACACTTCGTCCTAAGTTTGTCACTTGGGCATCTGTTTTGGTTCTGTTGATCTCTTCGGTCAACGCCAATATGCGTGGTGTGCTTGGTTAGCACACCACACCTATTGGGGGTCCATTTGTTGACCTCATTTTTGATGAGGTCTTCTCTTCCCTCTTTAGTGCTTAGGATCTAGCCTTAGGCTTTTCCTTTGACTATCTTAGAGGACTAGAAATGGGACCCATCCTTTAGAAATTTAAACCACTTCTTGTCTCCTCGCAAACCCCACAAGCTTGATTATAGACCCCTAATCACCTAGAGGGTTGAGATCGAAAGTGGAGGTTTAAAGGATGAGTTCCTATAGGACTCTTTGGCCTTAGGACCACCCCAGGTGGCTTGGTCTGGTGAGGGTTGACTTACACACTCACTACACTCATACTCTACACTCTCACACACACAATCCAAATCCTAAAACCACACCCATACCCAACTTGACTCCTTGACTCATGTAGGTAATTCATATAGATGGACCTTAACCCCTAAGCCCACGGTTAAGAGGGTTAGGAACAACATAGTGAATGCCTCAAATGAGTCCTCTCATGGCTCATATAGGCTTAATATGACTTCATGGCTCAACCAAAGTGATTCCATTTAACTCATATTTGATCAATCTTGAGTCTTCCAAAATTTTAATTTTTGACCCCGAGGACCCTACACCCATCGAACCTACCAAAGCCCTCGAAATTGCCCAAGTCCTCCAAAATCTCCAAATCACCCAAAAGTCCTCAGAATCGAGTCCTAAACATTTTCCCCCACTTAAATTGACCATCCATAGCCCAAAATACCAAAAATTCCAAAAATACCCCCCAATACCCTCCAAATACCCAAAATGCCCCTCTTAGCCAAAAAATCAAAAAATTCCCAGAAAATTTCAAAAAATCCCAAATATTCCCAATTTCATTTGGTCCAACTACATCATGGGCCAATTTTGTCAATTTACCCCACTTTTACTAAAACCCCAAATTTAGCCCATTCTTAACCCAAGTGAACCCAATGTCAAACCAAATTTACCAAATTGACCCCAATTTTAGTCCAATTCAATTCTAAACTTCAATTTAGTATCCATAATATCAAACTAGACCAAATACAAGTCCAATTTGATTGACATTTGAATCCAATTTCACTTTTGACCTTAAAGCCCAATTTGGACCCATGACACAAACTTAGCCCAAACCAAACCAATTCAACTCCAATTTACCCTAAACCTTTTCTAAACCTTCCCTAACATCCCCACAAATAAAACACTAACATGATTTGCCCAAAATTTGGACCCAAACCCCACTCAAATTCAACCCAAAACCAAAAAGCCCAATTTTGACCTAAACCCAAACCTAACCCAAATAAGCCCAAGTCCCTCTTTGAAACACTCCCATAAACTTTTCCCAACAATAATTTTACATCAATTTCAACCTTAGCCCAACATTGGCCCAATTTAGCCAAATTTGACCTACATTGGCCCATTTACCAAATGAACCCAAATTCAACCTAATTCAATTCCAAACCACCTCAAATTTGCTTCAAATCATTCAAGACACATCCTTAAACTAGATTCAACATTTATTTGGCATGGCCCTTTGCAAAATTTTTTTTATCTAAAAGCCCATTGATAAACATGAAAGCCCACTCCCTTAAACCTTCCTAAAAGCCCATTTTCACCAAATTCAAAAGCCCAAATGACACTTTCCCTCATCACACATTCAATTTAAAATCATTCCTAAAGTCCTAATTTATCAATTAAACAATTCCAAATCAAGCCTCATAACAATCCCCATCAAAATGCCAAGATTCACAAAATCCTTTTTTATGAAATTGACCAAGCTCTTGCCAAGCCATAGGTGAGCCAAAGACAAGCCATTTACAAGCCATATGAAGCCATGGGATGTTTAACAAGTGACCATACCCAAAGTAGCAAGAGAGGGGATCTCTTTCTTAAACCCTTTTAAACCTTTTTTTACCTTAAACATGATACACTCTAAACCATACTTTGCCATCTAATCCTTGATGTGGACTTCACTACCTTTGGTAGGTTGACTCACATGATCCTCTCAGCCTAAAACCAGGTCATGGGAAGGTGAACCCAACCCAAACCATGGCTTGGACCAAATCAAGCCAAAATGGCCTCTCCCCCATGCCATTTTAATCTAAGTTCTTTACACATGGAAAAGCCCAATTGCCTACACTAAACCCAAGCCCTGACTCACCCGAACACGAGGGTGACCCATGCTGCTAGGCCAGCCGCTTAGATCGCTGGAAAACACCATGGCCGAGACCTTGGGAGGAGCCAAATTTTGGAATTCCACCTTGTTGAGCTACCTCACACCAAAAGGCCACTGCAGCTGTTCTTCTCCTCACCAGAGCAGCTGATCCCAACCCTTGAACCCCCCTGGGAGGCCCTCCAGCCTCTCTTATTTAAACACCCCCTCCTCTCGGCCAAGAGAGGTGCTGAACCAAACCTTACCGAAACCACCGCCAACATCATCCCGGACCACTCTCTACACATAGAGAACTTGATCCCCACTGAAATCCCCCGTCATTTCCTCTCTGTGAGCTCGATTTCGGAGTTGAAATCCAAGCCCAAAACCAGGACACTCCACCACGGTGAGTCGATCCTCGAATTGATTGACTCTACACCTTCACCGGACCAAGAGGAGAAGTTTCCCGGCAAAAGCCCCCTCACCGGGTCGGCCATTGCTTCAAGCCTCCAAGCTTTGTGATCGAGTCATTGTCACTTTTGTACCTAGGCAATTTCATCAAGTATTTTATTTTTAATGTTTTATTTACTCTCTGGACTATTTTAATTCTCCATGCATGTAAACAATTCACCATAGCATGAGACCATAGGGCTTTTGAAGCCTGCGAACTTGGGAACATTCCCTGAATTTTCCAAGGTCAGAGGCCATCCCTATGAGAAGTTATTAATTTTTTAAGTTCATGTTACTGTTTTGAGTATTTTAATTCCAATAATTAGCATGTTGATAAATAAATTCTAGGAAAATTTGGTGATGTTTCTTATGGCTAGAGGACCCTAGGAAAAATAAGTTTTGAGTTAATTCACTTTGAACAACCCTAGTTGGCCTAAATACCCAAAATTGAACTTTAATTAATTAGGGTTAACCATCCATCAAATTAACTTAAAAAAAATTCTCCACTGTCCTCTAGGGATAGGAGAACACCACATAAAAATTTGAAACCAATTGGACTTGATTAACCCCACCAAATGGGTTGATTAAGCCTCTTAAGCAAAAATGGGTAAAATCAAACTTTAAAAATTCATAACTCACAAAATACTTTTCAAAAATTCAAAAAAATGGTTTTGAGCTTCTCTGATATCAGAGGAACTTATAAAAATTAAAATTGTAATTTTCTAAAAAAGTTGATTTTTATCATTATTTTAATATTTTTAATAATTAAAAAATAAAAAAATTCATAAAAATATTAAAAATCACCAAAATGTCACATTTTGAATTCTAATCACTTAGGAACAAATCGAAAGGCTTAATGTAATTTTTAATATTTAAAAATGTATTTTCCAAACTTTTCACTAAAATAATTCTAATAAATCAAAGAAAAATCAGAAAAATATAAAATTTGTTTCCCTAAACTTCTTGAGGTCAGAGAGATTTAAGAAAAATATAAAATCTATTTTTCAACTTTAATTTTATTTTAAAATTAATTAATGCTCCAAAAGTCAAAATAATTCTAATAAATAAAATATAATTCAAAAAATCAACAAAATTGGTCCAAATGGTCCTCTAGTCATTAGAAATATCCCATAATTTTCTTAAGAATAGAAAAATTCCCTTGGTCACCTTATTGAATTTTCCTTGAAAAATCCACTATTTTCCACAAAAAATAATTATATAAATAAATTTAATACAGAAAAATCATATTTTCTCCTCTAATGTCTTAATTGACATGTGAATGAAGTCACATAAAAATTTTAAATTCATTTAAGCTCAATTTAGTGAGTTATGGAAATTATTAAGCTTGAAGGGCGAAATGGTAATTAAAATTTTAATCCTTAATTAAAACATTAGGCTTAATAAAATGAGAGAATAAAAGATTTGATCCTAATCTGATTTGGATGATTGAAATTTAAATAATTAAAGGGTAGAGACCCATCAATCATTTTTAAGATTAATTAAAGTAAACCTTAATCAATTAATTAATTAAATTTGGAAGATTAATAAAAAAAATTGAAATTATTAAAATATGAATATTATTAAGAAGACATTTATTCTTTAATTTAAGAGTCCCTAAATTAATTACTTCAATAATATTTAATTCCCAATTAAAATGATAATCCAAACTCAAGATTTAAAATTCTAAAAGACTTAATCATTAAATTAAATTAAAATTAAAGCATTTAAACTAAACTAAATCAAAATTTCAATTAAATTAATACTTTAACAATTAAATTAAATCATCTTTAAAAACATTAAAAATAAAAAAAAATAAATCAAAGTAAATTTAAGCTAAATTAAATTAAATTAAAACATATTAAATTAAATTAAATTAAAAATAAAATCAAATTAAAATAAAATTAAAATTAAAATTAAATTAAATTAAAATTAAACTAAACCAAATTAAATTAAATTAAATTAAATTAAATTGAATTAAATATAACATCACTTAAGACATAAAGAATTCAAAATAAATCTAAAACAACTTGAACACTATTCCAAACTTAAACCCATTAATTAAAATTAAATTAAATCACAAATCACTTAAACATCAATTTGCCCTTAAAAGCTCTTGTTATCATAATTCCTAAGTGGAGTATTTAGTGAAGTGTCTCCTCATTCATAGGATATTCAAACATCCTAGTTCAATGAGGAAAAGAACAAAACTTAAACCTCGGATGATAACTTCACCTGATTAATTAAATCCATTTGGACTTAGAACAATTCCAGCAATATTGAAAAGATATTTAAAACTCGTCTTAAGCACTTCCTCAATATGATAGGATGTTTATAAGAACAATTGAACTTAATTGTTCTTTGATGAAGAAAATCGTCCTTAAACCAAAATACAAGAACCTAGACGTCAAAGGAGATGACTAGCTATAGGATTAGGACTTTGATAGACAACAAAAACCTTTCCCTTAGCTTTATCTAGGTACTTGTTGAAATATTTAAATGCCTTAACATGTGTTTTAAGTGTAGCTTGGGATGACAGGAAGACCCTCCATATACGCTTTTATTTTATTGCAATTTAGTTTATTGCAAATGCACTTTACTTTTCTTGCATGATAAACAACTGTTGCATGAAAACCAAAACCTTTAGGATAGACCCTGAACTGAAACCAAAACTAAATTAAAAGTCATTACAAGATAAAAATCACCTCCACAACATTTCAAAATATAAAACAACTCAAAATTTAATCACAAACAGAACACAAAACTACAATTACAACTAAATTAAAACGTCTCGTTGAATGATCGGGAATACCTCGAATGATGTAACCCACATGTTGCTAACTGGATTTCCCACGGTCTAAATGAAGGTGTGGAACTCATTTAGTTGAGTTTAGCAAATTCATCTCTACTAAGTGAATTCGATGAAAATAACGGTGCCGGGATGACGGAACCGTGGGATCTTAATTGGTTCTGTTTAAACAACTTTAAGATTTTTTTTAATTAAAACATTAAAAACACTTGGATTTTAAGATTTTCTCTAAACCGAAACACTTCTCTCATCTCCTGATTTATGACTTCTAAAACTAAACCTCTGCAACAACAAAGAGCTCGGAGCATGGTGGGCAGCACGACCATTGTCATCAGCAAAACTCGGGTCTACTCCAGCAAAACCTTTCCTAGTTTTAAACATCAAAGCCATAGGATTTCGAGGTAGTTTGCCTAGTGCAACATAAATCCTCAACTCTTCGTTAGGCATTTGCATGATCATGTCATGTAAATTAAGCACTAACCGGTCTTAGGACTCCGAGGTAGTCATTTGGTAAGACACAAACCCTCACATCTTCGAGGCTATTTGTATGATTTTATCATACAAATATATGTCCAAATTAATTAAAATTTGCAAGCTTGGAATATCAAATAATATTAGGATTTTCTTAAATCTGAGCCAAACAATAGGATAGTTTGGGAAGTTGCCAAGATTCTTCTTGGATCCTCAGCTTCTCCTACCTATCCTTCTTTGGACTCCTGAAAATAAATGTTCCAAATTTGAGCTAATCCCTTTTGAAATTTAAAAAATCCAATCCTTTGAAAACCTTAAACTTTGAAATTATTGAGAGAAAAACCACTGATCATTATCAAGAGTTTTCTTAGATGATTCCCGTCATTTAAGATGTAATTAACTATAGGGGCTTGCCCTTATAGGGAACTTTAAGAACCCAGGTAATATAAACCCTGGTTAATTCATTTATATTAAGTAGGGGAATTTGTCGGCTAATAAAATTAGTTCGTAGACCAAATGGATGTTACAAATCTCCTAGTTTATTTAACCGAGCCCCATCATCAAGCAGTGTGTCTATTCTTCGGGATAGATACACGGTTTGTGATGCGGTGCTCGTTTATATAAACTATCTGGGATTTGAGATTGGTTTGATTTCATATCTTAAAATTATTTTCAAAATCAAATACTACTTTCTAAATCATATATATTATTTAAATTAAATTTAAAATCTAAAATTCGCCGACAATTTTAGTTAGGCGACCCCTTTTCAAAATAAAACACATAACCTAAAAATATGCCGACAAGAAATTGAAGTTCAAAATTATTAACAGGCTATCCAGATACAGTAATCCTCACTTGGAAAAGAAAAGAAAAGCAAAAAAAAAGAGAGAAAAGAAAAGAAAAGAAAGGAAAAGAAAAATATAAGTGAGGAGAAGCTTGAGGAGATGCCTTATCAAAAATTGGCTTTAATGGATTCAACCTAAAGGGTAAAACTTAATTATATTTCTAAACTTATATTTATGGATTAGTATTTTACTAAATAGTGTTTTCTTGAACTTCCTATCATCTAAATATCTTAAGTAATTTACTCTTTTAAATATAATCATTCCTGAAATAAAAAGAAAGCTAGAAATCTTAGACCTGATAACTAAATAATCTTATCTCTATAAAGTTAATTTAGTTACTTAGAAATATTTCTATTCGACTTTACTATAATGTTATTCAAATTTAATTCATATATTATCTGAATTGAAAAATTATATTATAGAAATCATTATTTTTATTTAGTATTAAAATTACTTGAGGACAAGTAATAATTAAGTTTGGGGGATTTTGATCACAAAAAAATACATCAAGAAATTCATATCTATTCTTGATGAAATTGCACTTTAAAGAAAGATATTTTCTATATTTTATTGCGGGAATGAAGATTTATAAGTGATGGAAGCAAAAAGCATGAAATGGAGCAAATTTGGATCAAAAAGGAGGAAATTAATGCAAATATAACTACTTTGCTGATGGCGAGATCGAGGCCGCCGATGGTGAGATCGTGAGGAGAATTTCTGAAGGAATTATAACTACCTCACCGACAGTGAGCCCGAGCCCGCCGATAGCGAGATCGCGTGGTTTGAAGACATTCTAGAAGCCCCGCTGACGGCGAGGTCGTTTACCGTCGACGGCGAGGCAGTTCAAAATGCATATACATTGAAGCTGGACACTTTTTCAAGAGGTGTTTAAGCACCCCTTGTACCTTTACTTACCTCTATAAATAGAGGCCGAATTTTAGTGATTTAGTGTCCCTTTAGAGTCCCTTTGGAGTCCCTTTTTAGAGTCTCTTTCTATTGTCTTAAGTGTCATTTGTGTCTACTTTAGTAAGATTGAGTCTATTTAGTGAGTTCATTAGTTTAATTGAGTGCTATTTAGTTTGCTGTACTAGAAGGAAAAGTCAAAGGAACTTGAGGAGTACGCAGGGAGGAAATTAAGATAAGTATCTTTGTTTATTGTTGTTAACTTTAAATGAAATCCATGCTTTGTTTTATTCCCATGCATTCTGAGTAGTTTTTCTTAGTCTTTCTCCTTGTTTATGAAAATTATTCGGATCGATGAAATTAAATAGAAGCACCTATTATAATATAAATAAATTGTGATAATTTTTACTTAAAACTTAATTTACTTTCAATCTGGCCAATTGATTAGTTAAAATATGTTGAATTATCAACTATAGTAAAAATTACATCCAATATTCAGGGAAGTCAAAAACCTTGGAAGACGGGTGCAAATAAATAGGGAAATATTAATTATCGGACCTAGAATTGGATATTTTAGTGTGACGAGCTAAAATACTCGATTCGGTCCTACTTGTTTGAGAGCGAAGTATAGATGTTAGCCCTCGAGTGAGGGGAACGTGAGAGCTACGAAGTGGCGGCCGGTATCCTCCCGGCTAGCCGTAGATTCAGAAATCAAACATAGGATTAGTCAATTCTTTGCACCTAGAGCAAAGGGTAAAGAATAGGAATGCTCCTATTTGTCACAATACAATTTAAAAAAAATATTATTTAAATTCATCATTCACTTAATTTTCTAAAAACAAGGAGAAGGATACTTTTTCTGATGTATTTAAATAAACTTATTTCAAGCATTAGTTTACTTTAGTTTATTATAGTTACTTTGAATTTCCGTTCACTTTATTAGTAAGTAATTCCTTTTAATTTAGCTGATAACAAATCTGTTAAAAACTTCCCTGTAGGATAGATAACCAGGACTCTACTAGAGCCCTGTATTACTTGATACGATACGTATACTTGCGTAGAATCCACATTATACATTAAAACATATATCTATATTTAAAGCGGGATCAAGTTTTTGGTACCGTTCACTATAAACATAAATTGCATACATATTAAAAGTGGGTCGACTACTAAGCATAAAAACGATATTATCTCATTTTGTCGGTATGAAGGGGAATCAATATACGAAGCACGAGAAAGATTTTAAGGAACTCTAAGAAAGTTTCCACACCATGCTCGCCCGATTGGTTAATCATTCGAACTTTTTATAATGGGTTAGTAGGATCCCTTAGGTCTATAATTAATACTACCGCTAGTGGATCATTAATGTCAAAACCATTTGATGAAGCGTATGCATTAATTAAAGAAATGGCTACAAATGAATTTTAATGGCCATCTGCAATGGTAAATCCTGAGAAGGTATCTGGTGTTCATGATACTGATGAGATTGCAATTCTTACATCTCAGGTTGCTGCAATATTAAGGAAGTTGGACCAATTTGAAATGAACCAATCTCAATTTACTCCTGTAAGTGAGGAAAGTTCATTAGGGCCTATGATTGATTCTAACTTATTATATGAGACTTTAAATACCATAAACAACCTGTACTCTAACTTCTACAACCCAGGTTGGGAGAACCATCCTAAATTTAACTGGAATCATACTACTGATGGTGGAAACCAACAATGGGGAAGTAATCATGCGAATCGTAATGGAAGTTGGAATAATTAGGGGAACATAAACTATAGACTTTCATATCCTCCGGACTCTAACAATGATCAACAATTTGAGGATAAGAAGATGTATATGGAAGAAGTGGTATTGAAAATGAGAAACCAGTTGCAAAGTCAAAATGTTGTGATTAGTAACATAGAGAATCAACTAGGAGAAATTGCTAATGCACTTAGCAATAGAACCCAAGGAACACTTCTTAGCAACACTGAGATCAAACCAAAAGAGAATGATAATGAACAACTATTCCTTGTTTTTGACAAACTATGAAAGATGTGCAAAAAGGAGAGTTGACTATGAATATTAATGACTAGAAGTTACTTCTGATATATTAAAGACTATGAAATATCTAGCTGAGAGAAAACATTATGATTATTTTTGGATAGATGAAATTGATTATCTAAGTAAAGACCATTTCCAAGAAAGTTTTGAGAGTAAGTTAATAGATGAGATTTAAAAAGACTTTCATGATAATTCGAAAAGGTTATTTAAGGAAGACTGTATGTATGTTCAAGAGAGGTGTGAAATGATGGACGCTACCAAAAATAGTAAATTTTTAATTCCATCTGTTGAAAAATCTCATGAACTTAAGATGGATGTACCCCCATACAATTTTAAGGCCTATCTATTTAGCGAATTCATCTACACAACTAGTTTTTATATCTTTAGATGCGACTCAATCACAAGAAAAACCTAAATTGAATGATGAATAAGATAAAATTATTGAACTAGGACTTGGAAGAGAATTTGAGGATATATTTCAAAAGAACTTTGAGTTGAGAAAAGAGGATAAGGATATTGGAAGACCATTGGAAGAAATTCCTGAGGAATTAGAAAAACCTTTTTCCTCAAATAAGATAAATCCTCCATCATTTAATAATTATAAAGGGGAAGAATTGGAAGATAATTTGAAATTGAAGAGTAACATAGAAGATATTGATCCAGAATCTAAATTATCTAGAGAGAATCTGATCCAAATTTTGAGAGATATTGAAGTATCTTATAAAGATCCATTTCTTATAAATTTCAAGGATGATATTAATATGCAAATTCAGAAAATTAATACAAGAATATTGGATCTAGAAAGAAATATGAGGAACAATGATATAAATTCATCTGAAAAGGAAGAGCTGAATGAAAAATTAAAATTTGAGGATTTTGTAGGAATCCCTAGATCCGAAAATGATTGGGCGATTGATAAAGGATTACTTAATTGGAATTTTGATCTAGGTGGAATCATTTATAGGGCCCGCGACGTAAAAACCAAGCGCTTTATGGGAGGCAACCCATAGTTATCAATGTGCTTTAATTTAGTGTGCTTGAGAGTTATGATTATTAGTGTTGTATTGTATTTGCTTTATAGTGGATTGATAAATTTGATTGTTGATTGGTAAATGTTGGGATTGTTAGTAGTTTGACTTGATCTTTGTGTGTCATGAGGGAGGTGATTCCTTATCCTTTTATTATGGTTAGACATGATTTCTTGCAGTAGTTGGGTTTACGAGTCCACTGTGACTTGGGTCTCACCTAGACTTGAGTTTTACAAGAGAAATCATGAATTTCAAAAATTGATAGTTCCATCTTAATTTGTTACATCCTTTCTGCAACTTTATTTTCATTAGGTAGGAGTCGCGAACCTATTTGATGAATACCATGTGGATGATCTTACACTATCTTTCTAACTGTTAGAGGTGCTTAATTATAAGGATTAGATGATGCTTGAGATTGGTGCCTAGGAGCCAATATATGAGGGGTAATCTTATCATTCGGATTATAATCTATAAAACCATTTAAAATGTAACTAATTTATTAGTGTAGTGATTCCGTTAGAAATTGGAGGTAGGTTAGTAAGATGAGATGAATTGAAGGATGAATTGACCTCATTTATCATGTGTATTTATGTTTGTGTTACAATTTTATATAATAATTGAAGAACATTTTTATATTCCCTTGCTGATACATGCTATGCTAGTTAGACTTTGGTTTAGTTAATTTCATTCTAGAATGTTTAGTTTAGATTTACTTTCTGCTACATGATTCATATCCTGATTAATAACTGTAGATCTTTCTGATAGACACTTGTGGTAGATAGAATTTCTAAATTGTTTTTCTTCCTACTTATATTTTCTGTACTGAATGCTATATATGTTAAAAATTAAGTTTATGGGAAGGAAGAAAAATAAAATTTTATTGTAATTTTATTACAAGCATGTTTTAGGTTAGCTTTACTTTCTCCTACAGTCATTCTATCATGATTATGCATGTATATGAATTTGATAGGATGTAGTAGTAGTAAGTAGATTCAACCTTTACTTTTTCTTCCTGCTATATTTTATGGAATTAATTACAAAATATTTTTGAAATTTAAGTTTGGAGAGAAGAAAAATATTAACTCTTATTTGTTCTCAATTGTTATATTTTCAAAAATTATTAGCTTAACTTCTGGCAGTTGAACCTCGCTTGAAATAACTAAAACTTTTTATTTTAGTTGAATATTATGGAAAGATTAGATGAAAGTTTTTAGTAATAAAAGTTAATTTTATAAGGATAAGATATTTGGTATGAAAGAGTTTGATTATAGTTAACTATTTAAAGTAAAGAAAACTGTATTTTTGAAATGTTATAAGACTTAAAGTATTGTGTGTTAAGAAGAGATTGTGACTTTATGATATATAATAAAGCTCATACCTAATTATAAAGTAAGGATGTGTTTCAAGTTTAAACTTTAGAAAGAGGAGAGTGAAGTTCAAAATCATTACAGGTTCTCCAGATATAGTATCCTCATTAAAAAAAAAGAAAAAGAAAAGAGAGTGGAAAAAAGGGATTGAAAATGATCCCAAAAGAAAATAAAAAAAAAGAAAGAAAAATATTTATCAGGAGAAGCTTGAGGAGATGCCTAATCAAAAATTGGCTTCACTTGAG
The DNA here is from genome assembly GCA_022702705.1 of Papilionanthe hookeriana x Papilionanthe teres. Taxonomy (NCBI): domain Eukaryota; kingdom Viridiplantae; phylum Streptophyta; class Magnoliopsida; order Asparagales; family Orchidaceae; genus Papilionanthe; species Papilionanthe hookeriana x Papilionanthe teres. Next base: position 31,897,662 of record CM040422.1, read on the forward strand.
TCACCCTAAAGGGAGAGCTTGATTTCATTTCTGAATTTATATTTAAAGTATTGGCGTACAATATGATGAAGTTTGCATGAAATCTTTTTTCACATAATCTTTCAAGGCATTCTTAATGTAACAAATTATGATTTATCTTGAAATAAATAGAAGACTAGAACCCTTATACTTGATTGCTGAATATTCTTATACTTGTAGTGTTAACTCGAGGTTACTTGAATTTCTTTCTAAAAGTCTAAGCAATATATTATTTTAAATGAAAAATTTTAGTGTCTTATAGTTGAAAAGTACATTGCCTTGAGTTATATTTTCGTTAGTAAAATGGTTATTTGAGGATAAGTAACAGTTAAGTTTGGGGGATTTTGACACGCCTAAAATATATACGATTTTCGCTATATGATTTTACTCATTTTTTATGATATTACACTTTAAATAAAGTTATTTTGTATATTTTTTTTTGGTTTTAGGTATAAGAAATGGTGATTGGAGCAAAAGGAAGCAAAAAATTGTGCAATTTGGAGCAAAAACGAGCAAGAAATGAAATGCTGCCCTGACACCTTTCGCTAAGTCTTTTGATGTTTAATCTCTTTTACACTTATTGCATATTTTTGAATGAGATTACAATAAAAAAAGGTTGTTTTATGCTTATTTCATAGGGCTATCTATTACGAACGCAACACAAGCTGAAATGGGGCGAAATGGAGGCTGAAACGGAGTGAAACGGTGGAGCTGCGCAGCAGTCTGCTCGCCGACGGCGGCCTCGATCTCTCCGACGGTGAGATTTTTCAGAAGGCTGAAATATGACCGAAAAGCTCGCCAGCTGACAGCGCCTGGGAAGGTTCTAGACCTACTTTTGGCAGTTTTGGGCCGAAATTCGACGTATTTGTATGCTTTTTAGAAGGGGTGCTTAAGGGAACTCATAGAAATTCGTCCACACTCTTTAAATTACTGAATTAAGAGAGAAAAAGAGGAGAAACAATAGAGAAAAGGAGAGAAAAAAGAGAGGAATGTTTAGCATTCTTAGATTAAGAGTAGAAATGTAGATTTATACCCTTTTGGAAAGATTGGAGAGGAGATTTTGAGAGAAATTTTAAGGGATTGCACTAGCATTGCATGGATCACCGGGAGACTTTATGGGAGAGATCTTCATCTTTATTTCAAAGGAAAAAAGCTAAGTATTGTTCTCCATTATCTTATAATTTTGTAAATAATTACCTAGTGTATTTGCTTTGGTTAAATGAAGTTTCTGTTATATTTTCTTCATGCTTTGTGACGCATCTCTCTTACTCTTTCTTCTTCTTTGAAAAAAGTGACATGAGAAGATTATGCCATTATTTTTGTAATGAGTAGAAATCATGTTTAAGATTTTGTGATGCATGATAGAAGTAAATTTAATTATAAATGTGATGGTTTTTACTTGCACTTCATTTACATTACAATAAGGGCCCATTGTAGTGTAAAAATTCATTGTAATTGCATTGACCCGAAAGGGCGGTGTAATTCTCAACAAAGTATAACCACATTCAAATTTCATTTATGGTGAAGTTTATGTGGATTGAATGCAAATAAATAGGGAAATATAATTATCGGGCGTAGAATTGGAGATTTTAGAGTGACAGGCTAAAATCCGTAATTCGGTCCTATTGTTTGGGTGCTGAAGTGTAGATTGTTAGCCCTCAGGCGAGGGGAACGTGGGAGCTACGAAGTGAGAGTCGGTATCCTCCCGGCCTAGCCGCGGATTCGGTAACCGAAGCATAGGATTAGTCAATGTTCTTTATGCCTAGACCAAAGGGTAAAGTATAGGATTGCTCCTATTTGGCACATACAATATTTAATGCATCTCATTTATATACATTATATATTTCATTACATAAGAATAGTAGCTTATAATATCTCAAAAATCTCCAAACCAATTCATCCAAAAGGGTTATCTTTAGAATTATTATTTGCATTTAGTTATAGTTACTATCTTTTAAGTTAACACTTGAATTTAGGAGTATTGCCAAATAAAACATGATTTTAATCGACATTCCAAACAAAAGACTATTAGTACTAGACTAGAATTTAACTAAAGACCTCTTACTTCACTTCTTCATGGGATTGATACTGGGGTTTTTAAAGAAAACTCTTTATTACTTGAAACGATACGTATACTTTCGTAGTACCCCTAGTGTGTAAAATATTTTCCAATTTTTATATCATTTAAGATTTTGCACACTAGCCGCTATTTATAAATTGGGCAAGTTTTTGGCCATCTTTCAGAAGTTAATTTACCGCGTAATTGTGGGTCGGGTCAATGGCACATAAGTTATATAGAATGGATGAGGGGACATCTCGGCACTCATATCACATCTGATCAATCTATCCAAATAATGTTGATAATTCTCCTCGTATTTATCATGTTTTACAATATACCTTTCCATATTAAACATCTTACTGTCCATGTCTCTAACATGCTCACAAGTAAGACTCACCTTCTTCAAAATCTTTTTTAACAAACCAGTCTGTGAATCTCTAGATAATGAAGCTCTCGAAGTGGTACCACTGGAAGTAGAAGCAGCAAAAGCAGTAGAAGCTCTACCAAATCCTCCTATCCAGCTAAACTCTGAATGTACAGTGTAAGCTCTAATGTTTACACTGGTAATTGGTTTTAAAGGCTGAAGAAACTCTTCTCAAGTTTCAAATTTCACACCAGATCGTTCACATAATGAATGGATCAAGGAAGGAAATCCCATATCTGCAGTAGTGGTAGATCTAGCACAATTCAAAATGTAACCATAAATGATTGCTTCAATATTTATAGGCTTCTCTTGTGGAATGCAATAGTTTAGAACAGCTCTCTCCCTTGTAACTTCACTAGTATGGAATGAAGGCAACGGAGTTAGATAAGATAAAATAATGTCATGCTTTAGAACTGACAATTAACTTAGAGGATTCAAAATTTACTCTTCTATCATTTGTGAACTTCCATAAGCCTTTTCCATCAGTCATAAATGCCATAATCTCATCTTACTCTCCTTTAGTAGAATGATAGTTCGAATAAAAAACAAAACATATCGGGAGGCGATCGATAAAAGGCATTGATTACCGCGAGATGTAAAATGTACTTCTTGCCTTCTCACCATCACCAAATTTTCTTCTGTTGTAGGTAAGTTTGCATAAAACTCTCTGACCATAGAAATAACAGCAACAGTGGAGAAACAACAGTCATTTCCCAATTCCTTTTATTAATCAACTCCTCAATAACCTCTCCTGGCTTACTAAACACACGTTTAGGAATCAATTTACGTGACTGTAGTGCATCAACGTATCGTTCCTCAGCTCTTGCACTAACAAACTTGCCAGAATCAAATATTGTCTTTTCTCCGGAGCACTTTGACTTTGGATCCATCTCTAAAAATTCACGAAAAATTTACCATAAATTCCAAAATTAAACTAAACTTGCTAAATTAACTTCCAAAAGTAATTTCAACTAAATCTAAGCAATTTCTCATCCTTTTCCTCAAATTTTCACCATGAATAGTGATTTTAGGATTTTCTAAAATGTACTCAAAATAAATGGTGAAAAAAAAAAAATTTACTTAGGAGTAGTGCTCATACCTTAAGGAATCCAAATCTAACAATTTTTGTTGAAATCGATCTTCAAACAATCCAAAATGTTGATGCCCAGGGCTCCTTTTTGCGAAAGTTAGAGGTTGAAGACGACAGGTAAGTTAAAAATGGCAATTTTCGGGTTGTAACTGCTGAAAACCAATTTTCGCGAACTGGCACCTAAGCGTGAGGCTTTCGGCACTTAGCCGCAAAATCTGGCGCTTAGCCACCAGACCAAGATTTTTACACTTAAGAAAATGCACTAAACCACTTAGCTAATCACCCTTAATCATCTCAAAATACTTGTCTCTAACTCAATAATCTCTAATACTCCAATTTCACACTTTAATATCCATCAATTCCAATCAAAGTTCACACAAACACAAACTTATGTTCATTAAAATTAAACTACACTTAATACAAATTAAAAATTTCTATTCAAACACTTTGAATGAAATTCCGTAAATACAAACTGACTCTATAAGCATAATGATAAGTTTACATCACTAAGTTGTAATAATCACACATTAAAGTGCAACAGATCACGAACATAAAACATTAAACACTTTAAAACATCAAACACTAAAAATATAAAATACATAGAAAAACCACAAGATCAAACTAACATTTATTTCTACTCTTCAATAGGCGGAATATACCCAGAACCACTATTATTTTCATTTGACCCTTCTGGAATATAAATCTGATAGAACATGTGATGATTGAATACTCTTACATCTACTTCTTCTAACCACTTGTTCTTCAGGAACATCGCCTTATCCACTTCTTCCACGTGACTTGTATGATTGAATTGCATCATGAATTGTCATCCCATATGTTCCAAATATGCATTAGTTTCATTAATCTTTGCTTCAATTGAAGTCACTTGGGCTTCGATCATTGCAATCTTTTCTGCAATTCCTTGAATACTAACGGCATGAAATCCATTGAATAACTCTTTAGCATTATCACTAATAAACTTAATCTTGTCAGACTCCTCTTTCTTCTTGATCTCTTTCTGCCAGGAAGACATGATGCACTCAAAACACTCTTCTTAAGACTCAGGAATGAAAATAGGACTTGGGGCAAGTGTTTCTCTTAATCCATGACCTTTTATAGACTTTAGAAGTTCATAAACTCTCCCTTTAACATTTAAAAACTCCAAAATAACTTCCAAAACCACTTCCCCATGATCTAGGCTTGTAGAATCTCATTTATCACATGTTTCATAACTCTGGCGCCTAAGCGCCAACTAGGCGGCGCTTAGCCGCCAGTGTTCAATTTAGCACAGGTCTGCCAAATGTCCAAAATTTCATTCTAACTCCTCTAAATCATAAATAAGGTCAATTAAAGCACTCTGCATTTCGGATAGGCTTTGTCCTATTCTTCCTCAGCATATGGAATAGGTTCATTCATGCTTCCTTCTCAGCATACAAATGCATTCGGGTAGGCCTCCGCCCTACTCTTTTCTCCGCATAAAATCAAAATTGAAACTCAAATCGAAATTCAAACTCAAAATTAAAACTTGAAATAAAAAATTAAACTAATCTAAGATACCATCTCTTGAAATCTTGTGATCTGAACTTCACCTCCATTTTCCCAGCGAGTGTTCTGGAATCTTCAGTCTTGGAGATTTACCTGATACTCCCCAGTGGAAATTTCTTACACTTCGTCCTAAGTTTGTCACTTGGACATCTGTTTTGGTTCTGTTGATCTCTTCGGTCAACGCCAATATGCGTGGTGTGCTTGGTTAGCACACCACACCTATTGGGGGTCCATTTGTTGACCTCATTTTTGATGAGGTCTTCTCTTCCCTCTTTAGAGCTTAGGATCTAGCCTTAGGCTTTTCCTTTGACTATCTTAGAGGACTAGAAATGGGACCCATCCTTTAGAAATTTAAACCACTTCTTGTCTCCCTGCAAACCCCACAAGCTTGATTATAGACCTCTAATCACCTAGAGGGTTGAGATCAAAAGTGGAGGTTTAAAGGATGAGTTCCCTATAGGACTCTTTGGCCTAGGACCACCACAGGTGGCTTGGTGCAGTGAGGGTTGACTTACACACTCACTACACTCATACTCTACACTCTCACACACACAATCCAAATCCTAAAACCACACCCATACCCAACTTGACTCCTTGACTCATGTAGGTAATTCATATAGATGGACCTTAACCCCTAAGCCCACGGTTAAGAGGGTTAGGAACAACATAGTGAATGCCTCAAATGAGTCCTCTCATGGCTCATATAGGCTTAATATGACTTCATGGCTCAACCAAAGTGATTCCATTTAACTCATATTTGATCAATCTTGAGTCTTCCAAAATTTTAATTTTTGACCCCGAGGACCCTACACCCATCAAACCAACCAAAAGCCCTTGAAATTGCCCAAGTCCTCCAAAATCTCCAAATCACCCAAAAGTCCTCCGAATCAGTCCTAAACATTTTCCCCCACTTAAATTGACCATCCATAGCCCAAAATACCAAAAATTCCAAAAATACCCCCCAATACCCTCCAAATACCCAAAATGCCCCTCTTAGCCAAAAAATCAAAAAATTCCCAGAAAATTTCAAAAAATCCCAAATATTCCCAATTTCATTTTGTCCAACTACATCATGAGCCAATTTTGTCAATTTACCCCACTTTTACTAAAACCCCAAATTTAGCCCATTCTTAACCCAAGTGAACCCAATGTCAAACCAAATTTACCAAATTGACCCCAATTTTAGTCCAATTCAATTCTAAACTTCAATTTAGTATCCATAATATCAAACTAGACCAAATACAAGTCCAATTTGATTGACATTTGAATCCAATTTCACTTTTGACCTTAAAGCCCGATTTGGACCCATGACACGAACTTAGCCCAAACCAAACCAATTCGACTCCAATTGACCCTAAACCTTTTCTAAACCTTCCCTAACATCCCCACAAACAAAACACTAACATGATTTGCCCAAAATTTGGACCCAAACCCCACTCAAATTCAACCCAAAACCAAAAAGCCCAATTTTGACCTAAACCCGAACCTAACCCAGAATAAGCCCAAGTCCCTCTTTGAAACACTCCCATAAACTTTTCCCAACAATAATTTTACATCAATTTCAACCTTAGCCCAACATTGGCCCAAATTAGCCAAATTTGACCTACATTGGCCCATTTACCAAATGAACCCAAATTCGACCTAATTCGATTCCAAACCACCTCAAATTTGCTTGAATCATTCAAGACACATCCTTAAACTAGATTCAACATTTATTTGGCATGGCCCTTTGCAAAATTTTTTTTATCTAAAAGCCCATTGATAAACATGAAAGCCCACTCCCTTAAACCTTCCTAAAAGCCCATTTTCACCAAATTCAAAAGCCCAAATGACACTTTCCCTCATCACACATTCAATTTAAAATCATTCCTAAAGTCCTAATTTATCAATTAAATAATTCCAAATCAAGCCTCATAACAATCCCCATCAAAATGCCAAGATTCACAAAATCCTTTTTTATGAAATTGACCAAGCTCTTGCCAAGCCATAGGTGAGCCAAAGACAAGCCATGTACAAGCCATATGAAGCCATGGGATGTTTAACAAGTGACCATACCCAAAGTAGCAAGAGAGGGGATCTCTTTCTTAAACCCTTTTAAACCTTTTTTTACCTTAAACATGATACACTCTAAACCATACTTTGCCATCTAATCCTTGATGTGGACTTCACTACCTTTGGTAGGTTGACTCACATGATCCTCTCGGCCTAAAACCGAGGTCATGGGAAGGTGAACCCGACCCAAACCATGGCTTGGACCAAATCAAGCCAAAATAGCCTCTCCCCCATGCCATTTTAATCTAAGTTCTTTACACATGGAAAAGCCCAATTGCCTACACTAAACCCAAGCCCTGACTCACCTGAACCTGAGGGTGACCCATGCCTGCCGGCCAGCCGCTTAGATCGCTGGAAAACACCATGGCCGAGACCTTGGGAGGAGCCAAATTTTGGAATTCCACCTTGTTGAGCTACCTCACACCAAAAGGCCACTGCAGCTGTTCTTCTCCTCACCAGAGCGGTCGATCCCGACCCTTGAACCCCACAGGAGGCCCTCGAGCCTCTCTTATTTAAACACCCCCTCCTCTCGGCCAAGAGAGGTCTCTGAACCAAACCTTGCGAAACCCCGCCAACATCATCCCAGACCACTCTCTACACATAGAGAACTTGATCCCCACTGAAATCCCCCTGTCATTTCCTCTCTGCGAGCTCGATTTCGGAGTTGAAATCCAAGCCCAAAACCAGGACACTCCACCACAGTGAGTCAATCCTCAAATTGATTGACTCTACACCTTCACCAGACCAAGAGGAGAAGTTTCCCAGCAAAAGCCCCCTCACCAGGTCAGCCATTGCTTCAAGCCTCCAAGCTTTGTGATCGGCTGTTGTCACTTTTGTACCTAGGCAATTTCATCAAGTATTTTATTTTTAATGTTTTATTTACTCTCTGGACTATTTTAATTCTCCATGCATGTAAACAATTCACCATAGCATGAGACCATAGGGCTTTTGAAGCCTACGAACTTGGGAACATTCACTGAATTTTCCAAGGTCGGAGAGCCATCCTATGAGAAGTTATTAATTTTTTAAGTTCATATTCTTGTTTTGAGTATTTTAATTCCAATAATTAGCATGTTGATAAATAAATTCTAGGAAAATTTGGTGATGTTTCTTATGGTTAGAGGACCACTAGGAAAAATAAGTTTTGAGTTAATTCACTTTGAACAACCCTAGTTGGCCTAAATACCCAAAATTGAACTTTAATTAATTAGGGTTAACCATCCATCAAATTAACTTAAAAAAAATTCTCCACTGTCCTCTAGGGATAGGAGAACACCACATAAAAATTTGAAACCATCTGGACTTGATTAACCCTACCAAATGGGTTGATTAAGCCTCTTAAGCAAAAATGGGTAAAATCAAACTTTAAAAATTCATAACTCACAAAATACTTTTCAAAAATTCAAAAAAATGGTTTTGAGCTTCTCTGATATCAGAGGAACTTATAAAAATTAAAATTGTAATTTTCTAAAAAAGTTGATTTTTATCATTATTTTAATATTTTTAATAATTAAAAAATAAAAAAATTCATAAAAATATTAAAAATCACCAAAATGTCACATTTTGAATTCTAATCACTTAGGAACAAATCAAAGGCTTAATGTAATTTTTAATATTTAAAAATGTATTTTCCAAACTTTTCACTAAAATAATTCTAATAAATCAAAGAAAAATCAGAAAAATATAAAATTTGTTTCCCTAAACTTCTTGAGGTCAGAGAGATTTAAGAAAAATATAAAATCTATTTTTCAACTTTAATTTTATTTTAAAATTAATTAATGCTCCAAAAGTCAAAATAATTCTAATAAATAAAATATAATTCAAAAAATCAACAAAATTGGTCCAAATGGTCCTCTAGTCATTAGAAATATCCCATAATTTTCTTAAGAATAGAAAAATTCCCTTGGTCACCTTATTGAATTTTCCTTGAAAAATCCCTATTTTCCACAAAAAATAATTATATAAATAAATTAAATACAGAAAAATCATATTTTCTCCTCTAATGTCTTAATTGACATGTGAATGAAGTCACATAAAAATTTTAAATTCATTTAAGCTCAATTTAGTGAGTTATGGAAATTATTAAGCTTGAAGGGCAAAATGGTAATTAAAATTTTAATCCTTAATTAAAACATTAGGCTTAATAAAATGAGAGAATAAAAGATTTGATCCTAATCTGATTTGGATGATTAAAATTTAAATAATTAAAGGGTAGAGACCCATCAATCATTTTTAAGATTAATTAAAGTAAACCTTAATCAATTAATTAATTAAATTTGGAAGATTAATAAAAAAATTGAAATTATTAAAATATGAATATTATTAAGAAGACATTTATTCTTTAATTTAAGAGTCCCTAAATTAATTACTTCAATAATATTTAATTCCCAATTAAAATGATAATCCAAACTCAAGATTTAAAATTCTAAAAGACTTAATCATTAAATTAAATTAAAATTAAAGCATTTAAACTAAACTAAATCAAAATTTCAATTAAATTAATACTTTAACAATTAAATTAAATCATCTTTAAAAACATTAAAAATAAAAAAAAAAAATCAAAGTAAATTTAAGTTAAATTAAATTAAATTAAAACATATTAAATTAAATTAAATTAAAAATAAAATCAAATTAAAATTAAATTAAAATTAAAATTAAATTAAATTAAAATTAAACTAAACCCAAATTAAATTAAATTAAATTAAATTGAACTAAATATAACATCACTTAAGACATAAAGAATTCAAAATAAATCTAAAACAACTTGAACAATATTCCAAACTTAAACCCATTAATTAAAATTAAATTAAATCACAAATCACTTAAACATCAATTTGCCCTTAAAAGCTCTTGTTATCATAATTCCTAAGTGGAGTATTTAGTGAAGTGTCTCCTCATTCATAGGATATTCAAACATCCTAGTTCAATGAGGAAAAGAACAAAACTTAAACCTCGGATGATAACTTCACCTGATTAATTAAATCCATTTGGACTTAGAACAATTCCAATGATATTGAAAAGATATTTAAAACTCGTCTTAAGCACTTCCTCGATATGATAGGATGTTTATAAGAAAAATTGAACTTAATTGTTCTTTGATGAAGAAAATCGTCCTTAAACCAAAATACGAGAACCTAGACGTCAAAGGAGATGACTAGCTATAGGATTAGGACTTTGATAGACAACAAAAACCTTTCCCTTAGCTTTATCTAGGTACTTGTTGAAATATTTAAATGCCTTAACATGTGTTTTAAGTGTAGCTTGGGATGACAGGAAGACCCTCCATATACACTTTTATTTTATTGCAATTTACTTTATTGCAAATACACTTTACTTTTCTTGCATGATAAACAACTGTTGCATGAAAACCAAAACCTTTAGGATAGACCCTGAACTGAAACCAAAACTAAATTAAAAGTCATTACAAGATAAAAATCACCTCCACAACATTTCAAAATATAAAACAACTCAAAATTTAATCACAAACGAGAACACAAAACTACAATTACAACTAAATTAAAACGTCTCGTTGAATGATCGAGAATACCTCGAATGATGTAACCCACATGTTGCTAACTGGATTTCCCACGGTCTAAATGAAGGTGTGGAACTCATTTAGTTGAGTTTAGCAAATTCATCTCGACTAAGTGAATTCGATGAAAATAACGGTGCCGGGATGACGGAACCGTGGGATCTTAATTGGTTCTGTTTAAACAACTTTAAGATTTTTTTTAATTAAAACATTAAAAACACTTGGATTTTAAGATTTTCTCTAAACCGAAACACTTCTCTCATCTCCTGATTTATGACTTTTAAAACTAAACCTCTGCAACAACAAAGAGCTCGGAGCATGGTGGGCAGCACGACCATTGTCATCAGCAAAACTCGGGTCTACTCCAGCAAAACCTTTCCTAGTTTTAAACATCAAAGCCATAGGATTTCGAGGTAGTTTGCCTAGTGCAACATAAATCCTCGACTCTTTGTTAGGCATTTGCATGATCATGTCATGTAAATTAAGCACTAGCTAGGTCTTAGGACTCCGAGGTAGTCATTTGGTAAGACACAAACCCTCACATCTTCGAGGCTATTTGTATGATTTTATCATACAAATATATGTCCAAATTAATTAAAATTTGCAAGCTTGAAATATCAAATAATATTAGGATTTTCTTAAATCAAGGCAAACAATAGGATAGTTTGGGAAGTTGCCAAGATTCTTCTTGGATCCTCAGCTTCTCCTACCTATCCTTCTTTGGACTCCTGAAAATAAATGTTCCAAATTTGAGCTAATCCCTTTTGAAATTTAAAAAATCCAATCCTTTGAAAACCTTAAACTTTGAAATTATTGAGAGAAAAACCACTGATCATTATCAAGAGTTTTCTTAGATGATTCCCGTCATTTAAGATGTAAATAACTATAGGGGCTTGCCCTTATAGGGAACTTTAAGAACCCAGGTAATATAAACCCTGGTTAATTCATTTATATTAAGTAGGGGAATTTGTCGGCTAATAAAATTAGTTCGTAGACCAAATGGATGTTACAAATCTCCTAGTTTATTTAACGAGCCCCATCATCAAGCAGTGTGTCTATTCTTCGGGATAGATACACGGTTTGTGATGCGGTGCTCGTTTATATAAACTATCTGGGATTTGAGATTGGTTTGATTTCATATCTTAAAATTATTTTCAAAATCAAATACTACTTTCTAAATCATATATATTATTTAAATTAAATTTAAAATCTAAAATTCGCCGACAATTTTAGTTAGGCGACCCCTTTTCAAAATAAAACACATAACCTAAAAATATGCCGACAAGAAATTGAAGTTCAAAATTATTAACAGGCTATCCAGATACAGTAATCCTCACTTGGAAAAGAAAAGAAAAGCAAAAAAAAGAGAGAAAAGAAAAGAAAAGAAAGGAAAAGAAAAATATAAGTGAGGAGAAGCTTGAGGAGATGCCTTATCAAAAATTGGCTTTAATGGATTCAACCTAAAGGGTAAAACTTAATTATATTTCTAAACTTATATTTATGGATTAGTATTTTACTAAATAGTGTTTTCTTGAACTTCCTATCATCTAAATATCTTAAGTAATTTACTCTTTTAAATATAATCATTCTGAAATAAATAGAAAGCTAGAAATCTTAGACCTGATAACTAAATAATCTTATCTCTATAAAGTTAATTTAGTTACTTAGAAATATTTCTATTCGACTTTACTATAATGTTATTCAAATTTAATTCATATATTATCTGAATTGAAAAATTATATTATAGAAATCATTATTTTTATTTAGTATTAAAATTACTTGAGGACAAGTAATAATTAAGTTTGGGGGATTTTGATCACAAAAAAATACATCAAGAAATTCATATCTATTCTTGATGAAATTGCACTTTAAAGAAAGGTATTTTCTATATTTTATTGCGGGAATGAAGATTTATAAGTGATGGAAGCAAAAAGCATGAAATGGAGCAAATTTGGATCAAAAAGGAGGAAATTAATGCAAATATAACTACTTCGCTGACGGCGAGATCGAGGCCGCCGATGGTGAGATCGTGAGGAGAATTTCTGAAGGAATTATAACTACCTCACCGACAGTGAGCCCGAGCCGCCGATAGCGAGATCGCGTGGTTTGAAGACCTTCTAGAAGCCCCGCTGACGACGAGGTCGTTTACCGTCGACGGCGAGGCAGTTCAAAATGCATATACATTGAAGCTGGACACTTTTTCAAGAGGTGTTTAAGCACCCCTTGTACCTTTACTTACCTCTATAAATAGAGGCCGAATTTTAGTGATTTAGTGTCCCTTTAGAGTCCCTTTGGAGTCCCTTTTTAGAGTCTCTTTCTATTGTCTTAAGTGTCATTTGTGTCTACTTTAGTAAGATTGAGTCTATTTAGTGAGTTCATTAGTTTAATTGAGTGCTTATTTAGTTCTGTCGTACTAGAAGGAAAAGTCGAAGGAACTTGAGGAGTACGCTTAGGGAGGAAATTAAGATAAGTATCTTTGTTTATTGTTGTTAACTTTAAATGAAATCCATGCTTTGTTTTATTCCCATGCATTCGAGTAGTTTTCTTAGTCTTTCTCCTTGTTTATGAAAATTATTCGGATCGATGAAATTAAATAGAAGCACTTATTATAATATAAATAAATTGTGATAATTTTTACTTAAAACTTAATTTACTTTCAATCCGACGATTGATTAGTTAAAATATGTTGAATTATCAACTATAGTAAAAATTACATCCAATATTCGGGAAGTCGAAAACCTTGGAAGACGGGTGCAAATAAATAGGGAAATATTAATTATCGGACGTAGAATTGGATATTTTAGTGTGACGAGGCTAAAATACTCAATTCGGTCCTCTTGTTTGAGAGGCGAAGTATAGATGTTAGCCCTCGGGTGAGGGAACGTGAGAGCTCTGAAGTGGCAGCCAGTATCCTCCCAGCCTAGCCGTAGATTCAGTAATCAAACATAGGATTAGTCAATTCTTTGCACCTAGACCAAAGGGTAAAGAATAGGAATGCTCCTATTTGTCACAATACAATTTAAAAAAAATATTATTTAAATTCATCATTCACTTAATTTTCTAAAAACAAGGAGAAGGATACTTTTTCTGAAGTATTTAAATAAACTAATTTCAAGCATTAGTTTACTTTAGTTTATTATAGTTACTTTGAATTTCCGTTCACTTTATTAGTAAGTAATTCCTTCTAATTTAGCTGATAACAAATCTGTTAAAAACTTCCTTGTAAGATAGATAACCTGGACTCTACTAGATCCCTGTATTACTTGATACGATACGTATACTTGCGTAGAATCCACATTATACATTAAAACATATATCTATATTTAAAGCGGGATCAAGTTTTTGGCACCGTTCCTATAAACATAAATTGCATACATATTAAAAGTGGGTCAACTACTAAGCATAAAAACGATATTATCTCATTTTGTCAGTATGAAGGGGAATCAATATACGAAGCCTGGGAAAGATTTTAAGGAACTCCTAAGAAAGTTTCCACACCATGCTCTGCCCAATTGGTTAATCATTCAAACTTTTTATAATGGGTTAGTAGGATCCCTTAGGTCTATAATTAATACTACCGCTAGTGGATCATTAAAGTCAAAACCATTTGATGAAGCGTATGCATTAATTGAAGAAATGGCTACAAATGAATTTTAATGGCCATCTGCAATGGTAAATCCTGAGAAGGTATCTGGTGTTCATGATACTGATGAGATTGCAATTCTTACATCTCAGGTTGCTGCAATATTAAGGAAGTTGGACCAATTTGGAATGAACCAATCTCAATTTACTCCTGTAAGTGAGGAAAGTTCATTAGGGCCTATGATTGATTCTAACTTATTATATGAGGCTTTAAATACCATAAACAACCTGTACTCTAACTTCTACAACCCGGAGTTGGGAGAACCATCCTAAATTTAAGCGGAATCATACTACGATGGTGGAAACCAACAATGGGGAAGTAATCATGCGAATCGTAATGGAAGTTGGAATAATCAGGGGAACATAAACTATAGACTTTCATATCCTCCGGACTCTAACAATGATCAACAATTTGAGGATAAGAAGATGTATATGGAAGAAGTGGTATTGAAAATGAGAAACCGAGTTGCAAAGTCAAAATGTTGTGATTAGTAACATAGAGAATCAACTAGGAGAAATTGCTAATGCACTTAGCAATAGAACCCAAGGAACACTTCTTAGCAACACTGAGATCAAACCTAAAGAGAACGATAATGAACAACTATTCCTTGTTTTTGACAAACTATGAAAGATGTGCAAAAAGGAGAGTTGACTATGAATATTAATGACCAGAAGTTACTTTTGATATATTAAAGACTATGAAATATCTAGCTGAGAGAAAAGATTATGATTATTTTTGGATAGATGAAATTGATTATCTAAGTAAAGACCATTTCCAAGAAAGTTTTGAGAGTAAGTTAATAGATGAGATTTAAATAGACTTTCATGATAATTCGAAAAGGTTATTTAAGGAAGACTGTATGTATGTTCAAGAGAGGTGTGAAATGATGGACGCTACCAAAAATAGTAAATTTTTAATTCCATCTGTTGAAAAATCTCATGAACTTAAGATGGATGTACCCCCATACAATTTTAAGGCCTATCTATTTAGCGAATTCATCTACACAACTAGTTTTTATATCTTTAGATGCGACTCAATCACAAGAAAAACCTAAATTGAATGATGAATAAGATAAAATTATTGAACTAGGACTTGGAAGAGAATTTGAGGATATATTTCAAAAGAACTTTGAGTTGAGAAAAGAGGATAGAAGAAATTCCTGAGGAATTAGAAAAACCTTTTTCCTCAAATAAGATAGATCCTCCATCATTTAATAATTATAAAGGGGAAGAATTGGAAGATAATTTGAAATTGAAGAGTAACATAGAAGATATTGATCTAGAATCTAAATTATCTAGAGAGAATCTGATCCAAATTTTGAGAGGTATTGAAGTATCTTATAAAGATCCATTTCTTATAAATTTCAAGGATGATATTAATATACAAATTCAGAAAATTAATACAAGAATATTGGATCTAGAAAGAAATATGAGGAACAATGATATAAATTCATCTGAAAAGGAAGAGCTGAATGAAAAATTAAAATTTGAGGATTTTGTAGGAACCCCTGGATCCAAAAATGATTGGGCGATTGATAAAGGATTACTTAATTGGAATTTTGATCTAGGTGGAATCATTTATAGGGCCCGCGATGTAAAAACCAAGCGCTTTATGGGAGGCAACCCATAGTTATCAATGTGCTTTAATTTAGTGTGCTTGAGAGTTATGATTATTAGTGTTGTATTGTATTTGCTTTATAGTGGATTGATAAATTTGATTGTTGATTGGTAAATGTTGGGATTGTTAGTAGTTTGACTTGATCTTTGTGTGTCATGAGGGAGGTGATTCCTTATCTCCTTATTATGGTTAGACATGATTTCTTGCAGTAGTTGGGTTTACGAGTCCACTGTGACTTGGGTCTCACCTAGACTTGAGTTTCTAAGAGAAATTATGAATTTCAAAAATTGATAGTTCCATCTTAATTTGTTACATCCTTTCTGCAACTTTATTTTCATTAGGTAGGAGTCGCGAACCTATTTGATGAATACCATGTGGATGATCTTACACTATCTTTCTAACTGTTAAAGGTGCTTAATTATAAGGATTAGATGATGCTTGAGATTGGTGCCTAGGAGCCAATATATGAGGGGTAATCTTATCATTCGGATTATAATCTATAAAACCATTTAAAATGTAACTAATTTATTAGTGTAGTGATTCCGTTAGAAATTGGAGGTAGGTTAGTAAGATGCGATGAATTGAAGGATGAATTGACCTCATTTATCATGTGTATTTATGTTTGTGTTACAATTTTATATAATAATTGAAGAACATTTTTATATTCCCTTGCTGATACATGCTATACTAGTTAGACTTTGGTTTAGTTAATTTCATTCTAGAATGTTTAGTTTAGATTTACATTCTGCTACATGATTCCTATCATGATTAATAACTGTAGATCTTTCTGATAGACACTTGTGGTAGATAGAATTTCTAAATTGTTTTTCTTCCTACTTATATTTTCTGTACTGAATGCTATATATGTTAAAAATTAAGTTTAGGGGAAGGAAGAAAAATAAAATTTTATTGTAATTTTATTACAAGCATGTTTTAGGTTAGCTTTACTTTCTCCTACAGTCATTCTATCATGATTATGCATATATATGAATTTGATAGGATGTAGTAGTAGTAAGTAGATTCAACCTTTACTTTTTCTTCCTGTATATTTTATGGAATTAATTACAAAATATTTTTGAAATTTAAGTTTGGAGAGAAGAAAAATATTAACTCTTATTTGTTCTCAATTGTTATATTTTCAAAAATTATTAGCTTAACTTCTGGCAGTTGAACCTCGCTTGAAATAACTAAAACTTTTTATTTTAGTTGAATATTATGGAAAGATTGGATGAAAGTTTTTAGTAATAAAAGTTAATTTTATAAGGATAAGATATTTGGTATGAAAGAGTTTGATTATAGTTAACTATTTAAAGTAAAGAAAACTGTATTTTTGAAATGTTATAAGACTTAAAGTATTGTGTGTTAAGAAGATATTGTGACTTTATGATATATAATAAAGCTCATACCTAATTATAAAGTAAGGATGTGTTTCAAGTTTAAACTTTAGAAAGAGGAGAGTGAAGTTCAAAATCATTACGAGGTTCTCCGGATATAGTATCCTCATTAAAAAAAAAGAAAAAGAAAAGAGAGTGGAAAAAAGGGATTGAAAATGATCCCAAAAGAAAATAAAAAAAGAAAGAAAAATATTTATCAGGAGAAGCTTGAGGAGATGCCTAATCAAAAATTGGCTTCACTTGAGTCACCCTAAAGGGAGAGCTTGATTTCATTTCTGAATTTATATTTAAAGTATTGGCGTACATTATGATGAAGTTTGCATGAAATCTTTTTTCACATAATCTTTCAAGGCATTCTTAATGTAACAAATTATGATTTATCTTGAAATAAATAGAAGACTAGAACCCTTATACTTGATTGCTGAATATTCTTATACTTGTAGTGTTAACCCGAGTTACTGAATTTCTTTCTAAAAGTCTAAGCAATATATTATTTTAAATGAAAAATTTTAGTGTCTTATAGTTGAAAAGTACATTGCCTTGAGTTATATTTTCGTTAGTAAAATGGTTATTTGAGGATAAGTAACAGTTAAGTTTGGGGGATTTTGACACGCCTAAAATATATACGATTTTTGCTATATGATTTTACTCATTTTTATGATATTACACTTTAAATAAAGTTATTTTGTATATTTTTTTTGGTTTTAGGTATAAGAAATGGTGATTGGAGCAAAAGGAAGCAAAAAATGGTGCAATTTGGAGCAAAAACGAGCAAGAAATGAAATGCTGCCCTGACACCTTTCGCTAAGTCTTTTGATATTTAATCTCTTTTACACTTATTGCATATTTTTGAATGAGATTACAATAAAAAAAGGTTGTTTTATGCTTATTTCATAGGGCTATCTATTACGAACGCAACACAACTGAAATGGGGCGAAATGGAGCTGAAACGGAGTGAAACGGTGGAGCTGCGCAGCAGTCTGCTCGCCGACGGCGGCCTCGATCTCTCCGACGGTGAGATTTTTCAGAAGGCTGAAATATGACCGAAAAGCTCGCCAGCTGACGGCGCACAGGAAGGTTCTAGACCTACTTTTGGCAGTTTTGGGCCGAAATTCGACGTATTTGTATGCTTTTTAGAAGGGGTGCTTAAGGGAACTCATAGAAATTCGTCCACACTCTTTAAATTACTGAATTAAGAGAGAAAAAGAGGAGAAACAATAGAGAAAAGGAGAGAAAAAGAGAGGAATGTTTAGCATTCTTAGATTAAGAGTAGAAATGTAGATTTATACCCTTTTGGAAAGATTGGAGAGGAGATTTTGAGAGAAATTTTAAGGGATTGCACTAGCATTGCATGGATCACCGGGAGACTTTATGGGAGAGATCTTCATCTTTATTTCAAAGGAAAAAAGCTAAGTATTGTTCTCCATTATCTTATAATTTTGTAAATAATTACCTAGTGGATTTGCTTTGGTTAAATGAAGTTTCTGTTATATTTTCTTCATGCTTTGTGACGCATCTCTCTTACTCTTTCTTCTTCTTTGAAAAAAGTGACATCAGAAGATTATGCCATTATTTTTGTAATGAGTAGAAATCATGTTTAAGATTTTGTGATGCATGATAGAAGTAAATTTAATTATAAATGTGATGGTTTTTACTTGCACTTCATTTACATTACAATAAGGGCCCATTGTAGTGTAAAAATTCATTGTAATTGCATTGACCCGAAAGGGCGGTGTAATTCTCAACAAAGTATAACCACATTCAAATTTCATTTATGGTGAAGTTTATGTGGATTGAATGCAAATAAATAGGGAAATATAATTATCAGGCGTAGAATTGGAGATTTTAGAGTGACAGGCTAAAATCCGTAATTCGGTCCTATTATTTGGGTCTTTGAAGTGTAGATTGTTAGCCCTCAGGCGAGGGGAACGTGGGAGCTCTGAAGTGAGAGTCGGTATCCTCCCAGCCTAGCCGCAGATTCAGTAACCAAGCATAGGATTAGTCAATGTTCTTTATGCCTAGACCAAAGGGTAAAGTATAGGATTGCTCCTATTTGGCACATACAATATTTAATGCATCTCATTTATATACATTATATATTTCATTACATAAGAATAGTAGCTTATAATATCTCAAAAATCTCCAAACCAATTCATCCAAAAAGGGTTATCTTTAGAATTATTATTTGCATTTAGTTATAGTTACTATCTTTTAAGTTAACACTTGAATTTAGGAGTATTGCCAAATAAAACATGATTTTAATCGACATTCCAAACAAAAGACTATTAGTACTAGACTAGAATTTAACTAAAGACCTCTTACTTCACTTCCTCATGGGATTGATACTGGGGTTTTTAAAGAAAACTCTTTATTACTTGAAACGATACGTATACTTTCGTAGTACCCCTAGTGTGTAAAATATTTTCCAATTTTTATATCATTTAAGATTTTGCACACTAGCCGCTATTTATAAATTGGGCAAGTTTTTGGCCATCTTTCAGAAGTTAATTTACCGCGTAATTGTGGGTCGGGTCAATGGCACATAAGTTATATAGAATGGATGAGGGGACATCTCAGCACTCATATCACATCTGATCAATCTATCCAAATAATGTTGATAATTCTCCTCGTATTTATCATGTTTTACAATATACCTTTCCATATTAAACATCTTACTGTCCATGTCTCTAACATGCTCACAAGTAAGACTCACCTTCTTCAAAATCTTTTTTAACAAACCGATACGTGAATCTCTAGATAATGAAGCTCTCGAAGTGGTACCACTTTGGAAGTAGAAGCGGCAAAAGCGGTAGAAGCTCTACCAAATCCTCTATCCAGCTAAACTACGAATGTACGATGTAAGCTCTAATGTTTACACTGGTAATTGGTTTTAAAGGCTGAAGAAACTCTTCTCAAGTTTCAAATTTCACACCAGATCGTTCACATAATGAATGGATCAAGGAAGGAAATCCCATATCTGCAGTAGTGGTAGATCTAGCACAATTCAAAATGTAACCATAAATGATTGCTTCAATATTTATAGGCTTCTCTTGTGGAATGCAATAGTTTAGAACAGCTCTCTCCCTTGTAACTTCACTAGTATGGAATGAAGGCAACAGGTTAGATAAGATAAAATAATGTCATGCTTTAGAACTGACAATTAACTTAGAGGATTCAAAATTTACTCTTCTATCATTTGTGAACTTCCATAAGCCTTTTCCATCAGTCATAAATGCCATAATCTCATCTTACTCTCCTTTAGTAGAATGATAGTTCGAATAAAAAACAAAACATATCAGGAGGCAGTCGATAAAAGGCATTGATTACCGCAGATGTAAAATGTACTTCTTGCCTTCTCACCATCACCAAATTTTCTTCTGTTGTAGGTAAGTTTGCATAAAACTCTCTGACCATAGAAATAACAGCAACAGTGGAGAAACAACAGTCATTTCCCAATTCCTTTTATTAATCAACTCCTCAATAACCTCTCCTGGCTTACTAAACACACGTTTAGGAATCAATTTACGTGACTGTAGTGCATCAACGTATCGTTCCTCAGCTCTTGCACTAACAAACTTGCCAGAATCAAATATTGTCTTTTCTCTGGAGCACTTTGACTTTGGATCCATCTCTAAAAATTCACGAAAAATTTACCATAAATTCCAAAATTAAACTAAACTTGCTAAATTAACTTCCAAAAGTAATTTCAACTAAATCTAAGCAATTTCTCATCCTTTTCCTCAAATTTTCACCATGAATAGTGATTTTAGGATTTTCTAAAATGTACTCAAAATAAATGGTGAAAATAAAAAAAATTTACTTAGGAGTAGTGCTCATACCTTAAGGAATCCAAATCTAACAATTTTTGTTGAAATCGATCTTCAAACAATCCAAAATGTTGATGCCCCAGGCTCCTTTTTGCGAAAGTTAGAGGTTGAAGACGACAGGTAAGTTAAAAATGGCAATTTTCGGGTTGTAACTGCTGAAAACCAATTTTCGCGAACTGGCACCTAAGCGCGAGGCTTTCGGCACTTAGCCGCAAAATCTGGCGCTTAGCCACCAGACCAAGATTTTTACACTTAAGAAAATGCACTAAACCACTTAGCTAATCACCCTTAATCATCTCAAAATACTTGTCTCTTACTCAATAATCTCTAATACTCCAATTTCACACTTTAATATCCATCGATTCCAATCGAAGTTCACATGAAACACAAACTTATGTTCATTAAAATTAAACCACACTTAATACAAATTAAAAATTTCTATTCAAACACTTTGAATGAAATTCAGTAAATACTAATTGACTCTATAAGCATAATGATAAGTTTACATCACTAAGTTGTAATAATCACACATTAAAGTGCAACAGATCACGAACATAAAACATTAAACACTTTAAAACATCAAACACTAAAAATATAAAATACATAAAAAAACCACAAGATCAAACTAACATTTAATTCTACTCTTCAATAGGCGGAATATACCCAGAACCACTATTATTTTCATTTGACCCTTCTGGAATATAAATCTGATAGAACATGTGATGATTGAATACTCTTACATCTACTTCTTCTAACCACTTGTTCTTCAGGAACATCGCCTTATCCACTTCTTCCACGTGACTTGTATGATTGAATTGCATCATGAATTGTCATCCCATATGTTCCAAATGTGCATTAGTTTCATTAATCTTTGCTTCAATTGAAGTCACTTGGGCTTCGATCATTGCAATCTTTTCTGCAATTCCTTGAATACTAACGGCATGAAATCCATTGAATAACTCTTTAGCATTATAACTAATAAACTTAATCTTGTCAGACTCCTCTTTCTTCTTGATCTCTTTCTGCCAGGAAGACATGATGCACTCAAAACACTCTTCTTAAGACTCAGGAATGAAAATAGGACTTGGGGCAAGTGTTTCTCTTAATCCATGGCCTTTTATAGACTTTAGAAGTTCATAAACTCTCCCTTTAACATTTAAAAACTCCAAAATAACTTCCAAAACCACTTCCCCATGATCTAGGCTTGTAGAATCTCATTTATCACATGTTTCATAACTCTGGCGCCTAAGCGCCAACTAGGCGGCGCTTAGCCGCCAGTGTTCAATTTAGCACAGGTCTGCCAAATGTCCAAAATTTCATTCTGACTCCTCTAAATCATAAATAAGGTCAAATA
This sequence comes from Papilionanthe hookeriana x Papilionanthe teres, assembly GCA_022702705.1. Taxonomy (NCBI): domain Eukaryota; kingdom Viridiplantae; phylum Streptophyta; class Magnoliopsida; order Asparagales; family Orchidaceae; genus Papilionanthe; species Papilionanthe hookeriana x Papilionanthe teres. Next base: position 31,920,217 of record CM040422.1, read on the forward strand.
AACACTACTATAACATAAAAACTCCAAAATACTACCATCAACACGTTAAAAAAAACAAAACAAAGCACACAAAGTAAACATAAATCAAAGCACACCAATAACTATGGTTGGCTCCCACAAAGCGCTTGGTTTAACCTCATCAACCTGACATACCCAAAACTCATTCTGAGTAACCCAACATCACATTCTCATCAGATTTAAGTTGATCGACTGAAAAGTAAGGTTTAAGTATATGACTGTTAACTTTAAATATTTTTCCAGTCTTAGGATCTTGAATATCCACAGCTCCATAGGAATAAACATTTTTCACAATAAATGGACCCATCCACCTGGACTTAAGTTTTCCAAAAAAAATTATTAATCTAGCATTATACAACAAAATTTTGTGTCCTGGTAGAAGATTTTTAGTAAGAATCTTCCGATCATGCCATAACTTCATTTTTTCCTTATAAATCTTAACATTTTCATAAGATTCATTCCTTATCTCTTTAAGCTCATTTAATTGCAATAATCTCTTCTCAGTAACATCTTTCAAATTATAATTGGACTCTTTAATAGCCCAATATGCTTTATGCTCAAGTTCAATAGGCAAATGAAAAGCTTTTCCAAAATCATCCTATATGGGGACATTCCTATAGGGGTTCTGTAGACAGTCTTATAAGCCCACAAAGCATAATCCAGTTTGATTGACCAATCCTTTCAGTTTGGATTAATAGTCTTTTCCAATATTCTTTTAATTTCACTATTAGATAATTCAACCAAACCCTTTGTCTGAGGATGATAAGCAGTAAAAATGCGATGATTTATATGATATTTCTTTGCTAACTTCTCAATAATCGCATTTTTAAAATGACTTCCCCCATCTGTTATCATTATTCTTGGTATTCCAAATCTGCAAAATACATTCTTTCTTAAAAACTTTGCAACACTTTGAGCATCACATCGAGGTAAAGCAATAGCTTCAATCCATTTGGAAACAAAATCTACTACTATCAAAATATAAACATTTCCGAAAGATGGTGTAAATGGACCCATGAAATCTAATCCCAAAACATCAAATATTTCAACTTCCAACATATAATTGAGGGGCATCTCATTTCTTCTAGAAATATTTCCTACACACTAACATCTATCACAATTTTTAATATAAGCATTCACATCCTTAAAAATTGTAGGCCAATAAAATCTAGATTGTAAGATTTTATATGCAATTCTTTCCACTCCAAAATGTCCCCCCTAACCAGAATCATGATATTTTTTAATAATTTCATAAGTCTCTTCCAAAGGTATACATCTTCAAATTATAAGATCATTTCCTTGTTTATATGAAAATAGGTCATCCCAAAAATAAGTCTTAGCATCAGACAGAAATTTCTTCTTTTCTTGGTATGTCAAACCATAGGGTATAATATTACTGACAATAAAGTTTACTATGTCGGCATACCATGGAACACACCACTCATTAACAGTGAATAATTTTTCATCAGAAAAATGTTCATTAATTTCTTTAGCATCATAGAGAGATTTTTCATTTTCAAGCCTGGACAAATGATCAGCAATTTGATTATCAGAACCCTTCCTATCTACTATCTCAAAATCAAATTCTCACAAAAGAAGAATCCATCTAATCAATCTCAACTTTGCATCGTTCATCTTCATTAAATATTTGATAGCAAAATGATCAGTATGCTCCATACATTTAGTTCCAACTAAATATGATTGAAATTTATCAAAGGCAAATACTATAACAAATAACTCTTTCTCACTAGTGGTATAATTAATTTGAGCTTCATTAAGAGTTTTACTAGCATAATAAATAACTTTGAAAATTTTATCATGCATCTAACCCAAAACAGCACCAAAAGCATAATCACTAGCATCACACATCAATTCAAATGGTTTTTCTCAATTTGGTGAAATTATAATAGGTGCAGTGATTAATTTTTCTTTTAATGTTTCAAAAGCTTTTAGGCAATCATCATCAAAATAAAAAATTACATCCTTTTCTAATAATCGGCATAAAGGTTTTGTAATCCTTGAAAAGTCTTTGATGTAATGCCTGTAGAATCCAGCATGTCCCAGAAAACTTCTAATTCCCCTCACATTGGTCAGGCAAGGTAAATTAGAGATAACTTGAATTTTTGCAGGATCTATCTCCAAACCTTTTTTTGAAATTTGATGTCCCAATACAATTCCTCCTGCTACCATAAATTGATATTTTTTCCAGTTAAGGACTAAATTAGTTTCTTTACAGCGTTTTAGAACTTTAGACAAATGTTCTAAGCATGATTTAAATGAAATTCCAAACACTGAAAAGTCATCCATAAAAACTTCAATCCTTTTTTTAATTAAATCATAGAAAATAACCATCATACATCTCTAAAATGAAGCAGAGGCATTACATAAACCAAAGGGCATTCTTCTAAAAGTAAAAGTACCATAAGAACTGGTAAATGTAGTTTTCTCTTGATCCTCGAGAGCAATTTGAATTTAGTGGTAACCAGCATATCCATCCATAAAACAAAAGTATTTATGCTCAGCCAGTCTATCCAGCATCTGATCCATAAATGGGAGTGGAAAATGATCTTTCCTAGTGGCAAGATTTAATTTTCTGTAATCAATGCATATTCGCCATCCTGTAACTTGTATTGTTGGAATCATTTCATGTTTTTCATTAACAGTCAAAGTTACTCCTCCTTTCTTAGGAACACAGTGAATAGGACTAACCCATGCACTATTTGAAAGAGGGTAGATAATTCTAGCATCCAACAAATTCAAAATTTATTTCTTAACAACATCTTTCATGATAGAATTTAATCTCTTTTGGGGATCATCCCGAGGTTTGCAATTATCTTCCATAAGAATTCTATGCATACAAACTGAAGGAATGATTCCTTTAATATCAGTAATTGTCCATTCAAAGGCTTTCTTATACTTCTTAAAAATTTCAAGCAAACTCTCTTCTTTTTTAGTCAATTGAGATGTAATTATAACCGACAAGGTTGAGGACTCGCTTAGAAAAACATACTTCAAATGATCAGGAAGCATTTTTAACTCAAGTTCAGGAGGTTTTTCAATTGATGGACCATAAGATTCATCTTTTTCAGTCATATCCAACAATTCAAAATTTTCATGCACATAATTTAATTCTTGCTCTTGAAAATCTTCAGAATGATGTAACTACGCTTCTTGCTTATGTTTCAATTCTTCTCTTTCAGGTTTTTCTTCATAAGTTCACTTGAAATAAAATTAACTCAAAAATCTGATTACATCCATCCTAAAACATTCATCATCTTTACCTATTGCAGGATATTTCATCGATTTCAAACTATTGAATGTACCGGTTTGATTATTAACCCTCATCATTAATTCCCTTTTTTGCACATCTATCATTGGTCTCCCTGTGGCTAGGAAAGGTCTTCCCAAAATGATGGGTATCTCTTTGTCTTCCTCCATATCAAGTACAATGAAATCAACAGAAAAGATAAATTGATCCACTTTAACCAAAACATCTTCTATAACTCCTTTTGGATATGTGATCAAACAATCTGCTAATTACAGAGTTACAATAGTTGGGACTATTTCTCCTAATCCTAGTCTTTTGAATATTGATAGAGGCATAAGGTTAATGCTTGCACCCAAATCACATAAAGCTTTTCCATAGAATCTGTCTCCGATTGCACATGGCATTGTGAAACTACCAGGATCTTTAAGCTTTTCAAGAAGCTTCTTCTGAATTATTACACTACACTCCTCACTAAGTGCAACTGTCTCATTATCTTCAAACTTCCTCTTTTCTGTTGAAAATATCCTTCATAAATTTCACATAGCTCGGCTTTTTTTTCTAAGGCTTCAGCAAATGGAATATTAATGGTAAGCTTCTTAAATATCTCTAAGAATTTTGAAAATTCTTTATCCAACTTTTGTTGACGAAGTCTCTAAGAAATTGGAGGTGGTGGCTTTTCAAAATAAACCGTAGGTGGAAAAATTGGTCTTCCAAAACCTTTCAGAGCCTCCTCTTTTGGTTCTTCAATCTCTTCTTTCTCTACTTATGTTTCTTTCTGAACTCTACCTTCTAACTCCCTTCCACTTCTCAATTGAATTGCTTTTACATGCTCTTTATTTTTATCTCTTGGATTCACTTCAGTATTACTTAGAAGAATTCCTTGGGATCTATTACTAAATGAATTTGCAATTTGTCCCAATTGATTTTCAATATTTCTGATGGTTGCTCCTTGAATTTGCAATTGATTTCCAATATGTAACACCACTTCATCAATAGACAACTTGTTCTCCTTTAATTGTAAAGCATTGTTAAAATATTGAGCATAGGTTAGTTTACAATCATTATTTCCTTGGTCGTTCCAGTTCCCCAATGGGTTTACTTGGTGGTTCCCCCATTATTGATTAATACCACCCTAATTATTAGTATTCCAGTTAAAGTTTGGATGATTCTTTTAACCTAGGTTATAATAATTGAAAAATGGGTTATTAGGTTTACTTATAGCATTCAAAGTTTCTGGTGAATAATAAGAGTCAACCATTTGACCTAATGAATTTTCTTCAATCATGTAATTTGGCTGAGAAAAATTCATCCCAAATTGGTCTATCTTCCTTAAAATTATGGCAACTTGATTTGCTAACATTGCAAAAGCATCATTATCATTAACACTAGCTACCTTGTTAGGATTTAATCTTTCAGAAGGCCATTGAAAATTATTAGTAGCAATTTCTTCAATTAAAGCATAAGCATCAGGAAACTGTTTAGACATTAATGCTTCACTAGCAACAACACTTGATCTAAGATATCCAACTAATCCATTATAAAAGGATTAAATTATTAACCGATCTTGTATCAAATGATGTGGACATTTCCTGAGAAGTTCTTTAAATCTTTCCCATGCTTCAAATATTGATTTCTTAACTTCGCAGTCTTCGATGGTGGAAAATATTTATCAAGAAATATTTATGCTAAATTACCCCAAGTTCTGATAGATCCAGGAGCTAACAAATTTAACCATATCTTAGCTTTATCCCTTAGTGAGAAAGGAAAAAAGTCTGAGTCTAATAGCGTCATCTGAAACACCATCATATTTAAAAGTAGCACACAACTCTAGAAAATTAGGAAGATGCAAATTAGGATCTTCAGTTGTTGCTCTCCCAAACTGATTATTAGACACCATTTGGATAATAGGAGGTTTAACTTCAAAGGAATTAATAGCTACAGCAGGGTGTTGAATACTACCATAAAGTTCATCCACTGTAGGGTTAGCATAATCTCTTAAAGGTCTGAATTCTTGATGGATGCCAACATTTTGATTTTGATGATTTGCCATTTCTTGAATATTTTTATCTTTTTAGAAATTTTAATTTTTTTTTATTTTTCTAATAGTTTTTTCTATTTCAGAATTGTAAGGCACAAGTCCCTCAGAACCTGAACTATGCATGCAACGATAAAATAAAACAAAACACAACACACTAACAAAAATAAAGAAAAGTAAAAAAATTAATTTTTTTCTTAATTTTCTTTAAAAATGTTGTTTTAATTAATTTCCTCGGCAACGGCGCCAAAAACTTAATCTCCGATAAATATATGTGCACCAAAAACTTGACTCCACATCGAATATATGTGATGATGATTTATATATGAAAATTATGATTTTATAATATGGGATACTACGCAAGCATACATATCATTTATCAAGTAATATAGGACTTTCTGATTAAGCCCCGAGATATCGAACCCACAGGAAAATATAAACACATTTTAAAGAATTAAGAAAATAATATTTTACCTTTTTTTTAATGACTTTTGAAAGTATGTTTTGATTTGAAAAGCTTGAAAATTGTTTTTGGTATTTTTAATTAAAGCTAAGCAGTAAATGAAATTTATCAGAAATTTAAAATGTGGTATAAAATACTAGTAAATAAAATATCTTTTTTCTTTATCTTATAAAGCAGTAATAATTATGAAAGTATTGTTATAGAAGTATTTAAATGTGTTGTGATAAATAAGAACATATTTATTCTTTACCCTTACTTGGTTCTATAAAGAACATTGGTTAATTTAAATTTTTAAAATCTTGAACATAGTTAGGCAGGGAAGATACCACCTCTCACTTTAGAGTTCCCTTGATTCTCTCCACCTAGGGACTAACTTCCCATAACAAAATTTAAAATATCAAACCAAATTAGGGGGATTTAGCTTGTCACTCTAAAGAGCTCTAATTTTACTCCCTATTAAAAACATATCTTCTAAGCATTGAATTATATGGACTATAATTCTCATCCATATAATTGCATGTGATTTATATTATTTTTTTTAAGATAATACCGCATTGGATCTTACATAATCTCATAAAAAATTTAACATCTCAACTTGCCAAATTAAGAAGTAAATTAAGTTCATGGAATTAAATCTTCACAATGTATTCCAACTTAAGCACTTATACATTCCACAACAATCCTACATAATTTAATTACTTCTTCATTTAAGAAAGAAAAATATAAAGAAAACTACTCATAATTCATATAGAAAATACAAGCAAACATTGATTTGAAAATAGAAATCATAAAGAAAACACAACAAGAAAACCTAAATATTGAAAACAAAAGTAAACACTTTTTTGAGAATCCTCTCCGCAAGATTCTGAAAGTTCCTTTTAAACTTGACTTTCCACAGGACAAAACTAAAGAGGTTGGCGCCCAACTCTGGTGACTCCAACTCTGACTTTAGACTTCAATAAAAACTAGATAAATTGATGAAATTAAATTGGTGGAAAGAAAGTTTCACACCAAACTAACTAACTCTAAACAATAAAAGGATGAAAGTAAAACTCTTTGAACTAGAAGATGAAATTGAAATCTAGAAGAGATTCTTGAAAAATAAACTAAAAGACTAACTCTCACTTAAGACACACATACACACATGACACAATTTTAATAATAATCCAAAAGGTGCATCAGTGTGTTTTCAAATCATGTCCCGATTCAACGTATCCACCAAAAGATGCATCCCTTCATTCAAATTTGCTGCTCATGGGAAGTTAAGGAAGTCACCACCAAAATTTGCTTCAAACACCCCTTGAAATTGGCGCCAAAAATGAAGAAAATTTGATTTTTAACTATGGTGGCTAAGCGCCGACCAGGTGGCGCTTAGCCGTCAAGGTCCAATTATTCATTTTTTACTTTTTCTCTCTAAATTTGATCCAATTTTTGTTCCTTTCATCGTAATCACTTATTTTCATCATACCTGCAAAAAAAACACAAAATACCTTCAATTAAAGTGCAATATCATAAAAAATAGGTATAAAAATGTGCATAAAAATACTTTATATATTAGGTGTATCAAGCTGCTACAACAGTAGGTATGGGATTTCCTTCACTGATTCACTCGATTTGTGAGCAATTTGGTGTTATGTCTGAAACATGGGAAGAGGTTTTTCACACTTAGAACTATTACCAGTGTAAATGTGAACACTTACACTGTACATTCAGTATTTGGTTGGAAAAGAGGATCTGTTAGAGCTTCCAGTGCTTCTACTTCTACCGCTTCTACTTCTCGTGCTTCTACTACACATGCATCATTCTCCAGAGATTCACAAACTACATTATTACAAAAGATTTTGAAGAAGGTGAGTCTTTCCAGAGAGTTTATTAGAGATATGGATGGAAAGGTAGAGAACATTGGCAGGTATAAACAGAAACATGATGATTATGAGTAGAACTTTCATCAGTACATAGATAGACTGATTAAAGAAGATCATAGTGCTGAGTTGCCTCCTCATCCTTATTTTATACCTTATGTGTCATCCAGTGATTTGAATGAGAGAGATGATGATGATGAGGCTGATGAGTAGGATTTGATTTTTTTTAATGTGTTGTTGAGTTTGATATGTTTGTATTTGTGTTGTATGATGTATGGATTTTTAATTGTTGTTGTGTTTTGATATGAACTCTGATGTTGTGTAGATTATAGTTTGACAATTTCTTTTATGCACATTCAGATGTTTTATGTTTGTGATATGTTTGTGGTAGTAAATGGTTTAAATGTGTATCTAGTGTTTGAGTTTTTAGTAGTGTCTAATTTAATTTCTATAAATATTAGAAAATTTAAAACACTATTAGAAAGCACTATTTATACAACATGTTTAAACTTTTCAAAATTTGCTACCATTTATTTTCTATTATGTTTTGATTTGTGTTATGTTAAGTTGGTGTGTATTTTCTTTGAAAACCTCCACTAACTGTAGAAGTGCTTTGAAATTTTCAAATTTCTATTTTATGAAAAAGTGAATTTGATTTCTTTGTACTCCTTGTTTTTAAACTGTTATACTTGCATATTTAGAATATTAAGATTCCTGCAAGCATGCTATTCTAGTTTTTTAATTCTTACCCATGTATCATTTTTATGATTAAATGTTTTTTCCTAATTAAAAATTAAAGTTTGGGGGGAATTTAAAAACTAAAATTTTATTTGTTCTCAAGAATACTTAAATAAAATTTGATTTTTGGTTGAAAATAATTATGTATATGAAGTTATATTAGGGAGGCCAAATTTTGAATATAGAAATGAGTAAGAGAATTTAGTTAAGATTTATAGATGAAAAATTTTAAGTTAAAATTTTCTTATTAAAGAAATGTTAAATATAGTTAAACTATCTTTAGTAAGAAGTGTTGTATTTTTTGATAAATAGAAGATTTGAATTTTATTTTTAAAAGCTTAAATTTCTTTTATTGAGAAATAATTTTCAACACTATTATTATGATTTTTAAGTGAAGGATTCATATCAGATATTTATTTTAAATGAAAGGGTGGAATTCAAAATCATTAAAGGTCTATCCAGATACAGTAATCTTTGCCTTATAAAAAAAAGAGAGAAAAGGAAAAGAAAAAGAAAAAGAAAAAGAGAGAAAAAATAGTATGTAAAAAAGGAAGAAGAAGCTTGAGGATTTAAGGGCCTAATAAAAATTGGTTCCATACCTAAAGTTTAAAATATAAGTTTTGAGAAAATTTAAAGATAAAGGTTATAATATAGTAAGTAAAATTATTTCTAAATGAAAATTTTTAAGTGAGGAAGAAGAAATGTTTAAATCCTATATTTTGAAAAATCTACAAGTATTTCTGAATTAGATAGGAACTAATATTTTTCATTATCCTTTACTTAAGAACCTTCTAAACTTTAAGTTGATCTCATTTACTAAAATTTTTTTCTAAATTGGACTACTTCATTTCTAGACACAATATTTTGAAACCTTTCTAAGGAAACTCATTTACAAAATTTGCATGTTAAGATTTTCTATGTGATTAAAGTGTCACTTGAGGACAAGTAACATTTTAAGTTTGGGGGATTTTGATACACCTAAAATATATAGTGTTTTTAAATATATTTTTATACCTATTTTTGATGATATTGAACTTAATGGAAGGTATTTTTGTGTTTTTCTTGCAGGTATGATTAAAATGACTGATTGTGATGAAAGGAGCAATAAATGATCAAATTTGGAGCAAAAATTGAAAGGTGAGCAAAAATTGGCCTCTGCCGTGTATGCACCGGATGGTTGACGCATAGGCGAGTAACAAATTTTATTTAATTTTAGCGCAAAATTTAAGGGGTTTTTGAAGTGTCCCATCAGCGCCAAAATTCATTTAAAATTTGAATGGAAGGATGCATTCTTGGTGGATACATTGAATTTGGACATATTTTGAAGAGACACCAAGGCACCTTTTAAAAATTTTTAAAGAGAAGACTTGAAGATTAGATAAAGGGTTGTTGTTGGAGGGTGTGATTAGTATTAAGAGTAAAGTTTATGTTAGAGAGTTATTGAGAGCACACCTTTCCACTTCACCACTTTTTATAATCAATTGTATTTGGTTTTTATTAAGAGTAGAATAGAGATTCAGAGTCAACTGAGTTGGGTGCCAACCACTATTGTATCTTGTAAAGGGAAAGCAAAATTTAAAAGGAACTTCAAGAGTCTTATAGAGAGGATTTTCATATAAGTGTTTATCATGTTTTACATTTGGTTTTAAAGTAAAACTTGTTGTGTTTTCACTATGATTTCTACTTTCAAATCAAGTTGTGATTGTGTTTTCTCCAAGAATTCTGAGTAGTATTCTTTATCTTTTTCTTTTAAATGATGAAGTAATTAAATTATGTATGGAAGTTGTATGAAGTATAGGATTTCAATGTTGGAAGAAGTTGTGATGATTCACTACCTTGCACTTCATTTACCTCTTGATTTGCTAATTAAGATGTTAAAATTTGTTGTGAGAACATGTAAGAACTAAAGTAATATTAAGTCAATCAACAATTGGAAAGAATCACATGCAATTATATGTGTGAGAATTGTAGATCATATGGTTGGGTGCAAATACTTAAGAAGATATGTTTATAATGGGGAATAAAATTAGAGGACTTTAGAGTGACAGGCTAAAGCCCCCTAATTTTGTTTGATGATTTAAATTTTGTTATGTGATGTTAGCCCCCTAGTGGAGGGAATCGAGGGAACCCTAGAGTGAGAGCTAGTATCTTCCTTGCCTAACCCATCTACATGATTTCAAAACTTCAAATTAACCAATGTTCTTTATAAAACCATGTAAGGGTAAAGAATATAATTGCTTCTATTTGGAACAAAACACTTAGATACTTCGACAATGAAATTCCATAATTATTACTGATTCATTAAAGAGGAAAAAAATATTTTATTCTCATTTGCTTTCATATTATTTTATAGTTGTGTTAACTTTAGTTGTTTACTTTACTTTTTATTCAAAAAATACCAAAAAAAATTTGAAAAACTTTATATTTTTAAAACATACTTTACAAAATCATTTTAAAAAGTAAAAATTTATTTTTCTTATTTCTTTAAAATTTTAGAAATTTCTCTGTGGGTTCGATATCTCGGGGCTTAATCAAAAAGTCCTATATTACTTATACACGATACATATACTTGTGTAGTATCCCATATTATAAATATTTAAAGTATAATTTCATATCTAAATCTTAAGCATAAATATTCATGGATCAACGTTGCAAATAATATCATTGAGAAGAAATATAAAGTGTAAAATGTAAGCATAAATATTCGGGGATCAACACCCTATTCCCCAAGCTGACCAATAACTTTAGCAACATGGAAGACAACCCAAGCATGATTTATAAGTTTGGGCCAAGCCAAATGGTATTTAATTCAAATCTATTCCACTTAAATCTAGCTATGTACAAATGGCACTAAGCAATTTTTTTCAAAATCTTCCATCATTGAACTTCCTCAGCATGAAAATCACCCTACACACCTTGGTTACCCAAAAAACTTCAAACCAAGAACCACACTTTAGTTCAAAAATTCAAATTCTACTCATCCTACTTGGATCAATCACATTAGACTTTTGCCTCCAGTTCACCACCAACAAAGCTTTCCTAGTCAGCCATTATGGTTGGTTCTATGAATTGGCCACCTCCATGGCCAAAAAAGGGAGACACCCACTTGCCTGGCGAAGCCTTACCAATTTCTTTCAGACATTCTCACAAGCTTGCTCACTACATACCCACTGGTTTTAGTCCTCCACCACAAAACCCTAAGTTTAAAGTCTAAAACTTAGGGAATTTTTCGGTCGTCCCACAAAACTCCACCAAACTTCAAATTAAGTGTTCCAAAGCTTCCCCACTCTACAAAACTTCATTCCCATATAAAAGCTCTCTTTCCCAAGCCCTCCAAGCCACTTTTAGACTGAGGCCAAGCCACCCTTTCGCCAAGTTCCTTCTTGGACATGTTAGTAGAGGAAACCAAAACTTGGGAGCATGTTTCTAACTCGAATCAAAGCTTCTACAACAACCCAATCGAGGTCTCACCTCTTGGCCTAAGGTATAACTTCAAAACACCTCTTCAGTGTGGTACAAAAAAATTGACACTTCAATGCATTTGAGAAGGCATGTAACCAACTCAAAGGATGTTGTGTGGTCAATTGGATTGCTCCGATCCTTGTAGGACTCCATGGATGAAACCATGAACTTCTCTTGGGGGTGGGGGGTGGTGGGGGCTCATCATCACAAACACAAGAATGCATTATCTTGCCCCATGAGTCATTTTGCGGCCTTTTATTAAGGACCTAGCACTGTCTAAATACTAGGATCAGACTTTTTTTGCTACACCCGCATCCACCGCCCCCTCCTTCCCTCCCCCCCCGCCCTGTGGTCTGATCCATAGTATGGACCTAGCATTGTCTAAATGCTTCGATTCTTCAGCACGTTCGGTCCCCTGAGCCGTTTGGTGGCCATGGAGTTCAAAATCTCGACCTTTTGGTTCTTGTGGAGACTGTGCTCTCCCCTTAAGTATGGTGTATGTTAATTATGCCATTTGTCCTACAATTTGGTTTCAAAGTTTTTGCATAAATTCTTTGACGAACTCCATGTTTGAGGTTCCTATTAAGTGGGTTCCTTCTTTGTGGTGTGCTCCTCCTCTTGTTGATAACATGACTCCACGCTCACTGCACCTTTTAGAATGTTGAATCCTAAAATGTCATGTTATAGATGAGAGAAAGAGAGAGAGAGAGAGAGAGAGAGAGAGAGAGAGAGAGAGAGAGAGAGAGAGAGAGAGAGAAAAAATTATAGGTCAAAGTAACATTCTCTCTCAAAGAATAAGTCTAGTTATCTTATTTTTGAAGAATTGACCCCCATATTTATAGATCATAGGGGGTGTCTAATAAGCTACATATTTATTCATATTTTAATAGAAATGTTACAAGTAATTAATGCACTTCTTCAAATTTTTAACTGACCCCATGATCCATAACTAACATTGACACCATTTCGTAATCATAATTGTTAAAAAGGAAAGCACTTAACAGACGTAAGTATGGATGACTTGATGTCCGGATGACCAAATGTCAAGTTGACTAGAAGTCCAAATGGACAAAAGTCTGTATTACCAAAAGTCTTGACAAACTGATGTTCAGAAGACTAGATGCTTTGATGACCAGAAGTCTGGACAACCAATAGAACAAGCAACCAGAAGTCAACATGACTAGAAGTCTGGATTGCCAGGCGACCAGGAGACCAGAATTCTTGATGAACATAAGCCTGGATAACTAGAATTCCAAACCACCAGAAGTCCAGACGACCAGAGGTTCAATTGACTAGAAGATTGGATGGCTAGAAGTCTGAATGACCAGAAGTCGAAACAACCAAAACTCTAGACAACCAACTGCCTGGACCAGCCCGAAGGTAGCTGAGATCTATAATATATAAAATAACCAAAATAACTCTCATAACCCTCATTAAAAAAGGTTTATAAACTTCATTTCCTTTTGTTGTACATTATCCTTTACGAATAAAGGATCGTTTCATGTAAGGTGGATATCTTTTATGCTCTCTGTCTGTCTTTGTCTCTCCTCATTTATCTATAAAGATTCGGTTAAATAAAAGGAACGCGAGAGCCCCAGAATAACCCAATTTAGCCTCCGAGTTATAGTCCTCCTTCTCCTCTCTCTCCCTCTCTCTCTCCCTCTCCCTCTCTTCCTCTCATGTCTTGTGCTTTATTTTTTGGATGTGACTCACGGATAAATTTAAATTCAACAAAGGCAAATACCAAGATTGCAGGACTGCCAAATTATTGTTTGCAACAAAATGAATACTCAAAGCATGTAATTAATTAATTATATCAAATGCATTCTTATTTTCGAATGGAGAATAGAATCACGTAAAGTTGGGCCAATTGCACTGTGACTGGTCAAATTTATGCAAGCGCGGTTGCTTTTATATAAAAGTTGACTAACTTGGGTTTAGATTTCAATGGATAAAATCTTTCATTTTTGAATCCATGTATATCTGGTTTAATGTTACGTCATCACAATTTGACAAACTTGTTCTACCCCTAGTTACTTGTATTATTGAGCACGTGCTGTAAAATATCATCTAAAATCCGTTTTTAGGCGGTCTTTTCATTTCTAGAAAAAGATCAGAGCCTAAAACATGATTTTTACTGTTCGAATTTGTGATCTGATCATTTAAAAAAAAAAACTCAACTATCATATGGCACTATATCGCGGATAAGTGCGTCTGTTTAACTCTCAACTACCATATGAACTTTAAACAACATTAGCGCATGTATAATGAGTATCTGAGAAGTGACACTCAGTACAAGTTATTTAAGCAGCATTCCTTACCCAGGATTCTTTCGATTACATTACAATTGATGACGGCAATGCTTAGTCAAACATTGACGGACTTTTAGCTACTTGACTTTATTGCATAACCAAATTGCCAGAAAAGCAATTACAAGTCAAAGTTAGCATGAGATTGCTTTTCTACTTGAATTATGTTTCTCTATTCAGACAAAGATGGCCGCTTTATGTAACAACCGCGGATTTCAATGTCTGCATGGAACTTTATGATTAAGTACCGAAAAATATGGTGATAAATAGGTAACGCAAGGAAAACACTTTGACTCTTTCTCTTAAGAATTTCAGCGCTAATCACAGTCAAATCCATAAGCACGGTTCGTGAAAATTAAGCTATCTCCAAACAAGCCATCCACGACGCCACCGCCGCAGCTCATTTCCTCGTATGCTGGAGCGAACTGTTGATTTAGAATACAGAGCAGTTGGTTTCTCTGCTCCTGTGACTCCAGCAGTAATCTCTCTGCGTCTTGAATTTGTCCTTGTAGCTCTTCAATGCAGCTCTGCAAGTAGAAAATTGCTGTGGTGCACCCATGCACCGGATCTCTAACCCTCGCATATGCTTCGTATATCATGCTTTTTACCGCATCCTCTCTCCATTCTTCGTCGATCATCTACAAGGTCCAATGGACTCATTTTATGAGGGCTACAATTCACAATTCATGAAAACTGATTGTATAACTAGCGAGCAATTATAGAATGTCCTCATATGTATTTTATCCTATTTAAAGACAGCAAATAGCAGTTTTTTTAATTAAAGAAAAAGTTAACTCACATGAAGCATCTTGATCACATTACTTGCCCCGAACACCTTGTGTACGACGGCAAATTTGTCAGAGTTGTCTGAAGGAAAGTATGGAGCCAGCAAGCAGTCTGTGGTGCAGCGGCGGTGGAGAAGGCGGCAGGCCGCACATGGGAGCTCCGGCTTCGCCCAGCATGGCAGTGACTGGAAATCCATAGAACACATTGATTCCAATATTACAGGAATAATGAAAAGATGCTATAAATAATGTTCACGACTCTTGACGCGGGATGAGACGTTCACCGTTCTGATGTTGATATGGATGGATGCACAAATTTCTAATTTGTTAGAAAATCAAACAAAGGTTGCATTCGGGATTTAAGTCTTTCGAGGCTGCCGCTCCACGACAGAGTTAGGAAGAGAAATACGAGCACTGTAGATAATTTAGCTGTCTTAGTTTATTATGTGATTACGTCAGGAAATTGAAGTTTATCCTTTTTAGCCCCCTTAAAAAGGCCTCGTGGATTGGGCTTTTTACCTTTAACTCTCCACGCTGGCGAAAATTTTATCAAAGAACAAGTCCTACCATTAGTTTTCACATTCTGCGGTACAGGTTCTTTAGCAGAATCCTATACTTCACATCCTTCAACATTGCTCTGATTTCCTTGAAGTTGTAATATTGCTTTTAATGCTTTCTCCCTTGTAAATTGATCCTAGTTATTTATGAATTTCTCTAAATTAACTCAAGAAGTTAATAATTTATGTTCTTCTCAACTTCACATCCTTCAACATTGCTCTGATTTCCTTGAAGTTGTAATATTGCTTTTAATGCTTTCTCCCTTGTAAATTGATCCTAGTTATTTATGAATTTCTCTAAATTAACTCAAGAAGTTAATAATTTATGTTCTTCTCAACATATATATATATGTATGTATCTATATCTGTATGTATGTATGTATGTATGTATGAATGCATATTGGGATGCTTGAAGGCAATGTCATTGATAAAAAAGAGAGATACAAGTTTTTAGTGAGTGGTTACAAGGACCTCACTTGCAAAGTATACAACTCACTCAACAAAAAATAATTTTAAAATATACAAGTATACCTAAAAAAAAAAAAGATCAAATTCCCTCAAGAACACCATCGACATTGTGGAGTACCACCCCCGATAACACTGAGCTGTGCCGCGGTTTGAGGATTATTCCGCCCTAACGCGAGAGTACCACGACCAATAACCCCAAAACGTGTCGCGGTGTGAAAGATCGCTCGAACATGGGGTACCACTGCTGATAACACTAAAAATAAATTTTATGAATAATACCACTTATCAATCTCCACACCGGCGGTACTCGGATAACGCCAAGGATATCAAGAAGAAACAGTCGCTAATAACACCCACGAAACGCTGAAGAAGAAGTGGTAGCCTGATAAAACCAAAAACCTTCCAATAAGGCCGCGCATACATCCCAGATAACACCAAGAGCACCCAATACAAGCACACTTAACACCTTGGATAACACTGAGACCCGAGAAGCCAGAGTCCCCAAGAGGTGAAATTAAAGAGCTTTGCATCATATATAGGGTAGGGATAGCTCATCACCATTAAGTAGGCCCTTTCATGTACGGCTAGGAGCATCACATAGTAGAGGATTATTAGAGTGCAACTCATATTTAGCCAACCAACTAGCACCTTGATTCCCCTCTCTAGGGATAAGACTCCAAATTGTGCTGATGGTGCTAATGATGTGTCTAGTTTACCTCACCCAATAGAGAATGTGTCAAGGGGTCTCCACTTGGTTGTTGAAGATTTGCGCTAAGATCTCAGAGTCTAATTTAAGTTGAATATTCAACCAATGGAAGTGCAAGGAAATTTTTAAGGCCCATAGGGCAGCATACGCTTCAGCTTGTAAGGCATCTTCAGCCAAAAGTGGAGAGGAGAAAAGAGCAAACATTTCCCAGTTGAATTTCTTAAAATCCGCCCCCCCCTCGAGCTCTATCTTTGTGGAAACTACCATCAATGTTGATTTTGATCCATGGTTCCTATGGTTTCCTCCAGCAAACCTTTTGAATGATTTGGCTTGGTTGACTACCCTTGGTGGGAGCAGCACTCATCTTTGTCTTCAATAAATAGGTTTTAATATTTACAAGAGTCTTATTTGGCTGCTCCTTCCTATTCTCATATTTGCATTTGTTCCTAGATATCTAGATGAACTAGAAAGTGATAAGAGGTGTGTGCCCGGAGTGACAAATCTTCCAGTCTAGCCAACATTCCTTAAAAGACACACTAGTTAACCATAGCTTGGGAACTTATAGATTGGAGGTAATATATTTCCAAATCTATTTGGAGAAGGGACAGTTCAGCATAAGGTGTTGAATAGATTCCTCCTTCTTCATACACAATAAACAGCAAGAAGGACCTCTGAGTGCCTCAAGTTTCAGAATATCATCAGTGAAGAGAATGTTATGGAAACATCTCCAACAAAAGAAAATTTCTCCACACTCTTGATCCCAAGCAATCTTGGTATCATTATGTATGTCATTGTAAATAAATTTGGAAACTGATTGATACTTTGTATTTTTTTTGTAATAATGCAATCCATTTAAAAGGTGTTTAATGTGATTTGACCAATCAGCTTGCAATTTTATGTGTCCACCAAGGTTGCTAGTTTATTCATGTCCCAATAGTCATCTTTCCAGCAATTTTTAATAATACCTGGAGGTACCTCTGAGGTCTAATCCAAAAGGCATAATCTTCTATCAAGAAGCCAACTATCAAGCAAACAATCAATATTTCCTTACGCCCAAGTCCCAGAAGCAGAAGGCTTCAGCTTGGTTTCTCACTTTTAGTAGTTGTTTCCAACACTTAGAGTCCCTCAACTTCTGTTGAACCACCATTAGGTGAGCCCTAGAGCAATACTTGTAAAAAAACAATTGAGCTCAAATGGTATCCTATCCTCTAAATTTGATTTAAAATTTGCAGATAAACATTTGTTGTGAGTGATTAAAGCTTTCGAGTCCCATGCCCCCAGTTTCAGTAGCTTTGCAATGTTTCTTCAAGCTTTTCCACTGTAGCTGTTTATGTTGTCCAGACCACATAAATCTATTGAACATTACATTAAAAAATTTTTAGTGCTTTTATTCATATTTATCATTTGGAGATTATACATTGAAAAAGAAGTGAGGATGCTCTTGAGTAAGATAATTCTACCTCCATTAGATAGAAAATAATAAGTTCAAAGGTTAATTTGAGCAGCTATCAAATGCACCACATCCTTATATTGATTTTGCTTCATTCCAGCTTAAATTATCCCCAAGTATTTGAGAGGTAACTCAGCTGTTTTGAAATTGGAATACTCCCTGATCCAGTGTTAATGAGCAGTACTTACATTTTTACTAAAAATGACATGACATTTCTGATAATATAGTTGGAGGCCAGAAAGTGCTTTAAGATTGTGAAGAACCTTAAAGATTATTTAATACATAGTTTCATGGCTAATGCGAGTTATGCTAGTAATGTTTTTCAACACCCTAACACACGTGACAGCTAAACTAGGAAATATGCAAGGTAATCACAAAAAAAGTTTACTTTAGTATAATCAGTTTCTCTTTTAAATCTTTAAAGCTGCCACTCCTATAAAATTAAGGTCTTTTTTTAATTTTAAGTAGTTACTAGGTTGCAAACACAAGTTTACGTATCACACAACTAATAGAGGGCTCGAATGTAGTCCTAAGTATCGATTTCATTGGGAGGTAGAAACTCTTATAATAATAACACAAAGACACAATATCAAAGCTATAGAAAACCTAAGAAAGCTAGCTGAATTTTGTATTAAGCAGCTAAAGAAGCTATCTTTATTACATTAATCTCTAAACTTTAAAGTTAAATCTAATGTGACTAAGCTAACTTTTATAACTAAGGGTTTAAATTTTAGAAAGTATCCTTTCCCTTTATAATGAGATTATAGTGAGTGAATTATCCAAATTTTCATAAATTGTATTTTGCCAAATTTAAGCAATTATGTTCTTTATCCTCTTTACGAGTGACAAAGAAAATTGGACAATCTAGAGTTTAGTCCCTAAATCCACGGTTAGGCTGGCAATATACTAAGCTCTTAGCTTAGATTTCCCATGTTCCCCTTGCCTGGAGGCTAACATCTTGCTTTAGTTTCCAGCACCTGGAACAAATTAAGGATTTTAGTGTGTCACCCTAAAATCTTCAATTCTACGCCTATCAAAGTATATTTCCTTATTTATTTGCACTCAACCCCATGGACTACATTCTTATCCATGAAATTAAATGTGATTCTTACTTAGTTGTAAAAAGCGTAACCGTCTTGGTTTGTATGTTTTCACAACAAATTTTAACAAATCAATTGGTCAGATTAATAAGTAAATGAAGTTCACAATTTGAATAATCACAATTAAGAAATTAAAACATTTCCAAACAATTTTGTATTCTTCACATAACTATATCTAATTTTAGGGAGAAGGACAAAGAAAACTATTCAGAATTCTTAAGAATGATACAACAAAACATGGATTTATATAACTACATAATCAAGTTTACAGAGCAAATAAAAATATAGTAAAACAACTTATCTAAATCTCCTCCCTAAGCAACTCCTCTGAAGTTCCTTTGAATACTTTCTCTCCTTACAATATCGCTTAATTCTCTCGTAGAAAAGTAAAGAAGAAGAAATCTCTTACTTTCCCTCTCATTTTACTACTCTTAGAGAAAATCTTCCCTAACTCTTTCACACCCTAACACCCTTTTCGCCCCCATTTTTCTGTCATAAAATCACTATTATATAATGTAGGGTCAAATTTCCAAGAGTTTCTTATGGCATCCTTTCAAAATTCATCCAAATTCAATGATTTGGAGGAATATCCGTTTCGTGAACCTGATGAGATGCGACTTTATATATGCTTTAAAATATAAGAATTTGATACCATTTTTTAGAATATTTAATTCATAGCAAATGGCTTCAAAAACTTAATGTGCGAGGTTTACTTTTATTAATTTATAGTTAGATTTTATAATAATTATTGTAAAAGTAACAATTTTAAACTCAAGTATACGTATCGTTCAAGTAATACTGGGCTCTAGTGGAGTCCTGGTTATCTATCCCACAGGGATAGTGTTTTGATAAAAAGTAAGAAATTTAAGAAATATTTTGGAATTTTTCAAATTAAAAGTAATTTATATATATAGATATATTTTTTTTTATTTTCAAATTTAACTTACTAACAAATTTTACTATAAGCAAGTAAGCAGTAAGTAGTAATAAAGTAAAGTAAGCAGTAATTAAAATTCAATGCAGGTATAAAAATGACTTTCTCCTTTTCAACTAATCCAAGATTTTTAGAATAATTATCTTTTGTGGGGAATTTTGATTATGGTATTGTGCCAAATAGAAGGAATATTATTCTTTACCCTTTGGTCCAGGTGCAAAGAACATTGACTAATCTATAGATCAGTTCAGGATGTTTTATTAGTAGAATGGGTTAATCTAGGCTCACACTACTAGATGTCCAAGAGTGGCTATGGTGGGCCCTACCAGTGACCCGTTCCCTTTCTATAAACCAATTTATTAGAATTTAGTATCTCACTCTAAAACTAATTAATTTTACGCCCCATAAATAATATCTTCCTATTTATTTGCACTTCACCTTGAATAACCGCATAAAGCCTTCGACTAAACAAGGATTCGTGCTATATCTACTAGTTAAGAATTTATCTCCGGATAGGTCTCAAAATTCTTCAACAGGTTTTAACAATTTAAATGGCCAATTTAAAAAGTAAACTATGATCAGGTATTAATATCATCACAATATTTTAAATATTTTTAAATTTAACTGTCCTACAAAATTTAATTAATTTATTATCTTTTCATAGTTGAAAGGAGAAAGATAACTAACTACTCAGAACACATTGAAATCACACAATAAAACATAGTTATAAAACTTTGAACCAAGGTACAAATACTTATCTGAAGTGTACGTTCAAGTGATCTGCTGACTTCTACTGACTCCAAAGTAATGATGAAAGACTCCAACAGCAACAACAAACAATAAATACTCAAATTAAACTCACTAGATACAAAGTAAAGTGGCACCCTAAGTGTGGAAGAGACCAAGTAAAACTAGAGCGGGGGAGAGAAGGTGTCTGGGGACAATGGGGTGCCTAAGGGGGGTGGGGTGCAATTTTTTCTTTAGAATGGGTTCCTATTTATAGAGCTCTTAATTTGACCAGGGGTTGCTTAAGGCACCTCTTCAAAATTTGTCTAAATTCAATGCATCTTCAAGAAGGTAACTATCGCACCTAGGTGCCAGACTCCGTGACCAGGTCTTTCGCACCTCTTCACTTTGGGTCTCGCCTCTTTGGATTAAAACCGCTTCCTTGCGTCTAGATACATTGTATCACATGTCCTATATATTAGGAGTAACTTCGAGTCTTCTAGAAGCTCCAATAACCGCTTAACTCTGTCAAAATAACTGCTCAAAGTCGTCAAAAATATTGTCTACGTCTGTATCGAACTGGCGCTTAGGCGACGGATTCTGGCGCCTATGCGTCAGGCCAATAATTCTAATATTTTGCTCCATAAGCTCCATTTTTTCTCCTTTTTGCTCTATTTTCCTTCTTTTTCTTTCTTGGACTCTTTTTTAATCATCTACATCTAAAAATATGAAAATACCTTTCATTAAAGCATAATATCCTTAAGAATTGAATCATAAATAAGGCATAAAAATGGGTATTTTTTAGGTAGGTCAAATTCCCCCAAACTTAAACATTACTTGTCCTCAAGTAACCCCTTTAATTACATAAAATAGATAACATTTGGAATGAAGTTAAAATATTTAAGATTCATTATAATTTTTGATTTTATAAATGCTTTAGTAAATCATTAACCAAATTTTACTAATTAAGTTTAATTTTAAGAATTAAAGAACATTTAACTACCAAATCATAAGACTTCCAATTTTTTATTTATTTCAAGAATAATTGTACTTTATCATATTAAGGTCACATAGAATATTTACAAGAAAAAGATTTTTATGAAATATTTTTCTAGTAAAAATATTTGTACGTAAAAATTAAGTTTAAAATGTAATCAGTTTTCTTCCTATAAGATAATTCAAGTGAAGTCAAATTTTTATTAGGCATTTCCTCAAGCTTTTTCTCAGTTTCCTTTTTTCTTCTTCTTTTTTTTTCTTTTGAATTTTTTTTCAATCCTTTTTCTTTTTTTTTCTTTTTCAAGTGAGGATTACTAGTTTTGGATAGCCTGTTAATGATTTTGACCTTCACTATCCTTAACTTATTTTCAAAACTTATACATTCTTACTTAATAAATATGACATTTTTAATAATTTATTATTTTTCATTCCTTATGTTATGTTAATATATTTTTAAAGAAAATATTAGTTCATTAAGGACAAATAATGTTTAAATTTGATAAATGTTTTCCCTTCCCCAAACTTCGACTTTAGTATAAATATGAATCATGAAATTTTCTAAAGCATGAGAGAAAGAAATAAACAGGAATTAATCTAAGTACAATAATGATGTAGTAAGGAAAAACTAACTTATACTTCTACACATGCTTTAATATGAATATAACAGAAATGATTAAGCATATATAGAAACGTTTTTCAGAGCAGGAGTTAAATTCTAAAAAATATCTCTTTTTTTTATTTTTGAACATGCAAACTTACTAACTATTCATGAACACTAAATAGTAAGCTGAAATAGAAATAAACTTTTATAAAAATTCATTCATTTTTCAGTCTTAAACATACATCAGATAATCTAAAAGCAGTTTCAACATAAAAAGTTCACATAAACACTAACATATAACATCACACTAAACAACACAAGAAACAAGAAACACACTAAAAACAGAATCAATAATAACCAGAGGTAAGTCAAACTACTAATCACTATCTGTAGCTTCATCATCATCATCACTAAAAGAAAACTCCATATCCTTTGGATCAACATATGGTGAAAATCTGGGACAAGTAGGGAACTGAACATTGTGCTCACCCTTCAGAAATCTCACTAAAGACTCAGAATACTCGGCATCGTAATCACTATTTCTTTGTGTATACACAGAAAGATGATCGATCTTCTTATCGATCGTATCTACTCTACAATGAGTTAAGAATAACTCATTTTGCAGCTCTATAAACTGATCATGCATGGTCTCCCAAAAAGTAGATGGTGGCTCAACAGAAGTAGATGGTCTAGAAGTAGAAGCTCTACCTGAAGTAGGTAATGAACTAGAAGGTGCAGTAGAACTCTTACCTCAAAGTCAATCATAGATACTGACGCTTTCTCTTCTTATAGGCTTTGTCGACTTGAGCTTTTCCTCAGAAAGATTAGCAACTACTCCAGCACTTTGACATAGAGAATAGATCAGAGATGGAAAACCAAGTCCAATAGAAGTGCTAGAACGAGTAGTAGCCTCTACAGAATCATAAATAATACTCCCTACATCAATAGGCTTCCTCTATTGAATGCAGAAGTTAAGGATAGCTCTATCTTTGGTAACCTCGCTCAGATGATTGGATGGAAGGAGACGAGCAGAAATAAAGTTGTGTAATGCCTTTGAAACACCATTAAGCTTAGAAGATGAAAATTTACCCTTTTTCCATTTCGAATTTTCTCAGGCTCCAGTATTATCAGTCAGGTAGGCAATGATCATATCCAAATCTCCCTCAGATCGAGATAATCTGGAGTAATAACATTCAATGTTTGGCAACCGGGATAACGAAAACAGTAGTAAAATAACAAAATCATTGCCAGTTGAGTGCAACGATTGTATCCTCAATTCTTCCTTTAGGATTGTAAAAACTTCGCTCCGAGATAAATTTCCGAGTCGTAGCAAAATCATTATATCGAAAATGTGCAGTAGCAGTG
Source organism: Papilionanthe hookeriana x Papilionanthe teres (assembly GCA_022702705.1). Lineage (NCBI taxonomy): Eukaryota > Viridiplantae > Streptophyta > Magnoliopsida > Asparagales > Orchidaceae > Papilionanthe > Papilionanthe hookeriana x Papilionanthe teres. The sequence continues at coordinate 31,944,060 of CM040422.1, forward strand.
ATGAACTTGCTACGATCAAAATTTTCTCGTTCCTTTTCTCATTTATATTTGGGTGCCATCAAAACGTGAAATAAAAACGCGAAATAAATTCAACGGATCTAGGAAAATAAACTAATTTAAGCTTTTCAAACTTGAAAGTGCTTAAAAGTTTCATGGATTTAACCTTAAAAATCAAAATTTTTCTCAAAATTTTGATTTTTCTCAATGAGAGCAAAATCCATGATGAAAATCGAAAATAATGACTTTAGAATGTAGATCTGACCTCGAGATGAAGAAATCGGGTGATTTCAAGCTCAAAAACTTGAAATTGCTTAAAATGGGATCTCTAGGAAGTATTTTCGTAAAAACCAGTGGAGAAGGAAGCTTAGGCGTCAAAAATGGCGTGGGGATGTTTAAGAAGATGAGTTTTCGGGTTCAGGCCGAACCGGCGCCTAGGTGCAGAATTCTGGCGCCTAGGCGCCAGACTCACATTTCCAAAAATTCGATTTAAATTTTATATTTTCCACCAAATCTTATCAAATTTGACTTCCAATTACTCTTATGAGAGTATTAATCTAATTTATATCCTCCAAAAAATTTTCACATTCAATTTAAAATGATATATTAAATGCACCAAAAATGTATCTAAATTCTTCAATTCCAATCCATAAATACCATTCCAAATTAAATAAATTTCAGCACAAGACTGTATCAAGGTTCATAGTTTTATAAATAACACAAACAACAACATATTCAAAGAAAACATTCAAATCCAGCAACACACATTGAACAATTAAGCAAACACGCAAATTTGATATTCAACACACTAACACATGATTCGATCACACCTAAAACAAATATAAGATCTATTTAACACTGATCTTCAATTACCATCTCTTTCGCAATGAAGTTCGCTAGGTCTGAAGGGATAGAACACCAACACCCTTGGAAATTCCAAAGCAGTCTTTTCATCGATACACTTGTTCTTCGCGTAAATTTCTACTTGAGCGTCATGATAGGCCTCCATATGATCAGATTGAAGTTTGGTTTGCCATTCCAAGTGTTTGTATTGGTGGTACATCTCATGGAGACGAATACCAATATTTTGAAGTTCTGCTTCAATCTTCTCCAATCAACTAGACAATTTCTCCATACTAATAGCAATAAAACCATTAAAATAAGGCTGAGGATCTTTAGGAGATTTGTCTCTTACCTCATATCCATGATTTCCTCTATCCATTACCTCCAAATCCTTCTTAACTCTTCCAAAATGGATTGATCTGGTCGAAGTTAAGGTTTCTATGGGATTGGGGACGAGGAATAGGCAATATATAAAGACATTTCATGTGAAAAACTGAAGAATTTCAGTTTTTCCACGATCTGTAACCGTGGCGCTTAGGCTCTGGAATCTGGCGCCTAGGCACCGGATCATCGATACGTAGGCCATTCTGGAGCTTAGGCGCTAACTTTTGGCGCCTAGGCGCCAAAACCTCGATCGACTTCGATTCACCTATCGTTAAATTTTGCAAGTTTCAGTCCTAAAAATAGGTCTAACAAACGAGTATGATCAACACACAAACACAATTACGAAAAATTCAAATCACAAACAATCACAAACGAAGGTTAACTTGATCTCCATTTTACTCACATTTGACATGGAGTGGTTGAACCACTTTTAATATGTTTGCAATTTATGTTTATAACAACAACACCAAAAACTTGATTCCGCTTTAATATATATAAATATATATATATATATATATATATATATATATATATATATATATATTTAATTATATGATTGAATCTTTAATGTGGATTCTACGCAAGTATATGTATCGTATCAAGTAATACAGGGCTCTAGTGGAGTCCTGGTTATCGATCCCACAGGGAAGTTTATAACAGATTTGTTATCAGCTAAATTTAAAGTAATTACTTACTAATATAGTAAACGAAAATTTAAAGTAACTAAAGCAAACTAAAATAAACTAATGCTTGAAATAAAGTTGATTTAAATAATTCAGAAAAAGTATCCTTCTCCTTGTTTTTAGAAAATTAAGTAAATGATGAATTTAAATAGAATTCTTAAATTGTATTATGAAAAATAGGAGCATTCCTATTCTTTACCCTTTGGTCCAGGTGCAAAGAACATTGACTAATCCTATGTTTAATTACTGAATCTGCGGCTAAGCTGGGAGGATACTGGCTGCAACTTCAGAGCTCCCACGTTCCCCTCACTCGAGGGCTAACATCTACACTTCGGCTCTCGAACAATAGGACCAAATTGAATATTTTAGTCTTTCACACTAAAATGTCCAATTCTACGTCCTATAATTAATATTTCCCTATTTATTTGCACCCTCCTTCCAAGGTTTTTGACTTCCCTGAATATTGGATGTAATTTTTACTATAGTTGATAATTCAACATATTTTAACAACTAAATTGGCCAGATTAAAAGTAAATTAAGTTTTAAGTAAAAATTATCACAATTTATTTTAATATATTAGGTATTTCTATTTAATTTCATCAATTCGCATAATTTTCATAAACAAGGAGAAAGACTAAGAAAACTACTCAGAATGCATGAGAATAAAATAAAGCATGGATTTCATTTAAAGTTAACAACAACAATAAACAAAGATACTTATCTTAATTTCCTCCCAAGCAGACTCCTTGAAGTTCCTTTGACTTTTCCTTCTAGTACAACAAACTTCTAAATAGCACTCAAATAAACTAAAGAAACTCACTAATGACAAACAACAGACACACTTAAGACACTAAAAAGAGACTCAGACTCTCTAAAATAGACACACCTAGACACTAGAATTCAGCCTCTATTTATTGAGGTAGGCAAAGGTCCAAGGGGTGCTTAAAAAACTCTTCAAAAAGTGTCCAGGTTCAAAGTATTTGCATTTTGAACTGTCTCGCCGTCGGCGGGAAACGACATCACTGTTAGCGGGGCTTCTAGAAGGTCTTCGAACCGCGCTATCTCGCCGTCGGCGAGCTCGGGCTGGCTGTTGGCGGGCTCGGGCTCGCTGTCGGCGAGGTAGTTATAATTCCTTTAGAAATTCTCCTCATGATCTCGCCGTCGGCGGCCTCGATCTCGCCGTCGGCGACTTAGTTCAATTTGCATGAATTTCTTCCTTTTTGATCCAAATTTGCTCCATTTCATGCTTTTTGCTTTAATCACTTATAAATCTTCATTCCTGCAGTAAAATAAAGAAAATATCTTTCTTTAAAGTGCAATTTCATCAAAAAATAGATAAGAATTTCTTAATGAATTTTTCTGTGATCATAATCCCCCAAACTTAATTATTACTTGTCCTCAAGTAATTTTAATACTAAATAAAAATAATGATTTCTATAATATAATTTTTCAATTCGGATAATATGAATTAAATTTAAATAATATTATAATAAAGTTAAATATAAATATTTCGAGTAATTAAATTAACTTTATAGATATAAGATTATTTAGTTATCAGGTCTAAGATTTCTAGTTTTCTATTTATTTTAGGAATAACTATATTTAAAAAGAGTAAATTACTTAAGATATTTAGATGATAGGAAGTTTAAGAAAACACTATTTAGTAAAATATTAATCCATAAATATAAGTTTAGAAATATACTTAAGTTTTACCCTTTAGGTTGATTTCATTGAAGCCAATTTTTGATAAGGCATCTCCTCAAGCTTCTCCTCACTTTATGTTTTTCAATTCTTTTCTTTTTGGATTGATTTTCAATCCTTTTCTTCTTTTTCTTTTTCAAGTGAGGATTACTGTATCTGGATAGCCTGTTAATAATTTTGAACTTCAATTTCTCTTCCTAAATTTGAAACTTAAAATATTTCCTTGCTTATATATATTTCATAGCCTTTACTTCATTGAGTTTCTATCCTTTCTTTTTCACTTAAATACTTAAGAATTTTCAATTTTTAGAATATAGTTTTCCTTACTTTAAATAGTTTACTATATTCTTATTCCTTTTAACCAAATATCTTATTCCATTAATTAATTGAATTACTAGAAACATTTTATTTAACTTTCTATAATAATTAAATAAAGTAATTCATGTTTATTGAATTGAAAAACTACTATAAAAAATTATTTAATAATAATTTTTGAAAATAGAAATTAAGAACAATTTTAATAATTAAATTTGTATTTTTACCTTCCCCCAAACTTAAATTTTTCTATCTATACTAAATAGTAAAAAAGGGAAAGTATATAGTAAAATTCATCATACCTTTGAGCTTTAGGTATTTCTTTTCTTTGAAATTTTTGCATGCTTTTTCATTACTTACAGAACCTGTACTGTTAGTATTCTTCCACATATAGTATTTAAAAGAAAGTGCAGGGATGAAATTTTAAAATAAGTATCAAACATAATATTTGAAAACTTAATCTATTACTACACATACAATTAACTAATCTATTTTAAAACATATTAAAACAATCTTAACAATGTTAACATTCATAACTTATAAAAACTTAAACTAACATCCTATATATATAAAAAATTGCAAACTAATTTAACACACATAAGAAGTCTAATATCATAGCATAAACAAATATACCAACATCCATAGTCTCTAGAAAGTACAAAATAATTACATCCAAAATAATAAAGTTTCCCAAAATAACAACAAATCTAAACAAACTGAATAAACTAAACAAAGGCTCTAATCTTCTGCATCAAAATCCCAAGCTATGTCATCTCCCTGATCTCCAGGCTGAGAAGGCTGAGCAGGTTGGTACTGTGAATAGCGGGGGCACTCAGGAAAGACAACATCTAAATCACCACTCCTATATCAACGTTCAGCCTCATAGTATGCAATTTCGTACTCTGAATGTCGCTGGAGATATTCGTTATCATAATCGTGTCTTCTTTCCATGCCTCCGATCCTTTGGTCTATATGCTCAAATCTTCTTTCCATATTTTCTCCAAATAACTCAAAACTCTTTCTACTTAGGGTTAATTCATTCATCAGATCTTGAAGGATAGGAGTGGTGTACTGAGGGGGTTCATAACTAGTAGAGGGTATATCTCTACTTGAAGAAGGTACATAATCCCTTGTCCCAGATCTCCATCCTTTGTGGGATTCATATTTCTTTATATTAGCCTGAGTAAGGGGTTTCGTAGGTTCAATCCATTTCTCATCATCTCTTGCCTCTACCCCAGATAATTGGCAGAGTGCATAGACAAGACCAGGATGTCCTAGTCCTCCTCCACTTTCATTTCTAGCGGTGGCTAATATATTTTATAAATAACATTTCCCACATTAATACTCTTCTGGTTTTGAATACAAAAATTCAGAACTGCTCTATCTCTTGTTACCTCACTATGGTGGTAGGTAGGTAACAAAGTAGAACAAATAAAATAATGCCAGGCTTTAGATGTTGCATTTAGCATAGAAAGAGGGAAGTTTACCCGTTCCCGCTGCTTTATCTTCTAGACTCTTTTCCCATCAGTGAGAAAGTTGATCACCTCTTCCAGTGGTCCTTCCATAGTTCAAAAAGTTTCATACACGCTGGTGTAGGTGTCTCTAACCCGTAATAAGCGTTTATTCTAGCAGCGTTGAATTCCACAAAAAATCCTCTAACCTTAACCGGTGCATCTTCAGCCTGTGTTAAGTTTGCATAAAATTCCTTCACTACTTCCACAGCGGCTCTGTTGGTCACAAAACAGAAATTTTCCCATCCTCGCTCCTTAATGATTCGCTCAACTTCTCCTCCTGGATTTTTGAAAACTCGATCTTGAATGCATTTTCTTGCTTGTATGTTTTGAAAATACCGAGTTTGTGCTCTTGCATTAATGAATCGGGTTTCGTCATAATCTATCCGTTGCTTTTGTCGTGGAGCCATTTCTCGATCTGTGAAATTTGTAAAAATCTTAACTAAACTCCAAAATATTACTAAGAAGGCTTCCTACAATATCTAAAATCCATTAAAATCAATTTCCATGAAATTCTTCCAAGTATTTTCTCCACATTTCGGATTCTTTTTAAATTCTCCAATGTAGAAGAAATCCATGGTGAAAATAAAAAAGTTTTGCATAGGAGTGAAGCTCTTACCAAGGGATGATGAAATCTGGTGTCAAAAAGTGTTGAAATTGCCTTAAATCCAAGATCTCTCAAGCCCTAGGTCGGTTTTTTCGAAAATTTGAGGAAAGGGATGATGAATAGTGTCGGTTGACCGGTCAAATATAGGTCTTTTTGCGATCTCGCTGTCGGCGAGATTTTTCTCGCCGTCGGCGAGCTAATTAATTTGATAAGGCAAAAGTTTCAGGAAAAATCCACCATCGGCGAGCTCGGTCTCGCTGTCAGCGGGTTTTCTCGCTGTCGGCGAGATCCCAAAATTTTAAATTTTTGAAATTCCTCAATCATTTTCAACCTCGATTTGCCTTTAATCAATCTTCCGATCACTTAATTTAATAATAGTATGAAGATTAGATACTTAAACTCACAAAAAGTTCACACAACACAAACAATATAACTTTATATATGAAATCCATGAGACTTACAAATTTCACACTAACAACTTAACACATACTTAACTTAAGTGTTCAAATCCATAATACTCAGCATCACAATCCACACCACAACACTCTAAATGTTGAGACATAACAATTACATAAAATCTCATCAATTATGAGATGATCAAATCAAAGATCGACTCATAATAAAACCTAAATCCAAATCAACACATATATACACAAATATATGACATAAACATAGAAATCTTTCCTACTCTTCAGTGTCTGAACTAACATCTTCTCTGATATTCCCGATGTGACGTAGGTGCACAAATAAATTGTAGAAAGGCCTGAAAGAGAATTCTGTAGTAGATTCTTCATTAATCCATCCTTTCTATCTTAGTAGATAAATAAAACTGGCCTCCAGATGTCCAGTATGATCAGAGTGCTCCTTCATCCTCCAGTCAATTTAATCAAACATATTAGAGATATTGTCGATGGAATTCATCACATTTTGCAATTCTTTCTCCAATCCTTTAATCTTCTTCAGAATGAAAATAGTTTTATCAGTAAAGGGCCTTGCTAAAAGATTGTTCTGTGATGCTCTGTCAAAAATAATGGTAATCTCATCATTGTTATCAAAAGTTGGAAACATATCCGTAGAATCCAGTGGTTTCCATGGTAAAAGTACTTTTTCCCAAGCCTCATAAAAAACTTGGTACTGACTGCATAAAGCAAATATAGTTGATGGGTGTCCAAGTCCATGCACTGGCCCATGCACAATCAATCCCAATGCAGATTTTAATATTATTGATCCAACATTGATAGGTAGTCTAATTTGAATACAGTAGTTTAAAATAGTGCATTCCTTTGAAACTTTATTTACCCTCATAGTAGGTAATAATTTTGATTATATAAAAAAATGCCAATGCTTCAAGACAGGGTTAAGAAGTGATGCAGAAAACTGACATACCCGTCTTCGCGTAACTCCCAATCATCAGGTTCCTCAGTCAGGTATCTATAGTTCGCGTTCATATTGTATCTTGAAGGCACAAAGTTGGAATAATGACAAACAGAGGTATTTTCTATAGAAAATAATTCATTTACCCTTGAAGGAGTAAATTTTACCCATCTTCCTCTAACGTAGACATTTCCATTGTTGATCACATGTAAATTAGTGTAAAACTCTTTAACTACTGGAATAACTACAGCGGATGTCGTATAACAAAATACCTCCCAATGCCGCTGTGCGATCATTTCTTCAATTTTTGTAGTGGAATTCTCTACTCCTGTGTTAACAAATCCTCTTTCTTTAATAAGTCTTTTCTTCATCAAACCTTTGTTGAAGACACGCTCGCGCCTCCGAGTCGACGAATTTTCTTCGGTTGAAAACTTCGGCTTTTGTGGTTTCTAAGAATTTGGTGGCCATTTCGGATCGAAAGGATTGGTCTCTAGTCATTCCTAAGGAAGAAAATAGTGTAAATTTGGTTTTGGGATAATTTCCTATGAAGAAATGGCTTAGATCCGTCCAAAACCGCACCAAAATCTTTAAGAAACCAAATTTTCAACTACCTCGTCGGCGGCGGGAAGTTTCTCGCCGTCGGCGAGCTAGTTATAGAACTGACTCAAGTCATGGCGCACGATCTCGCTGTCAGCAGGCTCGGGCTCGCTGTCAGCGAGATTCGTAAAAAACGCCCAATTTCGCTCTGATCTGAATATTTTCTGATCTCATCATATAGGTTCAACTTTGTGATGATTCTAATAAAAAAATTTGAGTAGTAAGATTTATTTTAATAATATAGACTCACTAATTTGTAGATAATTAAAATAAAAAACTACTATGGGTTGCCTCCCATAAAGCTCTTGGTTTAACGTCGTCAGCTCGACCTAATTTCAGTTAGTAATCAGGTCGGCTAAGCATTAAAACCTCTTTAAAATTTGGTCTTCTACCTTCGAAATATGGTTTTAATCTATGTCCGTTTACCTTAAATCTATGTCCTATTTTTGGATCTTCAATTTCTATAGTTCCATATGAAAATATTTGTGTTATTGTGAAAGGCCTAACCATCGAGTTTTCAATTTCTCAGGAAATAATTTCAATCTAGTATTATAAAACAAAACTTCTTGTCCTGGTTCAAAATTTCTCTGATTAATTTTCCGATCATGCAATAATTTCATCCTTTCTTTATAAATCCTATCATTATCATATGATTCGTTTCTTAATTCTTCCAATTCATTTAAGTGCAACAATCTCTTCTCACCAGCTTCTTTCATATTATAATTAAATTCTTTAATCGCCCAATATGCTTTATGTTCTAATTCAACTGGTAAGTGGCAAGTTTTTCCATATATAAGCCTATGAAGAGTCATTCCAATCAGAGTTTTATAAGCAGTCTTGTATGCCCATAATGCAGTGTCTAGTCTTATAGACCAGTCTAATCTATTAAGGTTTACTGATTTTTCTAATATACGCTTAATCTCTCGATTAGAAACTTCAGCTAATCCACTAGTTTGTGGATGATAAGCAGTTGATATCTTATGCATAATATTATATTTTTCTACTAGTTTGTGAATATATTTGTTTCTAAAATAAGTTCCTCAATCAGTGATAATCACTCTCGGCATTCCAAATCTAGTAAAAATATTTTTCATTAAAAATTTTGAAACACATTTAGCGTCACACCTAGGTAAAGCTTGTGCTTTGATCCATTTGGAAACATAATCAACAGCTACTAATATATATGAGTTTCCAAATGAAGGAATAAAAGGTCCCAAGAAATCTAATCCCCAAACATAAAAAATTTCAACTTCTAATATAAAATTCAGAGGCATTTCATTTTTTCTCAATATGTTTCCTACTCTTTGGCATTTATCGTAGGTTTTTATATATCTATATACATCTCTAAATAGAGTAGGCTAATAGAATCCAGATTGTAGAATTTTATATGCAGTTTTATCTGTCCCAAAATGTCCTCCAAAATCAGAGTCATGACATTTTTGAATAATTGGTTCAGTTTCTTCATAAGGCATGCATCTTCTAATGATTAGATCCTTACATTGCTTATATAAGTATGGTTCATCCCAAAAGTATGTTTTAGTATCGTGAATGAATTTTTTCTGTTGTTGCAAAATTAACATAGGTGTGTTGACCTCATTTTTGATGAGGTCTTCTATTCTCTCTATAGTACTTAGGATCTAGCCTTAGGCTTTTCCTTTGGCTATCTTAGAGGATTAGAATTGGGACCCACCACTTAGAAATTCAAACCACTTCTTAACTCCCCGCAAACTCCACAAACTCGATCGTAGACCCCTAATCACCTAGAGGTTGAAACCAAATGTGGAAGTTTAAAGGATGAGTTCCTATGGGACTCTTTGGCCTTAGGACTACCCCAGGTGGCCCGGTCCGGTGAAGGGCTGACTTACACACACACTACACTTATACACTACACTTTCACACACCTCCTAAAACCACACCCATACCCAACTTGACCTCCCGACTCATGTAGGTGATTCACATGGATGGTCCTTAACCCCTAAGCCCTCGGCTAAGAGGGTTAGGAACAACATAGTGGATGCCTCAAATGAGTCCCTTCATGGCTCATGTGGGCTTGATATGGCTTCATGGCTTAACCAAAATGATTTCATTCCACTTACATTCACCCAATCTTCAATTTTCCAAAATTTCAATTTTTGACCCCTGGGCCTACCCAAAGCCCTTGAAATTACTCAAAATTTTCAAAATTTCCAAATCACCCAAAATTCCCCAAAATTAACCTTGAACATTTCCTCACCAATAAGTTGATCATCCATAGCCAAAAATACCAAAAATTCCAAAAATACCTCCCAATACCCTCCAAATACCCAAAATACCCCTCTTGACCCAAAAATCCAAAAATTCAAAAAATTCCCAGAAAATTCCAGAAAATCCAAAATATTCCCAATTTCATTTTTTTCAACTACACCATGGGCCAATTTTGTCAATTTACCCCACTTTTGTCAAAACCCCCAATTTGACCCATTTTAACCCTTAGTGAACCCAATGTCAAGCCAAACCTACCAAATTGACCCAAATTCTGGTCCAATTCAATTCTAAACTTCAATTCAACATTCCCAACACCAATCTAGATCAAATCCAAGTCCAATTTGATTGACATTTGAACCCAATTTCACTTTTGGCCTTAAAGCCCAATTTGGACCCATGACCCAAACCTAATCCAAACTAACTCAATTCAACTCCAATTAACCCCAAACCTTTTCTAAACCTTCCCTAACATCCCCACAAACAAAACACTAACATAATTTACCCAAAATTTAGACCCAAATCACTTAGCCCAAACCTAACCCAAATAAGCCCAAACCCCAAAATCAAAACCCAACCAAAGCCAAAACCTCTTTGAAACACTCCCATAAACATTTTCCAACATTAATTTTACATTAATTTCAACCCTAGCCCAACATTGGCCCAAGTTAGCCTAATTTGGCCCACTTTGGCCCCTTTACAAAAAAAAAAGCCCAAATTCAAACCAATTCTACTCTAAATCACACCAAATTGATTCCAAACCATTCATGAAACATCCCTAAACTAAACCCAAAATTTATTTGGCATGGTTTTTCACAAAATTCTTCATCCAAAAGTCCATTTTGAAATATAAAGGCCCACCTATTGAAGCCTTTTAAAAAGCCCACTTCCACCAAACCCAAAAGCCCAAAAATTCATCCAAAGCCCACAAGACAATTCCTTCTCATCATCCACTTGATAAAATCATTCCCTAAAGTTTGAAACCTATGATTAAATCATTCCAAATTAGGCTTTATCCAAATTCCCATCAAAATGCCAAAATTCCTAAAATCCATTCCAATGAAATTGACTAAGCCATACCCAAGCCAAAGACAAGCCATGAAGCCATCCTTAAGCCCCATGTAAAGCCATGAGAAGTTTGACATGTGACCATCCCATAAATGGTAAGAGGAGGAGCCTCTTTAAGGATTCTCTTAAAGGTGATTAAACCTTTTCATGCTTCCCCTAAACTATGTTTAAACTTAAACATGCTTGGATAGTGACTTCTCCCTGCTAATCTAGCTGACTCACCTGACCTCCTCGGCCCAAATTAGAGCTTGGAAAGGTGCACCCAACCCAAACCCATAGGATGACCAAATTGAGCCTAAAAGAGCCCCTTCCCCATTCCATTTTGAATGAAGCTTTCTACACATGGCCACTCTCCATTGCTTGCACCATTGCAACCCCTGACCCTCCTGATGACAACGGTGACTTGACCACGGCCGGCCGACCTACTACGGCCGCCGAAACCACCAGGCTGAGAGAACCCATGTGAGCCAAAGTTTGAAATTCCCACTTGCTGAGCTGCCCCAAGCCTAATGGCCATCATGGCTGTTCTTCCCTTGACCAAAGCAGCTGATCCCAAGCCTTAAACCCCCCATGGGAGGCCCTCCACCCTCTCCTATTTAAACCTCACCTCCTCTCGGCCATGAGGGGTGCTGAACCAGACCTTACTGAAACCCTGCCAAAATTGCTCCGAACACTCTCCATACTTAGAAGCGGTTGATCCCCAGGTGACAATTTGCCCTAATCCCCACCAACGAGCCCGATTTCTCGACCAAACTTCCACCCAAAACCGGGACACTTCTCTACGGTGGATCAATCCTCAAATTGATTGGTCCTACACCTTCACCGGACTGAGGAAGGAGTCCACCGACAAAAGCCCCCTCTCCGGGCCACCCATCCGTTCCGGACTCCAAGCTTTGTGATCGGGCTTGGTCGAAATCATACCTAGACGATTCACTGGACCAGGAGACTTCATCCGGAGCTTCGTCGGGATGCGATCGAAGGTGACACAACCCTCGGATTGAAGCCACACTTCTACGAGCAAAGGTATGAACTAACTCTTTATCCCGAGCTTCGGAGATTCTCCATTTCAAATGCCTTAATTTCAATGCATGATCACCGTATAGATGTATTCGTCTCTTCAAGACGAATCCATAGAGCACAAGAACACGAAAATCCATTGAGAAATGAGTGAGTTCTTAGGGTTTTAGTGTGGATGGCTCTCGGGTGAGAACGGCTGGGGACGATGAACGGATGTCGTTCATTCCATACATGCGCGGACGGATGGCCAGGATCGCGCCTGATGAGGAGACGGAACGATACAGCGGGCCCTCGGAGCGCTAAGTTGGATGGCGGCGCCGAATCAGAAGACGACGCGTGTGCGTTCGGAGCTGCCGAGGTTGAGCTGGCGCCGCGTCACTTAAATAGAAAAATAGGGATTTTTTCTATTTAATTAATTCCCTAAACTTTAAAAATGCATAACTTTGTGTAGAAAAATCAGAAAAATAAAATAAAAATACCCTCTTGCTCGATGAACAGAGGAGAATAATGTGGAAAAGAAATAATTTAATTTCATCAAGTATTTTATTTTTAATGATTTATTTACCTTCTGCATTGTTTTAATTCTCCATGCATATAGGGAATTCACCATGACATGAGACCATAAGACTTTTGAAACCTCTGAACTTGGGAACATTCCCTGAATTTTCCAAGGTCAGAGGCCATTCCTATGAGAAGTTATTGATTTTCCAAATTCATGTTGCTGTTTTGAGTATTTTAAATCCAATAATTAGCATGTTGTGAAATAAATTCTAGGAAAATTTGAGGATGTTTCTTATGACCAGAGGACTCTAGGAAAAATAGGTTTTGAATTAATCCACTTGGAATAACCCTAATTGGCTTAAACACCCAAAATAGGTCCCTAATTAATTAGAGCTAATCATACATCAAATTGACTTGAAATCAATTCTCCACTGACCTTTAGGATCAGAGGAACCCACCATAAAAATTTGAAGTCAATTGGACTTGCTTTGCCCTACTAAATGGGTTAATTAAGCCATTTAGCCAATTTAAACTTTAAAAATTCATAACTTTCAAAATATTTTTCAAAAAAAATTCACCAAATTGGTTTTGGAGCCTCTCTGATATTAGGGGAATTTAAGAAAATTAAAATTTCAATTTTCTAAAAAAGTTGATTTTTTGGTATTATTTTAATATTTTAATAATTAAAAAATAATAAAAATCACAAAAATAATAAAATTCACCAAAATGTTATATTTTGAATTTTAATCACTTAGGAACAAACCCCATATTTTCTTAGGTCTATTTGATGAGATATTAAATTTTAAAGCCCTAAGGTAATTTTAAAATTAAAAAAATGTATTTTTTAGCATTTCCACTAAAATAATTCTAATAAATCAAAGAAAAATCAGAGAATTGTAAAAATTGATTCTCTGATTTCCTTGATATCAGAGAGATTTTGGAAAAATATAAAATTCATTTTTCAACCTTTATTTTATTTTTAAATTAATTAATACTCCAAAACTCAAAATAATTATAATAAAAATAATGTAATTCAAAAAATCACCAAAATTGGTCCAAGTGATCCTCTGGTCATTAGAAATGTCCCATAATTTTCTTAAGGACGGAAACTTTCCCTTGGTCATATTATTAAATTTTCCTTGGAAATCTCTATTTTCCACCAAAAATAATTACATAAATAAATTAAATACAGAAAAATCACATTTTCTCCTCTCATGTCCTTATTGACATATGAGTGAAGTCACATAAAAATTTCAAGTTCATTTATGCTCAATTTAGTGAGTTATGAAATTATTAAGCTTGAAGGGGAAAATGGTAATTAAAATTTTAATCTTTAATTAAAACTTTAGGTTTAATAAAATTAAAGAGTAAAATATTTGATCTTAATATGATTTGGATGATTGAAATTTAAATAATTAAAGAGTAGAAACCTACTAAAAAATTTTAAAAATAATTGAAATGAACTTTAATTAAATAATTGATTAAATTTGGAAGAATAATAAAATTGGAATTATTAAAATAGGGATATTATTAGGAAGAGATTTGTTCTTTAATTTAAAAATCCCTAAATTAATCATCTCCATAATGTTTAATTCCTAATTAAAATGATAATCCAAACTTAAAATTTAAAATGCTAAAAGATTTAATCATTAAATTAAATTAAAGTTAAATCATTTAAATTAAACCCTTTTAAAATTTTAATTAAATTAATACATTATCAATTAAAATTAAATCATCTTTAAAATTAAAAATAAATTATTAAATCAAAATTAAAAATAAAATATTAAATTAAAATTAAAAATAAAATTAAATTAAATAAAATTAAATTAAATCAAAATTAAATTAAATCAAATCAAATTAAATTAAATTAAATTAAATTAAATTAAATTAAATCAAATCAAATTAAATTAAATTAAATTAAATTAAATTAAATCAAATTAAATTAAATTAAATTAAATTAAATTAAATTAAATTAAATTAAATTAAATTAAATTAAATTAAATTAAATTAAATTAAATTAAATTAAATTAAAGTAAATTAAAATCAAATTAAATTAAATTAAATTAAAGTAAATTAAATCAAATTAAATTAAATCAAATTAAATTAAATTAAACTAAAGCATATCAAATCAAACTAAATTGAACTAAATTAAATTAAATAATAAAATCAAGTTAAAATTAAAATCAAATTAAATTAAATTAAAATTAAACAACTAAACCAAATTAAATTAAATTAAAATTAAATAAAATTAAATTGATTTAAAAATAACATCACCTAAGACACAAAGAAATTCAAAATAAAGCAACTTGAACACTATTCCAAATTTAAACCCGTTAATTGAAATAAAATTAAATCAAAAACCATTTGAACATCAATTTGCCCTCGAAAGCTTTTGTTATCATAACTCCTAAACAGAACGTTAAATGAAGTGATACTTCACTCATAGGATATTCAAATGTCCTAGTTCACTGAGTAAGATAACAACAAAACTTAACTAAACCTCGGACGATTACTTCACCTGATTGATTAAATCCATTTGGACTTAAAACAATCTAGCGAGTATTGAAAAGATGTTTAAGATTCTTCTTAAGCACTTCCTCAATATGATAGGATATTTATAAGAACAATTGAACTTAATTGTTCTTTGATGAAGAAAATTGTCCTCAAACCAAAACACAAGAGCCTAGACGTCATAGGAAATGACTAGCTATAGGATTAAGAACTTGGTTGAAAACCATAACCCTTCCCTTAGCTTTACCTAGGAACTTGCTTAAATATTCTAATTTTGTTTTAAGTGTAGCTTGGGATGACGGGAAGACCCTCCAGGTACGCTTTTATTTTATTACAATTTACCTTATTGTAATTTATTTAATCGCATCACACTTATTTTTCTTGCATGATAAACAACTGTTGCATGAAAACCCACACCTTTAGGGTAGTCCCTAAAGCCGAAACCAAAACTAAATTAAAAGTCATTGCAAGATAAAATTCACCGCCACAACATTTCAAAATATAAAACAACTGAAAATTTAATCACAAACGGAACACAAAACTACAATTATAACTAAATTAAAACGTCTCGTTGGATGATCGGGAATACCTCGGATGATGTAACCTACGTGTTGCTAACGGGATTTCCCACTGGTCTAAATGAAAGTGTGGAACTCATTTAGTTGAGTTTAGAAAATTCATCTGGACTAAGTGAATCCGATAAAAATAACGATGCCGGAAGGATGGAACCGTGGGATCTTAACCGGTGTTGTTATAATCAACTTTAAGATTTGTTTTAAATAAAATATAAAAAACACTTGCAAATTAAGATTTTCTCTAAACCAAAACTCTTTTCTCATCTCTTGATTTATGACTTCTATAACTAAACCTCTGCAACAACAAGGAGCTCGGAGCATGGTGGGCAGCACGGCCATCGTCATCAGCAAAACTTGAATCTACATCAGCTAAACATTCCTACAATTAAATAACCAAGCCATAGGACTTCGAGGTAGTTTGCCTAGTGCAAAATAAATCCTCAACCTTTTGTTAGGCATTTACATTGCAAATTAAGCCCTAATCGGTTTTAGGATTCCGAGGTAGTCGTCCGATACGACATAAACCCTCACATCTTCAAGGCTATTTGTGTGATTTTATCATACAAATATAAGTCCTAATTAATTAAAATTGACAAGATCAAAACATTAAATAAATATTAGGACTTTCCTAAATTCAATCCAAATAATAGGATAGTCGGGAAATTACCGAAGTTCTTTTCGAATCTGTGATTTCTCCTACCTTTCTTCCTTTGAACTCCTAAAATAAAATATTCCAAACTTGATCCATTCCCTATTGAAATTCCAAAATTCAATCCCTTGAAAACTTAAACTTTGAAATTCTTGAGAGCGAAATTATCGATTATTATCGAGAGTTTTCTTAGGTGATTCCCGTCACTTAAGATGTAATTAACTATAGGGCTTGCCCTTATAGAGAATTTTAAGAACCCAGGTAATATAAACCCTGTTTAATGTTTTCATATTAAGCAGGGGAATTTGTCGGCTTATAAAATTGGTTTGCAGACCAAATGGATGTCACAAATCTTCTAGTTTATTTAATCGAAGCTCTATCACCAAACAGATGTGTCTATTCTTCGAGATAGATACACAGTTTGTGATGCGGTGCTCGTTTATATAAACTATTCGGGATGTGAGATCAGTTTGATTTCATATCTTAAAATTTTCAAATTTAAAATTATTTTCAAAATCAAATACTACTTTTCAAATTATTTATTTAAATTAAATTAAAAATTTGCCGACAATTTCTGTTAGGCGACTCCCTTTTCAAAATAATACACACAACCTAAAAATAAGCCGTATAAGGTGGTAAAATGTCACTTACAATATAATTTACTATATCTGCATACCAAGGTATTTTCAACTCATTAATATTATAAAGTTGTTTATCAGGAAAACTGTCCAAAATTTCATTATCAGTATCAGATAATTAATGATTTTCTAATCTTGATAAATGATCTGCAATTTAATTATCAGTTCCCTTTTTGTTAATGATCTCAAATCAAATTCTTGCATTAATAATATCCATCTAATTAATCTTGGTTTAGAATCTTTCTTTTGCATTAAATATTTTATAGCAGAGTGATCAGTATGTATAATAAATTTAGTTCCTATTAGATAATGCCGAAATTTATTAAAAGCATATATAACTGCTAATAATTCTCTTTCAGTAACTGTATAATTTATTTCACCATCATTTAGAGTTTTACTAGCATAGTATATAACTTTGAAAATCTTATCATATCTTTGCCCAAGAACTGCTCCTATAGCATAATCACTAGCATCACACATAAGCTCAAATGGTTTCTCCCAATTAGGTGAAACTATTATAGGTGTTGTAATTAATTTATCTTTTAATAATACAAAAACATTCAGGCATTCAGTTGTAAATTCAAATTTCTTGTCCATTTCAAGAAGTTGGCATAGAGGTTTAGTAATTTTTGAAAAATCTTTAATATAACGTCTGTAGAATCCAGCATGTCCAAGAAAACTTCTTACACTTTTCACCATAGTTGGAGGTGGTAATTTAGCTCTAACTTGAATTTTTGCAGGGTCTACTTCCATGCCCTTTTCCAAAATTTTATGCCCTAATACAATGCAGCCTGTAACCATAAATTGACATTTCTCCTAATTAAGAACTAAATTAGTTTTCTCACATACTTCAAATACTTTTTCAAGATTATTTAAGCATGTGTCAAATGTTGTTCCAAATACAGAGAAATCATCCATAAATACTTCTATTCCATTATCAATTAATTTACTAAATATAGACATCATACATCTCTGGAATGTTGCAGGTGCTTTACATAATCCAAAAGGCATCCTTCGAAAAGTGAAAGTTCCATAGGAACTAGTAAATGTAGTTTTTTCTTGATCCTCAGGAGCAATTTGTATATGATGATAACCGGTATATCCATCTAAGAAACAAAAATACTTATGTCGAACTAATCTATCTAACATCTGGTCTAGAAATGGTAAAGAGAAGTGATCTTTCCTGGTGGCTATGTTTAATTTTCTATAATCAATACATATTAGCCATCCAGTGACTTGTCTTATGGGGATAAGATCATTATTTTCATTGGATTTGACGGTCACCCCTCCTTTTTTAGGTACACAGTGAATTGGGCTTACCCAAGCACTGTCAGAAACAGGATATATAGTACAATTATCTAACCATTTTAAAATTTCCTTTTTAACTACTTCTTTCATTATTGGATTTAATCTCCTTTGTGGATCTGCTTTAGGTTTATGTTCATTATCTAAAATAATTCTTTGCATAAAAATTGAAGGACTAATTCTTTTAATATTTTCTAAAGTCCAACAAAAAATTTTCTTATATTTTTTTAATGTATCTAAAAGTTTTTGTTCTTGAGATTCATTTAATTCAGATGAAATAATAACTGGTAGAGTTGAAGAATTACCTAAGTAAGCATACTTTAAATAATTAGGTAACATTTTTAACTCAAGTTCGGTAGGTTTAATAATCGATGGAACTATATTTTTTTCAGTGTTTTCTGTGTTATCCAAAAATTCAAATTTCTCTTGAATATAATCTAGTTCTTCGTTTATCTCAGATTTTTCAATTAATTCAATATTTTCTTTTTCTAATTTTTCTTCATAATATTCCTTAAAATGTTTTTTTGTAAATGATCGAGTACTTCCATTCGAAAACACTCATCATCTTTTTCTAGCGCAGGATATTTCATTGATTTAGCAATATTAAAAGTAACTTTTTGGTCATTTACCCTCATAGTTAATTCTCCTTATCGAACATCAATCATAGCTTTTCCAGTTGGCTAAAAATGGTCTTCCTAAAATGATAGGAATTTCTTTATCTTCTTCCATATCTAAGACAATAAAATCTACAGGGAAGATAAATTTGTTCGCTTTTACTAATACATCTTCAATAACTCCCTTAGGATATGTAACAGAACGATCAGCTAACTGAAAAGTTACTGAAATAGGTGAAATTTCTCCCAATCCTAATCTTTTAAAAATTGATAGAGGCATTAGATTGATGTTTGCTCCTAAGTCACACAAAGCTTTTCCATAGAATTTTTATCCAATAGCGCAGGGTATAGTGAAACTACCGGGATCTTTTAATTTTTCGGAAGTTTTTTCGAATAATAGCACTACACTCTTCACTAAGTGCGACCATTTCATTATCGGTAAATTTTCTTTTTTTATTTAGAATATCTTTCATGAATTTTACATAGTTTGGCATCTGTTCTAAAGCTTCTACGAAAGGAATATTTATTGTTAATTTCTTCAAAATTTCAAGGAATTTAGCAAATTATTTGTCTTTTTTATATTGAATTGGTCGTTGAGGAAATGGTGGTGGAGGTTTTTTCAACAGAAATTTTCATAGGTATTAAAAGATTTTCTAAGTTTGGATCTTGTTGATTCTTTTCCTTTTCAATTTCCACTTCCTCTTTTTGACTTTCAAGTTCTTTCTGAATTCAAGGTTCTAATTCTTTTCCACTTCGTAATTGTATCTCTTTAATTTGCTCATTTCCCTTGTCTTTGGGATTTTTTTCCACATTACTAGGAAATGTTCCAGTATTCTATTATTAAGTGCGATAGCGATATGTCCAAGTTGAGTTTCAATATTTTTGATAATTGTTCCTTGATTTTGTAATTGGTTTCCTTGTATTTGTAATTGATTTCCTTGATTTTGTAAATGTTGATCCATATTTAATATTAATTCTTCTATCGATAATTTCTTGTCTTTAAATTGTGGGTTATTAAATCCGAGTGGATAATTAGGTTTATAATTAGAATTTCCTTGATTAGATGGATTTCCTAATGGTTGTGTCATGTTATTCATCCATGGTTGATTAGTTGTGTTATTATTCCAATTAAAATTAGGATGATTTTTCCATCCAGGATTATAATAATTTGCATATGGATTATTGGGTCTGTTGTTAGTTGCATTAATAGTTGTCCAGATGAATTTTCTTCTGATATATTTGGAGAGTAATTCATTCCAAAATGATCTAATTTTTTAGATACAGCAGCGATTTGTGAAGCTAACATAGATATTGCATCATTTTCATGAATACTAGCTAATTTTTTTGGATTCATTCTATCAGCAGGCCATTGAAAATTATTGGTTTTCATTTCTTCGATTAATGCATAGGCTTTATCAAATGGTTTTGACATTAATGATCCTCCAGCAGCAGCATCGATGAATTATCTTAAAGATCCTACTAATCCATTATAGAAAGTTTAGATAATTAACCGATACGGTAACGCATGATGTGGGCATTTCCTAAGAAGTTCTTTAAATCTCTCCCAAGCTTCATATATTGACTCTCCATCAAACTGACTAAAAGAAGTTATATCATTTCTAAGCTTAGTAGTTTTAGATGGTGGAAAATATTTGGATAGAAATTTTTGTGATAATTCTCCCTAAGTTTTAATAGATCGAGGTGCTAACGAGTTTAACCATATTTTAGCCTTATCCCTTAAGGAAAAAGGAAAAAGTCTAAGTCTAATAGCATCGTTAGATACTCCTTCATATTTGAAAGTAGCACATAGTTCTAAAAAACTAGCAAGATGTAAATTAGGATCTTCAGTAGGTGAACCACTAAATTGATTATTTTGTACCATTTGGATAATTGCAGGTTTAAGTTCAAATGAATTAGCAGCTACATCAGGGGTTTGAATAGTTAAATGAATTACATCTAATGTAGGGTTGGTATAATCTCATAATGGTCTTGGTTGATTGATATTTTCATTTTCAGGAATATTTGCCATTTGTGTTAAATTTATAATTTGTCTTTTTGGTTTTCTAATTCTTTTAACTGTACGCTCTAATTTTGAATCGTAAGGTATGAAGTTTTCATTTCCAAATTTTCGCATACAATTTTATAAAACAAAATAGTCCTTTACTCTAGTAAATAATTTCTTTACCTCCCTGGCAACGGCGCCAAAAACTTGTCCCACTTTTAATATGTTTGCAATTTATGTTTATAGGATCGGCACCAAAAACTTGATTCTGCTTTAATATATATATATATATATATATATATATATATATTTATATTTAATTATATGATTGAATGTCTAATGTGGATTCTACGCAAATATACGTATCGTATCAAGTAATACAGGGCTCAGTAGAGTCCCGGTTATCGATCCCACGGGAAGTTTTTAACGTGATTTGTTATCGCTTAAATTTAAAGTAATTATTTACTAATATAGTAAACGAAAATTTAAAGTAACTAAAGCAAACTAAAATAAACTAATGCTTGAAATAAAGTTGATTTAAATAATTCAGAAAAAGTATCTTTCTCCTTGTTTTTAGAAAATTAAGTGAATGATGAATTTAAATAGAATTCTTAAATTTTATTGTGATAAATAGGAGCATTCCTATTCTTTACCCTTTGGTCCGAGTGCAAAGAACATTGACTAATCCTATGTTTAATTACCGAATCTGCGGTAAGCTGGGAGGATATTAGTCGCAACTTCGAGCTCCCACGTTCCCCTCACTCGAGGGCTAACATCTACACTTCGACTCTCGAACAATAGGACCAAATTGAATATTTTAGTCTGTCACACTAAAATGTCCAATTCTATGTCTGATAATTAATATTTCCTATTTATTTGCACCCTCCTTCCAAGGTTTTTGACTTCCCTGAATATTGGATGTAATTTTTACTATAGTTGATAATTCAACATATTTTAACAACTCAATTGGCCAGATTGAAAGTAAATTAAGTTTTAAGTAAAAATTATCACAATTTATTTTAATATATTAGGTATTTCTATTTAATTTCATCAATTCGCATAATTTTCATAAACAAGAAGAAAGACTAAGAAAATTACTCAGAATGCATGAGAATAAAACAAAGCATGGATTTCATTTAAAGTTAACAACAACGATAAACAAAGATACTTATCTTAATTTCCTCCTGACGGACTCCTTGAAGTTCCTTTGACTTTTCCTTCTAGTACAACAAACTTCTAAATAGCACTCAAATAAACTAAAGAAACTCACTAATGACAAACAACGGACACACTTAAGACACCAAAAGAGACTCGGACTCCCTAAAATAGACACACCTGAGACACTAGAATTCAGCCTCAATTTATAGAGGTAGGCAAAGGTCCAAGGGGTGCTTAAACACCTCTTCAAAAAGTGTCCAGGTTCAAAGTATTTGCATTTTGAACTGTCTCGCCGTCGGGCGCCGTCAGCGGGGCTTTTAGAAGGTCTTCAAACAGCACTATCTCGCTGTCGGCAGGCTCGGGCTCGCTATCGGCGAGGTAGTTATAATTCCTTCAGAAATTCTCCTCATGATCTCGCCGTCGGCGGCCTCGATCTCACCGTCGGCGACTTAGTTCAATTTGCATGAATTTCTTCCTTTTTGATCCAAATTCGCTCCATTTCATGCTTTTTGCTTTAATCACTTATAAATCTTCATTCCTGTAGTAAAATAAAGAAAATACCTTTCTTTAAAGTGCAATTTCATCAAAAAATAGATAAAAATTTCTTAATGAATTTTTCTGTGATCAGTGGTCCAATTCCAAATTCTATATACTTCAAGATAATGTGTAGCTTAAGCCAATAAAGACTTGTTAGCCTTCTATTTCCAGAAGTCATATGTAAATTAAGTTAAGACCAAGGCATAACCTTGCAGCAGTAATTTAACTCACACTAAAAAATATGGGTTGCCTCCCACAAAGCGCTTGGTTTAACATTGTCAGCCCGATGTAATTAATTAAATTAATTGGGTAGACTCAGCTCATAAGCCTCTTTGTAATTTAATTTCATTTCTCCCATATAAGGCATCAGTCTTAATCCGTTAACTTTAAATACTTTTCCAGTTTTGGGATCTTTAATATCCACAGCTCCATAAGGGTATACTCTCTCAATTATAAATGGTCCCATCCATTTAGAATTTAAGCTTTCAGGAAAAAGTTTTAAACGAGCATTAAATAAGAGTACTTCTTGTCCAGGCTCAAATATTTTCCTTGAATTCATTTTTCCATGCAATTTCTTCATTCTTTCCTTATAAATTCTTGCATTTTCATAAGACTCATTTCTTATCTCTTCCATTTCATTCAGTTGTAATAATTGTTTTTCTCCTGCAGTATTCAAATTATAATTGAACTCCTTTATCGCCCAATAAGCTTTATGTTCAAGTTCAACATGTAAGTGACAATGTTTACCATAAATTAACCGGTAAGGTGACATTCTGATAGGTGTCTTATAAGCTGTTCTATAAGCCCATAATGCAGAATCAAGTCTATCAACCCAGTCAGTTCTTTTAGGATTAACAGTCTTTTCTAATATTCTTTTAATTTCTTTATTTGATACTTCAGCCATTCCACTTGTTTGAGGATGATAAGTGTCGGCATATTTTTTAGGTTGTGTGTTTTGAAAAGGGGTCGCCTACAGAAATTGTCGGTGAATTTTTTTAATTTAATTTAAATAAATAATTTGAAAAGTAGTATTTGATTTTGAAAATAATTTTAAATTTGAAAACCTTAAGATATGAAATCAAACTGATTTCACATCCCAAATAGTTCACATAAACGAGCACCGCACCACAAACCGTGTATCTATCCCGAAGAATAGACACACTACTTGATAATGGGGCTCGATTAAATAAACTAGAAAGGTTTGTGACATCCGTTTAGTCTGCGAACCAATTTTATAAGCCGACAAATTCCCCTGCTTAATATAAAAGCATTAAACGGGGTTTATATTACTCGGGTTCTTAAAATTCCCTATAAGGGCAAGCCCACTATAGTTAATTACATCTTAAGTGACGGGAATCACCTAAGAAAACTCTCGATAATAATCAATAATTCTGCTCTCAAGAATTTCAAAGTTTAAGCTTTCGAGGATTGAATTTTGGAATTTCAATAGGGAATGGATCAAATTTGGAAGATTTTATTTTGGGAATTCAAAGGAAGAAAGGTAGGAGAAATTACAGATTCGAAGCGAACTTCGGTAATTTCCCGACTATCCTATTGTTTGGATTGAATTTAGGAAAGTCTTAATATTTATTTAATGTTATGAACTTGCCAATTTTAATTAATTAGGACTTATATTTGTATGATAAAATCACACAAATAGCCTTGAAGATATGAGGGTTTATGTCGTACCGAACGACTACCTCAGAGTCCTAAGACCGGTTAGGGCTTAATTTACATGATATGATCATGCAAATTTCAACAAAGAGTTGAGGATTTATGTTGCACTAGGCAAACTACCTCGAAATCCTATGGCTTAGTTATTTAATTCTATGAAAGTTTTGCTGAAGTAGACTCGGGTTTTGCTGATGACGATGGTCGTCTTGCCCACCATGCTCCGAGCTCCTTGTTGTTGCAGAGGTTTAGTTATAGAAGTCATAAATCAGGAGATGAGAAAAGTGTTTTGGTTTAGAGAGATTCTTAATTTCCAAGTGTTTTTTATGTTTTAATTAAAACAAATCTTAAAGTTGATTATAACAACACCGGTTAAGATCCCACGGTTCCATCCTTTCGGCATCGTTATTTTTATTGGATTCAATTAGTCCAGATGAATTTGCTAAACTCAACTGAATGAGTTCCACATTTTCATTTAGACCGTGGGAAATCCAGTTAGCAACACGTAGGTTACATCATCCGAGGTATTCCCGATCATCTAACAAGACGTTTTAATTTAGTTGTAATTGTAGTTTTGTGTTCGTTTGTGATTAAATTTTGAGTTGTTTTATATTTTGAAATATTGTGGCGGTGAATTTTATCTTGCAATGACTTTTAATTTAGTTTTGGTTTCAGTTTTAGGGGCTACCCTAGAGGTGTGGGTTTTCATGCAATAGTTGTTTATCATGCAAGAAAAGTAAGTGTGATGCGATTAAATAAATTGCAATAAGGTAAATTGCAATAAAATAAGAGCGTACCTGGAGGGTCTTCCCGTCATCCCAGGATGCACTTAAAACACAATTAGAATATTTAAGCAAGTTCCTAGGTAAAGCTAAGGGAAGGGTTATGGTTTTCTACCAAATTCCTAATCCTATAGCTTAGTCATTTCTCTATGACGTCTGTGTTCTCGTGTTTTGGTTTGAGGACGATTTTATTCATCAAAGAATAATTAAGTTCAATTGTTCTTATAAGTATCCTATCATATTGAGGAAGTGCTTAAGAAGAGTCTTAAACATCTTTTCAATACTGATAGGATTGTTTTAAGTGCAAATGGATTTAATCAATCAGGTGAAGTAATCGTCCGAGGTTTAGTTAAATTTTGTTGTTATCTTACTCAGTGAACTAGGACATTTGAATATCCTATAAGTGAAGTAACGTTTCATTCAATGTTCTGTTTAGGAGTTATGATAACCAAAGCTTTCGAGGGCAAAATGGTGTTCAAGTGGTTTATGATTTAATTTAATCTCAGTTAACGGGTTTAAATTTGGAATAGTGTTCAAGTTGTTTTATATTTAATTTTTTTATGTCTTAGGTGATGTTATTTTTTAATTCAATTTAATTTAACTTTAATTTAATTTTATTTGGCTTAGCTTCAATTTTAATTTAATTTACTTAATTTAAATAAATTTTAATTTTAACTTGATTTTATTTTTTTATTTTAATTTAATTTAATTTAATTTAATTTAATTTAATTTAATATGATTTAATTTAATTTAATTTAATTTAATTTAATTTAATTTAATTTAACTATTATTTTTTTTAATTTAATTTTATTTAATTAATTTAATTTAATTTTAATTAAATATAATTCAATTTAATTTAATTTGTTCAATTTAATTTAATTTAATTTATTTGATTTAATTTAATTTAAATTAATTTAATTTGTTTGATTTAATTTAATTTAATCTTTAATTTAATTTTATTTTTAATTTTAATTTAATTGAAAATTTAAAAAGAGTTTAATAATTTAACTTTTAATTTAATTTTAATGATTAAGTCCTTTACCATTTTAAAACTTAAATTTGAATTATCATTTTAATTAAGAATTAAATATTATTGAGATGATTAATTTAGGGATTTTTAGATCAAAGAATAAATTTCTTCCTAATAATAATATCCCTATTTTAATAATTCCAACTTTATTATTCTTCCAAATTTAATCAATTATTTAATTAAGGTTTATTTTAATTATTTTTAAATTGTTTAATAGGTTTCCACCCTTTAATTATTTAAATTTCAATCATCCAAATCAGATTAAGATCAAATATTTTACTCTTTAATTTTATTAAACCTAAAGTTTTAATTAAGGGTTAAAATTTTAATTACCACTTTGCCCTTCAAGCTTAATAATTTCATAACTCATTAAATTGAGCTTAAATGAACTTGAAATTTTTATGTGACTTCACTCATATGTCAATAAAGACATGAGAAGAGAAAATGTGATTTTTCTGTATTTAATTTATTTATGTAATTATTTTTGGTGGAAAATAGGAATTTCCAAGGAAAATTTAATAATATGACCAAAGGAAAGTTTCTGTCCTTAAAAAAATTATGGTACATTCCTAATGACTAGAGGACCACTTGGACCAATTTTGGTGATTTTTTGAATTATATTCTTTTTATTATAATTATTTTGATTTTTGGAGTATTAATTAATTTAAAAATAAAATAAAGTTTAAAAAATGAATTTTATATTTTTCAAAAATCTCTCTAATATCAAAGAAATCAGAGAATCAATTTTTACAATTTTCTAATTTTTCTATGATTTATTAGAATTATTTTAGTGGAAATACTAAAAATATACATTTTTTTTCATTTTAAAATTACCTTAGGGCTTTAAAATTTCATATCTCATTAAATAGAACTAAGAAGAATATGGGGTTTGTTCCTAAGTGATTAAAATTTAAAATGTGACATTTTTGTGAATTTTATTATTTTTGTGATTTTTATTATTTTTTAATTATTAAAATATTAAAATAATACCAAAAAATCAACTTTTTTAGAAAATTAAAATTTTAATTTTCTTAAATTCCCTGATATCAGAGAGGCTCCAAAACTAATTTGGTGAATTTTTGAAAAGCATTTTGAAAGTTATGAATTTTTAAAGTTCAAATTGACTAAATGGCTTAATCAACCCATTTAGTAGGACTAACCAAGTCCAATTGACTTCAAATTTTTATGGTGGGTTCCTCTGACCCTAAAGGTCAGTGGAGAATTGATTTTAAGTCAATTTGATGTATGATTAGCTCTAATTAAATAATGACCTATTTTGGGTGTTTAAGCCAATTAGGGTTATTTTAAATGAATTAATTCAAAACATATTTTTCCTAGGGTCCTCTGTTCATAAGAAACATCACCAAATTTTCCTAGAATTTATTTCACAACATGCTAATTATTAGATTTAAAATACTCAGAATAGTAACATGAATTTGAAAAATCAATAACTTCTCATAGGGATGGCCTCCGACTTTGGAAAATTCGGGGAATGTTCCCAAATTCGGAGGCTTCAAAAGCCCTATGGTCTCATGCCATGGTGAATTTCCTATATGCATGGAGAATTAAAACAATACGGAGGGGAAATAAATCATTAAAAATAAAATACTTGATGAAATTAAATGATTTCTTTTCCACATTATTCTCCTCTGTTCACTGAGCAAGAGGGTATTTTTATTTTATTTTTCTGATTTTTATACACAAAGTTATGGATTTTTGAAGTTTAGGGAATTAAATAAATAAGAAAATACCCTAATTTTCTATTTATCCACGCGGCACCGCGCCAACCTCGGCAGCTCCGAAACGCCGCGTGGCGCTCTCTGATTCGACGCCGCCATCCGACTCAGCGCTCCAGGGGCCCGCTGTATTGTCCCGTCTCCTCATCCGGGGCGATCCTGGCCGTCCGTTCGCGCGTGTATTATATGAACGGCATTCGTTCATCGTCCCCAAGCGTCCTCACCCGAGAGCCGTCCACACTAAAACCCTAAGAACTCACTCAATACTTAATAGATTTTCGTGTTCTTGTGCTCTATGGATTCGTCTTGAAGAGACAAACACATCTATATGGTGATCATGCATTGAAATTAAAGCATTTGAAATGGAGAATCTCCAGAAGCTCGGGATGAAGAATTAGCTCAAACCTTTGCTCAGAGAAGTGTGGCTACAATCTGAGGGTTGTGTCACCTTCGATTGGATCCCAGCGAAGCTCCGGATGAAGTCTCCTGGTCCGGTGAATTGCTCAGCTATGAAAGTGACCACGGCCGATCACAAAGCTTGGAGGTCGGAACAACCGGGTGGCCTGGAGATGGGGCTTTCAGTGAGAAACTTCTCCTCTTGGTCCAGTGAAGGTGTAGGACCAGTCAATTTGAAGATTGGCTCACCGTGGCAAAGTGTCCTGGTTTTGGGTGAAATTTCAGTTGAGAAATTGGGTTCTGTTGGTGGGGATTAGGGCAAATTGACATTGGGGATCAACTGCTCTAAGTATGGAGTAGGGTTTGGAACAATTTTGGCAAAGTTTCGGCAAGGTTTGTGCAAATCTCCTCCATGGCCGTGAGGGGGTCGGGTTTAAATAGAGGTGGCTGGAGAGCATCACAGGGATGGCCAAGGGTTGGGATCAGCTGCTCTGGGCATGGGAAGAACAGCCATGGTGGCCATTAGGCATGGGGCAGCTCAGCAAGGTGGAATTCCAAAGTTTGGCTTCTCCCAAGGTCTCGGCCATGGTGTTCTCCGGCAACCTGGTGGCTGGCCGGCCAGGCACTGGTCACCATCTTGTTCAGGTGGGTCAGGGCTGGGGTTTAGTGTAGGCAATTGGCAAATGCCATGTGTAAAAGGCTTGGATTAGAATGGAATGGGAGAGGGCTTATTTTTGGCTTAAATTGGTCAACCCATCCCTTTGGGCTAGGTGCACCACCCAAGGCTTGATTTAGGCTGAAGAGAAAGTGATTTGGCTCAGCATAATCGATATTGTCAAGTCACCATCCAAGCACGATTAGGCATAAGCATGGTTAAGGGGAATCATGGGAGTGGTTAATCACCTTTAGGAATTAAGGAAAGAGTCTCCTCCTTTTGCCCAAAATGGCATGGTGACATGTAAAGAGGCTCTCATGGCTTCCATGTGGCTCATGCATGGCTTCATGACTCATCTTTGGCTTGGGAAAAGTTAAGTCAATTTCATGGAAATGGATTTAAGAAAATTTTGGTATTTTGATGGGAATTTGTATGGGGGTTAATTTGGAATGGATTCATGATGAGTTTGGAAACTTAGGGATTGATTTAATTGAAAATATGGTGTAGAGCAATTGTCATATGGGTTTTGGATTGATTTTGGCCCTTTGGATTTTGGTGGAGATGGGCTTTAGGAAGGTTTCATGTAAGTGGGCTTTTAAGTTTCAAAATGAATTCATGGATGGGAATTTTGTAAAAGTTTGGGCCAAATAATTGTTGGGTTTGGTTTATGGATATGTCATGAGTGATTTGGAACAAATTTGAAGTATTTTGGGCTTGAATTGGATTGGATTTGGACCTCTTTGGTAAATGGGCCAATGTAGGTCAAATTGGGCTAACTTGGGCCAATGTTGGGCTAGGGTTCAAATTGATGTAAAATTAATGTTGGGAAATGTTTATGGGAATGTTTCAAAGAGGTTTTGAGTTTGGTTGGGTTTTGATTTTGGGGTTTGGACTTATTTAGGTTAGGTTTGGGTTTAGGTCAAAATTGGGCTTTTTGTCTTTGGGTTGAATTTGAGTGGGGTTTGAGTCTAAATTTTGGGTAAATCATGTTAGTGTTTTGTTTGTGGGGATGTTAGGGAAGGTTTAGAAAAGGTTTGGGGTTAATTGGAGTTGAATTGGGTTAGTTTGGGTTAGGTTTGGGTCATAGGTCCAAATTGGGCTTTAAGGCCAAAAGTGAAATTGGATCCAAATGTCAATCAAATTGGACTTGGATTTGGTCTAGATTGGTGTTGGGAATGTTGAATTGAAGTTTAGAATTGAATGGGACCTGAATTTGGGTCAATTGGGTAGGTTTGGTATGACATTTGGTTCACTTAGGGTTAAAATGGGTCAAATTGGGGCTTTTGACAAAAGTAGGGTAAATTGACAAAATTGGCCTATGGTGTAGTTGAAAAAAATGAAATTGGGAATATTTGGGATTTTCTGGAATTTTTGGATTTTTGGGTCAAGAGGGGTATTTTGGGTATTTGGAGGGTATTGGGAGGTATTTTTGGAATTTTTGGTATTTTTGGGTATGGATGATCAATTTGAGTAATGTGGGAATGTTTGGGATTGGTTTTGAGGAATTTTGGGTGATTTGGCAATTTTGGAGGATTTCAAGGGTTTTGGGTAGGCTAGGCGGGTGTAGGGTCCCGGGGGTCAAAAATTGAAAATTTGGAAAATTGAAGATTGGGTAAATGTGAATGGAATGAAATCATTTTGGTTGAGCCATGAAGCCATATCAAGCCCACATGAGCCATGAAGGGACTCATTTGAGGCATTCACTATGTTGTTCCTAACCCTCTTAGCCAAGGGCTTAGGGGTTATGGACCATCCATGTGAATCACCTTTATGGGTCAGGAGGTCAAGTTAGGTATGGGTGTGCTTCTAGGATGTGTGTGAAAGTGTAGTGTATAAATGTAGTGTATGTGTAAGTCAGCCCCTTACCAGACCAGGCCACCCAGGGTAGTCCTAAGGCCAAAGAGCCCTATAAGAACTCATCCTTTAAACTTCCACATTTGATTTCAACCCTCTAGGTGATTAGGGGTCTATAGCCAAGTTTGTGGAGTTTGCAGGGAGTTAAGAAGTGGTTTAAAATTCTAGGTGGTGGGTCCCAATTCTAATCCTCTAAGACAGTCAAAGGAAAAGCCTAAGGCTAGATCCTAAGTACTATAGAGAGAAGAGAAGACCTCATAAAAAATGAGGTCAACAATAAGCAGTTGCAATTCTATGTTTAATTCTGAATTTTTCCAACAATGATTGAATTCTTATATTTCTGAAATGACTTCCCCCATCTGTGATAATTATCCTGGGCATTCCAAATCCTGTAAAAATCATTTTCTTTAAAAATTTTGAAACACTTTTGAAATCACAGTTAGGTAAAGTTACAGCTTCGATCCACTTTGAAACATAATCAACTGCTAATAAAATATATTTTTTTACAGATGATGGTACGAAAGGTCCTATAAAGTCTAAACCTCATACATTGAAAATTTCGATTTCTAATATAAAGTTTAAAGGCATTTCATCTTTTCTGGATATATTTCCCACTCTTTGACATCGATCATAAGTTTTCACATAATGTCCAACATCTTTAAATAAAGTAGGCCAATAAAATCCAGAATTCAAAATTTTAAATACAGTTTTATCTACTCCAAATTGTTCTCCAAATTCATAATCATGACATTTTTTAAAAATTCCAAAAGTTTCTTCATAAGGTACACATCTTCGAATCACAGAATCTCTTCCCATTTAAAATAAATGAGGATCTTGCCAAATATATGATTTACAATCATTCATGAATTTCTTAATGTATTTGTTATTTATCCCATGAGGTAAAATATTGCTAACCAAATAGTTAACTATATCTGCATACCAAGACATTTGTAATTCTTGAATGACATATAATTTTTCATCCGGAAATTTCTCATTTATATTTTCTTCATAAATCTTCTCGTTGTTATTTTTGATTCTTGATAAATGATCAGCAATTTGGTTGTCTGTTCCTTTTCTGTTCACAATTTCAAAATCAAATTCTTTTAAAAGTACAAACCATCTGATCAATTTAGGATTAGCATCCTTTTTAAACATTAAATACTTAATAGCAGAATGATCAGTATGTACGATACATTTTGTTCCAAGAAGATATGGTCTAATTTTATCAAAGGCATATACTATTGCTAAAAGCTCTTTTTCAGTAGTAGTGTAATTTATTTGAGTTTTTTTAAGAGTTTTGCTAGCATAGTATATAACTTTGAAAATTTTCTCATATTTTTGTCCAAATACAGCTCTGATTGCATAATCACTTGCATCACACATTAATTCAAAAGGTTTATTCCAATCAGGTGCAACAATGCAGGTGCAATGATTAATTTTTCTTTCAGAATATTGAACGCATTTAGACAATCTTCATTAAATTTAAATTTAGCTTCTTTTTCCAATAAATGGCAAAGAAGTTTAGCAATTTTAGAAAAATCATTTATATATCTCCTATAAAATCCAGCATGACCCATAAAACTTCTCACATCAGTAACGGTATTAGGTTGTTGAAGTTCAGTAATAATTTTCACTTTTGCCTGAATAACTTACATCCTTATTTGTGAAACTTTATGGCCAAGTACAATTCCTTCTGTGACCATAAACTGACATTTTTCCTAGTTTTGAACTAAATTTATTTTTTTACATCTCTTCAAAACTTTCGTTATATTTTCCAAGCAAGATTCAAAAGAAGTTCCATAAATTGAAAAATCGTCCATAAATACTTCAATTCTTTTATCAATCAAATCACAAAATATTGACAGCATACATCTTTGAAAAGTTGCATGTGCATTGCATAAACCGAAAGGCATTCTTCTAAAGGCAAATATTCCATAGGGACTTGTAAATGTTGTCTTTTCTTGATCCTCAGGAGCAACGGGTAATTGATGATAACCAGAATATCTGTCTAGAAAATAGAAATATGAGTGTACAGCTAGTTTATCCAGCATTTGATCCAAGAAAGGTAAAAGAAAATGATCCTTTCTACTCGGGTTGTTTAATTTTCGATAGTGAATGCAAATATGCCATCCAGTAACTTGTCTTATTGGAATTAATTCATTTTTTTCATTAACAATGACAGTTACTCCTCCTTTCTTCGGAATACAATGAATATGACTCACCCATTGGCTTTCCGAAATAGGATAAATAATTCCAGCATCTAACCATTTCAAAATCTTTTTCTTAACAACCTCTTTCATAATTGGGCTTAATCTTCTTTGAGGTTCAATAGTGGGTTTACAATTTTCTTCCATTAAAATCCTATTCATACAGATTGAAGGGCTTATTCCTTTTATATCTGCAATAGTCCAACTAAAAGTTTTCTTACAATTCTTCAGAACTCCTATTAATTTTTCCTCTTGATCTTTGCTTAATTCTGAAGATATAATTACAGGTAAAGTTAATGAATTTCTAAGAAAAGCATAATTTAAATGTGCAGGTAACATTTTTAATTCAAGTTTAGGGCTTTTTCAATTGAGGGTAAAATTATATCATTTGTAGTTGTGTCTAAAATATCCCAATTTTCATGAATATAATGAGTTTCTTCAGAAAAATTTTCTATTTCTTCATTTAATGACTCATTATATAACATAAATTCTTTATCTTTATCATAAAAAATGACCTTACATTTTTCTTGATAATGCTTTTCAATTATATAATCAAAAATATCCATCCGAAAGCATTTTTCTTTATCAGGATACCTCACTGATTTCAGAACATTAAATGTTATCTCTTGATCATTAACTCTCATCATTAATTCTCGTTTTTGCATATCAATCATAGCTTGTCCGGTAGCTAGAAAAGGTCTCCTTAAAATAATAGATATTTCTTTGTCTTCTTCCATATCTAGAACAATGAAATCCACAAAGAAGATAAATTCATCTACCTTAACAAGAACATCCTCTATAACTCTTTTAGGATAAGTGATCGATCGATCAGCTAACTGAAGAGTTACAGTGGTAGGAGAAATCTCTCATAAATCTAACCTTCGAAAAATTGAAAATGGCATGAGATTAATACTAGCTCCTAAATCACATAAGGCTTTTCCACAAAAATTTTCTCCAATAGCACATGGTATAGTGAAACTTCCAGGATCTTTAAGTTTCTGAGGTAATTTCTTCTGAATTATTGCACTACATTCTTCACTTAATGTAACAATTTCATAAGCTTCAAATTTTCTCTTCTTGCTTAAAATATCCTTCATAAATTTTACATAGCTTGGCATTTGATCCAACGCTTCAGCAAAAGGAATGTTTATGGTATGTTTCTTAAAAATTTCAAAGAACTTATAAAATTGATGGTCAAGCTTTTGCTGTTTTAGCCTTTGAGGAAAAGGTGGTAGTGGTCTTTCAACTTCCACTTCAATAGGTACTACAGTCTGATCATTATTTGGAGAAAGGGTATCTTTAGGTTTCTCAATCTCTTCAACTTCTTTCTCTTTTTCAATCTCATTCTGTGTTTTCTCTTTTAATTCCTTTCCACTTCTGAGTTGTACAGCTTTTACTTGTTCATGTTCTTTTCCAGATTCTTTAAGATTAATTTCGACATTGCTAGGCAGTGTTCCTTGAGGTCTTTAATTAATGAAATTAGCGATTTGACCCATATTATTCTCAATATTACAAATTGTAGTGTTTTGACTTTGTAGCTGATTACTTAGTAGCAAGATCAATTCTTATACAGACAACTTTTTCTACTGATTGTTGTAACTAGGAGGATAGGTTGGTCTATAGTTTGAATTTCCTTGATTGTTCCAATTTGGATTAACTTGATGTCCATTTCTCCAATAAAAATTAGGATGATCTTTCAAACCAGGATTATAATAATTAGAATAAGGGTTATTAGTTTTACCAGCAATAGCTTGCAAAGTTTCCATTGTTTGAGAATCATCAGAATTTGTAGAATTATCATTACTTACATGCGATATATTAATAGCAAAATTATCTAATTTCTTAGATATCGCAGCCACTTGTGAAGCTAAAATAGAAAAGTCTTCATTATCTTGAATACTGGCCATACTTTTAGGATTAACCCTTTTAGAAGGCCATTGAAAATTATTATTAGCCATTTCTTCAATTAAGGTGTAGGCTTCTTCAAATGTCTTAGCCATTAAAGAACCACTTGCAGGAGCATCAATAATAGATCTAAGTGATCCAATAAGTCCATTATAAAATGTTTGAATAATTAACCAATCTGGTAAAGCATGATGAGGACATTTTCTTAATAATTCTTTAAATCTTTCCCAAGCTTCATAAATTGTTTCTCCATCAAATTGCATAAATGAAGTAATAACATTTCTCAATTTAGCAGTTTTAGATAGAGGAAAATATTTAGCAAGGAATTTTTGTGACATATCTGTCCGTGTTTTAATAGAACAAGTTGCTAATGAATTAAGCCATATCTTTGCTTTATCTTTTAAGGAAAAAGGAAAGAGTCTAAGCCTAATAGCATCATCAGAAACACTATTATATTTAAAGGTAGCACAAAGTTCTAAAAAACTAGAAAGATGTAAACTTGGATCCTCATTAGGAGTTTCTCCAAATTGATTATTTTAACCATTTGAATAATAGAAGGTTTAAGCTCAAAAGAATTACATCTACAGCTGGCATTTGAATACTAACATGAAGTTCATTAGTTGTAGGGTTTGCATATTCCCTTAATGGTTTATAAATATTTTGTTCATTAATTTTGATTGGATTTTGATTATTGTTATGTAAGTTAGCCATTTCTTGATATTTTGAAATTTGTTTTCCTTTCTTAATTCTTTTAATTGTTCTTTCTAATTCAGAATCAAAAGGTAGTAATCCTTCAGATCCAGAACTACGCATAAAATTTAAAATATTTTTGTTTTTATTTTTTTATTATTTATATATATTTTTTATTTTTCTTTTTAATTTTTATTCTATCCTATCCCCAGTAACGAAGCCAAAAACTTGATGCGATGCGACTTTATATATGTTTTAAAATACAAGAATTTGATACCACTTTTTAGAATATTTAATTCCTGGCAAATGGTTTCAAAAACTTGATGTGCGAGGTTTACTTTTATTAATTTATATTTAGATTTTATAATAATTATTGTAAAAGTCACAATTTTAAACGCAATTATACGTATCGTTCAAGTATTACAGGGCTCTAGAGGAGTCTTGGTTATCGATCCCACAGAGATAGTGTTTTGATAAAAAGTGAGAAATTTGAGAAATATTTTAGAATTTTTCAAATTAAAAGTAATTTATATATATAGATATATATATATTTTTTATTTTCAAATTTAATTTACTAACAAATTTTACTATAAGCAAGTAAGCAGTAAGTAGTAATAAAGTAAAGTAAGCAGTAATTAAAATTCAATGCAAGTATTAAAACGACTTTCTCCTTTTCAACTAATCCAAGATTTTTAGAATAATTATCTTTTGTGGGGAATTTAGATTTTGGTATTGTGCCAAATTGAAGCATTCCTATTCTTTACCCTTTGGTCCAGGTGCAAAGAACATTGACTAATCTATTGATTGGTTCAGGATGTTTTATTAGTAGAATGGGTTAATCTAGGCTCACACTATTAGATGTCTAAGGGTGGCTATGGTCGGCCCTACGAGTGACCCATTCCCTTTCTATAAACCAAATTATTAGAATTTAGTCTGTCACTCTAAAAACTAATTAATTTTACGCCCAATAAATAATATCTTCCTATTTATTTGCACTTCACCTTGAATAACCCGCATAAAGCCTTCGACTACATAAGGATTCATGTGATATTTACTAGTTAAGAATTTATCTCCGGGTAGGTCTCAAAATTCTTCAATAGGTTTTAAAAATTTCAATGGACAATTTAAAAAGTAAACTAAGATCAGGTATTAATATCATCACAGTGCTTTAAATATTTTAAATTTAATTTTCCAATAAAATTTAATTAATTTATTATCTTTTCATAGTTGAAAGGAGAAAGATAACTAACTACACAGAATACATTGAAATCACACAACAAAACACATTTATAAAAATTTGAACCAATGTACAAATACTTATCTGAAGTGTTCCTTCAAGTGATCCGCCGACTTCTACTTACTCCAAAGTAATGATGAAAAACTCCAATAGCAACAACACACAATAAATACTCAAAATAAACTCACTAGATACAAAGTAAAGTGGCACCCTAAGTCTGGAAGAGACTAAGTAAAACTAGTGGGGGAGAGAAGGTGTCTGGGGACTATGGGGTGCCTAAGGGGGTTGGGGTGCGATTTTTTCTGTAGAATGGACTCCTATTTATAGAGCTCTGAATTTGACCAGGGGTTGCTTAAGGTACCTCTTCAAAATATGTTCAAATTCAATGCATCTTCTAGAAGGTAACTGTCACGCCTAGGCGTCAGGATTTGGTCCCTAGGCGCCGGACTCCATGACCAGGTCTTTATCATCTCTTCACTTTGGGTCGTACCTCTTAGCGATTAAAACTGTTTCCCTACGTTCAGATGCATTGTATCACATGTCCTATGTTTGAAGAGTAACTTTCAGTCTTCTAGAAGCTTCAATAACAGCTTAACTCCGTCAAAATAACTGTCCAAAGTCGTCAAAAATCTTGTTTGCGTCTGTATCGAACTAGCACTTAGTCGCTGGATTCTGGCGCCTATGCGCCGGGCCAATAATTCCAATATTTTGCTCCATAAGCTCCATTTTTGCTTCTTTTTGCTCCTTTTTCCTTTTTTTTTCTTTCTTGGACTCTTTTTTAATCATCTACATCCAAAAACATGAAAATACCTTTCATTAAAGCATAATATCCTTAAGAATTGAATCATAAATAAGGCATAAATTTGTTATTTTTTAGGTAGATCAGTAGCTAGGCGCCAAAATCAGGCTCTTAAGCTCCACCTTCTCTATATTCTGGTGCTTAGGCACCTACTCAGGTGCCTAGGCTAAAGTTTAACTTTTACAAAAGCCAATTTTTTGCCTCCAAATTCTTTTTTTGTTTCCTTTAAACTGCAAATGCCTATAGTTAGTATACATGTGATCCACCTTAAATTTACATATTTTTAGTGTACATTTCATGATCATTTTTTGCATACATTTGATGATATTACATTTTAAAAGAAGGTATTTTGCATGTTTCTATCTTCACAAACAAGAAATGGACTTTTGGTAAAAATGAAGCAAAAATGGTGTAATTTGGGACCAAAACAAGCAAGGACGAAAACTTCGACCTTGCACTTTTTGATATGTCTTTTTATGTTTAATCTCATTCATATTTATCACACACTTTTGAATAAAATTACACACTAAAGAAAGGATTTTTTCATGTCTATCTTGTAGGTATACCAATCTGGAGTGCAACGAAGCTGAAACAAGATGAAACAGAGCAAAAAAGGAGTGAAACAAGGCGAAACGGTGGAGCTACGCGTATTACGTCTAGAAATAGGCGCTATAGCACTAATTCTTGCGCTATAGCACCTGAGACAGTTTTTGGATGGGTTTTGGGTTATCTGGGCTATTTTAGGTTGTTTTGGAAGCTTCTAAACAACATGCACGCCCCAAGGAGTGATTCAAAGTATCTTGACACTTTGAAAAGCTTTTTGATGAAGGGATGTGTCTTTGGGAGTAAAGGGGTGTGTCTTTTAAAAAAAGAAGTGTTTGGCTTCTCTTTAATTAGAGAGGCTTGGTGCCTCTCATGGGAAGAGATTACAGAAGTAATTAGGAAGTGTTTTAGGAGGATTTGGCGTGACTATGAAGATGTATATTTCCACATTTTCTGGAGAGATTAGTGAGGGATTTTGAGTTATATGAGCAAGGAAGTATGAGCGACGTATGGATCGACAGGAGACTTTTTTGGAGAGATTTTTCTTCTTTATTTAGAGGGAAAAAACTAAGTATTGTGTTCTTCATTTTCTTGTAATTATTGTAAAACGTTTCTAGTGGATCTCCTTTGATTTAAACAAAGTTTTCTGTTTGTTTTATTCATGCTTTATAAGTAGTTTTCCTTACTCTCTTATTCTAATATGAAGTAGTGGCATGTGTAGGAAAATTTATTTTATGGTAAAATTTTTTTTATTTTCATGTGATGAGTAATATATCTTTTGCTTAGTTGACATAACTTAAGTGGTTATACGTTATGTTAAAATCTGTTGCAAGTTAAAGTAAGACTCGAGAGAGTGGTGATCTGACAACTAAAGTGCACTTAGTTTGACCTGTTAGTTAATAAAATACTTAGGCAGTAATGCAACTTTTAAGGAAATAAAATTTAATAATCTATTTCTATTAGATGCTTCTAGGTGACTAATAGTTGCATAAGACTAACATAATACTAAGCGTACCTATACACTCGGAAGAGGGTAGGAAGAATTATGTTCCTTGTTGGCACATAATTTATTACTTAATTCTAGCAATCCTTTTATTGCTTAAGCCATCATCTTTATTTTACTTTTCTTTTGTAATAAATTTGATGCATGTTTAGGAATTTAGATTTCCTTAGATATTCTCTTATTTTATTAATGTAATGGATTTTACTTAGACTTCATTTAAATTGCAATTTAGGCCAGTTGTAATTACATTAGAATCTAAAAAGGGTGGCGTAATTCTCAACTATGTGGAACCACACTTCACTCTGGGTAGAGCCATTGTGATCACCTAAAGGAGAGTGCAAATAGATAAGGAGATAATTTTTTATGGGCATAAAATTATTGTTTCCAGGGTGACAGACTAGAATCTTTTATGAATTTAGTTTAGAGTTTAGATTGTAAGGGTCCCTAGTAGGTTCTATGGAGAGGGCTCAGTGGTAAATTTGAAAGTAAGAGTTAAGAATCTACTCAGCACTACTACACAAGTGGGTGAAAACTCTAAATTTCTATGCTAGCACCAGGTGGGGCTCCTATTTGTCACTTACAACATTATATTTTAAGCATTTTATTCCTTCACATTATCTAGGTCATTGCACGAGAAGGTTAGTTCTTAATATCTCAAAACTCTCCAATCCAATTTATCCAGATAAGTTATCATTATATGTAAGATTTTCATTTTGAAGTTGTTAGAAAAACCATTTTAGTCAACATTCCAAAAAATTAGCCTGATAGTAGTAGACTTGAATTAGCCTAAGGGATTTCTTACCTCGCTTCTCTGTGGGATTGATATTAGGTCTTAAAAGAAAACTCTTTATTACTTGAAATGATACATATACTTGTGCAGTACCCCTAGTGTGTAAACTATTTTCTAAATTTTATAATATTTTCATTTTGTATACTAGTTGCTAAACCAAAATTGGGTCAAGTTCTTTGCCATCTTTTAGAAGCTAAATTACTGCATAATTGCGAGTCTGTCGACCGTTAAAATTTTAGAAATTATTGGTCGCCGGAAAGAGTATCTCGACATTCAATTTAAAATAGATTTAATTTACTATAGATATATAATTTGGAAAAAGATTATTTTTAATTTTTAAAATATGAAATCATACTGATCTTATATTTTCAATAGTTTAAATAATCAAGCACTTCACCATAAGTCATGTATCTATCCCAAAGAATGGATACATTGTTTGGAGGTGAGGCTTGATCAAATAAACTAAAGACTTATGACATCTGTTTGGTCTACGAACCATTTATTTTGACCGATAACTTTCTATATCTAATATGAAACAACTAGATATGGTTTATATTAATCTTCCTATAAGGGCAAGCCCCTATAGTTAATTACATCTTAGATAACTGAAGTCACCTAAAAAAACTCTTGATTTAGATCAGGAAATATTGTAATCATGACTTCCAAAAGGTAGGATCTTCAAGGGTATGTGGTAATAAGAAATCCAATAGGTGAGTGGCTCAAGTTTCAGAAAAGTTATTGTAAGAGTTTAAATGAATGAAAGCTAGGGGAAGACACAGATCCAAGCAGAATCTCGGTGACTTGCCAAACTATCCTATGATTTTTCTTTGATTTGAGAAAATTATTTAGTGATGCATCCTGCTAATTTTATTATTTTGGGCTTACATTCACTTGATATTGATCATGTGAATGGTCTGGAAGATATTAGAATTTATTTCATATCGAATGGCAACCTCGGAACCTAAGACGAGTTAGAACTTATATTGCATAGGGTGCAAGGGCCTAAAGAGATATAATGAGGATTATGCTACATTAGGCAAGCTACCATGATGTACTATGGCTTATTGTTTATTTCTTAAGAGTTTTGTTGTTGAAGATGACCATGCTGCCCACTATGCATGCTCCAAGCTCCTCGACGTGGAAGGTTAGTTTA
The DNA here is from genome assembly GCA_022702705.1 of Papilionanthe hookeriana x Papilionanthe teres. Lineage (NCBI taxonomy): Eukaryota > Viridiplantae > Streptophyta > Magnoliopsida > Asparagales > Orchidaceae > Papilionanthe > Papilionanthe hookeriana x Papilionanthe teres. The sequence goes on from CM040422.1 coordinate 31,985,339, forward strand.
GAAGTGTCAAATGTAGGGGATATGGAGATGTAACATGCTTTAGAAATGTTTAAATCGAGGTGTCTTAATACCTTATTAGAGGAATATTTAAGTTGATTATAGCGACACCAGATAGGATCTCACGATTTCCTCATTCTGGCACTATTATTTTCTTTGGATTCACTTAGTCTAGATGAATTTACTAAACTCAACTTAATGAGTTCCGTACTTTCATTTAGACCATGGGAAAGCTTGTTAGCAGCTGTAGGTTGCCTCCTCCAAGAAATTCCTTATCATCCAAAGAGACATTTTAATTTAGTTACAATTGTGATTTTGGTTGTGTTTGTGATTAAATTTTGAGTTGTCTTATACTTTGATTGTTGAGGCGGTGAATTTTTTTTAATTTTGATTTGATTTAATTTCTTTTTTCCAGTTTTGTAGCTATCATAAATGTTTTGTTTTTGACATTAAGGGTGACATTAGTATTTAGGATGAAAACTTATAAGAAGGAAAAGTATAGTAGAGAAAGTGCAGGAAAAGAAGGTGTTGTAAACTATGAAAGCGTACCTGGCGAGTCTTCTCGTTCCTCTACCAAAAACTTTAGTATCTTTTGCAGTAAACATTTATAATTTGCAGGAAAGTAAAGCATATAGATAGGTTCGTCACAAGCCTACCAAATCTTATGTCATAACTTGGTGGATTTCAAATGTATAGTTGATTTCTCAAGCAAGACATAATAAGCTTAATTGTCCTTCAAGAATCATAAAGATTAGCCAAAGGTCCAGGAATTGGGCCCTGAACACCCTCACCATCTCTTGAAAATTCTTGAGTTCCTTCAACATTATTATGTTGTATGATGACTCATCCCTATCATACCCTTATGCTAAATGAATATTGATGTTTCAAGTATCCCTAAGAATAGGGTAACTATCACATTTCGTTTAGTAAATTTTATAAGTGAAGCTCCCTTAAGGGGCAAGTTTGTTCATTATAAGACGTAGCCTATTTTGACTTAGGAGTGGACGTGTAGTGTTTAAAAATTATTTAAAGTTATCTAAGTTATTCTTCTAAACCTCATTAATCATATTTGATGAAGCCTAGCTCACTACCAAGCCCTTAAGACTTTAGTGGGTATTACAATTTTGAGAAAATGTTAACTTATGTGTTCATGATTCTTAATCCTTATCAAATTATTAAAATTATCATTAAACACCAACTAGAGGTATTAGATTGATTGGTTATTAATTTCCAAACTCAAACCCCTAACTTTAAGGATCATTTAATTTTTATTATCTTCCAAATTAAAATAATTATGGAGATTGTCAATTTATCTTTTAATGTGACAAAGTTGGGATTGATTTCTACCACTTACCCCTTTATGATTTATTCATTTAATAATGTTAATTAAAATAATTCTTTTCCCATTTCCCATTTTATTTAAGCCTAAATATTGATTAAGGCTAAATTCTTAAAAATTATAAACACTTCATAATTCATTAAATGCAATTGACTTTGAAAATCCTATAGTATTTTATTCATGGGTCAATTAAAATATCAGAAAAGAAAACGTGATTTTTCAAATTTTAATTTAATTTATATAATTATTTTAATAGAAAATTAGGATTTTCAAAGATAATTCAATAACTTAGTCAAAACAAAATATTTATTCATAAGAAAATTACTGGAGGACAACCTAGAAAAGTGGAACACTTGGACTAATTTTCATGATTTTCTTAATTTCATTTTAATTAATAAAATTATTGTAAGTTCTAGAATATTAATTAAATTTAAAATATTATTTGTGTTAAAAATTAAGTTTAGTCTTTTTCATAAATATCTCTGAGGTTTAGAAAACTAAAGAAACAAATTTTATATTTATTTATTTATATTTTAATTGTTAGAATTTTTTTTGTACAAAATTAGGGAAAATCCATTTTAAACTTAAAAATTAATATTAACCCCTTTTAAAATTATTATCTTTATTTAGAAAATTAGAAAAATTATCTCAATTGCTACTAAATAATCAAGAGACAATTTGGAACATTTCCATAAATTTTATTAATTTTATGATTTTTGTAAATTTTTAATTATTTTAAATATTAAAATAACAAAAATAGCTTTAAAGATGCAAATTTTGTTATAATTCAAATTTTAATTTTATTTAATTTCTCTGGTCGTAAGGAACTCCTAAAATCAATTTTATAAATTTTAACTTATATTTCAATTATTTTACATATTTAAATTAAGTGATCAAATTAATTCTAGATAATTTAAAATTTTATATCGGAGTTCCTTTGACCCTACGCCACAGTGAGGAGTAAAAATCAAGCCATTCTCATTTATAATTAACCCAATTTAATTTTTTTTAAGTTTAGTGAGTTGATTTAAATTTGAGTGAGTTTTAATGAGTTAAACCAAATTTATATTTTTCTTATAGTCCTCTGGTCATAGGGAACCTAACAAAATAATCTTATATTTTTCTGATGAATGTAATTTTTATAATTTGTAACTCAAAAGAGACACAATAAACTTGAAAAATCGGGATCTTCTCATGGAAATCAACCGTGACTTTGGAAAAATTAGGGAAAATCCCTCATAATAGAAAGAACAAATGTCTAAATTTCATGTCATGGTGAAATATGTATTCTCATGGAGAATCAAAGGACTAAATACTGTATTTAATTAGTTAAAAATCAATCATGCATCAAATAGACTTGAAACCAATTCCACTTTGTTCTCCTTTGTTCACTGAGTAAAATTATTTTTCTGATTTTTCTACACCATATTATGGATTTTAAAGTTAGTCTAAATTTAATAATTCAAAAATCCCCTATTTTTCTACTTATCTAGCGCAGCGCCAAGCAAACCCATGGTGCGTCGAAGCGCTACGCATTGCCATGGGACTAGATGACTCCATCTAACTCGCATCGACTCGTCGCATATTTTTAGGTTGAGTATTTTATTTTGAAAAGGGGTCGCCAAACAGAAATTGTCGGTGAATTTTTAATTTAATTTAAATAAATAATTTGAAAAGTAGTATTTGATTTTGAAAATAATTTTAAATTTGAAAATTTTAAGATATGAAATCAAACTGATCTCACATCCCGAATAGTTTATATAAACGAGCACCGCATCACAAACCGTGTATCTATCTCGAAGAATAGACACACTTGTTTGGTGATGGGGCTCAATTAAATAAACTAGAAGATTTGTGACATCCGTTTGGTCCGCGAACCAATTTTATAAGCTGACAAGTTCCCCGCTTAATACAAAGGAATTAGCGGTGGTTTATATTACCCGGGTTCTTAAAGTTCCCTATAAGGGCAAGCCCCTATAGTTAATTACATCTTAAATGACGGGAATCACCTAAGAAAACTCTCGATAATAATCGATAATTCGCTCTCAAGAATTTCAAAGTTTAAGTTTTCAAAGGATTGAATTTTGGCATTTCAATAGGGAATGGATCAAGTTTGGAATATTTTGTTTTGGGAATTCAAAGGAAGAAAGGTAGGAGAAATCACAGATTCGAAGCGAACTTCGATAATTTCCCAACTATCCTATTATTTGGATTGAATTTAGGAAAGTCCTAATATTTATTTAATGTTTTGATCTTGCCAATTTTAATTAATTAGGACTTATATTTGTATGATAAAATCACACAAATAGCCTTGAAGATGTGAGGGTTTATGTCGTATCGGACGACTGCCTCGGAATCCTAAAACTGGCTAGGGCTTAATTTGCAATGCAAATGCCTAAAAAAAGGTTGAGGATTTATGTTGCACTAGGCAAACTACCTCGAAGTCCTATGACTTGGTTATTTAATTCTAGGAATGTTTAGCTCATGTATATTCAAGTTTTGCTGATGACGATGGTCGTGCTGCCCACCATGCTCCGAGCTCCGTGTTGTTGCAGAGGTTTAGTTATAGAAGTCATAAATCAAGAGATGAGAAAAGTGTTTTGGTTTAGAGAAAATCTTAATTTCCAAGTTTTTTTTATATTTTTATTTAAAACAAATCTTAAAGTTGATTATAACAAAACCGGTTAAGATCCCACGGTTCCATCCTTCCGACATCGTTATTTTTATCGGATTCACTTAGTCCAGATGAATTTGCTAAACTCAATTAAATGAGTTCCACACTTTCATTTAGACCGCGGGAAATCCCGTTAGCAACACGTAGGTTACATCATCCGAGGTATTCCCGATCATCCAACAAGACGTTTTAATTTAGTTATAATTGTAGTTTTGTGTTCTGTTTGTGATTAAATTTTGAGTTGTTTTATATTTTGAAATGTTGTGGCGGTGAATTTTATCTTGCAATGACTTTTAATTTAGTTTTGGTTTCAGTTTTAGGGACTACCCTAAAGGTGTGGGTTTTCATGCAACAGTTGTTTATCATGCAAGAAAAATAAGTGCGATGCGATTAAATAAATTGCAATAAGGTAAATTGTAATAAAATAAAAGCGTACCTGGAGGGTTTTCCCGTCATCCCAAGCTACACTTAAAACACAATTAGAATATTTAAGCAAGTTCCTAGGTAAAGCTAAGGGAAGGGTTATGGTTTTCTACCAAGTTCCTAATCCTATAGCTTAGTCATTTCCTATGACGTCTAGGTTCTTGTGTTCGGTTCGAGGATGATTTTCTTCATCAAAGAACAATTAAGTTCAATTGTTCTTATAAATATCCTATCATATTGAGGAAGTGCTTAAGAAAAATCTTAAACATCTTTTCAATACTCGCTAGGATTGTTTTAAGTCCAAATGGATTTAATCAATCGAGTGAAGTAATCGTCCGAGGTTTAGTTAAGTTTTGTTGTTATCTTACTCGATGAACTAGGACATTTGAATATCCTATGAGTGAAGTATCACTTCATTTAACGTTCTGTTTAGGAGTTATGATAACAAAAGCTTTCGAGGGCAAATTGATGTTCAAATGGTTTATGATTTAATTTAACTTTAATTTAATTTAATTTGGTTTAGTTTTAATTTTAATTTAATTTAATTTGATTTTACTTTTAACTTGATTCTGTTATTTAATTTAATTTAAATTCAATTTAGTTTGATTTGATATGCTTTAATTTAATTTAATTTAATTTAATTTAATTTACTTTGATTTAATTTAATTTAATTTAATTTAATTTAACTTAATTTTATTTAATTTAATTTGATTTAATTTAATTTAATTTAAATTTGATTTAAATTTAATTTTATTTAATTTTATTTTTATTTTTTATTTTTAATTTTGAAGATGATTTAATTTAAAGTATTAATTTAATTGAAATTTTAAAAGGGTTTAATTTAAATAATTTAACTTTAATTTAATTTAATGATTAAGTCTTTTAGCATTTTAAATCTTAAATTTGAATTATCATTTTAATTAGAAATTAAATATTATTGAGATGATTAATTTAGGGATTCTTAAATTAAAGAACAAATCTCTTCCTAATAATATCCCTATTTTAATAATCCCATTTTTATTATTCTTCCAAATTTAATCAATTATTTAATTAAGGTTTATTTTAATTATTTTTAAATTTTTTAATGGGTTTCTACCCTTTAATTATTTAAATTTCAATCATTCAAATCAGATTAGGATCAAATATTTTACTCTTTAATTTTATTAAGCCTAAAGTTTTAATTAAAAATTAAAATTTTTAATTACCATTTTGCCCCTTCAAGCTTAATAATTTCATAACTCACTAAATTGAGCTTAAATGAACTTGAAATTTTTATATGACTTCAATCATATGTCAATAAAGACATGAGAGGAGAAAATATGATTTTTCTGTATTTAATTTATTTATGTAATTATTTTTGGTGGAAAATAGGGATTTCCAAGGAAAATTTAATAATATGTCCAAGGGAAAGTTTCTGTCCTTAAGAAAATTATAGGACATTCCTAATGACCAGAGGACCACTTGGACCAATTTTGGTGATTTTTTTAATTATATTATTTTTATTATAATTATTTTAAATTTTGGAGTATTAATTAATTTAAAAATAAAATAAAGGTTGAAAAATGAATTTTATATTTTTCAAAAATATCTATGATATCAAGGAAATCAGAGAATCAATTTTTACAATTCTCTGATTTTTCATTGATTTATTAGAATTATTTTAGTGGAAATGCTAAAAATACATTTTTTTTAATTTTAAAATTACCTTAGGGCTTTAAAATTTAATATCTCATCAAATAGACCTAAGAAAAATATTGGGTTTGTTCCTAAGTGATTAGAATTCAAAATGTGACATTTTGGTGAATTTTATTATTTTTGTGATTTTTATTATTTTTTAATTATTAAAATATTAAAATAATGTAAAAAAATTAACTTTTTTAGAAAATTGAAATTTTAATTTTTTTAAATTCCCCTAATATCAGAGAGGATCCAAAACTAATTTGGTGAATTTTTGAAAATTATTTTGAAAGTTATGAATTTTTAAAGTTTAAATTGGCTAAATGGCTTAATCAACCCATTTAGTAGGGCTAACCAAGTCCAATTGACTTCAAATTTTTATGGTGGGTTCCTCTGATCCCAAAGGTCAGTGGAGAATTGATTTCAAGTCAATTTGATGTATGATTAACTCTAATTAATTAAGGACCTATTTTGCGTGTTTAGGCCAATTAGGGTTATTCCAAGTGAATTAATTCAAAATCTATTTTTCCTAGGGTCCTCCGGTCATGAGAAACATCACCAAATTTTTCTAAAATTTATTTCACAACATGCTAATTATTGGAATTAAAATACTCAAAACAGCAACATGAATTTGAAAAATCAATAACTTCTCATAGGGATGGCCTCTGACTTTGGAAAATTCAGGGAATGTTCCCAAATTCAGAGGCTTCAAAAGCCCTATGGTCTCATGCCATGGTGAATTTTCTATATGCATGGATAATTAAAACAATGCAGACAGTTAATAAATCATTAAAAATAAAATACTTGATGAAATTAAAGGATCTCTTTTCCACATTATTCTCCTCTGTTCACTGAGCAAGAGGGTATTTTTATTTTATTTTTCTGATTTTTCTACACAAAGTTATGCATTTTTGAAGTTTAGGGAATTAAATAAATAGAAAAATCCCTATTTTTCTATTTAAGTGACGCGGCGCCAGCTCAACCTCGGCAGCTCCGAACGCACACGCGTCGTCTTCTGATTCGGCACCGCCATCCAACTCAGCGCTCCGGGGGCCCGCTGTATCGTTCCGTCTCCTCATCCGGCGCGATCCTGGCCGTCCGTCCGCGCGTGTATGGAATGAACGGCATCCGTTCGTCATCCCCAACCGTTCTCACCCGAGAGCCGTCCACACTAAAACCTTAAGAACTCACTCATTTCTCAACAGATTTTCGTGTTCTTGTGCTCTATGGATTCGTCTTGAAGAGACGAATACATCTATACAGCGATCATGCATTGAAATTAAGGCATTCGAAATGGAGAATCTCTAGAAGCTCGGGATAAAGAGTTAAGACATACCTTTGCTCAGATAAGTGTGGCTTCAATCTGAGGGTTGTGTCACCTTCGATTGGATCCCAGCAAGCTCCAGATGAAGTCTCTTGGTCTGGTGAATCACCTAGGTATGATTTCGACCAAGCCCGATCACAAAGCTTGGAGTCTGGAACGGATGGGTGGCCTGGAGAGGGGGCTTTTGCTGGTGGACTCCTTCCCTTGGTCTGGTGAAGGTGTAGGACCAATCAATTTGAGGATTGATCCACTGTGGAGAAGTGTCCTGGTTTTGGGTGGAATTTTGGCTGAGAAATTGGGCTCGGTTGGTGGGGATTAGGGCAAATTGTCACTGGGGATCAACTGCTCTAAGTATGGAGAGTGTTCTGGAGAAATTTTGGCAGGGTTTCAGTAAGGTCTGGTTCAGCACCTCCCTTGGCCGAGAGGGGGTGGTGTTTAAATAGGAGAGGGTGGAGGGCCTCCCAGGGGGGTTTAAGGCTGGGGATCAGCTGCTTAGGTCAAGGGAAGAACAGCCATGATGGCCATTGGGCATGGGGCAGCTCAGCAAGTGGGAATTCCAAACTTTGGCTCACATGGGTTCTCTCGACTGGTGGTTTCCGGCGGTTGTGGTGGCTGGCCGGCCAGGGTCAAGTCACTGTTGTCATCAGGAGGGTTAGGGGTTGGCAATGGTGCATGCAATGGAGAGTGGCCATGTGTAGAAAGCTTCATTAAAATGGAATGGGGAAGGGGCGCTTTTAGGCTCAATTTGGTCATCCTATGGGTTTGGGTTGGGTGCACCTTTCCAAGCTCTAATTTGAGCTGAGGGAGGTCAGGTGAGTCAGCTAGATTAGTGGGGAGAAGTCACTATCCAAGCATGTTTAAGTTTAAACATAGTTTAGGGGAAGCATGAAAAGGTTTAATCACCTTTAACAGAATCCTTAAAGAGGCTCCTCCTCTTGCCATTTATGGGATGGTCACATGTCAAACTTTTCATGGCTTTACATGGGGCTTAAGGATGGCTTCATTTGGGCTTGGGTATGGCTTAGTCAATTTCATTGGAATGGATTTTAGGAATTTTGGCATTTTGATGGGAATTTGGATAAAGCCTAATTTGGAATGATTTAATCATAGGTTTCAAACTTTAGGGAATGATTTTATCAAGTGGATGATGAGAAGGAATTGTCTTGTGGGCTTTGGATGAATTTTTGGGCTTTTGGGTTTGGTGGAAGTGGGCTTTTTAAAAGGCTTCAATAGGTGGGCCTTTATATTTCAAAATGGACTTTTGGATGACGAATTTTGTGAAAAATCATGCCAAATAAATTTTGAGTTTAGTTTAGGGATGTTTCCTAAATGGTTTGGAATCAATTTGGTGTGATTTGGAGTAGAATTGGTTTGAATTTGGGCTTTTTTGGTAAAGGGGCCAAAGTGCGCTAACTTGGGCTAAGGTTGGGCTAAGGTTGAATTTGGTGTAAAATTAATATTGGGAAATGTTTATGGGAGTGTTTCAAAGAGGTTTTGGCTTTGGTTGGGTTTTGACTTTGGGGTTTTGGGCTTATTTGGGTTAGGTTAGGTTTTAGGTCAAAATTGGGCCTTCTAGCTTTGGGTTGAATTTGAGTGGGATTTGGGTCTAAATTTTGGGCAAATCATGTTAGTTTTTTGTTTTTGGGGATGCTAAGGAAGGTTTAGAAAATATTTGGGGTTAATTGGAGTTGAATTGGGTTAGTTTGGATTAGGTTTGGGTCATGGGTCCAAATTGGGCTTTAAGGACAAAAGTGAAATTGGGTTCAAATGTCAATCAAATTGGACTTAAATTTGATCTAGATTGGTGTTGGGAATGTTGAATTGAAGTTTAGAATTGAATTGGACCAGAATTTGGGTCAATTGGGTAGGTTTGGCTTGACATTGGGTTCACTCAGGGTTAAAATGGGTCAAATTGGGGGTTTTGACAAAAGTGGGGTAAATTGACAAAATTGGCCCATAGTGTAGTTGAAAAAAAATGAAATTGGGAATATTTGGGATTTTCTGAAATTTTCTAGGAATTTTCTGAATTTTTGGATTTTTGGGTCAAGAGGGGTATTTTGGGTATTTGGAGGGTATTGGGAGGTATTTTTGGAATTTTTGGTATTTTTGGCTATGGATGATCAACTTGATTGGTGAGGAAATGTTCAAGGTTAATTTTGTGGAATTTTGGGTGATTTGAAAATTTTGAAAAATTTGGGTAATTTCAAGGGCTTTGGGTAGACTAGGCGGGTGTAGGGTCCCGGGGGTCAAAAATTGAAAATTTGGAAAATGGAAGATTGGGTGAATGTAAGTGAAAGGAAATCATTTTGGTTAAGCCATGAAGCCATATCAAGCCCACATGAGCCATGAAGGGACTCATTTGAGGCATCCACTATGTTGTTCCTAACCCTCTTAGCCAAGGGCTTAGGGGTTAAGGACCATCCATGTGAATCACCTACATGAGTCAGGAGGTCAAGTTGGGTATGGGTGTGGTTTTAGGAGGTGTGTGAAAGTGTAGTGTATAAGTGTAGTGTGTGTGTAAGTCAGCCCTTCACCAGACCAGGCCACCCAGGGTAGTCCTAAGGCCAAAGAGTCCTATAGGAACTCATCCTTTAAACTTCCACATTTGGTTTCAACCCTCTAGGTGATTAGGGGTCTACAGTCAAGCTTGTGGGGTTTTCATGGAGTTAAGAAGTGGTTTGAATTTCTAAGTGGTGGGTCCCAATTCTAATCCTCTAAGATAGTCAAAGGAAAAGCCTAAGGCTAGATCCTAAGTACTATAGAGAGAAGAGAAGACCTCATAAAAATGAGGTCAGCATGACCTAGCTGGTGCTTTATGTACCGCGGCTCCATCCAACTCCATCACAGCCGTCCACTGAATACACGCGCGATCCAACGGTTCCACGTCATCGTCCCCAACTGAACTAACCTATAAACCGTCCACACTATAACCATAAAATGGCAGCCTAGACTTAACCCAATCACCTTAGGTTTGTTTCTATGGACTCATCTGACCTAGACGAACCTATCTATACAGCTAATATAACCTAAAATCAACTCGATGTGCATGGAGAATCGAAATAAGCTCGAGAGAGTGAAAGATTTTAATACCCTGGTCTGAGAGGGGAGGCCTCAATAAGATGGTTGCAGAAAGCTTCAGCGAGGTTTAACAAGCTTGCAGATAAAGTCCCTTGCTATGGTAAAATGCCTGGACTTGAATTCGACCAGAGCCGATTTCAGGTGTTGATCAAAGTCAAGTTGGAGGCTCTCCTTGATGGGGCTTGATCCCTAAATATTTACCCTTACATTTTAGATATGAAATTGTACTTTAATTATTTATAATATGAAATAATACGCAAGTATACATATCATTTATCAAGTAATAGGACTTTTTGATTAAGCCCCGAGATATCAAACCCACAGAGAAATGTCTAAAATTTTAAAGAAATAAGAAAAATAAGTTTTTACTTTTTAAAATGATTTTGTAAAGTATGTTTTAAGATATAAAGTTTTTCAAATTTATTTTTGGTATTTTCCGAATAAAAATTAAAGCAAAGAACTAAAGTTAACACAACTATAAAATAGTATGAAAGCAAACGAGAATAAAATATATTTTTCCTCTTTCAATGAATCAGTAATAATTATGGAATTTCGTTGTGGAAGTATCTAAAATGTGTTGTCCCAAATAGAAGCAATTATAGTTTTTACCCTTACTTGGTTCTATAAAGAACATTGGTTAATTTAATGATTTCAAATCTTGTAGATGGGTTAGGCAGGGAAGATACTAGATCTCACTCTAGAGTTCCCTCAATTCCCTCAACCTGCGGGCTAACATCTCATAACAAAATTTTTCACAACAAACCAAATTAGGGGGCTTTAGCCTGTCACTCTAAAGTACTCTAATTTATTCCCCATTATAAGTATATCTTCATAATTATATGCAACCAAACATATGGACTACAATTCTCATCCATATAATTGCATGTGATTATTTTCAATTGTTGATTGAGAAAATACCTCAATGGATCTTACATAATCTCCCAACCAATTTTAACATCTTAATTTACCAATCAAGAAGTAAATGAAGTGCATGGTAGTAAATCATCACAACTTCTTCCAACATTGAAATCTTATACTTCACACAACTTCCTTCTATAATTTAATTACTTCATCATTTAAAAGTAAAAAGATAAAGAAAACTACTCATGATCCATGGAGAAAACACAATCACAACTTGACTTGAAAGTAGCAATCAAAGTGAAAACACAACAAATCTTACTTTAAAACCAAACGTAAAACAAAGTTAAACGGTAATATAAAAATCCTCTTCATAAGACTCTTGAAGCTCCTTTGAAACTTTAGTTTGACAATTTTCACTAACTTCTGAAGTAAATAAAAAATCAGGATTCCTAAGTTGAATATGAGATATTGTTACGCTCTAGTCCTAAGTTTATTTGCTAGAATTTCTCCTATATTATACTATAATATTTTTTAGATGAAATTATAGGAAATTCTAATGAAACCAAAAACCACAAGTTAACATAATTTATCTTAAAGTTATAATGTTACTTAAGAACAAGTAACAGTTAAGTTTGGGGGATTTTGATGCACCAAAAATATAAAAGCTTTTTACTATATGATTTTACTTATTTTTGGTGATATTAAACCTTAAAAGGAAAGTTTTTTGTATTTTTTTTGGTTTTAGGTACAAAAATGGTGATTGGAGAAAAAGGAAGAAAAAATGGTGCAATTTGGAGCAAAAACGAGCAAGAAAATAAATTTTTGCTTGACATCTTTCGATAAGTCTTTCTATGCCTAATTTATTTTACACTTCCTATATATTTTTGAATGAAACTAAACTTGAAAGAAAGGTTGTTTTTATGCTTATTTTGTAGGGCTATCTGTTAGGAATGCAACGCAACTGAAACGGGGCGAATCGGAGCTGAAACGGAGCCAAACGGAGCAAAATGGTGGAGTTATGCAGGATGGCCGTGGGGGTGCTCAAACAGGCGCCGGCGGCGCCAAAAACCCGAGGACACAAAAAATAGGGCTTCGACAGCGCCCTATTCAGTGTCGGCGACGCTCGAGACGACTTGGATACAATATTGGGCAGTTTTTGGCCAAATACATCGAACCTAGACGCTTTTTAGAGGGTTTATTCATGCACCTCTTAGGAAATTCATCCCTACTCTATTTTAAACTGAATTTGAAGCCAAAAATGAAGAGAGGAGACTTTGTGGGAGAGATTTTCATCTTTCTTTCTAGGAGAAAAAGCCAAGTATTGTTTTCTTCAGTATCTTATGATTTAGTAAAAACTTATTTTGTGGATTTTCTTTGAAATGAAATTTTCCGTTGTGTTTTCTTCGTGCTTTGTGATGTCTTTCTCTTATTATTTCTTCTTCTATGGAAATAGTGGCATGAGAAGATTTATGTCATTGTTTTCTTTTTATTTTTCTTTGCAATGAGTGGGATTCATGTTTAGGATATTGGGATGCTTGCTAAAAGATGTTTTAATTATAAATGTGATGGTTTTTGCTTGCACTTCATTTACATTACAAAAAGGGTCCGTTGTATTGTTAAAATTTATTGTAATTGCATTGTCCCGAAAGAGTGGTGTAATTCTCAACAAAGTGGAACCACATTCAATGTCCATGAATAAGTTGTGTAGTTCATGGGGATTGAGTGCAAATAAATAGGGAAATATGGTTTCATGGGCATCGAATTGGAGGTTTCAGGGTGACAGGCTGAGATCCCCAATTTGGTCCTAAAGTTTGGTAACTAAAGCTAGGGTTAGCCTTCAGGTGAAGGGAAGTGGGAGCTCTGAAGTGAGAGCCAGTATCCTCCCAGCCTAACCATGGATTTAGGGACTAAGCCTAGGATTTTCTAATGTTCTTTATAGCGCTCTAAAGAGGGCGTACTCGTAAGAGGGTAAAGAATAGGATTGTTCTTATTTGACACATACAATATTTAATGCATCTCATTCCTAAACTTTATCCAATTCATTACATAAGAATAGTAGATTTCATTATCTCTAAATTCACCAAACCAATTTATCCAAAAAGGGTTATCTTTAGAAATAATATTTGCATTTAGGAGTAGTTATTATTCTTACATATAATCATCTGCATTTAGAAGTACTTGTTAGAAAAATCACTTATATCGACCTTCCAATCTAAAGTCTGATAATTGTAGACTAGAATTTGACTAAGAACCTCTCTCCTCGCTTCCCTGTGGGATCAATAAACAGGACTCCACTAGAGCCCTATATTACTTGATATGATACGTATACTTGTGTTTGCTGACTTTACAAAATCATTATAAATATATAAATCTAATGTCATAAATTCTTACATATAAAAAAGTTGCATCAAGTTTTTAGTGCCGTTGCCTGGGATGCTTCGGTAATAATTTTAGGAGAATTTTAGTTGAAGTAATTAGGCTTAGAATTGGAAAACTTTAGTGTCATAAAATTATTCTTGTGTCAAAAGTGTTTTGATGTATGAAAAAGTGTTGTGAAAAAACTGTTTGTGTGAAAAGTAATGTGTTTGTGAAAATGTTTTATTGTGTTGAATTTATTTTTCGTTTTAATTGTTTTATTGTTAATGTATTATTTGTCGTGTTACGTGTGCAAAACAAAGGATTTGTAGGACTTGTGCCTTATGATCCCGAGTTAGAAAAATGAAAAAAAATAGAAAAACAGAAAGGACTTGAAAAACTAGAAATGGAAATGGAAAACATTCAAATTAATAACTTGAAAAATCATCATAAATCGTTGAGGGATTATGTAAATCCTACAATAGATAAAATTCACTCAAGTATACAAAACCCTATTGTAGAAGCTGACTCGTTTGAACTAAATCCTGTGATTATCCAACTTGTGCAGAACAACCGGTTTGAGGGAACTCCTTCGGAGGATCCCTATTTACACTTATCTAGTTTTATAGAACTTTGTGCTACATTTCGCTATAATGGCATGTCAGACGGTGCTGTTAGGCTAAGACTTTTTCCTTTTTCACTAAGGGATAAGGCTAAAATGTGGTTATACTCATTAGCACATGACTCTATTAAAAATTGGGAGGAGTTAACTCAGAAATTCCTAGCTAAGTATTTTTCACCTTCAAGGACTATTCAACTTAGAAACGATATTATCTCATTTTGTCAGTATGAAGGGGAATCAATATACGAAGCCTGTGAAAGATTTAAGGAACTCCTAAGAAAGTGTCCACATCATGCTCTGCCAGATTGGTTAATCATTCAAACATTTTATAATGGGTTAGTAGGATCCCTTAGGTCCATTATTGATCCTGCCACTGGTGGTTCATTAATGTCAAAAATATTTAATGAAGCGTATGCATTAATTGAAGAAATGGCTTCAAATGAATTTCAATGGCCCTCTGCAAGGGTAAACCATAAAAATGTAGCTAGTGTTCATGACACAGATGCGATTTCAAATCTTGCATCTCAGGTTGCTGTAATATCATGGAAGGACCAATTTGGAATGAACCAACCTCAATTTACTCCTGTAAGTGAAGAAAGTTCATTAGGGCATATGATTGATTCCAACTTATTATATGAGACTTTAAATACCATAAACAACCCATATTCTAACTTTTACAAACCATGTTGGAAGAACCATCCTAATTTTAACTGAAATCATACTACTGAGGGTGGAAACCAACAATGGGAAAAAAATCATGCAAATCCTAATGGAAGTTAGAATAATCAAGGGAATACAAGCTATAGACCTTCACATCCACTAGACTCTAATAATGATCAACAAATTGAGGATAAGAAGATGTCTATAGACAAAGTGTTATTACAAATGAGAAACCAGTTGCAAAGTCAAAATGCTGCAATTAGAAACATAAATAATCAACTGGGAGAAATTGTTAATTCACTTAGCAATAGACCCAAAGGAACACTTCCTAGCAACACTGAGATCAAACCTAAAGAGAACGATAATGAACAACTATTCTTTGTTACTAGACAAACTATGATAGATGTGCAAAAAGGAGAGTTGATTATGAATATTAATGACCAAGAAGTCACTTTAGATGTGTTCAAGACTGTGAAATATCCAGCTAAAAGAAAAGATGATGATTATTTTTAGATGGATGAAACTATTTATCTAAGTAAAGACCATTTCTAAGAAATTTTTGAGAGTAAGATAACAGATGAGGTTGGATTGGATTTTCATGATGAGTTAAAAATGTTATCTAAAAAGACTATATGTATATTCAGGAGAGGCGTGAAATGATGGAAGCTGCCAAAAATAGTGAACTTATAATTCAATTTGTTGAAAAATCTCATAAACTTAAGATGTATGTACCCCATACAATTTTAAAGCCTGTCTAATTAGGGAATTCATCTACACCACCAGTTTTTATATCTTCATATTCAACTCAATTACAAGAAAAATCTGAACTGAATTATGAATAAGATAAAGTTATTGAATTAAGAGTTGGAAGAGAAATTGAGGATAAATTTCAAATGAACTTTGAGTTGAGAAAGAGGATAAGGATATTGGAAGACCATTGGAAGAAATTCCTAAGGAATTAGAAAAACCTATTTCCTCAACTAAGATAAATCCTCCATCATTTAATAATTATAAAGGGAAAGAATTGGAAGATAATTTGAATCATAAGAGTGACATATAAGAATTTGATCCTGAATCTGAATTATCTAGAGAGAATCCGATCCAAAATTTAGGAGATCTTAAATTATCTTATAGAGATCCATTTCTTATAAATTTTAAGGATGATATTAATATGCAAATTCAGAAAATTAATAGAGGAATATTGGATCTAGAAAGAAATATAAAGAACAATGATATAAATTCATCTGAAAAGGAAGAGCTGAATGAAAAATTACAATTTAGGATTTTGTAGGAATTCTTGGATCTGAAAAGGATTGGGCGATTGATCGATGATTACTTAATTGGAATTTTGATCGAGAAGGAATCATTTGTCGGTCTCGTGACATTAAAACCAAGTGCTTTATGGGAGGCAACCCATAGTTATTAGTGTGCTTTGATTTAGTGTGCTTGAGAGTCATGATTGTTAGTGTTTTATGGTGTTTGCTTTAAAGTGGATTTACTTGATCTTTATGTGTCATTATGGATTGATAAGTTTGATTGTTGATTGGTAGATATTTGAATTTTTAGTAGTTTTATTTGATCTTTGTGTCATGAGGAGGTGATTCCTTAACTTCTTATTATGGTTAGACTTGTATGTTCTCTTGTAGTAGTTGGATTTACAAGTTCACTATAACTCGGGTCTTACTCGGACTTGAGTTTTACAAGAGATATCATGAATTTGAACAATGATAGTTTCATCTCAATTTTGTTACTTCCTTTCTCTAACTTTGTTTCCATTTAATAGGAGTCATGAACCTATTTGATGAATAAAATTAGGATGATCTTACACTACGATTTATAACAATTAGAGGTGCTTAATTAAAGGGATTAGTTGATGCCTGAGATTGGTGTCCGGAAACTAATTTGTCAGGGATAATCTTATCTTTGGGATTAAAATCTATAAAATCATTTTAAAATGTACCTAATTTATTAGTGTAGTGATTCCGTTAGAAATTGGAAGTAAATAAGTGTGATGTGATGAGTTAATGGAAGAATTGACCTCATTTATCTTATGCGTGTTTACGTTTGTGTTAAAATTTTATATAATAATTAAAGAACATTTTTATATTCCCTTACTGATACCTGCTATACTAGTTAAACTTTTATTTAGCGAATTTCATCCTGGCATGATTAGTTTAGAATTACTTTCTGCTGCATATTGTTCTGTCCTAATGAATACTTGTAAATTGTTTTGATAGAAATTTGTGGTAGATAGAATTCTAAATTATTTCTTTTCCTGCTTATATTTTTTGTATTGAATGCTATATATGTAAAAAATTAAGTTTGGGGGTAGGAAGAAAAATAAAATTTTAATGTGAAAATACTTCCTTTTAGTGTAATTTTATTACAAGCATGTTTTATGTTAGATTTACTTTCTCCTACAGTCATTCTATCCTGATCATGCATGTATATGAATTTGATAGGATGTTGTAGTAGTAATTAGATTCAACCTTTACTTTTCTTCCTGCAACATTTTATGGAATTAATTGCAAAATATTTTAAAATTTAAGTTTGAGGGGAAGAAAAATTTTTAATTCGTAACTTTATTTGTCCTCAATAGACTATATTTAATTTGATATCACTTTTAAAATGACTTGTGGTATGTGGTGTTACCTTTAGGTTACTATACTTTTGATTTTGAGGAATGTTAGAAAAATAACTTAGTTGAAATCCTATGTGAAGAAACTGCTCTAGAGTTAAGATATTTTGTAGGAAATATTGGAAAAATGATTTTTCTATTTATGGTTGAAAGGAGTTGAATATTTGAAAAGCTAAAATTCTTAGATTTATATTTAATGAGAATTGAGCCTTTATTGAAAACCTTTTTCGAACTAATACTTACACTTATAAAAAGTGAGGGAAAGTTTTGAGTTTTGGATTTTAGAGAGAGGATAGTGAAATTCAAAATTATTAAAGGCCTATCCAGATATAGTAATCCTCACATAAAAAAGAGTGAAAAAAGTGGATTAAAAATGATCTTGAAAGAAAAAAAAGTGAAAAAAAGGGATTGAAAATGATCTCGAAAGAAAAGAAAATAAGTGAGGAGAAGCTTGAGGAGAAGCCTAATCAAAAATTGGTTTCACTTGAATCATTTTAAATGAAAAGACTTAAAAACAATCCTAAGCTTATTCTTATTTCAAAAGGTATTGGTTAAATTGGTATAGATAAGGTGCTTAAATTTCGTTTTTATACTTTCTATGAATATTTAGTTTGACAATTTTCAATAACTTTTGAAGTAAATAGAAAATCAGGATTCCTAAGTTGAATATGAGATATTCTTACTCTCTAGTCCTAGGTTGATTTGCTAAAATTTCACCTATGTTATACTATAATATTTCTGGGATGAAATTATAGGAAATTCTAATGAAACCCACAACCACAAGTTAACATATTTTATTTTTAAAGTTATAGTGTAACTTGAGGAAAAGTAACAAGTAAGTTTGGGGGATTTCGATGCACCAAAAATATATTTGCTTTTTAATATATGATTTTACTCATTTTTGGTGATATTACACTTTAAAAGGAAGGTATTTTGTATATTTTTTGGTTTTAGGTACAAAAATGGTGATCGGAGCAAAAGGAAGCAAAAATGGTGCAATTTGGAGCAAAAACGAGCAAGAAAACAAATTTTAGCTTAACAACTTTCGATAAGTCTTTCTATGCCTAATCTCTTTTACACTTCTTGCATATTTCTGAATGAGATTACACTTTAAAGAAATTTTATTATGCTTATTTTGTAGGGTTATTTGTTAGGAATGCAAAACAACTGAAACGGGGCGAATCAGAGTTGAAACGGAGCCAAACGGAGCAAAATGGTAGAGCTGCGCAGGATGGGCGTCGGGGCGCTCAAATCGGCATCGGCATCGCTAGAAACCAGAGGGCACAAAAAATAGGGTGCCGGAAGCGCCCTATTCAGCGCCGGCGGTGCCCGAGATGGCCTGGGTACGATATTGGGCAGTTTTTGGCCAAATACATCGAATCTGGACACTTTTTGTAGGGTTTCTTCATGCACCTCTTGGGAAATTCGTCCCTACTTTATTTTAAACCGAATTTGAAGCCAAAAATGAAGAGAGGAGATGTTAGAAAAAATGTGGAGAATGTTGAGAGATCTTAGAATAGGAGTATAAATGTAGATTTCTATCTTTTTGGAGAGATTGGTGAGGGGATTTTGAGAGATCAGTAAGGAAATGTTCTAGCATTGCATGGACTTGCGAGAGACTTTGTGGGAGAGATTTTTATCTTTCTTTCTACGGGAAAAAGCTAAGTATTGTGTGCTTCATTATCTTATGATTTTGTGAACACTTATTTTTTGGATTTTCTTTGAAATGAAATTTTCTGTTGTGTTCTCTTCATGCTTTGTGATGTCTTTCTCTTACTCTTTCTTCTTCTATGGAAATAGTGGCATGAGAAGATTATGCCATTATTTTCATTCTACTTTTCTTTGCAATGAGTAGAATTCATGTTTAGGATATTTGGATGCTTGCTAAAAGATGTTCTAATTATAAATGTGATGGTTTTTACTAGCACTTCATTTACATTACAAAAAGGTTCCGTTGTATTGTTAAAATTTGTTGTAATTACATTCTCCCAAAAATGTTGTGTAATTCTCAACAAAGTGGAACCACATTCAATGTCCATGAATGAGTTGCGTAGTTCATGGGGATTGAGTGCAAATAAATAGGGAAATATGGTTTCATGGCCGTCAAATTGGAGGTTTCAGGGTGACAGGCTAAGATCCCCAATTTTGTCCTAAAGTTTAGTAACTAAAGCTAGGGTTAGCCTTCAGGTGAAGGGAAGTGGGAGCTCTGAAGCGAGAGCCAGTATCCTCCCAGCCTAACCATGGATTTAGGGACTAAGCCTAGGATTTGCCAATGTTCTTTATATCACTCTGAATAGAGGGTACTCAGAAGAGATTAAAAAATAGGATTGATCCTATTTGACTCAAACCATATTTAATGCTTCTCATTTCTAAACTTCATCTAATTCATTACATAAGAATAGTAGATTTCATTTTCTCAAAATTCACCAAACCAATATATCCAAAAAGGGTTATCCTTAGAAGTAATATTTGCATTTAGGAGTAGTTATTATTCTTACATTTAATCATTTGCATTTAGGAGTACTTGTTAGAAAAACCACTTATATCGACCTTCCAATCTAAAGTCTGATAATTGTAGACTAGAATTTAACTAAGAAATTCTTTCCTCACTTCCCTGTGGGATCGATAAACTGGACTCTATTAGAGCCCTGTATTACTTGATACGATACGTATACATGTGTTTGAAATTGTGACTTTACAAAATCATTATAAATATATAAATATGAGGTCATAAATTCTTACATATAAAAAAGTCACATCAGCAGAGAAGATACCAGCTCTCACTCTAGAGTTCCATCTATTCCCTCCACCTAGGGGCTAACATTTCATAACAAAATTTAAAATAACAAACTAAATTAGGGGGCTTTAGCTTGTCACTCTAAAGTCCTCTAATTTTACTCCCCAATAAAGCATATCTCCCTATATAATTGCATTCAATCATATGAACTACAATTCTCACCCATATAATTTCATGTGAATCTTTCCAATTGTTGTTTGAGATAATACCGCATTGGATCTTACATATTCTCACATCAAATTTTAACATCTTAATTGGCCAAATCAAGAAGTAAATTAAGTTCAAGTAATTAAATCATCACAATTTATGCCAGCATTAAACACCTATATTTTCCACGACATACATCCATAATTTAATTACTACATCATCTAAGAAAGAAAAAGATAAACTAAACTACTCAGATTTCATGAAGAAAACACAAACAAAACTTGATATGAAAGCATAAACCATAATGAAATCACAACAATCTTACTTAAAAATGAAGTGTAAAAACAAAGCTAATACTTATCTGAAAATCCTCTCCACCAGACTCTGGAAGTTTCTTTAGAATTTTGCTTTCCACAATAGAACTCTACAAAGGTTGGCACTTAACTCTGATGACTCTAATAAAAACTTTAAACTTCAATAAAAACTAGATATAAGGATAAAAGAAAATTGGTGAGAAGAAGGCTTCACGCCAACCCTTTTTCCTTCCTTACTCTCTACTCTCTACTATAGAAAAGAAGAACTATAAAACTTAACACACTCTAATAACACAGACACACTAACAATAACCACTTCAACACGCACACACTAACAATAACCACTTCAACACACACTTACAAATTATGAGGCTTTATTTTTATAATTTTCAAATAGGTGTCTTGGTGTCTCTTCAAATCATGTTCAGATTCAATGTATCCACTAAACGATGCATCCCTTCAATCAAATTTGTCGCCCAAAGGAAGTTACCACAAAAATTTGCTTTAAACACCCCTTAAAAATGGCACTAAAATTCATTTAAATTCGATTTTTAACTGTGGTGCTTAAGCGCCGGCACTTTGGCGCTTAGGCGCTAGAGGTCAAATTTCTCAAACTTCATAATTTTTCTCCAAATTTGGTCCTTTTTTGCTCCTTTCATCATAATTAAATATTTTCATCATACCTACAAGAAAAACACAAAATACCTTCCATTAAAGTGCAATATCATCAAAAATAGGTACAAAAATGTGCATAAAAATAGTATTTATTTTAGCTGCATCAAAATCCCCCAAACTTAAAATGTTACTTATCCTCAAGTGACTCTTAACCATAAAAATTTTAACATGCAAATTATGTAAGTGAGTTTCTTTAGGAAGGTTTCAAAATTTTGTTCTAGAAATAAAATAGTCCAATTTAGAAAAAATTTTAGTAAGTAAGACCAATTTAAAGTTTAGTAAGGTCTTAAATAAAGGATAATGAAAATATAAGTTTCCATCTAATTTAGAAATACTTGTAGATATTTCAAAATTTAGGATTCAAACATTTTATTTTTCTCACTTCAAAATTTTAATTGAGAATAATTTTACTTACTATATTATAAACTTCAGTTTTAGATTTTCTCAAAACTTATATTTTAAACTTTAGGCATAGAATCAATTTTTGATTAGGCCCTTAATACCTCAAGCCTCTCCTTCCTTTTCACATACTATTTTTAACTTTTTTTTCTCTTTTTCTTTTTATATTTTTTATTTTCTTTCTCTTTTTTCTTTTTTTTCTTTTTTTTATATGGCAAGGATTACTATATCTGGATAGGCCTTTAATGATTTTGAATTCCACCCTTCCATTTAAAATAAAAGGTTCGATATGCATCTTTCACTTAAAAATCATAATAATAGTGTTGAAAATTATTTCTCAATAAAAGAAATTTAAATTTTAAAAAATAAAAGTCAAATATTCTATTTATCCAAAAATACAACATTTCTTACTAAAGATAAATTAACTTTATTTAACATTTCTTTATTAAGAACATTTTAACTTTAAATTTTTCATTATTACTATAAATTTTAACTAAATTCTTTTATTTATTTCTATATTCAAAATTTTGTTTCCCTTATATAACTTCATATACATAATTATTTTCAATCAAAAACCAATTTTATTTAAGTATTCTTGAGAGCAAATTAAATTTTAGGTTTTTAAAAAATTTAGTTCTTTAAATTCCCCCCCCCCCCCAAACTTTAATTTTTAGTTAGGATAAAAACATTTAAGCATAAGAAATGATACATGAGTGAGAATTAAAAACTAAAATAACAAGCTTGCAGAAATTTCAATATCCTAAATATGCAGGTATAACATTTTTAAAGAAAAATAGGAGTAAAGAGAAACTAAATTCAGTTTTTCATAAAATAAAAATTTCAAAAGACTTCTACAATATTGGAGGTTTTCAAAGCAAATACACACCAACTTAACATAACTAAAATCACAACAATACTAGATAATAATTGGTAGTAGTTTTGAAAAGTTTAAACATGCAATTTTTGAATAGTGGTTTTTAATAGTGTTCTAAATTTTCTAACAAATTTGGAATTAATTTATACTCTATTAAAAATATAAACACTAAATACACATTTAAATTTTTTACTACTACACACATATCACAAATTACAACATAAAACATTACTTTATCACATAAACATCTGAATATGCATAAAAAGAAATAGTCCAACTATGCTCTATACTATATCAGAGTTCATATCATAAACACATCACATAACAATTAAACATAACATCAAATATAAAAACATCAAAATAAAAACATAACTACACATAAGAAATCACAAAACAAAAAAACTAAACACAACAACTCTAATCATCATTCTCATCATCATCTTCTTCAGCCTAGTCTCTAGATGACACATCAGGTATATAAAATGGATGAGGGGGCATCTCAGCACTATGATCACCTCTAATCACTCTATCCATGTACTGCTGATAATTCTCCTCATATTCATCATGCTTAACAATATACCTTTCTATATTCTCAATCATACCATCCATATCTCTAACATGCTCTCTGGTAAGACTCACTTTTTTGTAAAATCTTCTTCAATAGTCCAGTTTGTGAATCACTAGATGATGATGCTCTAGCAGTAGTAACACGTGAAGTAGTATCAGAAGCAGTGGAAGTTCTAAATCCTCCTCTCCAGCTAAACTCTGAATGTACAGTATAAGCACCAACATTTACACTGGTAATAAATCTCAGTGGCTGAAGAACTTCCTCCCATGTTTCAAACTTAACACCTGATCGCTCACAAATCGAATGAATTAAGGATGGAAATCCCATACCTGAAGAGTAGCAGATCTGGCACAGTTCATCACATGATAAAAAATAATAGCCCTTACATTAATAGGCTTTCCTAACTGAATACAATGGTTTAGAACTGCTCTCTCCCTTGTAACTTCACTAGTATGGCTTGAAGGCAATAGTTTATATGAGATAAAGTAATGTCATGCCTTTGAATTGACATTCAACTTGGAGGCCTGAAAATTTACTCTTCTTTCATTTGTTATCTTTCATAAACCTCTTCCATCAGTCAGAAATGATATGATCTCATCTAATTCTCCTTTATTAGGATGGTAATTAGCATAAAAACAAAACAATGCAGGAGGGAAGTGGTAAAAGACATTGATTACCACAGTTGAAAAATGTAATTGTTCACCTCTAACCATCACTAAATTTTCTTCTGCTGCAGGCAAGTTTGCATAAAATTCTCTAACCATAGAAACAACAGTGACAGTAGAGAAGTAACAGTATTTTTTCCAATTTCTTATAGTAATCATTTCTTCAATAACTTCTACTACCTTAGAAAACACTCGTTCTGGAATCAATTCACGTGATGACAGTGCATCGACATATCGATCCTCTGCTCTTCACTAACAAATTTGCTGGAATCAAGTTCTTCTTTATCTTTTGATCTCTTTGACTTTGGAGCCATCTCTAAAAAAAACAGAAAAATTCACCATACATTCCAAAATTAAACTAAACTTGCTAATTTAACTTCCAAAGGTAGTTTCCACTAAATCCAAGCAATTTTTCATGCTTTTTCTCAAATTTCACCATAAATAATGATCTTAAGATTTTTCAATAATGTAGTCAAAATATATGGTGAAAATTAAAAATTTACTTAGGAGTAGTGCTCATACCTTAAGGAATTGAAATCTGACAAATCTTGTTGAAATCGACTCTTAATTAATTCAACTTAAGGATGCCCTAAATCATATTTCGCTACTTTGAGAGGTTGAGGGTGACGGGAGGTGTTAAAAAATGTCAATTTTTTGGGTTTTTAACTGAAAAAAATCAGTCTTCACGAACCGGCGCTTAAGCGTGAGCTTCGGCATTTAGCCACGAATTCTGACGCTTAAGCACCTAAGTTCCAGCGCTTAGCCGCCAGTATCCTTATTTTCACAATTAATTTAAAAATGTACTAAACCCTTTGGTTAATCACCCTAAGTCACTTTAAATAATAATTTCTCCCCTCTAAACTTTTCTACATCTCCAAAGAAAGTTAAATTTCCATCAATTCCAATCAAATTTCACACAAACACAACCTTTCATTTAATTAAAACAATCACACTCAATACATATTAAAAATTTCTATCCAAACATTTTTGATGAAATTTCCCAATACACAATAATTGAAATATATCAAAATAAAGATAATTTTACATCATCAAGATGTAACAAACACACTTATAAGTTCAATAAAACACAAACATATAACACTAGACACAAAATATTTAATACATAAAACTACAACACTAGACTATACTCAAATTAATTCCAATCTCAATTAGTTTGAATGTATCCAGAACCACCATTAGCTCCATTTGAACCATCTGGAATATAGATCTGATAAAACGGGTGATGGTTGAAAACTCTTACATCTTCTTCTTCTAACCATTTATTTTTCAGAAACATCAACTTATCTACTTCTTCCAGATGACTTATATGATTGAATTGCATTTTAAGTTTCCATCCAATATGTGCTAAATGAGCTTTAATTTTATTTACCTTTGCTTCAATTGACTCCACATTAGCTTCAATCTTAGCAATCTTTTCTGCAATACCTTGAATGCTAACTGCTAGGAATCCGTTGTATAACTGTTGCACACTTTAACTGTTAAATTTCTTCATGTTGGCTTCCTCTTCTTCTTAAGTTCACTCTCCTCAGAAAACATTTTTGCACTCAAAACACTCTTCTTAAGACTCGGGAATGGAAATAGGGACCGGGGCAAGAGTTTCTTTTAATTCAGGGTCTTTTTATAGACATGAGAAGTGCTAAAACTGACCCTAGACGTTTTAAAACTCCAAAATAACTTCTAAAACCACTTCCCCATGATTTTGGCTTCTAGAAATTCATTTATCACATTTTTCTTAACTGCGGTGCTTAAGCGTCAACCAGGCGGCGCTTAGCCGCCAATGCACATTTTTGCACAGGTCTGCCAAATGTCCAATTTTTTCATTCTGACTCTTTTAAGTCATCCTTTAATGTTAAATAAAATCCACTATAACTAAACTCTTCAAAATACTACCATATAATCATAAAAACAAACCAAAAAAAGAACACAAAGCAAATATAAAGTAAAGCACACCGATAAATATGAAGTAAAGCACACCGATAAATATGAAGCAAAGCACACCGATAAATATAGGTTGCCTCTCACAAAGCACTTAGTTTAATGTCTTCAACCTGACATACCCAAAACATATTCTGAGTGACCTAACATCAGATTTTCAATAGGTTTAAATTGATGGACTGAAAAATAAGGTTTAAGTCAACGATCATTAACTTTGAATATTTTTCCAGTCTTAGGATCTTGAATATCCACGACTCCATAAGAATAAACTTTTATCACAAAAAATGGACCCATCCATTTAGACTTATGTTTTCCAGCAAAAATTTTCAACTTGGCATTATACAAAAAAACTTTTTATCCTTGCTCATGATTTTTAGTAAGAATCTTCTGATCATGTCATAACTTCATCTTCTCTTTAGAAATCTTAGCATTTTCATAAGATTAATTCCTTATCTCTTCAAGCTCGTTTAATTGCAATAATCTCTTCTCAGCAACATCCTTTAAATTATAATTGAACTCTTTTATAGCCCAATATTCTTTATGCTCAAGTTCAACAGGTAAATGACAAGCTTTTCCAAAAATTAGCATATATGGGGATACTCCTATAGGAGTTCTATAAGCAGTCCTATAAGCCCACAACGCATAATCCAGTTTGATTGACCAATCCTTTCTGTTTGGATTAACAGTCTTTTCCAATATTCTTTTAATTTCATGATTGAATAATTCAACCAAACCACTTGTCTGCGGATGATAAGCAGTAGCAATGCGATGGTTAATATGATATTTCTTTACTAACTTCTCCATAATCGCTTTCTAAAATGACTTCCCCCATCTGTTATGATTACTCTTGGTATTACAAATATGCAAAATATGTTCTTTTTTAAAAACTTTGCAACACTTTGAGCATCACACTGAGGTAAAGAAACAACTTCAATCCATTTCGATACATAGTCTACTGCAATTAAAATATAAATCTTTCCGAAAGATGGTGTAAATGGTCCCATGAAATCTAATCCCCAAACATCAAATATTTCAACTTCCAACATATAATTGAGCGGCATCTCATTTCTTCTAGAAATATTGCCTACACGCTGACATCGATCGTAATTTTTAATATATGCATTAACATCTTTAAAAATTGTTGGCCAATAAAATCTAGATTGTAAAATTCTATAAGCAGTTTTATCAACTCCAAAATGTCTCCCATAACCAGAATTATGACATTTTTGAATAATTTCATAAGTTTCTTCTAAAGGAACACATCTTTGAAATGATCAGATCCTTTCCTTATTTATATAAAATTGGTCATCCCAAAAATAAGTTTTAGAATCAGATAAAAACTTCTTCATTTCCTAGTTTGTCAAACCATATGGTATAATATCACTTACAATAAAGTTTACGATGTCGGCATACCAAAGAATATGCCATTCATTAATAGTGAACAATTTTTCATCAGGAAAATATTCATTAATTTCTTCAGTATCACTAAAAGATTTTTCAGTTTCAAGGCTAGATAGATGATAAGCAATTTGATTATCAGCACCCTTCCTATCTACTATCTCAAAATCAAATTCTTGCAAAAGAAGAATCCATCTAATCAATCTTGATTTTGCATCTTTATTCATTAAATATTTGATAGCAGAATGATCAGTATGCACTACACATTTAGTTCCAATTAAATATGATCAAAATTTATCAAAAGAAAATACTATTGTTAATAACTCTTTCTCAGTAGTGATATAGTTAATTTGAGCTTCATTAAGATTTTTACTAGCAAAGTAAATTACTTTGAAAATTTTATCATATTTCTGACCCAAAACAACACCAATAGCATAATCACTAGCATCACACATTAATTCAAAAGTTTTTTCCCAGTTTGGTGAAATTATAATAGGTTCAGTGATTAATTTTTCATTTAATGTTTTAAAAGCTTTTAGGCATTCATCATCAAAATAAAAAATTACATCCTTTTCTAATAAACGGCATAAGGGTTTTGAAATTTTTGAAAAGTCTTTAATGTAACGTCTATAGAATCCAGCATGTCCCATAAAACTTCTAATTCCCTTTACATTCATTGGATAAGGTAAATTAGAGATAACTTGAATTTTTGCAGGATCTACCTCTAAACCTTTTTCTGATATTCTATGTACTAATACAATTCCTCATGCTATCATAAATTGGCATTTTTCCTAATTAAAGACCAAATTAGTTTCTTCACAGCATTTTAGAACTTTAGATAAATGTTCTAAACATGATTCCAATGAACTTCCAAACACTGAAAATTCATCCATAAAAACTTCAATCCCTTTTTCAATTAAATCACAGAGAATAGCCACCATAAATCTCTGAAATGTAGCAGAGGCATTGCATAAACCAAAAGGCATTCTTCTAAAAACAAACGTACCATAAGGACTGGTAAATGTTGATTTCTCTTAATCCTCGGGAGCAATTTGAATTTTGTGGTATCCAGTATATCTATTCAGAAAACAAAAGTATTTATGCCTAGCTAGTCTATCCAAAATCTGATCTATCAATGGCAGTAGAAAATGATCTTTCCTTGTAGCAAGATTTATTTTTTTATAATCAATGCATATTTACCACCCAGTAACTTGTCTTGTTGGTATAATCTTATTCTTCTCATTAACAGTGACAGTTACTCTTCCTTCCTTAGGAATACAGTGAATAGGACTAACCCATGCACTATCTGAAATAGGGTAGATAATCCCAGCATCTAACCACTTTAAATTTATTTCATAACAACATCTTTCATAATAGAATTTAATCTCCTATGAGGTTCAGCCCTAGGTTTACAATTATCTTCCATAAGGATTCTATGCATACAAATTGAAGGACTGATTCCTTTAATATCAGTTATTGTCCATCCGAAGGCTTTCTTGTACTTCTTTAAAACTTTAATCAAACTCTCTTCTTCTTTTTTAGTTAATTGAGAGGAAATTATCACTGGCAAATTTGAGGACTCACCTAGAAAAATATACTTTAAATGATCAAGAAGCATATTTAACTCAAGTTCAGGAGGTTTTTCAATTGATGGAAAGATTCATCTTTTTACAGTCATGTCCAACAATCTAAAATTTTCATGAACATAATTTAGATCTTCCTCATGAAAATCTTCAGAATTATGTAACTCCTCTTGTTGCTCATGTTCTACTTCTTCTCTTTCAGTTTTCTTTTCATAAGCTGATTTGAAATGACATTCACTCAAATACTTGATAACATCCATCCTATTACATTCATCATCTTTACCTCTTGCGGGATATTTCATAGATTTTGAAATGTTGAATGTAACAGTTTGATCATTAACTCTTATTTTTAATTACCATTTTTGTACATCTATCATTGTTCTGCCTGTGGCTAGGAAAAGTCTTCCTAAAATTATGGGTATCTCTTTATCTTCCTCCATATCCAACACAATGAAATCAATAAGAAAGATAAATTGATCCACTTTTACCGAAACATCTTCTATAACTTCATTAGGATATGTGATTGAACGATCTACTAATTGCAGAGTTACAGTAGTTGGAGTTATTTCTCCTAATCACAGTCTTTTAAATATTGATAGAGGCATAAGGTTAATGCTTGCACCCAATTCACATAAAGCTTTTCCGTAAAATCTATCTCCGATTGCACATGGAATTATGAAAATACCAGGATCTTTAAGCTTTTCAGGAAGCTTCTTCTGAATTATTGCACTGCACTCCTCACTAAGTGCAACTGTCTCATTATCTTCAATCTTCCTTTTTTTGTTGAGGATACCCTTCATAAATTTCACATAGCTTGGCATCTATTCTAAGGCTTCAACAAATGGAATATTAATTTTAAGCATCTTAAATATGTTTCTTAAATATGTCCAGGAATTTTGAAAATTGCTTATCTAATTTTTGCTGACGAAGTCTTTGAGGAAATGGAGGTGGTGGTTTTTTCCAAATCTTCCTTAAGGGGAGAAATAGGTCTTTCCAAACCTTTGAGAGCGTCCTCTTTTGGTTCTTCAATCTTTTCTTTTTCTCTACTTCAATTTGTTTTTGAACTCTACCTTCCAACTCTCTTCCACTTCTCAGTTGACTTGCTTTTACATGCTCTTTATTCTTATCTCTTGGATTTACTTCAGTATTACTTGGAATCATACCTTGGGATCTATTACTTAATGTATTGGCAATTTTTCCCAATTGATTTTCAATATTTCTTATTATAGCTCCTTGAATTTGTAATTGATTTCCCATTTGTAATACCACTTCTTCATTAGACAACTTTTTCTCCTTAAATTGTGAAGCATTGTTGTAACCTGGAGGATAGTTTGGTCTATAATTATTATTCCCTTAGTTATTCCAGTTCCTCAATGGGTTTACTTGGTTGTTCTCCTATTATTGATTAATACCACCCTGATTATTGGTATTCCAATTAAAGTTTTGATGATTCTTCTATGTTAAGTTATAATAATTAGAATAAGGGTTATTAGACTTACTTATAACATTCAAAGTTTTTGGTGAAGTATGAGAATCAACCATTTGACTTAATGAATTTTCTTCAATCATGACAATTGGCTGAGAAAAATTCATTCCAAATTGGTTTACCTTCCTTGAAATTGTAGCAACTTGATTTGCTAACATCGTAAAAGCATCATTTTCATGAATATTGGCTACGTTTTTAGGATTTAACCATTCAGAAGGCTATTGAAAATTATTAGTAGCCATTTATTCTATCAAAGCATAAGCATTAGTAAACTGCTAAGACATCAGTGATCCTCCTGCAGCAGCATCAATAATAGATCTAAGAGATCCAATTAATCCATTATAAAAGGTTTGAATTATTAACCAATCTGGTATCGAATGATGTGGACATTTCCTGTGGAGATCTTTAAATTGTTCCCATGCTTCATATATAGATTCACCTTCAATCTGACAAAAAGATGTGATATCATTTCTAAGCTTCGCAGTCTTTGATGGTGGAAAATATTTAGAAAGGAATCATTGTGCTAAATCACCCCAAGTTTTGATAGATCCAGGTGCTAACGAATTTAACCATATATTAGCTTTATCCCTTAGTGAGAAGGGAAAAATTCTAAGTCTGATAGCATCATCTAAAACACCATCATATTTAAAAGTAGCACACAACTCTAAAAATTTGGCAAGATGTAAATTAGGATCTTCAGTTGGTTCTCCCCCAAAACGATTATTAGACATCATTTGGATAATAGCAGGTTTAAGCTCAAATGGATTAGCAGCTATAGCAGGGTGTTGAATACTACCATGAAATTCATCCACTGTAAGGTTAGCATATTCTCTTAAAGGTCTAAATTCTTGATGAATGTCAACATTTTGATTTTGATGATTTGTCATTTCTTGAATATTTTTATCTTTTCAGAATTTTTAATTTTTTTGATTTTTATAATTGTTCTTTCTAATTTAGAATGGTAAGAAACAAGTCTGTCAGACCCAGAACTACGCATACAACGTTAAATAAAATAAAACAAAACACATTAACAAAAATAAAGAAAAGTAATAAAATTTAAATTTTCTTAATTTTCTTTAAATGAAATTCTAATTAACTTCCCTAGCGACGGCACCAAAAACTTGATGCTTCCTAAATATTTATGCTTATGATTTAGATATGAAATTTATGATTTATAATATGGCATTTTACATAAGTATACATATCGTTTATCAAGTAATATAGGACTTTCTGATTAAGTCCCGAGATATTGAACCCACAGGGAAATGTGTAAAAATTTAAAGAAATAAGAAAAATAATTTATTACTTTTTTTAATTGAGTTTTGTAAGTATGTTTTACGATTTTATTTTCAAAAAGTTTTTTTTGATATTTTTAATAAAAAGTTAAGTACGAAATATAATTATCAATACTCTAAACACGATATAAAAGTTGTAAGAATCAAATATATTTTTCCTTCTTCAATGAATTAGCAATAATTATGGATATTTATGTTGCGGAAGTATTTAAATGTAATGTGCCAAATAGGAGCAATTATATTCTTTACCCTTACTTGGTTCTATAAAAAAAAATTGGTTAGTTTGAAGTTTTGTAGATAGACTAAGCAGGGAAGATACCAGCTCTCACTCTAGAGTTTCCTCTATTCCCTCCACCTGGGGGCTAACATCTCATAACAAAATTTAAAATAACAAACCAAATTAGGGGGCTTTAGCCTGTCACTCTAAAGTTCTCTAATTTTACTCCTTAATAAAGCATATCTCCCTATATATTTGCATCTAATCATATGGACTATAATTCTCACCCATATAATTGCATGTGATTCTTTCCAATTGTTGTTTGGGAGAATACTGCATTGGATCTTATATAATCTCACAAAAAATTTTAACATCTTATTTGGCCAAATCAGGAAGTAAATTAAGTTCAAGGAATTAAATCATCACAATTTGTTCCAGCATTAAACACTTATACTTTCCACAACATACTTCCATAATTTAATTACTTCATCATCTAAGAAACAAAAAGATAAACTAAACTACTCAGATTTCATGAGGAAAACACAAACAAAGCTTGATATGAAAGCATAAACCATAATGAAAACACATCAATCTTACTTAAAAATGAAGTGTAAATACAAAGATAAATACATATCTGAAAATCCTCTCCACCAGACTCTAGAAGTTCCTTTGGAATTTTTCTTTCCACAATACAACTCTACAAAGGTTGGAACCCAACTCTGACAACTCTAATCAAAACTTTAAACTTCAATTAAAACTAGATATAAGGATAAAAGAAAATTGTTGAGAAGAAGGCTTTACACCAACCATTTTTCCTTTCTTACTCTCTACTCTCTACTATAGAAGAGAAGAACTCTAATAACACAAACTCACTAAAAAAACCACTTCAACACACACACACTAACAACAAGCACTTCAACACACACTTGCAAATTATGAGGCTTCATTTTTATAATTTTCCAAAAGGTACCTTGGTGTCTCTTCAAATCATGTCCAAATTCAATGTATCCACCAAAAGATGCATCCCTTCAATCAAATTTGCCGCCCAAAGGAAGTTAAGTAAGTCATCACCAAAAGTTGCTTCAAACACCCCTTGAAAATGGTGCCAAAATTCATTTAAATTTGATTTTTAAATTTGGTGCTTAAGCACCAGCACTTTAGAGCTTATGCGCCAGAGGCCAAATTTCTCAAACTTCATAATTTTGCTCCAAATTTGGTCCTTTTTTGCTCCTTTCATCATAATTAATTATATTAATCATACCTGCAAGAAAAACACAAAATATCTTCTATTAAAGTGAAATATCATCAAAAATAGGTATAAAAATATGCATAAAAACACTATATATTTTAGGTGCATCAAAATTCCCCAAACTTAAAATGTTACTTGTCCTCAAGTGACTCTTACCCATAAAAATTTTAATATGCAAATTATGTAAATGAGTTTCTTTAGGAAGGTTTCAAAATTTTGTTCTAGAAATAAAATAAAAAAAATTTTAGTGAATAAGACCAATTTAAAGTTTAGTAAGTTCTTAAATAAAGGATAATGAAAATATAAGTTTCTATCTAATTCATACTTGTAGATTTTTCAAAATATAGGATTCAAAAATTTTATTTTTCTCACTTAAAAATTTTAATTTAGAATAATTTTACTTACTATATTATGATCTTAAGTTTTAGATTTTCTCAAAACTTATATTTTAAACTTTAGGCATTTAACCAATTTTTGATTAGGCCTTAAATCCTGAAGCTTCTCCTTCCTTTTCACATACTATTTTTCACTTTTTTTCCTCTTTTCTTTTTATATTTTTTCTTTTCTTTCCTTTTTTTTCTTTTTTTTCTTTTTTTTATAAGGTAAGGATTACAATATCTTGATAGGAATTTAATGATTTTGAATTCCACCCTTCCATTTAGAATAAAAGGTCTGATATGTATCTTTCACTTAAAAATCATAATAATAGTGTCTGAAATTATTTCTCAATAAAAGAAATTTATGTTTTGAAAAATAAAAGTCAAATCTTCTATTCATCTAAAAATACAACATTTCTTACTAAAGATAGTTTAACTTTATTTAACATTTCTTTATTAAGAACATTCTAACTTTAAATTTTAACTAAATTCTTTTATTCATTTATAAATTCAAAATTTTGTTTCCCCAATATAACTTCATATACATAATTATTTTCAATCAAAAACTGATTTTATTTAAGTATTCTT
Organism: Papilionanthe hookeriana x Papilionanthe teres; assembly: GCA_022702705.1. Lineage (NCBI taxonomy): Eukaryota > Viridiplantae > Streptophyta > Magnoliopsida > Asparagales > Orchidaceae > Papilionanthe > Papilionanthe hookeriana x Papilionanthe teres. The sequence goes on from CM040422.1 coordinate 32,019,575, forward strand.
GAGAACAAATAAATTTTTTTGTTTTTGAAAAATTTAGTTTTTTAAATTCCCCCCCAAACTTTAATTTTTAGTTAGGATAAAAACATTTAAGCATAAGAAATGATACATGAGTGAGAATTAAAACTAAAATAACATGCTCGCAGGAATTTCAATATCCTAAATATGCAGGTATAATATTTTTAAAGAAAAATAGGAGTAAAAAGAAACTAAATTCTGTTTTTCATAAAATAAAAATTTCAAAAGACTTCTACAGTAGAGGTTTTCAAAGCAAATACATTTAAATTCAATTTTTAATTCGATTTTTAACTTTGTCGCTTATAAACCAAATTTCTCAAACTTAATAATTTTGCTCCAAATTTAGTCCTTTTTTGCTCCTTTCATCATACCTGCAAGAAAAGCACAAAATACCTTCCATTAAAGTGCATTCTCATCAAAAATAGGTATAAAAATGTACATAAAAATACTATATATTTTAGGTGCATCAACGCCCAACTCTGTAGACTTCGAATCCCTATTATACTCTTAATAAAAACTATAACAATTGATAATAAAAGTTGTGAAGTGGAAAGGTGTGCTCTCAAAAACTCTCTAACATAAACTTGACTCTTAACACTAATCACACCCTCCAACAACAACCCTTTTTCTGATCTTCAAGTCTTCTTTTTAAAATTTTCCAAAAGGTGCATTGGTGTCTCTTCAGAATATGTCCAGATTTAATGTATTCATAAAGAATGCATCCATTCGTTCAAATTTAAAATGAGTTTTGGCACTGATGGGAATTTAGTGAAGTTTAAAGCAAATGATGCTTCAAAAACCCCTTCAAATTTATGCAAAAATCAAATAAAATTCGTCACTTTAACTGTAGAGCCTATGCACTAGGGGTCCAGCGCTTAGCTGCCAAAGGCCAATTTTGCATACCTTTCAATTTTTTCTCCAAATTTGATCCTTTTTTGCTCATTTCATCATAATCAATAATTTTAATCATACCTACAAGAAAAATACAAAACTATCTTCCATTAAAGTACAAAATCATCAAAAATAGGTATTAAAATGTCCTTAAAAACACTATATATTTTAGTTATATTAAAATCCCCCAAACTTAAAATTTTACTTTTCCTCAAGTGACACTTAATCACATAGAAAATCTTAACATGCAAATTATGTAAATGAATTTCTTTAGGAAGGTTTCAAAATTTTGTTCTAGAAATAAAATAGTCCAAGTTAGAAAAAAATTTTAGTAAATGGGATCAACTTAAAGTTTAGAAGATTCTTAAGTAAAGGATAATGAAAAATATTAGTTCCTATCTAATTCAGAAATACTTGAAGATTTTTCAAATTTATGATTCAAACATTTCACCTTTCTCACTTAAAAATTATCATTTGGAAAAAAATTTTACTTACTATATTATAACCTTAAGCTTTAGATTTTCTTAAAACTTATATCTTAAACTTTAGGAATGGAACCAATTTTTGATTAGGTTGTAAATCCTCAAGCTTCTCCTTCCTCTTTACATACTATTTTTCTCTTTTTTTCTTTCTTTTTCTTTTTTCTTTTTCTTTTTCTTCTCTTCTTTTTTTCTCTTATTTTTTATTTATAAGGCAAGGATTACTCTATCTGGATAGGCCTTTAATGATTTTGAATTCCACCATTTGATTTAAAACAAATGTCTGATATATATCTTTCACTTAAAAATCATAATAATAGTGTTGAAAATTATTTCTCAATAAAAGAAATTTAAGCTTTGAAAAATAAAAAGTCAAATCTTATATTTATCCAAAATTACAACTTTTCTTACTGAAGATTGTTTAACTATATTTAACATTTCTTTACTAAGAAAATTTTACCTTTTAATCTTTCATCATTACTTTAAATTATAACTAAATTCTCTTACTCATTTATATATTCAAAATTTTACTTCCCTAATATAACTTAATATACGTAATTGTTTTCAATCAAAAATAAAATTATATTTAAGTATTCTTGAGAACAAAAAAAATTTAAGTTTTTAAAAGATTGTTTCTAAATTCCCTCTAAACTTTAATTTTTAGTTAGGATAAAACATTTAAGCATAAAATTGATACATTGGGAAGAATTAAAAACTAGAATAACATGCTTGCAGGAATTTTAATATTTTAAATATGCAAGTATAACAGTTTAAAAACAATGAGTAAAAAGAAATCAAAATCAGTTTTTCAGTTTTTCATAAAATAGAAATTTCAAAATTTCAAATGACTTTTACAATAGTGGAGGTTTTCAAAGCAATTACACACCAACACAAATCACAACATACTAGAAAATAAATGGCAACAAATTTTGAAAAGTTTAAACATGTTATATTAATAGTAGTTTCTAATAGTGTTCTAAACTTTTCTAATATTTATAGGAATTAAATTAGACACTACTAAAAACCTAAGCACTAGAAACACATAAAAACATTTACTACCACAAACACAACACGTATTACATCATAAAACCTCAATACAACACATAAACATCTAAATGTGTATAATAGAAATAGTCAAACTATATCTACACAATATTAGAGTATATCACATATGAAAATATTAAATAAAATCATCACAACAAATAAGAAAATCACAAAACAACATCACAAACTCAACACAACAATCCTAATCATCATCCTCATCATCATCTTCTTCATTCCAGTCTTTGGATGGCACATAAGGTATATAAAAAGGGTGAGGGGGCATCTCAGTACTGTAATCTCCTCTAATCACTCTGTCCATGTACAGCTGTTGACCTCATTTTTGATGAGGTCATCTCTTCTTCTTTTTAGTACTTAGGATCTAACCTTAGGCTTTTCCTTTGACTGTCTTAGAGGACTAGAATTGGGACCCACCACTTAGAAATTCAAACCACTTCTTAACTCCCTACAAACTCCACAAACTTGATTGTAGACCCCTAATCACCTAGAGGGTTGAGATCAAATGTGGAAGTTTAAAGGATGAGTTCCTGTAGGACTCTTTGGCCTTAGGATCGCCACTGGTGGCCCTGAGTGCAGTAAGGGGCTGACTTACACATACACTACATTTATACACTACACTTTCACACACATCCTAAAAACACACTCATACCTAACTTGACCTCCTGACTCATAAAGGTGACTCACATGGATGGTCCTTAACCCCTAAGCCCTTGGCTAAGAGGGTTAGGAACAACATAGTGTATGCCTAAAATGAGTCCCTTCATGGCTCATATAGTCTTAATATGGCTTCATGGCTCAACCAAAATGATTTTATTCCACTTAAATTTACCCAATCTTCAATTTCCCAAATCTTCAATTTCCCAAATTTTCAATTTCCCAAATTTTCAATTTTTGACCCCCGGGACCCTACACCCGCCTAGCCTACCCAAAACCCTTGAAATCACCCAAATTTTTCAAAAATCCCAAATCACCCAAAATTCCTCAAAATCATTCCCAAACATTCCCACATTACTCAAATTGATCATTCATAGCCAAAAATACCAAAAATTCCAAAAATACCTCCCAATACCCTCCAAATACCCAAAATACCCCTCTTGACCCAAAAGTCCAAAAATTCCGAAAATTCCCAGAAAATTCCGAAAAATCCCAAATATTCCCAATTTCATTTTATTCAACTACACCATGGGCCAATTTTGTCAATTTACCCTACTTTTGTCAAAACCCCCAATTGACCCATTTTAACCCTAAGTGAACCCAATGTCAAACCAAACCTACCCAATTGACCCAAATTCTGGTCCAATTCAATTCTAAACTTCAATTCAACATCCCCAACACCAATCTAGACCAAACCCAAGTCCAATTTGATTGACATTTGAATCCAATTTCACTTTTGGCCTTAAAGCCCAATTTGCACCCATGACCCAAACCTAACCCAAACTCACCCAATTCAACTCCAATCAACCCCAAATCTTTTCTAAACCTTCCTTAACATTCCCACAAACAAAACCTTAACATGATTTGCCCAAAATTTAGACCCAAACCCCACTCAAATTCAACCCAAAGCTAAAAGGCCCAATTTTGACCTAAACCCAAACCTAACCCAAATAAGCCCAAAACCCAAAATCAAAACCAAACCAAAGCCAAAACTTCTTTGAAACACTCCCATAAACATTTCCCAACATTTATTTTACATCAATTTCAACCCTAGCTCAACATTGGCCCAAGTTAGCCCAACTTGACCTATATTGGCCCATTCACCAAGGAAGCCCAAATTCAACCCAATTCAAACCCAAATCACTCCCAATTTTCCTCAAGTCACTCATGACACATCCATGAGCTAAACCCAAAATTTTTTTGGCCCAATCCTTCACAAAATTCCCATCCATAAATCTATTTTTTTAAAAAAACTGGAAGCCCTCTTACATGAAACCTTCCTAAAAGCCCAAATTTCATGCTAAAGCCCATATGACAAATTCTTCTCATCATACCCTTAATTAAAATCAATCCCTAAGTTTGAAAATTCATCATGAAGCCATTCCAAATTAAGCCCCATACAAATTCCCATCAAAATACCAAAATTTTCTTAAAATCCATTTCCATGAAATTGACTTGACTTTTCCCAAGCCAAAGGTGAGCCATGAAGCCATGCATGAGCCACATGGGAGCCATGAGAGCTATGGAATCTACTTTCCACCTCAACATACCCAAGATGGAAAGAGGAGGAGGCCCTATCCATATTCTCTTAAGGGGGATTAGCCACTTCCATGACTCTACTAAACCATGCCTGACCCTTCCCCACTGATTAAGCTGACCTAAATCACTTTCCCTTCAGCCCAAATTGGTCTTGGAAGGTGGACTTAACCCAAAACCAAGGGTTGACCCATTTAGACCCAAAACTAGCCCTTTCCCATTCCACTTTGATTCAAACCCTTTACACAAGTCCATGGCCAATTGACTGCACAAACCTCCAGCCCTGACCCACCTGGACCTGAGGGTGACCCATGTCTGCCGGCCAGCCGCCTGGGTCGCCGGAAAACACCATGGCCGAGTCCTTGGGAGGAGCTAAACTTTAGAATTCCACCTTGTTGAGCTGCTCCATGCCCAATGGCCACCATGGTTGTTCTTCCCATGCCCACAGCAGCTGATCTCAACCCTTGGCCATCCCTGTGAGGCTCTCCAGCCACCTCTATTTAAACCCGACCCCCTCACGGCCATGGAAGAGAGTTGCACAAACCTTGCCGAAACTCTGTCAAAATTTTTCCAAAACTTACTCCATACTTAGAGCAGTTGATCCCCAGTGTCAATTTGCCCTAATCCCCACCAACAGAATCCAATTTCTCAACTGAAATTTCACCCAAAACCAGGACACTTTGCCACGGTGAGCCAATCCTCAGAATCGATCGGTCCTACACCTTCACTGGACCAAAAGGAGAAGTTTCCCACTGAAAGCCCCATCTCTAGGCCACCCGGTTGTTCCGGCCTCAAAGCTTTGTGATCGAGTCGTGGTCACTTTCATAGCTAGGCGATTAACTGAGACCAGGAGACTTCATCCGGAGCTTGTCGGGATCCAATCGAAGGTGACACAAACCTCGGATTGAAGCCACACTTCTCCGAGCAAAGGTATGGCCTCACTCTTCTTCCCGAGCTTCGAACATTCTCCATTTTTATTGAATTAATTTCATGCCACATAAACCGTATGGATGTGTTCGTCTTCTCGAGACGAATCCATAAAGCATAAGAACGTTCAATTTGGTCAAGTATCGAGTGAGATCTTAGGCCTAGAAGACAGACGGTTCTCGGGCTAGGAGGCTTGGGGACGATGAACGGATGCCGTTCATTTAATACACGCGCGGACGGACGGCTAGGATCGCGCAAGATGAGGAGACGGAACGATACAGCGGGCCCCTGGAGCGCTGAGTTGGATGGCGGCGCCAAATCAGAAGGCGACGCGTGTGCGTTCGGAGCTGCCAAGGTTGACGCGGCGCCACGTGGATAAATAGAAAATTAGGGTATTTTCTTATTTATTTAATTCCCTAAACTTTAAAAATCCATAACTTTGTGTAAAAATATCAGAAAAATAACATAAAAATACCCTCTTGCTCAGTGAACAGAGGAGAATAATGTGGAAAAGAAATCATTTAATTTCATCAAGTATTTTATTTTTAATGATTTATTTCCCCTTTGCATTGTTTTAATTCTCCATGCATATATGAAATTCACCATGGCATGAGACCATAGGGCTTTTGAAGCCTCTGAATTTGGGAACATTCCCTTAATTTTCCAAAGTCAGAGGCCATCCATATGAGAAGTTATTGATTTTTTAAATTCATGTTACTGTTTTGAGTATTTTAAATCTAATAATTAGCATGTTGTGAAATAAATTCTAGGAAAATTTGGTGATGTTTCTTATGACTCGGAGGACCTCTAGGAAAAATAGGTTTTGAACTAGTTCATTTAAAATAACCCTAATTGGCTTAAACACCCAAAATAGGTCCCTAATTAATTAGAGTTAACCATACATCAAATTGACTTGAAATCAATTCTCCACTGACCTTTAGGATCAGAGGAACTTACAATAAAAAATTGAAGTCAGTTGGACTTGGTTAACCCTACTAAATGGGTTGATTAAGTCATTTAGTCAATTTGAACTTTAAAAATTCATAACTTTCAAAATGCTTTTCAAAAATTCACCAAATTAGTTTTGGAGCCTCTCTGATATCAGGGAATTTAAGAAAATTAAAATTTCAATTTTCTAAAAAGTTGATTTTTTGTATTATTTTAATATTTTAAGAATTAAAAAAATAATAAAAATCACAAAAATAATAAAATTCACCAAAATGTCACATTTTGAATTTTAAGCACTTAGGAACAAACCCCATATTTTTCTTAGGTCTATTTAATGAGATATTAAATTTTAAAGCCCTAAGATAATTTTAAAATTAAAAAATGTATTTTTTTAGCATTTTCACTAAAATAATTCTAATAAATCAAAGAAAAATCATAAAATTGTAAAAATTGATTCTCTGATTTCCTTGATATCAGAGAGATTTTTGAAAAATATAAAATTCATTTTTCAACCTTTATTTTATTTTTAAATTAATTAATACTCCAAAACTTAAAATAATTATAATAACAATAATATAATTCAAAAAATCACCAAAATTGGTCCAAGTGGTCCTCTGGTCATTAGGAATGTCCCATAATTTTCTTAAGGACAGAAACTTTCCCTTGGTCATATTATTAAATTTTCCTTGGAAATTCCTATTTTCCACCAAAAATAATTACATAAATAAATTAAATATAGAAAAATCACATTTTCTCCTCTCATGTCTTTATTGACATATGAGTGAAGTCACATAAAAATTTCAAGTTCATTTAAGCTCAATTTAGTGAGTTATGAAATTATTAAGCTTGAAGGGCAAAAATGGTAATTAAATGTTTTAACCTTTAATTAAAACTTTAGGTTTAATAAAATTAAAAAGTAAAATATTTGATCTTAATCTGATTTGGATGATTGAAATCTAAATAATTAAAGGGTAGAAACCTATTACACAATTTAAAGATAATTAAAATAAACTTTAATCAAATAATTGATTAAATTTGGAAGAATAATAAAGTTGGAATTATTAAATAGGGATATTATTAGGAAGAGATTTGTTCTTTAATTTAAAAATCCCTAAATTAATCATCTCAATAATATTTAATCTCCAATTAAAATGATAATTCAAATCTAAGTTTTAAAATATTAATGGACTTAATCATCAAAATTAAGTTAAAAGTTAAATTATTAAACTTTTCTTGAAATTTTCAATTAAATTAAAATTAAAAATAAAATTAAATTAAAGATTAAATTAAATCAAACAAATTAAATTAATTTAAATTAAATAAAATCAAATAAATTAAATTAAATTAAATTGAATAAATTAAATTAAATTGAATTAAATTTAATTAAAGTTAAATTAAATTAATTAAATAAAATTAAATTAAAAAATAAATAATTAAATTAAATTAAATTAAATTAAATTAAATTAAATTAAATTGAATTAAATCATATTAAATTAAATTAAATTAAATTAAATTAAAAAAATAAAATCAAGTTAAAATTAAAATCAATTTAAATTAAATAAATTAAATTAAAATTGAAGCTAAACCAAATCAAATTAAATTAAAGTTAAATTAAATTGAATTAAAAAATAACATCACCTAAGACATAAAGAAATTAAAAATAAAGCAACTTGAACACTATTCCAAATTTAAATTCGATAACTGAAATTAAACTAAATCACAAACCATTTGAACACCAATTTGCCCTCGAGAACTTTGGTTATCATAACTTCTAAACAGAACATTAAATGAAATGTTACTTCACTTATAGGATATTCAAATGTCCTAGTTCACTGAGCAAGATAACAAAACTTGAATTCTCGGACGATTACTTCACCTGATTAATTAAATTCATTTGGACTTAAAACAATCCTATTAGTATTGAAAAGATGTTTAAGATTCTTCTTAAGCACTTCCTCAATATGATAGGATACTTATAAGAACAATTGAACTTAATTATTCTTTGATGAAGAAAATTGTCCTCAAACCAAAACACAAGAACCTAGACGTCATAGGAAATGACTCGCTATAGGATTAGGAATTTGGTAGAAAACCATAACCCTTCCCTTAGCTTTACCTAGGAACCTGCTTAAATATTCTAACAGTGTTTTAAGTGCAGCTTGGGATGACGGGAAGACCCTCCAGGTACGCTTTTATTTTATTGCAATTTACCTTATTGTAATTTATTTAATCGCATCGCACTTACTTTTCTTGCATGATAAACAATTGTTGCATGAAAACCCACACCTTTAGGATAGTCCCTAAAACTGAAACCAAAACTAAGTTAAAAGTCATTGCAAGATAAAATTCACCGCCACAACATTTCAAAATATAAAACAACTCAAAATTTAATCACAAACAGAACACAAAACTGCAATTACAACTAAATTAAAACGTCCTGTTGGATGATCGGGAATACCTCGGATCATGTAACCTACGTGTTGCTAACGGGATTTCCCACGGTCTAAATGAAAGTGTGGAACTCATTCGATTGAGTTTAGCAAATTCATCTGGACTAAGTGAATCCGATAAAAATAACGATGTCGGAAGGATGGAACCGTGGGATCTTAACCGGTGTTGTTATAATCAACTTTAAGATTTGTTTTAAATAAAACATAAAAAATACTTAGAAATTAAAAAAAATCTCTCTAAACCAAAACACTTCTCTCATCTCCTGATTTATGACTTCTATAACTAAACCTCTGCAACAACAAGGAGCTCGGAGCATGGTGGCGACGACGGCCATCTTCATCAGCAAAACCTGAGTCTACTTCAGCAAAACTTTCTTAGAATTAAATAACCAAACCATAGGATTTCGAGGTAGTTTGCCTAGTGCAACATAAATCCTCAATCTTTTGTTAGGCATTTGCATGATCATGTCATGTAAATTAAGCCCTAACCAGTCTTAGGACTTCGAGGTAGTCGTTTCGTACGACGTAAACCCTCATATCTTCGAGGCTATTTGTGTGATCATATCATACTAATATAAGTCCTAATTAATTAAAATTGGCAAGATTGAAATATCAGATAGTATTAGGATTTTCTTAAACTCGAAGCCAAACAATAGGATAGTCGGGAAATTACCGAAGTTCGCTTCGAATCTGTGATTTCTCCTACCTTTCTTCCTTTGAATTCCCTAAATAAAATCTTCCAAATTTGATCCATTCCCTATTGAAATTTCAAAATTCAATCCCTTGAAAACTTAAACTTTGAAATTCTTGAGAGCGAAATTACCGATTATTATCGAGAGTTTTCTTAGGTGATTCCCTTCACTTAAGATGTAATTAACTATAGGGGCTTGCCCTTATAGGGAATTTTAAAGAACCCGAGTAATATAAACCCTATTTAATGCTTTCATATTAAACGGGGAATTTGTCGGCTTATAAAATTGGTTCGCGTACCAAAAGGATGTCACAAATCTTCTAGTTTATTTAATCGAGCCCCACCATCAAGCAGTGTGTCTATCCTTAGGGATAGATACACGGTTTGTGGTGCGGTGCTCGTTTATATAAACTATTTGGGATGTGAGGTCTGTTTGATTGCATATCTTAAAATCTTCAAATTTAAAATTATTTTCAAAAATCAAATACTACTTTTCAAATTATTTATTTAAATTAAATTAAAAATTCGCCGACAATTTCTGTTAGGCGACCCTTTTTCAAAAATACAACACAACCCTAAAATAAGCCGTACAACAGCTGATAATTCTTTTCATATTCATAATATTTTACAATATACATTTCAATATTTTCAATCTTACCATACATATCTCTAACATGCTCTCTGGTAAGACTCACCTTCTTTAAAATCTTATGTAATAATCCAGTTTGTGAATCTTTGGAGGATGATGCATGTGCAATAGAAGCATGAGAAGTAGAAGTAGCAGAAGCAGAAGCACTTGAAGCTCTAACAGATCCTCTTTTCCAGCCAAATACTAAATGTACAGTATAAGTGTTCACATTTACACTGGTAATGGGTTTAAGTTGTTGAAGAACCTCTTCCATGTTTCAGACTTAACACCAAACTACTCATAAAGTGAATAAATCAGAGATGGAAATCCCATACCTACAGTAGTAGCAGCTCTGGCACAGTTCAAAATTTAATAAAAGATAATAGCCTCAATATTTAAAAGCTTTCCCTACTTAATACAATGGTTCAAAACAACTCTCTCCCTTGTAACTTCACTGACATGACTTGAAGGCAGAAGATTAGATGAGATAAAATAATGTCATGCCTTTGAAGTGGCATTCAACATAGAGGCTTGAAAATTTACTGTCCTTTCATTTTTAATCTTCCACAAACCTCTTCCATCAGTAAGAAAGGTCATATTCTCATCTAACTCTCCCTTAGAAGGATGAAAGTTTGCATAAAAACAAAACATCATAGGAGGTAATCGGTAAAAAGTAGTAATTACCGCATATGAAAAATCCACTTGTTGCCCTCTAACCATCACCAAATTGTCTTCTGCTACTGGAAAGTTAGCATAGAACTCTCTCACCACAGAAACAACTACAACAGCGGAGAAGAAAAAAGATCTTTCCCAATTCCTTCTAGCAATTATCTCTTAAATTTATCCTCCTAACTTACTAAAAATTCGTTATGAAATCAATTTCCGTGATGCGAGTGCATCGACATAACGATTCTCTGCTTTAGAACTGACAAATTTGTCGGAATCAAATTTTTCTTTTCCTTTTGAGCATTTTGACTTTGGAGCCATCTCTAAAAATTCACAAAAAAATCACCATAAATTCTAAACTTAAACTAAACTTATTAACTCAACTTCAAAAGGCAAACTTCACTAAATCCAAGAAATTTCTCATTTTTTTCTCAAATTTTCACTATGATTAGTGATTTTTTGATTTGTCAATAATGTACTCAAAATACATAGTGAAAATTAAAAAATTCTTACTTAGAAGTAGTGATCATACCTTAAGGAACTCAAATCCAACAAATTTTTACAAAATCAGGTTTAAAAAGATCAAAATAGTGATGTCCTAGGCTCCTATTTCGCGAAACTAAGAGGTTGAAGGTGATGGGGGTATTAAAAATGGAAAATTTTGGGTTTTTAAATGCAGAAAATCGATTTTCGCGAACCGGCACCTATGCGCGTGGCATACAATGCTTAGCTGTGAATTCTGGCGCTTAGGCGCCAGTGCCCAAATTTTGACAATTAAGTTAATTCCATCAAAAATCCGAGTTAATCACCTTTACTCACTTCAAATAATTATTTATACCCATAAACTCTTCTAATACTCCAAAAGTACTCTTTAATTTCCAATGATTCCACACAAATTTCATACAAACACAAACTTATATTTCATTAAATATTAAAACACACTTAATACAAACTACAAATTTCTATCCAAACACCTTGGATGAACTTCTCCAAATACATAAGTTCAAAACACATGTAATTAAACACTAATTTACTTCATTGAGATGTATCAAACAAATGTAAAGTGCAACAAAGATAAACTTTAACAAAAATCATCATTTAAAACACTAAACACACATAATTAAGCCACAGGACCACACATAACTTAATTCCAATCTCCATTAGGTGGAATATATCCAGAATCACCATTAGTTCTATTTGAACCATCTCGAATGTAAATATGATAAAACAAGCAATGATTAAAACTCTTACATCTTTTTCTTCTATCCATTTGTTCCTCAGATACATCGCTCTATTTGCTTCTTCCACAGGACTCATATGACTGAATTGCATTTTGAGTTGCCATCCAATGTGTGCTACATGAGCATTAATTTCATTTACCTTTGCATCAATAGACTCCACATCAACCTCAATCTTCATAATCCTTTCTGCTATTCCTTGAATACTCACATCCAGAAATCCATTGTATAACTCTTGCGCACTATCACAAATAAACTTCCTCCTGTTGGTTCACTCATTCTTCTTAACTTCGCTTTCCCAAGAAGACATTTTTTCACTCAAAATACTCTTTCAGAAGACTCGGGAATGAAAATAAGAATTGGGGCAAGTATTTCATAAATTCAGGGCCTTTTTATAGACTTGGGAAGGCACAAAACTGAACCTAGGCGTGTTAAAACTCCTTAATAACTCCATCAATTACTCACCCATGATTTTGGTTTCTAGAACCTCATTTTTCGTATTTTTTATAACTGTGGCGCCTGTGCGCCAACAAGCGGCGCATAGCCGCCAGTTCACATTTTTTCACAGTTCTGCCAAACATCAAAATCTTCATTCTGACTCCTCTAAGTCATTAAATAAGGTCAAATAAACACCACTATAATATAAAAAACTCCAAAATGCTACCACTTTTCTCAAATTAAACCAATCAAAAGCACATAAAACAAACATAAAACAAAGCACATTGATAAATATGGGTTGCTTCCCACAAAGCGCCTGGTTTAACGTCATCAGCCTGACATACCCTTAGCTTATTCTGAGTGACCCAACATCAGATTCTTATCAGGTTTAGATTGATCGATTGAAAAGTAAGGTTTAAGTCTATGATCGTTCACTTTAAATATTTTTCTAGTCTTAGGATCTAGAATATCCACAGATCCATATGAATAAACCTTCATCACAATAAATGGGCCTATCCACCTAGACTTAAGTTTTCCAATAAAAAATCTCAATTTAGCATTATACAGTAAAACTTTTTGCCCTGGCTCATTATTTTTAGTAAGAATCTTCCGATCATGCATAACTTCATTTTTTCTTTATAAATCTTAGCATTTTCATAAGATTCATTCCTTATCTAATTAAACTCATTTAATTGCAACAATTTCTTTTCTCCAGCATCTTTCAATTTATAATTGAACTCTTTAATAACCCAATATGCTTTGTGCTCAAGTTCAATTGGTAAATGACAAGTTTTTCCAAAAAATTAGCCTATATGGGGACATTTCTATAGGAGTTCTGTAGGCAGTCTTATAGGCCCAAAAAGCATAATCTAATTTGATTGGCCAATCCTTTCTATTTGGATTAACAGTTGTTTCCAATATTCTTTTAATTTCACGATTGGATAATTCAATTAAACCACTTGTTTGTGGATGATAAGCAGTAGCAATGTAATGGTTAATATGATATTTCTTTACCAACGTTTCCATAATCGCATTTCTAAAGTGACTTCCCCCCATCAATTATGATAACTCTTGGTATTTCAAATCTGCAAAATATATTCTTATTTAAAAACTTTGCAACACATTGAGAATCACATTGAGGTAAAGCAACAGCTTGTATCAATTTAGATACATAGTCTACTTCTATCAAAATGTATGTATTTCTGAAAGATAGTATAAATGGTCCCATAAAATCTAATCCCCAAATGTCAAATATTTCAACTTCCGAGATATAATTGAGATGCATCTCATTTCTTCTAGAATATTGCCTACACGTTGACATTGATCACGATTTTTAATATAAACATTAACATTCTTAAAAATTATAGGCCAATAAAATCCAGATTGAACAATTTTATATGCAGTTTTATCAACTCCAAAATGTCCCCCATAATCAGAATTATGATATTTTTGAATAATTTCATAAGTTTCTTCTAAAGGAACACATCTTCGAATAATCAAATTCTTTCCTTGTTTATATAAAAAAGGGTAATCCCAAAAATAATTCTTAGCTTTAGATATAAATTTCTTCCTCTCCTGGTATGTCAAACCATTGGGCAAAATATCACTAACAATAAAGTTTACAATGTCGGCATACCACGAAACACACCACTCATTAACATCGAACAATTTTTCGTCAGGAAAATTTTCTTTATTTTCTTCAGCATCATAAAGAGATTTTTTAGTTTCATCTCTGGACAGATGATCAACAATTTGATTATTAGCACCCTTCCTATCTACTATCTCAAAATCAAATTCTTGCAAAAGAAGAATTCATCTAATCAATCTTGGTTTTGCATCCTTCTTCTTCATTAAATACTTAATAGCAGAATGATCAGTATGCACCACACATTTAGTTCCAATTAAATATGATCTGAATTTATCAACGGTAACTACTATAGCTAATAACTCTTTCTCAGTAGTGGTATAATTAATTTGAGCTTCATTAAGAGTTTTACTAGCATAGTAAATCACTTTGAAAATTTTATCATATTTCTGACATAAAACTGTTCTAATAGCATAATCACTAGCATCACACAATAATTCAAAAGGTTTTTCCCAATTAGGTGAAACTATAACAAGTGCAGTGATTAGTTTTTCTTTTAAAGTTTCAAAAGGTTTTAGGCAATCATCATCAAAGTTAAAAATTACATCTTTTTGCAGTAAACGGCATAAAGGCTTCGAAATTTTTGAAAAGTCTTTAATATAACACTTGTAAAATCCAACATGTCCCAGAAAACTTCTAATTTCCCTTACATTAGTTGGGCAAGGTAAATTAGAGATCACTTGAATTTTTGCAGGATCTACTTCCATACCATTTTCTGATATACGATGTCCCAAAACAATTCCTCCTGCAACCATAAATTGGCATTTCTCCCAGTTAAGAACCAAATTAGTTTCTTCACTGTGTTTCAAAACTTTAGATAGATGTTCTAAACATTTTCAAATGATATTCCAAACATTTAAAAGTCATCCATAAAACTTCAATTCTCTTTTCTACTAAATCACAGAAAATTGCCATCATACATCTTTGAAATGTAGAAGGGGCATTACATAAACCAAAAGGCATTCTTCTAAAAGAAAATGTACTATAAGGATTGGTAAATATTATTTTCTCTTGATCCTCAGGAGCAATTTGAATTTAGTGGTAACCAGTATATCCATCCAGAAAACAAAATTATTTATGCCCAGCCAGTCTATCCAACATCTGATCTAGAGAAGGAAGTGGAAAATGATCTTTCATGGTGGTAAGGTTTAATTTTCTATAATCAATGCATATTTGTCATCCTGTAACTTGTCTTACTAGTATTATTTCATTCTTTTCATTAACAGCCACAGTAACTCCACCTTTCTTAAAAACACAGTGAATAAAACCAACCCATGCACTATCTGAAATAGGGTAGATAATTCCAGCATCCAACCACTTTAAAATTTTTTTCTTAATAACTTCTTTCATGATATGATTTAATCTCCTTTGAGGATCAGGCCGAGGTTTGTAGTTATCCTCCATAAGGATTCTATGCATCCAAATTGAAGGACTGATTCCTTTAATATCAGCTATTGTCCAACCAAAGTCTTTCTTATATTTCTTTAAAATTTCAAGCAAACTCTCTTCTTCTCTTTCAGTTAATTGAGAGGAAATTATAACTGGCAAAGTTGAGGAATCATCTAAAAGGCATACTTTAAATGATTAGGAAGCATCTTTAAATCAAGTTCAGATGGTTTTTCAAGTGATGAACCAAAAGATTCATCTTTTTTAGTCATGTCCAAAAATTGAAAATTTTCATGAACATAATTTAAATTTTCCTCATGAAAATCTTCAGAATCTTGTAATTTCTCTTCTTGCTTGTGTTCCTATTCTTTACTTTCAGATTTTTCTTCATAAATTGACTTGAAATGGCATTCACTCAAATATTTGATAACATCCATCCTATAACATTCATCATCTTTACCTCTTGCAGGATATTTCATTGACCTTGAAATATTAAATATAATAGTTTGATCATTAACTCACATCGTTAATTCCCCTTTTTGAACATCTATCATCGCTCTGCCTGTAGCTAAGAAAGGTCTCCCTAAAATTATAGGTATCTCTTTATCTTCCTCCATATCCAACACAATGAAATCAACATGAAAAATAAATTGATCCACTTTCACCAAAACATCCTCTATAACTCCTTTAGGATATGTGATCGAATGATCAGCTAATTGTAAAGTTATAGTGGTAGAGGTTATTTCTCCTAATCTCAGTCTTTTGAATATAGAGAACGACATAAGGATAATGCTTGCACCAACATCACATAAAGCTTTTCCAAAAAATCTGTCTCCGATTGCACATGGAATTGTGAAACTTCCAGGATCTTTAAGTTTTTCAGAAAGCTTCTTCTGAATTATTGCACTGCACTCTTCATTAAGAGCAACAGTCTCATTATCTTCAAACTTCCTCTTTCTGTTGAGAATATCCTTCATAAATTTTACATAATTTAGCATTTGTTCTAAGACCTCAGCAAATGGAATTTTGATTGTAAGCTTCTTAAATATCTGTAAGAATTTTGAAAATTGCTTATCCAACTTTTGTTGTCGAAGTCTCTGAGGAAATGGAGGTGGTGGCTTTTCTAAATCAACTTTAGGTGGAGAAATAGGTTTTTCCAAACCTTTCGGAGCGTCCTCTTTTAGTTTTTCAATTTCTTCTTTCTCTACTTTAGCCTCTTTTTGAACTCTACCTTCCAACTCTCTTCCACTTCTCAACTGAATAGCTTGTACTTGCTCTTTAGTCTTGTCTCTTGGATTTATTTTAATATTACTAGGAAGCGTTCCTTGGGATCTATTACTTAATGAATTGGCAATCTGTCCCAATTGATTCTCAATATTTCTTGATCTTGCAATTGATTTCCCATTTGTAACACCACTTATTCAATAGACAACTTCTTCTTTTTAAATTGTAAAGTATTGTTAAAACCTTGAGGATAGGTTGGTCTATAATTATTCCCTTAGTTGTTCTAGTTTCCTAATGAGTTTACTTGGTTGTTCCCCTATTATTGATTACTACCACCCCGATTATTGGTATTCCAGTTAAAGTTTGGATGGTTTTTCTAGCCTAGGTTATAATAATTGGAATATGGGTTATTAGGCTTACTTATAACATTCAAAGTTTTTGGTGAAGTTTGAGAATCAACCATTTGGCCTAATGAATTTTCTTCAATCATGGAAGTTAGTTGAGAAAAATTAATTCCAAATTGGTATATCTTCCTTGAAATTGCAGTGACTTGATTTGCTAGCATCGAAAAAGAACCATTTTCATGAAAGTTGGCTACCTTTTTAGGATTTAACCTTTTAGAAGGCCATTGAAAATTATTAGTATCCATTTCTTCAATTAAAGCATAAGCATCAGCAAATTATTTAGACATCAATGAATCACAAGCAGCGGCATCGATAATAGATCTAAGAGATCCAACTAATCCATTATAAAAGGTCTGAATTATTAACCAATCTGGTATTGAATGATGTGGACACTTTCTCAAGAGATCTTTAAAACGTTGTCATGCTTCATATATAGATTACCCTTCAAACTGACAAAAAGATGTGATATCATTTCTGAGCTTCGCAGTCTTCGATGGTGGAAAATATTTAGCGAGGAATCTTTGTCCTAAATCACCCCAAGTTCTGATAGATCCAGGTGCTAACGAATTTAACCAAATCTTAGCTTTATCCCTCAGTGAAAAATGAAAAAGTCTAAGTCTAATAGCATCATCTGAAACACCATCGTAGCACCCAATTCTAGAAAATTGGTAAGATGTAAATTAGGATCTTCAGTTGGTGCTCCCCAACTGATTATTATATACAATTTGGGTAATAGTAGGTTTAAGTTCAAATGAATTAGTAGCTACAGCAGGGTGTTGAATACTACCATGAAGTTCATCCATTGTAGGGTTTGTATAATCTCTTAAAAGTCTAAATTCTTGATGGATTTCAACATTTTGATGATCATGATTTGCCATTTCTTGAATATTTTTATGTTTTTTTGTATTTATAATTTTTTGATTTTTCTGATCGTTCTCTCTAATTCAGAAATCATAAGGCATAAGTCCCTCAAAACCTGAACTACTCATACAAAATTAACAAAATAAAATAAAACACACTAACAAAAATAATGAAAAATAAAAACTTAATTTTTCTTGAATTTTCTTTAAATAAAATTTTAATTAATTTCCTCAGCAACGACGCCAAAAACTTGATCCCTGAATATTTAGCCTTACGTTTTAGATATGAAATTGTACATTAATTATTTATAATATGAGATACTATGCAAGTATAAGTATCATTTATCAAGTATTATAGGAATTTTTGATTAAGCCCTGAGATATCGAACCCCAGGGAAATGTCTAAAATTTTAAAGAAATAAAAAAAATAACTTTTTTACTTTTTAAAATGATTTTGTAAAGTTTGTTTTAAGATATAAAGTTTTTCAAATCTATTTTTGGTATTTTCTAAATAAAAAGTAAAGCAAACAACTAAAGTTAACACAACTATAAAATAGTATGAAAGCAAATGAGAATAAAATATATTTTTCCTCTTTCAATGAATCAGTAATAATTATGGAATTTTGTTGTGGAAGTATCTAAAATGTGTTGTGCCAAATAGAAGCAATTATATTCTTTACCCTTACTTGGTTCTATAAAGAACATTTGTTAATTTGATGATTTGAAATATTGTAGATGGTTAGGCAAGGAAGATACTTGCTCTCACTCTAGAGTTCCCTCGATTCCCTCCACCTGGGGACTAACATCTCATAACAAAATTTTTCACATCAATCCAAGTTAGGGGGCTTTAGCCTGTCACTCTAAAGTCCTCTAATTTTACTCCCCATTATAAGCATATCTTCATATTTATTTGCACCTAACCATATGGACTACAATTCTCATCCATACAATTGCATGTGATTCTTTCCAATTGTTGAATGAGACAATACCCCAATGAATCTTACATAATCTCCCAACAAATTTTAACAACTTAATTGACCAAATCAAGAAGTAAATGAAGAGTAAGGTAGTGAATCATCATAACTTCTTCCAACATTAAAATCATATACTTCACATAACTTCCTTCCATAATTTATTTACTTCATCATTTAAAAAGAAAAAGATAAAGAAAACTACTCAAAATCCATGGAGAAAACATAATCATAACTTCATTTGAAAGTAGCAATCATATTGAAAACACAACAAGTCTTACTTCAAAACCAAATGTAAAACAAAGTTAAACACTTATCTGAAAATCCTCTCTAAAAGACTCTTGAAGTTCCTTTAAAACTTTGCTTTCCCTTTACAAGACACAAAAGAGGTTGGCGCCCAACTCTGTAGACTTCGAATCTCTATTTTACTCTTAATAAACATTAGATACAATTGATAATAAAAGTGATGAAGTGGAAAGGTGTGCTCTCAATAACTCTCTAACATAAACTTGACTTTTAACACTAATCACACTCTCCAACAACAACACTTTTTTCTGATCTTCAAGTCTTTTTTTAAATTTTCCAAAAAGTGCCATGGTGTCTCTTTAAAATATGTCCAGATTCAATGTATCTATCAAGAATGTGTCCATTCGTTCAAATTTTAAATGAGTTTTGGTGCTGATGGGAAGTTAGTGATGTTTATAACAAAGGATGCTTCAAAAACCCCTTCAAATTTGTGTCAAAATCAAATAAAATTCATCACTTTAACTGTGGCGCCTACGCGCCAAGGGTCCGGCGCTTAGCCGCCAAAGGCCAATTTTGCACACCTTTCAATTTTTGCTCCAAATTTGATCATTTTTTGCTCCTTTCATCATAGTCAGTCATTTTAATCATACCTACAAGATAAACACAAAAATACCTTCCATTAAAGTGCAATATCATCAAAAATAGGTATAAAAATGTGCTTAAAAATAATATATATTTTAGGCATATCATGGCTTTTATGGGGGTTCTTCTTCGTTCAATGTGGGGATTGTGTGGGTGCAATTAATTGAAATTTGGTGCAGTGTGGAGGTGTGGCCAACTGTGTCCTGGTTTCAACTTGATTTTGAGCTCAAACAGTGGGGGCTACGACTATAAGTTGGTTGGCTTGAGCTTAGGAGTGCTGGAGGAAGCTCTAGAAGCAATTTGACAAAGTCTCTCCAAGGTAAAATGTGCATCTCTCCTTTGGTCGTGAGGCGAAGGAGTTTAAATAGACAAGGATGGAGCTGAGCTCAAGGCTTGGCCATGGGTGCACTGAGCTGCTTAGGTGGAGTGTTGAACAGTTGCAATAGCCAATCAGAGCTAGAAAGGCTATGTAGGTGAATTTGGATTTTGGTTTGAGTGGGTAGCTCTCAATATTGGAGTGCTCCAGTGACTAGGCTGACCGACCAAGCCAGTGGAGGATAGCCCAGAGCTCAGGTGACTCAGTGAGAAGTCTATCAAGATATTAAATTGATTTGGAGAAAGCTTTTGGCAGATATCCCCTTGGCTTAGCTTAAAATGGGCAGAAATCTCCCAAACTAGGGGAACCTTGGTCCATGGCTCCATTAGGTTGGGCTAGATAGATCCAGCCCAATCCCTAGGATCAATTTGGTGGATGTGAGTGGTTTGGTTTCGTCACATTGGGCTAGGTTTTGTCACATTGGCCCATAGGTTCAATTTGGGCTAGGTTGGGCTAACTTGGGTTTGAGATTGGGTTGGACCCAATTTATTAGGTAAAATGTTGTAAATGATTGTCATGAAGGGTTTAGAAAAGGATTGGAGAGGTTTTGAGTAGGTTTGGGGGATCAATTTGGCTTGATTTGGTAATTTGGTCAATTTTTGGAAATTTGGGTTAGTTTCGGTTTGGAGTAGGCTAGAGTGGGGTTATGTCTTAGTTGATTAGTTAAATAGTGTATGGGGATGTCATGAAGATTTCCAAACATTAATTGTGTGGCAATTGTAGGGTTAGGGCATTCAATTTGATGGAATTTGATCATATGGCAACTTAGGGGTAAAATTGGAGATTTTATATTTGGTTGGAATTAGGTGAGGTTTAGGCTTAAATTAGGATCAATTTTCTTGCCAATTTGGATTAGGGAAATATCATGAGAACTTGACAATTCAAATTTGGGAATTTTGATTTGGCTAAGGGGTGGTTCAATTTGAGGAATTTGATCTCTTGGTCAAAATTGGGGCTTTTTTGGTTTGAGTTGAAATTAAGCTTGAAATTTGGTCAAATTTGGCTTATATTTAGATTGGGATGAGATTGGACATTGTGAATTTGAGTTTATAATTGAAATTGGGTAGGATTGAAGTCAATTTGGTGGACATTGGAGGTAATTTAGACATTTTGGGCCTTAAACGGCAAAATGGGTCAATTTTGTCAAACTGGGTTAAGTGAAGTGGTTTAAATTGATTTTTGAGACTTTTAGGATAATTTTGGTTTGGGAAGTTTTAGAATTTTTGGATTTGGCGGAGTATTTTGGAAATTTTGGGCATTTTAGGGGTATTTTTAGGAATTACGAAGGATTTAGGTAATTTTAATGGTGGGGAATATTTTGGAAAGATTTTTTATGGAATTTAGGATATTTGGGTAATTTTGGAAATTTTGGGAAAATTTAGGCATTGGGGGCAATTTAGTAATTTAGTGGAGTTTAGGTGTAATGAGTCAAAAGTTAGAATTTTTGGTGAAGTTGGGGTTAAATGAGAATGGTAACCTATTTAAGCCATGGACCAAGAGAAATCCTACCTTGGATCCTCCATGTTTTGGTTCTAACCCAAACCCTAGCCTAGGGCCAAGGGCTTAGGGAACCACTGACAGCGGCTGCAGCAGATACTAAGTAAAAAAATTTTGCAAATAGTTTCAATTCAATCACAGATTATAATCAATTTAATAAGATAGCAACCGATCTATACAAAAGTATACGTATCGTTCAAGTAATACAGTGTTCTAGCGGAGTCCTGGTTATCGATCCCACAGGGAGGAAACAAACCTTTAAGCGTAGTACTGATATCCAATATTCAATTTACAAGGCACTTAATGTTTTACCACAAATGTTATTGTTTAACGATGCTAGAGATTTTAAAATCACTAAATTTCTTTCTAAGCTTCAAATTAAAGTAACTACTATCATAATAAGTATTTGTAATGCAATGTTCAATTTTAGAGAAAGTGTCCTTCCCCTTACAATGATATTTTGGTGAGTGAATAATAATGATTAATTTAATATTTGTATTTAGCCAAATAGGAGCATTTCTATTCTATACCCTCTTCGAGTGCTATAAAGAATATTGGCTAGTCCTAGGTTTAGTCTCTAAATCCATATTGTAAAATTTTATGTGTTGTTTTTTCAATTCCAAAATGTCCCCCAAATTTAGAATCATGGCATTTTTGAATAATTGGTTCAATTTCTTCATAAGACACACATGTCCTAATAACTAGGTCCTTGCATTGTTTATATAAATAAGGGTCATCCAAAAAAGAAAATTTAGCATCATAGATAAATTTTTTCCGTTGTTTCTTCCGTAAATCAAGTGGTAAAATATCACTAACAATATAGTTTATAATATCAGCATACCATGGTAAAGTCCATTTCTTAGTATTGTAAAGTTGTTCATCAGGAAAAGTTTCTATAATTTCATCTTCAAAATCAGATAGATATTGTTGTTCCAGCCTAGATAAGTGATCAGCTATTTGGTTGTTAGATTCTTTTCTATTCACTATAACAAAATCAAATTCTTGCATTAGAAGCACACATCTAATTAATTTTTATTTAGCATCCTTCTTTTGATTTAAGTATTTGATAGCAGAGTGGTTTGTATGCATGCTACACCTAAACTATATAGTGTTTTTAGGCACATTTTTATACCTATTTTTGATGATATGGTACTTTAATGGATGGTATTTTATGTTTTTCTTGTAGGCAAAATAAAAATGAGTGATTATGATGAAAGGATCAAAATTGGATCAAATTTGGAGCAAAAAAATGGAAAAATGAAAAATGGACCTTGGCGGCTAAGTGTCGTCTGGCCGGCCCTTAGCCACCACAGTTAAAAATTGAATTTTCTTCATTTTTGGTGTCCAATTTCAAGGGGTTTTTTAAGCAACTTTTGGTGGTGACTTCCTAAACTTCCCATGTGCAGTAAATTTGAATGAAGGGATGCATCTTTTGGTGGATACGTTGAATCGGGACATGATTTAAAGAGATACTAATGCACCGTTTGGATTATTATTAAAGATATGTCATGAGAGCCTTTAGTTTTTGTGTGTGTTATGGAGTGTATCCTTAGTGAGAGTTAGTCTTTTAGTTTAGTATTCAAGAGTCTCTTCTAGTTTTCAGTTTCATTTTCTAGTTTAAAGAAATTTACTTTCATTCTTTTATTGTTTAGAGTTAGTTAGTTTGGTGTCAAATTTTCTTTCCACCAATTTACTTTCATCCATTTATCTAGTTTTTATTGAAGTCTAAAGTCAGAGTTGGAGTCAACAGAGTTGGGCGCCAACCTCTGTAGTGTTGTCCAGTGAAAAGTCAAGTTTGAAAGGAACTTCCGGAGTCTTGTGGAGAGGATTTTCAGATAAGTGTTTACTTCTGTTTTCTATATTTAGTTTTTATTGTTGTGCTTTCTTTATGATTTCTATTTTCAAATCACTATTTGCTTATATTTTCTCCATGAATTCTGAGTAGTTTTCTTTATCTTTTTCTCTTTAAATAAAGAAGTAATTAAATTTTATGGGATTGTTGCGGAATGTATAAGTGTTTGAAGTTGGAATACGTTGTGAAGATTTAATTCCATGAACTTAATTTACTCCTTAATTTGGCCAGTTAAGATGTTAAATTTGTTGTGAGATTATGTAAGATCCAATGCGGTATTGTCTCAAACAACAAATAGTATAAATCACATCCAATTATACAGATGAGAACTGTAGTTAATATAATTAAATGCTTAGAAGATATGCTTTTAATGGGAAGAAAAATTAGAGGTCTTTAGAGTGACAGGCTAAAGCACCCTAATTTTGTTTGATATTTCAAATTTTGTTATGAGAAGTTAGTACAAGGTGGAGGGAATCGAGGGAACTCTAGAGTGAGAGCTAGTATCTTCCCTGCCTAAACAGGTTCAAGATTTTAAAATTTCAAATTAACTAATGTTCTTTATAGAACCAAGTAAGGGTAAAGAATAAATTTGCTCATATTTATCACAACACATTTTAATACTTCCACAATAATAATTTCATAATTATTACTGCTTTATAAGAGAAAGAAAAAGATATTTTATTTCCTAGTATTTTATACCGCCATTTAAAGTTCTGATAATTTTCATTTACTGCTTAGTTTTTAATTAAAAATACCA
The DNA here is from genome assembly GCA_022702705.1 of Papilionanthe hookeriana x Papilionanthe teres. Classification (NCBI taxonomy): domain Eukaryota; kingdom Viridiplantae; phylum Streptophyta; class Magnoliopsida; order Asparagales; family Orchidaceae; genus Papilionanthe; species Papilionanthe hookeriana x Papilionanthe teres. The sequence goes on from CM040422.1 coordinate 32,044,058, forward strand.
AAAATAATTTTCAAACTTTACAAATCAAAATATACTTTCAAAAGTCATTAAAAAAGGTAAAAATATAATTTTCTTAATTCTTTAAAAAGTTTTAACATTTCCTTGTGGGTTCGATATTTCGGGGCTTAATCAGAAAGTATTATATTACTTGATAAACAATACGTATACTTGCATTGTATCCCATATTATAAAATCATAATTTTCATATTTAAATCATCAACACATATATTCGGTGTGAAGTCAAGTTTTTGGTGCACATATATAATGAAAGAAGTAGTTAAGAAAGAGATTTTAAAATAGCCGGATGCTGGAATTATTTATCCTATTTCGGATAGTGCTAGGGTAAGTTCAATACATTGTGTACTGAAAAGGGAGGAGTGACTGTTGAAGTGAATGAATATAATGAAATTATACCCACAAGGCTAATTAATGGATGGTGAATTTGTATCGACTATAGGAAATTAAATGCCGCCACCAAAAAAGATCACTTTCCTCTTCCTTTTCTCGATCAAATGCTAGATAGACTTGCTGGACACAAGTACTACTATTTTCTGGATGGATATACTGGTTACTATCAAATACCTATTACTCCTGAGGATCAAGAAAAGACAACATTTACAAGCCCTTATGGAACCTTTGATTTTCAAAGAATGCCTTTTGGACTGTGTAATGCACCTACAACATTTCAAAGATGTATGATGTCTATCTTCAGCAGTATGATAAATAATGGAATAGAAGTTTTTATGGATTACTTCTCTGTATTTGGGACTTCATTTAAAATTTTCCTAGAAAACTTAGCATAAGCTTTGGAGCTTTGTGAGAAAACAAATCTAGTTCTGAATTGGGAGAAATGTCAATTTATGGTTGCAAGAGGAATTGTGCTTAGGCATAAAATATCTGAACATGGTATGGAGGTCGACCCTGCTAAAATTAGAGCGATTGATAGATTACCGCCACCCATTACTGTGAGAGAGGTGAGAAGTTTCTTAGGACACACTGAATTTTACAGGCGATATATTAAAGATTTTTCTAAAATTACTAAACCTTTATGCAAAATTTTAGAAAATGATAGAAAGTTTGATTTTAATGATGAATGCTTAAGAGCTTTCGAATTATTAAAAGAGATATTAATCACTTCACCTATAATTGTTTCACCCGATTGGAAGAAACTATTTGAACTTATGTTTAATGCTAGTGATTATGCAATCAGAGTAGCATTGGGGCAAAGGCATGATAAAGTTTTTAAAGTCATTTATGCTAGTAAAACTCTTAATGAGGCTCAAATTAATTATACCACAACTGAAAGAGAATTATTAGGTATAGTGTTTGCTTTTAAAAAATTTAGACCATATTTAATTGGAGCTAAAATTATTGTGCATACAGACCATTCGGCTATCAAATATTTAATGCAAAAGAAGGATGTGAAACCTAGACTTAATATATGGATACTTCTTCTGCAAGAGTTTGATTTTATGATAGTTGATAGGAAGGGAGTTGATAATCAAATAGCTGATCATCTATCCAGAATAGACTATGATAAATTATCTGAATTTGAAAAATAAATTACTGAAATTTTCCCTGATGAGCAACTCTATACTATTATGGGAAATAATTTGCCTTGGTATGCTGATATTGTGAATTATATTGTAAGTGATATCGTACCACATGATTTAACAAGGCAACAACAAAAGAAGTTTAAATATGATGCAAAATTCTATTTTTGGGATGAGCCCTATCTATATAAATAGTGTAAGGATCTAAATATTAGGAAATGTATGCCACAAGAAGAAATAAATTTGATTATTCAACGATGTCATGATTCTAAATTTAGAGGTCATTTCGGTGTTGATAAAACTGCTTTTAAAATTTTATAATCTGGATTTTATTGGCCTACTCTTTTTAGAGATGTTTATAGATATATTAAATCATGTGATTGATGCCAGAGAGTAGGTAATATCTTTAGAAGAAATGAAATGTCTCTAAATTATAACTTGTAAGTTGAAATATTTGATTTATGGGTATTAGATTTTATGGGACCATTTACTCCTTCCTTTAGAAATCTATATATATTTGTTGTTGTTGATTATGTCTCGAAATGGATTGAAGCTGTTGCTTTACCTAGATGTGATTCTCGGAGTGTTTCAAAATTTTTAAAGAAAAATATATTTACAAGGTATGGAATGCCGAGAGCGATCATAACTGATGGTGGATCCCATTTTAGGAATAATCAAATTAAGATATTAATTGAGAAATATAATATTATTCATATAATCTCTATTGCTTATCATCCCCAGACTAGTGGTTTAGCAGAAGTGTCTAATTATGAAATTAAAAGAATTTTGGAGAAAATTGTGGATAATCATAAATCAGATTGGTTTGCTCGATTAAATACTTCTTTATGAGCTTATAGAACTGCTTTTAAAACCATTATTAGAATGTCTCCTTATAGACTAGTATTTCGTAAGACTTGCCATTTACTAGTTAAATTGGACCATAAAGCAAATTGGGCGATAAAAGAGTTAAATATTAATTTGAAGAATGTTGGAGAGAAAAGATTTATATAATTGAATGAATTGGAAGAGATTAGAAATGCATCTTATCACAATTATAAGATCTATAAAGAGAAAAGGAAATTATGGCATGATCGGAAGATATTGAAAAAGAACATGGAAAATGGACAAAAAGTTTTACTATACAATGCAAAATTGAAGTTATTTCCTGGAAAGCTCAAGTCTAGATGTTGAGGACCTTTTACAGTTGTAAAAGTTCATTCTTTTGAAGCTGTTCATATTAAAGATCCTGATACTCGAAAAGTTTTCAAAGTTAATGTGCGTCGATTAAAGCCTTACTTTGACGGGTTTCAACTTGATTTCAAAGAGGTTTTAATGTTGAGTCATCTCGATTAACTGAATGGTTTGTCGGGCTGACGACGTTAAACCAATCACTTTATGGGAGGCAACCATATGTATCTTTGTTTTGTGTTTGTTTGTTTGTTGCAGTTGTACCTTTTTAGGTAGTTGATTTTGAATCCTAATTACTCCTAAATAATTAAAAAATTGATAAATGATGGATCGAATCGAGATATTGGAATATTTTGGATCAAACGAAGTTCGGTGAGAATTTTGACCACTGGCGCCGCTGGCGCCCTATCGTTTCTGCCCTACTGAACTTAACTGTTTAAGCACCGCTAGCGCCGCCGGCACCCAAAATATGTTTGACAGTTTTTAATTTTCAAAATGTGAGTTTTGGTGGTTTTTGACGGGATCTTTGTCCTTATAACTCCCCAAACTCCATTTTTGACTTATTAACTCTAGAAAAACAAAAACCACCTATCCCAATTCGTATCCTATGGATTCCTTTCCCATTGAAACCCCTCGATTTCATGTTTTCAACCGAAGGAATTTCATAAGTTTTGAAGCGCAACATTTGTTCAATAAAGTGATGATGAAAAGAAGGATTATCAAGGAACGAGGCTTCATAAATCGAGGTATAGATAATCCTACTACTAGAATTGAAGAAATTATTAAAGAGAGACGTTGGGAAGTGCTTTGCTACTCTATCGCTGCTGTTGTTGTTCCTGTCGTGAAAGAGTTTTATGAAAATCTTCACGGGATCAATCAAGGGTTTGTATTTGTGCGTGGTAGATTTGTGAAATTCACTCCTACACAAATCAACGATCTCTTTATGATCGAGAACGTACCTATTTGCCATTAATCTAACTTCAATGCCACCAAGGATAATATGAATGATGTTTATCGATATCTGACAGATAAGAATGAAGAATGGGAAGTTAGAGAGAATGGATACAAGAGTTTTCCATCTGCATCTCTCAATCCAGTATCGAAGCAGTGGCGTCACTTTATTTCGGCAAAGTTATTTTCGACATTGAAGATTAGCAAGGTAACCATGGAAAGCACCATTTTGAATTTTTGTATTCAAACTGGAAGACCGATTGACATTGGTAATATTATTGTGAGATCAGTACTTGGATTAATTGTGCATGGCTCCAAATATGGGCTTGGACACCCGTCCACCATATTTCTGTTATGTAGTCAGTCACAAGTTCCTTATGAAATTTGGGAAAAAGTTCTTCTTCCATATAGGCCTATTAATCCAACTAATCCCTATGACTACCAGAAAGTTGGAGACGAAGATGACATGAATTTACTCGCTGATCAACCAACACAGACTTCACAACCGATTCAACCCTATTTTCCTGAAGGTTCCAGGATGATATTGCAGAGGATAAAACAATTGGAGAAAGAGGAACAAAATGTTATGAATGCGATCAACAACATTTCTGATTTATTCGATCGTATAGATTTGAGAATGAAAAAGTAATTTGATCACACTGGTCGAATTGAGATGGGCTTGATCAATCTGATGAAGAAGAACGCGATGATATATAAGATTGTTGTGTGTTTTTTGTGTGAAAATTGTGTTAATTATTGCTTATGAGATGATGTAAATGCTTATTGAAGTGTTAAACATCATTGTGGACTTCAAAATGATCGAAATTACTAAAAAAATTTCGGATCTAGAAAATATCTTGGACTAGCACCGCAGGCGCATAAATCTAGAGAGTTTGGCCATTTATTTTAAATAGAGTGCCGCTAGCACCCTATTGAGCGCCGCCGGCGCCCGAACCCAGAAAAGGTCTAAAACCCTCGATTTCGCGATTTTTACCCTGGGACCCACAAATTTTTTCCATTTCCTTCGTCTTCCTCCTCTATTTTCACGATTTTGAAGATCTAGGGCTTGCTAGATCTCGGATTTAAGGAGTTTTCAAGGCTATTCGACGTCGGATTTGCACTTCTCTTGGTAAGAGCTTCACTTTAAGTTAAAATTTTTGGATTTTCACCATGGAAATCTCTCACATTGCTTATAGTGGAATTTTTAGAGTTTTAAAGAGATTTTGAGATTTCCATGATGAAATTTGCTCTTACTTGCTTAGAATAGTGTTTGGAGTTGTTACATTGTGAATTTGAGATTTATTGGAATTCTTTTGGAAATTTTGGAAATTCACATGGCTCCAAGAGGGAAGAGGAAATTGGATTTTGATGAGGAGAGGTTTGTCAACATCAAAGCCCAATTTTCACTATAACTCTACCCTTCACAACAAGAAGTGTATCCTGGATCGAGCTTTTGATAGTCCTGGCGGATTTGTAGAACAATTAATTGCATAGCGAAACTGGGAGAGATTTTGTTATTTCACTACGAATGCTGTTATGGGAGTTGTTAGAGAATTCTATTCTAACATACCCTGAATGAGACTGAGTATGTGCTTGTTAGAGGAAAGATGGTTGAGTTTACTCCTCAACGCATCAATGCTTTCTATCAGACTCGGGAACCATTCATATGTGAGTATGAAAACTTTGACACTGGAAGGGAGAATATGAGAGCAGTAATTGCTTTTCTGACTGACGGACGGGGAGAATGGAAAGTAAGTCAGAAATAGTTGATAAATTTCTCCGCCTCCACTTTGAATGTTCTTCAAAAGTCTGGCATTATTTCATTTCTACAAGATTATTACCATCTTATCACCACAGCGAAGTTACTAGAGATAGAGCGATTCTGAACTACTGTATACAGACAATGAAAAAGATTGATATTGGAGCTATTATTTACAAGAATATTCAAACAATTTCTAGAGGCGAGACGACTGGAGGATTAGGACATCTTGCCGTAGTTCATGCCCTCTGTGTTCAGTCTGGAGTGGAGTTCAGTAGTTCTGAAGAAGTGGCTATACCGTTGAGGCCTATTACAAGGAATATTATCTATACTTATGAGTCTCATGTGGGAGCCAGAGCTGAGCATAGGAGTACTGATATTCCTACTACGAGTTATGATGTACCATCTACTTCAGAGCCTCCTACCTTATCTGATATTATGGAGTAGCTAAGATTACAAAGTGCTAGTGTGGATAGACTCCATAGTCGGATGGATGTGTTTAAAGAGAGGAGTGATGTGAATGAGGATTATCTGCAGAGGAGAGTTGAGTTTGATATGGCTTATTATGATGCTCAGGTTAGATTTATGAGAGGGGAGTCCCATGTGATATTTCCTACTTGCCCCAGCTATACACCATATAGACCTGACCCTACTGATGACCCTGCTGTTGATCTTAGTGATGGAGACTGGTAGATAGTTTGTTCGTTTTATTTCTGTATTTCTTAGTCTGTTGTGATGTATTGATGTGATGTAGTGGATATTTACTTTTCATGTGATGTGTAACCTTGTGTTGTACTATGTGATGTAGTGTTATTTATTTTTCATGTTGAACTGTTAGTTGTACTGTTAGTAGTGTGATATTTTGTTTCATATTATAATGTTATGTTGGATATTTAGATGTTTAATGTTAATTTCTCTTTACCCATGCAAATATTTAAAATTGTTATATCACTGCTACTAATTGTTTCATGCCCGCTAGATGTAAATTTTGATTAATGCCAGATAGCTATTGAAGATTTTAGAATCCTAGCATAGAAAGGTTAGTTTTCTTTTACTCTATACTATTTCAAATTTATTGAAAAACTTAAGATTGGGGGAGGGTAGAGAAATGCAAAACTTTTATTTATTATCAATTATTATATTTTCAAAATTTATTAGCATAACTCCAGGCAGTTGAACCTCATTGTAAAATAACAAAACCTTTCATTTCAGTTGAATATTATGGAAGGATAGGATGGAAATTTTTGGTAATAAAGACTGATTTTATAGAAGTAAGATATTTGGTATGAAAGGATTTGATTATAGTAAATTATTTAAAGTAAAGAAAACTGTATTTTTGAAATGTTAAGGGACTTAAAGTATTGTGTGTTAAGAAGAGATTGTGACTTTATGATGAATAATAAAGCTTGTACTTAACTATAAAGTAAGGAGGTGACTTAAGTTTGAACTTTAGAAAGAGGAGAGTGAAGTTCAAAATTATTAAAGGCTATCCAGATAGAGTAATCCTCAGAAAAAAGAAGGACCTTTCCCAAAAAAAAAGAAGGATTGAAAAACAATCCCAAAAAAAAGAAGAAAAGAAAAGAAAAGAAAAATGTTTATGAGGAAAAGCTTGAAGAGATGCCTAATCAAAAATTGGCTTCACTTGAATCACCTTAAAGGGAAAGCTTGATTTCATTTCAGAATTTATGTTTGATCCACTCGATATTTATACTTACAATTATGATATGAAAATTATCAACGGCGACAAAAATTTTTCTCCGCCGGATATATATGATTATGATTTTAATATGAAAATTATGATTTATAATGTGGATACTACACAAGTACACGTATCGTTTATCAAGTAATACTGGACTTTCTGATTAAGCCCCGAGATATCGAACCCACAGGGAAAGTAAAAAATCTTTAAAGAAATAAGAAAATTATCTTATTACTTTTTTTAATTGGCTTTTGAAAGTATGTTTTGATTTTGAAAAGTTTGATAGTTGATTTCACTCTTTAAATTTTCTTATAAAATTCAAACAAGAAATTAAAATGATAATAACTGTAAACACGGTATGAATACACTATTAACTAGAATATTTTTTTCTTTTCTTTATAAAGTAGTAATAATTATGAAAGTATTTTTTGTGGAAGAATTTAAATTTGTTGTGATAAATAGAAGCAAATGTATTCTTTACCCTTTCTTGATTCTATAAAGAACATTGGTTAATTTCAAATTTTATCATTTTGAACATGGTTAGGCAGGGAAGATACCAGCTCTCACTATGGAGTTCCCTCAATTCCCTCCACCTAGGGGCTAACTTCTCATAACAAAATTCAAAACATCAAACCAAATTAGGAACTTTTAGCCTGTCACACTAAAAATCCTCTAATTTTACTCCTCTTTAAAACATCTTCTAATATATTGCGTTCAATTATATGAACTACAATTTTCACCCATATAATTCCATGTGATTCTTACTAACTTTTATGAGACAATACAGCATTGGATCTTACATAATCTCACCACAAATTTTACATCTTAAAAAGCCAAATTAAGAAGTAAATAAAGTTTAAAGAATCAATCTTCACAACTTCTTCCAACTTTAAACACATATACATTCCACAACAATTCTTCATGAATTACTTACTTCTTTATTTAAGAAAGAAAAAGATAAAGTAAACTACTCAAAATGCATTGAGAAAATACAAAAACACATTGATTTGAAATTAAAAACCATAAGAAAAACAACAAACACAACAAGTATTAATTAAAAACTAAATGTAAGAACAAAAGTGAACACTTATCTGAAAATCCTCTCCACAAGACTCAGGAAGTTCCTCTGAAACCTTGACTCTTCACTAAAATACTCCTCAGAGCAGGTCTCCCAACTCTGATGACTCAGAAACAGACTTCAGACTTCAATAAAAACTAAACTAAAGGAAAGAAAAGAAGTGGGAAGAAGAAGGCTTCAATCCTACCGTTTTCTCTTTTCTACTCTCTACTCCTACTTCTAATGAAAACTCTTATAAAATACAATAAAAACTCTATAAAAACTCTCTTCAAAATGCAATGGAAGAGCCCCTAATCATTCCTAAGACACTCTTTAAAAATTAAACCAAAAGGTGTCTTGGTGTCTCTTCAAAATGTGTTCAGATTCAATGTATCCACCAAAGAATGCATCCCTTCATTCAAACTTGCCGCCCAAAGGAAGTTATGGAAGTTACCACCAAGAGTTGCATCCCATTCCCTTTGAAAATTGTGCCAAATTCAAGTTAATCTCGAATTTTAACTAAGGCAGCTAAGCGCCGGCCCAGCGGCGCTTAGCCGCCAGTGCCCAAATTTTCATTTTACATTTTTTGCTCCAAATTTGATCCAATTTTTGCTCCTTTCATCATAATCACTCATTTTCATCATACCTGCAAGAAAAACATAAAATACCTTCCATTAAAGTGCAATATCATCAAAAATAGGTATAAAAATGTGCATAAAAAATACTATATATTTTAGGTGTATCAAAATTCCCCAAACTTAAAATGTTACTTGTCCTCAAGTGACAGTTAATCTCATAGAAAAATTTTAACATGCAAATTATGTAATGAGTTTCTTAGGAAGATAACAAAATTTTGTTCTAGAAATGGAATAGTCCAATTTAGAAAAAATTTCAGTAATTAAAACCAACTTAAAGTTTAGAAAGTTCTTAAGGAAAGTAAAATGACAAATATAAAACTCTATCTAATTCAGAAATATTTGTAGATTCTTCAAAATATAGGATTCAAACATATTATTTTTCTCACTTAAAAATCTTTATTTTAAAATAATTTTAATCACTATATTATAAACTTAAGCTTTAGATTTTCTCTGAACTTATATGTTAAACTTTAGGTATGGAACCAATTTTTGATTAGGCCCTTAAATCCTCAAGCTTCTCCTCCCTTTTTACATACTATTTTTCACTTTTTCTTTTTCTTTTTCTTTTTCTTTTTTTCTTTTTCTAAGGCAAGGATTACTCTATCTGGATAAGCCTTTAATGATTTTGAATTCCACCCTTCCATTTAAAATAAAGGTCAGATATATATCTTTCACTTAAAAATCATAATAATAGTATTTGAAAATTATTCCTCAATAAAAGAAATTTAAGCTTTGAAGAATAAAAGTCAAATCTTCTATTTATCCAAAAATATAAAATTTCTTTCTAAAGATAGATAGTTATATTTAACATCTCTTCACTAAGAAATTCTTAACTTTGAGTTTTTCATGATTACTATAAATTTTCAACTAATTTTTTTTATTCATTTCTATATTCAAATTTTTTGTTCCCCTAATATAACTTCATATACATAATTGTTCTCAATCAAGAAATAAGATTATTTTTAAGTATTCTTGAGAACAAATAAAATTTTTGAAATTTTTTTTTTTTGTTTTTAAAATTCCCCCCCCCCAAACTTTAATTTTTAGTTAGGATAAAACATTTAAGCATAAGAAATGATACATGGGTGAGAATTAAAGACTAACATAACATGCTTGCAAGAATTTAAGTATCCTAAATATGCAAGTATAACAATTTAAACAATAGGAGTAAAATGAAATTAAATTCAGTTTTTCAAAACAGTTTCTTTTTATAACAAGAAAAGTAAAAATTTCAAAAGACTTCTACAGTAGTGGAGGTTTTCAAAGCAAATACACACCAACTGAAATCACACTGATACTAGATAGCAAATGGTAGTGGTAGATTTTTGTAAAGTTTTTAAGCATGCAGTTTCCTAAATAGTAGTTTCTATAGTGTTCTCTAATCTCCTAATAGTTTTAGAATTAAAGTACACCCTAAAAAAAACTCTAGTACAACATACACATTAAAACATTTACTACCACACACACTACACTCAAAGCAACATATAAAACATCAATCCAACAACAATACATCTGAATATGCATAACAGATAAATAGTACAACTACAATTTGCATACTATCAGAGTTCACATCACAACACAATCATCAAACAAAATACTAGACAAAGTACATAATAACACAACACAACAACACAACAACTAAAACAAACAACATACATCTACTCTTCATCCTCATCATCATCATCATCCTGCTCGTTCCAATCCCTGGATGGCACATAAGGTATGTAGAATGAATAAGGGGGTATCTCAGCACTCTGATCACCTCTAATCAGTCTATCCAAATAATGTTGATAATTTTCCTCATACTCATCATGTTTTACAATATATCTCTCAACATTATCCATCTTCCCATCCATATCTTTCATATGCTCTCGAGTAAGACTCACTTTCTTTAAAATTTTTCTTAATAAACCAGTCTGTGAATCAGTAGATGATGAAGCACGTGAAGTAGTAGCACGAGAAGTAGATGCAGCAGAAGCAGAAGTAGAAGCAGTAGAAGCCCTACCAAATCCTCCTCTCCAGCCAAATTCTGAATGTACAGTGTAAGCTCCAACGTTTACACTGGTGATAGGTCTCAAAGGCTGAAGTACCTCTTCCCAGGTTTCAAATTTCCCTTCAGACCGTTCACATAATGAATGAATCAGGGAAGGAAATCTCATACCTGCAGTAGTGGTAGATCTAGCACAATTCACAAAATAATCATAAATGATCGCTCCAATATCTATAGGCTTCCCTTGCTGAATGTAATGGTTCAAAACAGCTCTTTCCCTCATCACTTCACTAGTATAACTTGAAGGCAACATTTAAGAAGAGATAAAATAATGTCATGCCTTATAAGTGGCATTTAATTTGGAAGTAGGAAAATTCACTCTTCTATCATTTGTTATTTTCCATATTCCTCTTCCATCAGTCAAAAATCCCATTATCTAATCTATCTCTCCCTCCGTAGGATGAAAATTAGAATAAAAACCATACATAGCAAGAGGCATTTGATAGAAAGTGTTATTTACCCCAGAAAAAAAGTCCACATCTTGCCCCCTAACCATCACCAAATTCTCTTCTGTTGCAAGCAAATTCGCATAGAATTCTCTAACAACAGAAACAACAGCAACAGTAGAGAAGCAACAGTAGTTCTCCCAGTTCCTCCTAGCAATCATATCTTCAATTACTTCTCCTGGCTTACTGAACACTCTCTCAGGAATCAATTTATGTGACTGCAACGCATCGACGTATCGTTCCTCAGCCCTCACACTAACAAATTTGTCGGAATCAAACTTCATCTTTCCTCTCGCGTGCTTTAAATTTGGAGCCATCTCTAAAAATTCACAAAAAATTTACCATAAACTCCAAAATCAAACTAAACTTGCTAAATTATCTTCCAAAAGATGTTTCCACAAAATCCAAGCAATTTCTTAAGTTTTTCCTCATATTTTCACCATGAATAGTGATTTTAAGATTTTCCAAAATGTACTCAAAATACATGGTGAAAATCAAAAAAATTTTACTTAGGAGTAGTGCTCTTACCTCAATCCAAATTTACAAATTTTTGTTGAGATCGGCTCTTAAATGGTCCAAATTAAGGATGCCCTAGACTCTCTCTCGCGTGAAAATGATGGGTTAAAGATGAACAGGGGAGTTAAAATGGTGATTCATGGGTTTTTAACTGCTAGGAACCAATTTCTTGAACTGGCGCCTAAGCGTGAACCCTTCGGGCTTAGCCGCGAAATCTGATGCGTAATGGCCGGCACTCTGGTGCTTAGCCGCCAATACCCAGATTTTCACAATTAAGGTATATGCTTTAAACTACTTCGTTAATCACCCTTAATCTCTTCAAAATAATTATCTCTTCCCCATAAATCTTGCAATATTCCAATTCAAATGTTTAATATTCATCGATTCCAAACAAATTTCAGACAAATGCAAACTTATATTCATTAAAACAAACATAGCACTTAATACAATCCTAGAGTTTCTATCCACAAACATAGGATGAAATTCTCTATATAAAAGAGACTTGATCTCAAACTGATAAGTTTACATCTCTTGGATGTAACTATCACATCATAAGGCGTAATTAAAACTCAAACATAAACACTAAACACACCAAACAAAATAGATAAGAACACTAAACATATTAAACAAAACACATAAGAACACAAAACATAAGAACAAAGCACACTTAATTCCACTCCCCATTAGGTGGATTATATCCAGGAGCAATATTATTCTCATTTGACCCTTCTGGAATATAAATCTGATGGAACAGGCGATAATTGTTCATTCTTATATCTTCTTCTTCAATCCATTTATTCTTTAAAAACATCACCTTATCCGCTTCTTCCATGTATCTTGAATGACTGAATTGCATCTTGAGTTGCCATCCTATGTGCTCCAAATGTAAGTTAGTTTCATTGATCTTTGCTTCCAATGAAGTCACTCGGGCTTCAATTTTTGCAATCATTTATGCAATCCCTTGAATACTAACAGCAAGAAATCCATTGAATAGCTCTTTAGCACTATCACTAATGAACTTACTCATGTCAGAATCTTTCTTCTTCTTAATCTCATTCTCCCAAGAAGACATGATGTACTCAAAATACTCTTCTTAAGATTTAGAAATGAAAATAGGACTTGGGGCAAGTGTTTCTCTTAAATCAGGTTTTTTTATAGACTTAGGAAGTGCTAAAACTACCCCAAGACATTTTAAAACTCCAAAATAACTTCCAAAACCTCTTCCCCACGATCTAGGCTTCTAGAATCTCATTTTTCACATTTTTTGTAACTCCGGCGCCTAAGCGCCAACTAGGCGGCGCTTAGCCGCCAGTGCTCAATTTAGCACAGGTCTGCCAAATGTCCAAATTTTCATTCCGACTCTTCTAAGTCATCAAATAAGGTCAAATAAACTCTATTTAGTTTTAAAAACTCCAAATTACTACCACTAAAAACATAAAAATAAACCAAACAACATAAACAAAGCACACAAAACAAACATAAAGCAAAGAACACCGATAATTATGGGTTGCCTCCCACAAAGCGCTTGGTTTAACGTCTTCAGCCTGACAAACCCAGAACTCATTCTGAGTGACCCAACATCGGATTCTCATCAGACTTAGATTGCTCGACTGAAAAATATGGTTTAAGTCTATTTCCATTAACTTTAAATATTTTTCCAGTCTTAGGATCTTGAATATCCACAGCTCCATAGGAATAAATTTTCATCACAATAAAAGGACCCATCCACCTGGACTTATGTTTTCCAGAAAAAATTCTCAATCTGGCATTATACAGCAAAACTTTCTGTCCTGGCACAAGATTTTTAGTAATAATCTTCTGATCATGCCATAACTTCATCTTTTCCTTATAAATCTTAGCACTTTCATAAGATTCATTCCTTATCTCTTCAAGCTCATTTAATTGTAATAATCTCTTCTCAGCAGCATCTTTCAAATTATAATTGAACTCTTTAATAGCCCAAAATGCTTTATGCTCAAGTTCAATAGGTAAATGACAAGCTTTTCCAAAAATCAACATATATAGGGACATTCCTATAGGGGTTCTGTAGGCAGTCCTATAGGCCCACAAAGCATAATCCAGTTTCATTGACCAATCCTTTATATTTGGATTAATATTCTTTTCCAATATTTTTTTAATTTCACGATTGGATAATTTAACCAAACCACTTGTCTGCGGATGATAAGTAGTAGCAATGCGATGATTAATATGATATTTCTTTGCTAACTTTCCCAAAATCGCATTTCTAAAATGACTTCCCCATCAGTTATGATTACTCTTGGTATTCCAAATCTGCAAAATATATTCTTCATCAAAAACATTACAACACTTTGAGCATCACATCGAGGTAAAGCAATAGCTTCAATCCATTTGGAAACATAGTCTACTGCCATCAAAATATAAACATTTCCGAAAGATTGTGTAAATGGTCCCATAAAATCTAATCCCCAAACATCAAATATTTCAATTTCCAACATATAATTGAGGGGCATCTCATTTCTCCTAGAAATATTGCCTACACGCTCACATCTATCACAATTTTTAATATAAGCATTCGCATCCTTAAAAATTGTAGGCCAATAAAATCTAGATTTTAAGATTTTATATGCAATTTTATCACTTTCAAAATGTCCCCCATAATCAGAATCACGACATTTTGAATAACTTCATAAGTCTCTTCCAAAGGTACACATCTTCAAATTATAAGATCCTTTTCTTGTTTATATAAAAATGGGTCATCCCAAAAATAAGTCTTAGCATTAGACAAAAATTCTTCTTTTCCTGATATGTCAAACAATAGGGTATAATATCACTAAAAATAAAATTTAATATGTCTGCATACCACGGAACACACCACTCATTAACAGTGAACAATTTTTCATCAGAAAAATGTTCATTAATTTCTTCAACATCACAGAGAGATTTTTCAATTTCAAGCCTGGACAAATGATCAACAATTTGATTTTCAGAACCCTTTCTATCTACTATCTCAAAGTCTAATTCTTGCAAAAGAAGAATCCATCTTATCAGTCTCGGTTTTGCATATTTTTTTCTTTATTAAGTACTTGATAGCAGAATGATCAGTATGCACAACACATTTAGTTCTAATTAAATATGATCGAAATTTATCAAAGGCAAATACTATAGCTAATAATACTTTTTCAGTAGTGGTATAATTAATTTGAGCTTCATTAAGAGTTTTACTAGCATAATAAATAACTTTGAAAATCTTATCATATTTTTGACCCAAAACAGCACCAATAGCATAATCACTAGCATCACACATTAATTCAAAAGGTTTTCCTAATTTGGTGAAATTATTACAGGTGCAGTGATTAATTTTTTTTTTAATGTTTCAAAGGCTTTGAGGCAATCATCATTAAAATTAAAAATTGCATCATTTTCCAGTAAACGGCATAAATATTTTGTAATCTTTGAAAAGTCTTTGATGTAACGCCTGTAGAATCCAGCATGTCCTAAAAAACTTCTAATTCCCCTTACATTGATTGGGCAAGGTAAATTAGATATAACTTGAATTTTTGCAGGATCTACTTCCAAACATTTTTCTGAAATCCGATATCCCAAAACAATTCCTCCTGCTACCATAAATTGGCATTTTTCCCAGTTAAAGACCAAATTAGTTTCTTCACAGCATTTTAGAACTTTAGATAATGTTCTAAACATGATTCAAATGAAATTCCAAATACTGAAAAGTCATCCATAAAAACTTCAATCCCTTTTTTAATTAAATCATAAAAAATAGCCATCATACATCTCTGAAGTGTAGCAAGGGCATTACATAAACCAAAGGGCATTCTTCTAAAAGTAAACGTACCATAAGGACCGGTAAACGTAGTTTTCTCTTGATCCTCAGGAGCAATTTGAATTTTGGTGGTAACCAGTATATCATTTCAGAAAACAAAAGTATTTATGCCCAGCCAGTCTATCCAACATTTGATCCAGAAATGAAAGTGGAAAGTGATCTTTCCTTGTGGCAAGATTTAATTTTCTATAATCAATGCATATTCGCCAGCCTGTAACTTGTCTTATTGGTATTATTTCATTGTTTCATTAACAGTCACAGTCACTCCTCCAGGAACACAGTGAACATGACTAACCCATGCACTATTTGAAATATGGTAGATAATTCCAACATCCAACCATTTTAAAATTTCTTTCTTAACTACGTCTTTCATGATAGGATTTAATCTCCTTTGGGGATCAGCCCGTGGTTTGCAATTATCTTCCATAAGAATTCTATGCATACAAATTGAAGGACTGATTCCTTTAATATCAGCAATTGTCCATCCAAAGGCTTTCTTGTGCTTCTTCAAAATTTCAAGCAAACTCTCTTCTTCTTTTTCAGTTAATTGAGAGGAAATTATAACTAGCAAGGTTGAGGATTCACCTAGAAAAATATACTTTAAATTATCAGGAAGCATTTTTAACTCAAGTTCAGGAGGTTTTTCAATTGATGGACCATAAGATTTATCTTTTTTAGTCAAATCCAACAATTCAAAACATTCACGAACATACTTTAAATCTTACTCTTGAAAATCATCAAAATCAAGTAACTCCTCTTCTTGCTTATGTTCCAATTCTTCTCTTTCAAATTTCTCTTCATAAGTTGATTTGAAATGAAATTCACTTAATTATTTGATAACATCCATCCTATAACATTCATCTTCTTTTCCTCTAGCAAGATATTTCATCGATTTTGAAATATTAAATGAAACATTCTGATCATTAACGCTCATCGTTAATTCCCTTTTTTGCACATTTATCATTGCTCGGCCTGTAGCTAGGAAAGGTCTTCCCAAAATTATAGGTATCTCTTTATCTTCCTCCATATCAAACACAATGAAATCAACAGGAAAAATAAATTGATCCACTTTAACCAAAACATCTTCTATAACTCCTTTAGATTATGTGATCAAACGATCTGCTAATTGCAGAGTTACAGTAGTTGGGGTTAATTCTCTTAGTCCCAATCTTTTGAATATTGATAGAGGCATAAGCTTAATGCTTGCACCCAAATCACATAAAGCTTTTCCATAGAATCTGTCTCTGATTGCACATAGAATTATGAAACTACCAGGATCTTTAGGCTTAAGAGGAAGCTTTTTCTAAATTATTACACTGCACTCCTCACTAAGTGCAACAGTCTCGTTATCTTTAAACTTCCTTTTCTTGTTAAGAATATCCTTCATAAATTTCGCATAGCTTGGCATTTGTTCTAAGGCTTCAGCAAATGGAATATTAAAAGTAAGCTTCTTAAAAATCTCCAAGAATTTTGAAAATTGCTTATCTAACTTTTGTTGACGAAGTCTCTGAGGAAATGGATGTGGTGATTTTTCTAAATCAACCTTAGGTGGAGAAAAAGGTCTTTCTAAACCTTTCGAAGCATCCTCTTTTGGTTCTTCAATATCTTCTTTCTCTACTTCAGTTTCTTTTTGAACTCTATCTTCCAATTCGCTTCCACTGCTCAGTTGAATTGCTTTTACTTGTTCTTTATTCTTTTCTCTTGGATTTACTTCAGTATTACTTGGAAGCGTTCTTTGGGATCTATTACATAAAGCATTTGCAATTTGTCCCAATTAATTTTCAATATTTATGAAGGTTACTCCTTGAATTTGTAATTGATTTCCCATATGTGACACCACTTCTTCAATAGAGAACTTATTCTCCTTTAATTGTAAAGTATTGTTATAACCTGAAAGATAAGTTAATCTATTATTATTATTATTTCCTTGGTTGTTCCAATTCTCCAATGGGTTTACTTGGTGGTTCCACCTTTGTTGATTAACACCACACTGATTATTTGTATTCCAGTTAAATTTAGATGACTCTTCAAACCTGGGTTATAATAGTTGGAATGTGGGTTGTTAGGCTTAATTATAGCATTCACAGTTTCTGGTAAAGAATAAGAATCAACCATTTGGCCTAATAAATTTTCTTCAATCATGGAATGTGGCTGAGAAAAATTCATCCCAAATTGGTCTATCTTCCTTGAAACAGCAAAAACTTGATTTGCTAACATTGTAAAAGCATCATTTTCAAAAACACTGGCTACCTTTTTAGGATTTAACCTTTTAGAAGGCCATTAAAAATTATTAGTGGCCATTTCTTCAATTAAAGCATAAGCATCAAAAAATGGTTTAGACATTAATGATCCACCAGCAGCAACATTGATGATCGATCTAAGAGATCCAACTAATCCATTATAAAAAGTTTGAATTATTAACCAATCTGGTATCGAATGATGTGTACATTTCCTGAGGGAATATTTAAATATTTCCCATGATTCATATATTGATTCCCCTTCAAACTGACACAAAGATGTAATATCATTTCTCGACTTAGGAGTCTTATATGGTGGAAAATATTTAGCAAGGAATTTATGTGACAGTTCACCCCAAGTTCTAATTGATTCAGGTGCTAAAGAATGTAACCATATTTTAGCTTTATCCTTTAGTGAGAAAGGAAAAAGTCTAAGTCTAATAGAATCATCCAAAACACCATCATTCGTAACAGTAGCACACAACTCTAGAAAATTAGCAAGATGCAAATTAGGATCTTCAGTTGTTGCTTCCCCAAACTGATTATTAGACACCATTTGGATAATAGCAGGTTTAAGCTCAAAAGAATTAGCAGCTACAGCAGGGTTTTGAATACTACCACAAAGTTCATCCACTGTAGGGTTAACATAATCTCTTAAAGTTCTTAATTCTTGATGGATGACAACATTTTGATCTTGATGATTTTTCATTTCTTGAATATTTTTATCTTTTTCTGTATTTTTAATTTTTTTGATTTTTCTGATAGTTCTTTCTAATTCAGAATCATAAGGCACAAGTCCCTCAGAACCTGAACTGCTCATACAACAATAAAACAAAAAAAAACACAACACACTAACAAAAATAAAGAAAACTAAAAATTTAAAATTTCGTAATTTTCTTTAAAATGTAATTTTAATTAATTTCTTTCCCCGGCAACGGCGCCAAAAACATGATCCACCCGATATTTATACTTACAATTATGATATGAAAATTGGCAATGGTGACAAAAACTTTTCTCCGCCGGATATATATGCTTATGATTTTGATATGAAAATTATGATTTATAATGTGGATACTACTCAAGTATACGTATCGTTTATCAAGTAATATAAGACTTTTTGATTAAGCCCCGAGATATCGAACCCACAGAAAAGTGAAAAATCTTTAAAGAAATAAGAAAATTATCTTTTTACTTTTTTAATTGGCTTTTGAAAGTATGTTTTGATTTTGAAAAGTTTGATAGTTGATTTCACTCTTTAAATTTTCTTATAAAAGTCAAACAAGAAATTAAAATGATAATAACTATAAACACGGTATGAAAAACACTATTAACTAGAATATCTTTTTCTTTCCTTTATAAAGTAGTAATAATTATAAAAGTATTGTTGTGGAAGTATTTAAATTTTTTGTGATAAATAGAAGCAAATGTATTCTTTACCCTTACTTGGTTCTATAAAGAACATTGGTTAATTTGAAATTTTATCATTTTGAACATGGTTAGGCAGGGAAGATACCAGCTCTCACTCTAGAGTTCCCTCGATTCCCTCCACCTAGGGACTAACTTCTCATAAAAAAATGCAAAACTTCAAACCAAATTAGGGGCTTTTAGCCTGTCACACTAAAAATCCTCTAATTTTACTCCCCATTAAAACATCTTCTAATATATTGCTTTCAATTATATGAACTACAATTTTCACCCATATAATTGCATGTGATTCTTACTAACTTTTATGAGACAATACCGCATTGGATCTTACATAATCTCACCACAAATTTTACATCTTAATAGGCCAAATTAAGAAGTTTATAGAATCAATCTTCACAACTTCTTCCAACTTTAAACACATATACATTCCACAACAATTCTTCATGAATTACTTACTTCTTTCTTTAAGAAAGAAAAAGATAAAGTAAACTACTTACTCAGAATGCATTGAGAAAATACAAAAACACATTGATTTGAAATTAAAAACCATAAGAAAAACAACAAACACAATAAGTATTAATTAAAAACTAAATGTAAGAACAAAAGTAAACACTTATCTGAAAATCCTCTCCACAAGACTCAGGAAGTTCCTCTGAAACCTTGAATCTTCACTAAACTACTCCTCAAAGTAGGTCTCCCAACTTTGATGACTCAGAAACAGACTTCAGACTTCAATAAAAACTAAACTAAAGGAAAGAAAAGAAGTGGGAAGAAGAAGGCTTCAATCCTACCCTTTTCTCTTTTCTACTCTCTACTCCTACTCCTAATGAAAACTCTTATAAAATACAATAAAAAACTCTGTAAAAACTCTCTTTAAAATGCAATGGAAGAGCTTTTAATCTTTCCTAAGACTCTCTTTAAAAATTAAACTAAAAGGTGTCTTGGTGTCTCTTCAAAATGTGTCCAGAATCGATGTATCCATCAAAGAATGCACCCCTTCATTCAAACTTGTCGCCCAAAGGAAGTTATGGAAGTTACCACCAAGAGTTACATCCCATCCCCTTTGAAAATGGTGCCAAATTCAAGTTAATCTCGATTTTTAACTGTGGCGGCTAAGCGCCGGCCCAGCGGCGCTTAGCCGCTAGTGCCCAAATTTTCATTTTTCATTTTTTTGCTTCAAATTTAATCCAATTTTTTATCCTTTCATCATAATCATCCATTTTCATCATACTTGCAAGAAAAAAATAAAATACCTTCCATTAAAGTGCAATATCATCAAAAGTCGGTATATAAATGTGCATAAAAAATACTATATATTTTAGGTGTATCAATGTTTAAAGTACTAGCCTACAGTCTAATGAAGTTTGCATGAACTCCTTTTTCACATAGTCTTTTAAAGCACTCTTAATGTAACAAATTATGGTTCATCTTGAAATCAATAGAAGACTAGAACTCTTAGACTTAGTTACTGAATATTCTTATACCTGTAATGTTTACTTGAGTTACTAAACTTTTTCTGAAAATCTAACCACTGTATTCTTTTGAATGAAAATTTTTAGTCTCTTACAATTGAAAAGTACATTGCCTAGAGTTATATTTTATGTAGTAAAAGGATTACTTAAGGACAAGTAATAGTTTAAGTTTAGGGGATTCTGATGCACTGAAAATATATACGGTTTTTACTATCTAATTTTATCCATTGTTTGTGATATTGCACTTTAAAGATATGTAGTTTTCATGATTTGTTGTAGGTATGATGATTTTAGGTGATTGGAGTGAAAAGAAGCAAAAAAGAACAAATCCGAAAAGAAAAGGAGCAAAAAGGAGCAAAATGGTGGAAAAAATGTTCTGGCACCGCCGGCGCCCAAATTCAGAGAGCACAGAATTAATTGGCATGATAGAGCGCCGCCGGCGCCTGAAGTCGGTTCAATTTAAATTTAAAGTGTTTTGGCGACTTTTTGAAGGGATGCCTATGGAAACTCTTGGGAATTCATCCCTATCTTATAAGTAATTGTTTTAGGATGAAAATGGTGGGCTTCTTCAGTGGTATTAGAGTAGTTTAGTGAGAGTGAAGGTTAGGGTTTAGGAGTAGAGAGTGTAGAGTGAGGATTTAAGAGGGATTTTTCTCTATGAAGGGGAGGAGAAGAGGTAAAGTGAGAGATTGCTTCTTCCTTTCCATTTAAAGAGAGAATCAAGTGTTGTAAAGAGGAAGAGAAGAGGATTCAAAGGAACTTCAAGGGAATTGCATAGGGGAAGAGAAAGAGATAAGTTGTATTTTCTTTTGTGGTTTGTATGACTTTTCTTTTATATATAAAATCCTTGTTTTATTATATCTTCTCAATGAATTCTGAGTAGTTTCCTTGTCTTTCTTCAAGCATAAGAGATGTGATGATGGATTGATGTGGATTTGATGTGCTTTTAATGAGATGAAGAAATTATGATGGTTTTTCATTTAGAACTTAATTTACTTTCGATCTGGCCAATTGAAATGTTAAAATATGTTGTTGAACATTAAGTTTGAAAGGATTTAAAGACTTACAACAATAATGAAAGATCCATTCAATTTTCATGGATGAATTGCGTAGTTCATGGGAATTCAGTGCAAATAAATAAGGAAATGTGTTTTGATAGACTTCAATGTGGAGATTTCAGAGTGACAAGCTGAAATCCCCAAATTGGTTCTAAGATTAGTAACTAAATATCAAAGGTTAGCCTTTGGGTGAAGGGTGAGTGGGAGCTCCAAAGTGAGAGCTGGTATCCTCCCAGCCTAGCCTTAGAGTTAGTGACTAAACTTAGAATATGTCAATGTTCTTTTCGACTTAGAAGAGGGGGTGCTCTTTTAAGGGTAAAGAATCATCTATGGTCTTATTTGGCACAATAATATAAATATTTGTTCCATATCAATCCACACATAATACTCTCCTTGCAAGAGGAAATATACTTTTCTTATATATCAAAAACCTTTCAAAAACTTAATTTAGTGTGTCTATTAGTTAATTCTATCCTTAAAAATTGTTAGAAGTATTTGTAGTTTTGTTAACTGTTACTGTTTTTTGTATACTGTTAGTAGGAGTTTGTGTTAAAAGTGCTGCTTAAATATAGGTCTTTAGTGCCATCTTACTTATCTTAGGATCACTTTCTTAAAACTTCGAACTTCCCTGTGGGATCGATAACCAGGACTCCATTAGAGCCTGTATTACTTGATATGATACGTATACTTGCGTTGAATGCTTGGACTTATCAAAATCATTAAATATATATAAATTTGAGTTCATAAATTTTTGCAATATAAGTCTCGTGCATCACTAACCTATCCTACAGGTTTTAACAATGCTTTACAGTTAAAGGAGAAGAAATTTTCTATTGAAGAAGTGGTATCACATATGGGAAATCAAATTCAAATTCAAGGAGCAACCATCAGAAATATTGAAAATCAATTGGGGCAAATTACAAATTCATTAAGTAATAGATCTCAAGGAATGCTTCCAAGTAACACTAAAGTGAATCCAAGAGATAAAAATAAAGAGCATGTAAAAGCAATTCAACTGAGAAGTGGAAGAGAGTTAGAAGGTAGAGTTCAAAAAGAAACTGTAGTAGAGAAAGATGGGATTAAAGAACCAAAAGAGGACGCTCCGAAAGGTTTGGAAAGACCAATTTCTCCAGCTAAGGTTGATTTGGAAAAGCCACCACCTCCATTTCCTCAGAGACTTTGTCAACAAAAGTTGGATAAGCAATTTTCAAAATTCTTGGAGATATTTAAGAAGCTTGCCATTAATATTCCATTTGCTGAGGCTTTAGAACAAATGTCAAGCTATGTGAAATTTATGATGGATATTCTCAAAAAAAAGAGGAAGTTTGAAGATAATGAGACAGTTGCACTCAGTGAGGAGTGCATGCAATAATTCAGAAGAAGCTTCTTGAAAAACTTAAAGATCCTGGTGGTTTCACAATTCCATGTGCAATCGGAGACAGATTTTATGGAAAAGTCTTATGTGATTTGGGTGCAAGCATTAATCTTATGCCTCTATGAATTTTCAAAAGACTGGGATTAGGAGAAATAACCCCAACTACTTTAACTCTGTAATTAGCAGATTTTTCGATCACATGTCCAAAAGGAAGATGTTTTGGTTAAAGTGGATCAATTTATCTTTCTTGTTGATTTCATTATACTTCATATAGAGGAAGATAAAGAGATACCCATCATTTTGGGAAGACCTTTCCTAGCCACAGGCAGAACAATGATAGATGTGCAAAAAAGGGAATTAACGATGAGGGTTAATGATCAAACTGTTACATTCAATATTTCGAAATCGATGAAATGTCCTACAATAGGTAAAGATGATGAATGTTATAGGATGGATGTTATCAGATATTTGAGTGAATGTCATTGCAAGTCAACTTATGAAGAGAGACCTGAAAGAAAAGAATTGGAACATAAGCAAGAAGAGGAGTTACATCATTCTGAAGATTTTCAAGAGGAAGAATTAAATTATGTTCATGTAAATTTTGAATTGTTGTATCTGACTGAAAAAGATGAATCTTATGGTCCATCACATGAAAAACCTCCTAAACTTGAGTTAAAAATGCTTACTGATCATTTAAAGTATGTTTTTTTCTGGGTGAATCCTCAACCTTACATGTTATAATCTCATCTCAATTGACTAAAAAAGAAGAAGAGAGTTTGCTTGAAATTTTAAAGAAGTATAAGAAAGCCATTGGATGGACAATTGCTGATATTAAAGGAATCAGTCCTTCAATTGATATGCACAGAATTCTTATGGAAGATAATTGCAAACCTTGGGCTGATCCCCAAAGGAGATTAAATCCTATCATGAAATATGTTATTAAGAAAGAAATTTTGAAGTGGTTGGATGTTGGAATTATCTACCCTATTTTAGATAGTGCATGAGTTAGTCCTATTCACAGTGTTCCTAAGAAAGGAGGAGTAACTATGACTGTTAATGAAAAGAATGAAATGATTCCAACAAGACAAGTTACAGGATGGCGAATACGCATTGATTATAGAAAAATAAATCTTGCTACAAGGAAAGATCATTTTCCACTCCCATTTTTGGATCAGATGTTGAATAGGCTGGCTGGGCATAAATACTTTTGTTTTACGGATGGATGTACTCGGTTACCACCAAATTCAAATTGCTCACGAGAATCAAGAGAAAACTACGTTTACCAGTCCTTATGGTACATTTGCTTTTAGAAGAATGCCCTTTGGTTTATGTAATGCCCCTGCTACATTTCAGAGATGTATGATGGCTATTTTCTGAGATTTAATTGAAAAAGAGATTGAAGCTCTTTATGGATGACTTTTCAGTGTTTAGAATTTCATTTGAATCATGTTTTGAATATTTGACTAAAGTTCTAAAATGCTATGAAAAAACTAATTTAGTCCTTAACTAGAAATAATGCCAATTTATGGTAGAAGAGGAATTGTATTGGGACATCAAATTTCAGAAAAAGCTTTGGAGGTAGATCTTGCAAAAATTCAAGTTATCTCTAGTTTACCTTGCCCTACCAATATAAGGGGAATTAGAAGTTTTTTGGGACATGCTGGATTCTACAAGCGTTACATCAAAGACTTTTCAAAGATTACAAAACCTTTATGCCGATTATTGGAAAAAGATGCAATTTTTTATTTTGATGATGATTGCCTAAAAGCTTTTGAAACATTAAAAGAAAAATTAATCACTACACCTATTATAATTTCACCAAATTGGAAAAAAACCTTTTGAATTAATGTGTGATGCTAGTGATTATGCTATTGGTGTTGTTTTGGGTCAGAAATATGATAAAAATTTTAAAGTTTTTTATTATGCTTGTAAAACTCTTAATAAAGCTCAAATTAATTATACCACTATTGAGAAAGAGTTAATAGTTATAGTATTTGCCTTTGATAAATTTTGATCATATTTAATTAGAACTAAATGTGTGGTGCATACTGATCATTCTGCTATCAAATATTTATTGAAAAAGAAGGATGCGAAGCCGAGATTGATTAGATGGATTTTTCTTTTGCAAGAATTTGATTTTGAGATAGTAGATAGGAAGGGTTCTGATAATCAAATTGCTAATCATTTGTCCAAGCTTGAAAATGAAAAATCTCTCTATGATGCTGAAGAAATTAATGAACCTTTTCCAGCAAATTGGGAAAAACCTTTTGAATTAATGTGTGATGCTAGTGATTATGCTATTGGTGCTGTTTTGGGTTATGATAAAATTTTCAAAGTTATTTATTATGCTAGTAAAACTCTTAATGAAGCTCAAATTAATTATACCACAACTGAAAAAGAGTTATTAGCTATAGTTTTTGCCTTTGATAAATTTTGATCATATTTAATTGGAACTAAATGTGTGGTGCATACTGATTATTCTACTATTAAATATTTAATGAAAAAGAAGGATGTGAAGCTGAGATTGATTAGATGGATTCTTCTTTTGCAAGAATTTGATTTTGAGATAGTAGATAGGAAGGGTTCCAATAATCCAATTCCTGATCATTTATCCATGCTTGAAAATGAAAAATCTCTCTATGATGCTGAAGAAATTAATGAACATTTTCCTGATGAAAATCTATCCATTGTTAATGAGTGGCGTGTTCTGTGGTATGCTGACATAGTAAACTTTATTGTCAGTAATATTATACCTTATGGTTTGACATACCAGGAAAAGTAGAAATTTTTGTATGATGCTAAGACTTATTTTTGGGATGACCCATTTTTATATAAACAAGGAAAGGAACTTATAATTTAAAGATGTATACCTTTAGAAGAGACTTATGAAATTATTCAAAATATAATGATTCTGATTATGGGGGACATTTTGGAGTTGACAGTACTACATATAAAATCTTACAATCTGGATTTTATTGGCCAACAATTTTTAAGGATGTGAATGCTTATATTAAAAATTGTGATAGATGTTAGCATGTAGGCAATATTTCTAGAAAAAATGAAATGACCCTCAGTTATATGTTGGAAGTTGAAATATTTGATGTTTGGGGATTAAATTTCATGGGTCCATTTACACCATCTTTCAGAAATGTTTATATTTTGATAGCAGTAGATTATGTTTCCAAATGGATTGAAGTTATTGCTTTACCTTGATGTGATGCTCAAAGTATTATAAGGATTTAAGAAATAATATATTTTGCAGATTTGGAATACCAAGAGTAATCATAACAGATGGGGAAGTCATTTTAAAATGCAATTATTGAGAAGTTAGAAAAGAAATATCATATAAATCTTCACATTGCTACTGCTTATCAACCTCAGACAAGTGGTTTGGTTGAATTATCCAATCATGAAATTAAAAGAAAATTAATCCAAATAGAAAAGATTGGTCAATCAAACTGGATTATGCTTTGTGGGCCTATAGTACTGCCTACAGAACCCCTATAGGAATGTCCCCATATAGGCTGATTTTTGGAAAAGCTTATCATTTACCTATTGAACTTAAGCATAAAACATATTGGGCTATTAAAGAGTTCAATTATAATTTGAAAGATGCTGCTGAAAAGAGATTATTGCAATTAAATGAGCTTGAAGAGATAAGGAATGAATCTTATGAAAATGCTAAGATTTATAAGGAAAAGATGGAGTTATGGCATGATCGGAGGATTCTATCGGCATATTTTTAGGTTAAGTTGTTGTATTTTGAAAAGGGGGTCGCCTACAGAAATTGTCAGCTAATTTTTAATTTAATTTAAATAAATAATTTGAAAAGTAGTATTTGATTTTAAAAATAATTTTTAAATTTGAAGATTTTAATATATGAAATCAAACCGATCTCACATCCCAAATAGTTTATATAAACGAGCACCACATCACAAACCGTGTATCTATCTCGAAGGATAAACACACTGCTTGACAATGGGGCTCGATTAAATAAACTAGAAGATTTGTGACATCTGTTTGGTCTGCGAACCAATTTTTATAAGCCGACAAGTTCCCCTGCTTAATATAAAGGAATTAAACAGGGTTTATATTACCTGGGTTCTTAAAGTTCCCTATAAGGGCAAGCCCCTATAGTTAATTACATCTTAAATGATAGAAATCATTTAAGAAAACTCTCGATAATGATTAGTGGTTTTGCTCTCAAGAATTTCAAAGTTTAAGGTTTTCAAAGGATTGGATTTTGGAAATTTCAATAGGGATTAGCTCAAATTTGGAACAATTAATTTCAGGAGTCCAAAGGAAGAGAAGTAGGAGAAGTTGAGGATCCAAGAAGAATCTTGGCAACTTCCCAAACTATCCTATGGTTTGGCTTCAATTTGGGAATTCATTTAATGTTGCAATCCTGCCAATTTTAATTAATTATGACTTATATTTGCATGACATGATCATACAAATAGCCTTGAAGATGTGAGGGTTTATGTCGTACCAAACGACTACCTCGGAGTCCTAAGACCGGTTAGGGCTTAATTTACATGGCATGATCATGCAAATGCCTAACGAAGAGTTGAGGATTTATGTTGCACTAAGCAAACTACCTCGGAATCCTATGGCTTGGTTATTTAATTCTAAGGAAAGTTTTGCTGAAGTAGATCCGAGTTTTGCTGACGACGATGGCCGTGCTGTCCACTATGCTCTAAGCTCCTTGTCGTTGCAGAAGTTTAGTTTTAGAAGTCATAAATCAGGAGATGAGAAAAGTGTTTTAGTTTAGAGAAAATCTTAAAATCCAAGTGTTTTTAGTGTTTTAATTAAAACAAATCTTAAAGTTAATTAAACAGAACCGATTAAGATCCCACGGTTCTGTCATCCCGGCACCGTTATTTTCATCGAATTCACTTAGTCCGGATGAATTTGCTAAACTCAATTGAATGAGTTCCACACTTTCATTTAGGCACGTGGGAAATCTCGTTTAGCAACACATGGGTTACATCTTCCGAGGTATTCCCGATCATTCAATGAGACGTTTTAATTTAGTTGTGATTGTAGTTTTGTTATTCTGTTTGTGATTAAATTTTAAGTTGTTTTATATTTTGAATGTTGTGGCGGTGAATTTTATCTTGCAATGACTTTTAATTTAGTTTTGGTTTCAGTTTAGGGACTATCCTAAAGGTTTTGGTTTTCATGCAACAGTTTTATTTATCATGCAAGAAAAGTAAAGCGCGCTGCATGTAAGTAAATTGCAATAAAGTAAATTACAATTAAATAAAAGCGTACCTGGAGGGTTTTCCCGTCATCCCAAGCTGCACTTAAAACACATGTTAATGCATTTAAATATTTTGCAAGAAATACCTAGGTAAAGCTAAGGGAAGGGTTTTGGTTGTCAATCAAATTCCTAATCCTATAACTAGTCATTTCCTATGACGTCTAGGTTCTTGGTTTGGTTTAAGGATGATTTTCTTCATCAAAGAACAATCAAATTCAATTGTTCTTCTAAAACATCCCGTCGTATTGAGGAAGTGCTTACGATAAGTCCTAAACATTTTTTCAATACTTCTGGGATTATTTTGAGTCCAAATGAATTTTTATTGTACGGATGAATTGATCATCCAAGGATTTGTATTTTTGTTTTGTTTCTTGCTCAGTGAACTTACGCTTTTGATTACCTGATAGATGAAGTGACATCTCACTTAATACTCTATTTAAGAGTTATAACAATTAAAGCCTTTAAGGGCAAGTTGGTTTATCGAAAATTTTAATCAAATTAATTGAAAGTTTGAGTTAATGGTTTAAAGTATTTTAATTTAATTATGAGGTTTTAATTAATAATTTTAAGTTTGGAATAGTGTTCAAATTATTTTAGATTTAATTCTTTAATTATTTCATTTAGGTTTGTTGTTAAATGATTTTAATTTAATTTAATTCATTTTTATTTTAATTTATTTTAATTTATTTTAATTTTATTTAATTTAATTTTAATTTTAATTTGATTTTAAATTTAATTTAATATTAATTTTAATTTTTAATTAAATTTAATTTTAATTTAATTTAACTTTAATTTTAATTTAATTTTAATTAATTTTAATTTAATTTAATTTTAATTTAATTAAATTTTAATTTAATTTAATTTTAATTTAATTTTAATTTAATTTTAATTTAATTAGATTTAATTTGATTTAAATTTTGATTTTAATTGTTAGTTTTAGTTTAACTGTAATTTTAATTTGATTTTAATTTAATTTGTTTTAATTTTAGTTTTAATTATTAATTCAGATTATTATCTTAATTTTTTTTTAATTAAGAACTAAATATTGTTAAAGTGACTCATTTAGGGATTTTTAAATTAAAGAATAAACAACCTCTTAATAATATCCCTATTTTAATGATCCAAATTTAAATGTATTTTTTTCCAAAATTTAAATTATTTAATTAATTAAAGTTTCATTTTTTTTATATTTTCAAAGTGTGTAATGGGTTCCTACCCCTTAATTTCCCTAAGTTTCAATCATCCAAGAGAAAATTAAAATCAAATATTTTACCCCCCCTATTTTGATTAAACCTAAAGTTTTAATTAAGGGTTAGAAATTTTTAATTACCTTTATGCCCTTTTAAGCTTATTTATTTCATAACTCATTAAATTGAGCTCAAATGAATTTGAAATTTTTATGTCACCTCACTCACATATCAATTAAGACATTAGAGGAGAAAATGTGATTTTTCTAAATTTAATTTATTTATATAATTATTTTTAGTATAAATTAAAGGTTTAAAAAGAAAATTCAACAACATGACCAAGGTAAAGCTTCTATCCTTAAGAAAATTAGGGGATGTTTCTAATGACTAGAGGACCACTTGGACCAATTTTGGTGATTTTTTGAATTATATTTTATTTATTATAATTATTTTGAGTTTTAGAGTATTAATTAATTTTAAAATAAAATAAAAGTTGAAAAATGGATTTTATATTTTTTAAAAATCTCTCTGACCTCAAGGAGTTCAGAGAAATAAATTTTATAATTTTCTAATTTTTTTTTTATTTATTAGAATTAATTTAGTGGGGAAGGCTAGAAAATACATTTTTTAATTTAAGAATTGTTTTAAGGCTTTGAAATTAAATATCTTAACCTAGAGACTTAGGAAAAATATTTGGTTGATTCATAAGTGATTAGGGGACCAAATATGACATTTTTATGATTTTTATTATTTTTGTGATTTTTGTTATTTTTTAATTATTAAAAATATTAAAATATGATTAAAAATGAAAATTTTTAGAAAATTCCAATTTTATTTTTCTTAGACTCCTCTAATATCAGAAGAGTCCCAAAATCAATTTGGTGAATTTTTGAAATGTATTTTTAGAGTTATGAATTTTTAAAGTTCAATTTTGATTACGTGGCTTAATTAATCCATTTAGTGGGGTTAAACATTTCCAATTGACTTCAAATTTTTATGTGAGGTCTCTATGATCCTAAAGATCAGTGGAGAATTATTTTCAAGTCAATTTGGTGTGTGATTAACCCTAATTAATTCAAATTCAATTTTAGGGGTTTAGGCCAATTAAGGTTATTATGAATGAATTAATTCAAAATATATTTTTCATAGAGTTCTCTGGTCCTAAGGAACATCACCAAATTTTCCTAGAATTTATTTCACAACATGCTAATTATTGGAAATAAAATACCTAAAACAGTGAAATGAACTTGAAAAATCAATAACTTTCCACAGAGATGGCCTCTGACCTTGAAAAATTCAGGGAATGTTCCCAAGATCAGAGGCTTCAAAAGCCCTATGGTCTAATGTCATGGTGAATTGTCTATGCAAATGGAGAATCAAAACATTGAAAATAGTAAATAAATTATTAAAAATAAAATACTCATCCAATTAACTTGATTTCTTTTCCACATTATTCTCCTTTGAGCAAGAGGGTATTTTTATTTTATTTTTGTGATTTTTTTATGCAAAGATATGAATTTTCCAAGTTCTGGTATTTAAATAAATAGAAAATAACCCTATTTTTCTACTTATCCACGCGGCGCCACGCCATCCTCGGCAGCTCCAAAAGGCCACGCGGCACGTTTTGATTCGGTGCCGCCATCTGAGTCAGTGCTGCAGGGGCCCGCCATTCACGTACCATCCGCTAGTCCGACGCAATCCTGGCCGTCCAACCAATATACGCGGGATCCAATGGCTCCGGGTCGTCGTCTCCGACTGGTGTGCACCTGTGACCGTCCACACTAAAACCCTAAAATCTCACTCGATTCTCAATGGATTTTTGTGTTCTTATGCTCTAGGGATTCGCCTTGAAGAGACGAACACATCTATACGATAAACATGCATTGAAATCGACTCAAACAAAATGGAGATTCTCCAGTAGCTCGGGAGGAAGAGTGAGTTCATACATTTGCTCAAAGAAGTGAAGCTTTGATCTGAGAGTTGTGTCACCTTCGATTGGGTCCAGGCAAGCTCCAGATGAAGTCTCTGGCTCTGGGGAATTGTCTAGGTATGAAAGTGACCAAGCCCGATCACAAAGCTTGGAGGCTAGAAGCAATAGCTGGCCTGGTGAGGGGGCTTTTGTTGGGGAACTTCTCCTCTTGGTCTGGTGAAGGTGTAGGACCAATCAATTTGGAGGTTGGCTCACTGTGGTGAAGTGTCCTATTTTTGGGTGGATTTTCAACTCAGAAATTGAGCTCTGTCAATGGGGATTAGGGCAAAGGAACATTGGGGATCAACTACTCTGGGTTAGGAGAAGGTCTTGCAGCAATTTTGGCAGAGTTTCCTTAAGGTCTGGTTCATCTCTTTTTTTTTTGGCCGAGAGGTGAGTGGGTTTAAATAGAGGTGGCTGGAGGGCTTCCCAGAGGGTTTGAAGGCTTGGATTAGCTGCTTAGGGCAAGGGAAGAACATCCATGGTGTTCAATTGGGCTGGGATAACTCAGCAAGGAGAAATTCAAAAAAATGGCTCACATGGGTGCTCTCGGCTTGGTGGTTTCCGGCGGCTGTGGTGGCTGGCCGGCCAGGGTCAGGTCACCCTCAAGGTCAGGAGGACAAGTGCTGGAGGTCTGTGCAAGCAATTGTCCAATGCCAAGTTTAAAGGGTTGGATTTAAGTGGTAAAGGGAGAAGAGTGATTTTGGGTTCACATGTGTCAACCCATGTATTTGGGCTTGGTTCACCTCCCCATGGTCCGATTTTGGGCCAAGGGGATCGGTTGGGTCACTGCCATGGAGTGGTGAAGTCCCCATCAAAATAGTTTAAGTTAATTTTGGGTTATGGTGTTGCATTAAAGAGGTTAAAATGGCTTAAGGAAGGCTTAGGAAAGGACTCCCTCTTCTTGCCATTAATGGCTTGGTGACAAGTCAAACCCCCATGGCTTCATGTGGCTTGTCCATGGCTTGCATGTGGCTCCATTTGGCTCATCCTTGGCTTAGGAAAAGTGGATTCATTTATATGAAAAAGGAATTTGGAGATTTTGGCAATTTAGTGAAAAAATTAGATGGTGCTTGATTTAGGTTGATTTGATGATTGATTTGGGACTTAGGAATTGATTCCAATTAAAGGGATGATGAGAAGGAATTGTCATGTGGGCTTTGGAATGGGTTTGGGCTTTTGGATTTCACTTTGGATGGGCTTTCAAAATGGTTTAGGGAAGTGGGCTTTTGGATTTTAGGATGGGCTTTTGGATGAAAATTTTGTGAAGGACCATGTCAAATAAATGTTGCAATTGGTTTAGGGATGTTTCATGAATGGTTTGAAATCAATTTGGTGTGATTTGGAGTATAATTGGGTTGAATTTGGGTTTTTTTAGTTAAATGGGCCAAAGTGGGCCAAATTGGGCTATTTTGGGTTAAGGTTTGGCTAAAGTTGGATTTGATGTAAAATTAATGTTGAGAAATGTTCATGGGAATGTCACAAAAAGTTTTTAACTTTGGTTGGGCTCTAATTTTGGGATTTTGGCCCATTTGGGTTAGGTTTGGGCTTAGGTCAATTTAAGGGATTTTGGTTTTGGGTTAGGTTTGGGTGGATTTTAGGTTCAAATTTTGGGCAAATCAAGTTAGTGTTTTGTTTATGGGGGTGTTAGGAAGGTTTTAGAAAAGATTTGGGGCTAATTGGAGTTGAATTGGATGGGTTTGAGCTAGGTTTGGGTCATAGGCCAAAATTGGCCCATGGTGTAGTTGAACAAAATGAAATTGGGAATATTTGGGATTTTTTGGAATTTTTTGAGAATTTTTGAAATTTTTGGATTTTTGGGCTAAGATGGACATTTTGGGTATTTGGAGGGTATTGGGGGGTACTTTTAGAATTTTTGGTATTTTTGGCTATGGATGATCAATTTGAGTGGGGGGGAAATGTTTAGGACTGATTTTGAGGAATTTTGGGTAATTTAGGTAATTTTGCAAATTTTGGGTCATTTCAAGGGTATTTGGTAGGTTTGGTGGGTCCGGGGCCCCAGGGGTCAGAAATTGAAATTTTGGGAAAATAAAGATTGATCAAATTTAAGTAGAATGGAATCACTTTGGTTGAGCCATGAAGCCATATTAAGCTCATATGAGCCATGATAGGTCTCATTTGAGGCATTCACTTTGTTGTTCCTAACCCTCTTAGCCAGGGGCCTAGGGGTTAAGGACCATCCATATGAATTACCTACATGAGTCAGGAAGTCAAGTTGGGTGAGAGTGTGGTTTTAGGACTTGGAATGTGTGTGAGAGTGTAGTGTATGTGCAAGTCAACCCTCACTGCACCGAGCCACCCAAGGTATTCCTAAGGCCAAAAGTCTCATGTGGAACTCATCCTTTAAACCTCCACATTTGATCTCAACCCTCTAGGTGATTAGGGGTCTACAATCAAGCTTGTAGGGTTTGCATGGAGTGAAGAGGTGTTTGAATTTCTAAAGGGGTGGATTCCACTTCTAGTCCTCTAAGATTAGTCAAAGGAAAAGCCTAAGGCTAGATCCTAAGTACTAAGGAGTGAGAAAAGAAGAGACCTCATCAAAAATGAGGTCAACAGATTCTTACCAAAAATCTTGTGCCAAGACATAAATTTTTATTGAATAATACCAGATTAAGAATTTTTTCTAGAAAACTTAAGTCCAGGTGGATGGGTCCATTTATTGTGATAAAAGTTTATTCATATGGAGCTGTGGATATTCAAGATCCTAAGACTGGAAAAATATTTAAAGTTAATGGTCATAGACTTAAACCTTATTTTTCAGTCGATCAACTTAAACCCGATGAGAATCTGATGTTGGGCCACTCAGAATGAGTTATGGGTTTGTCAGGCTGAAGACATTAAACCAAGCGTTTTGTGGGAGGTAACCCATAGTTAT
The DNA here is from genome assembly GCA_022702705.1 of Papilionanthe hookeriana x Papilionanthe teres. Taxonomy (NCBI): domain Eukaryota; kingdom Viridiplantae; phylum Streptophyta; class Magnoliopsida; order Asparagales; family Orchidaceae; genus Papilionanthe; species Papilionanthe hookeriana x Papilionanthe teres. The sequence goes on from CM040422.1 coordinate 32,078,620, forward strand.
CGGTATGCTTTGCTTTATGTTTGCTTTGTGTGCTTTGCTTGGTTTGTTTTTCTGTTTTGATGGTAGTATTTTAGAGTTTTTATGTTATAGTAGTGTTTATTTGACCGTATTTTATGACTTAGAGGAGTCGGAATAAAATTTTGGACATTTGGCAGACCTGTGCTAAATTGAGCACTGGCGGCTAAGCGCCGCCTAGTTGGCGCTTAGGCGTCGGAGTTATGAAACATGTGATAAATGAGGTTCTAGAAGCCTAGATCATGGGGAAGTGGTTTTGGAAGTTATTTTAGAGTTTTTAAACATTAAATGGTGGGATTATGCACTTATAAAGTCTATAAAAAGGCCCTGGATTAAGTGAAACACTTGCCTCAAGTCCTATTTTCATTCTTGAGTCTTAAGAAGAGTATTTTGAGTGCATCATGTCTTCCTGGGTGAATGAGATCAAGAAGAAAGAGCAGTCTGACAAGAGTTAGTTTATTAGTGATAATGATAAAGAGTTATTCAATGGATTTATTACTGTTAGTATTGATGGAATTGCATAAAAGATTGCAATGATCAAAGCCCGAGTGACTTCAATCGAAGCAAAAATCAATGAAACTAATGCACATTTGGAGCACATGGGATGGCAACTCAAGATGCAATTCAATAATACAAGTCACGTGGAAGAAGCAGATAAGGTGATTTTTCTGAAGAATAAGTGGTTAGAAGAAGAAGATGTAAGAGTGTTCAATCATCATCCATGTCTATCAGATTTATATTCCAGAAGGGTTAAATGGAAATAATAGTAGTTCAACATATATTTCGCCTACTAGAGAGTGGAATTAAATGTTGGTTTGATCTTGTGATTTGTTTTAAGTATTTTATGTTTTATGTGTTTGATGTTTTAAGTGTTTAATGTTTTATGTTTGTGATCTATTGCACTTTAATGTTTGATTGTTACTTCTTAGTGATGTAAACTTATCATTATATTTATTGAATCCTTTTGTATTTAGGGAATTTCATCCAAAGTGTTTGGATAGAAATTTTTAGTTTGTATTAAGTGTGGTTTGTTTTTAATGAATATAAGTTTGTGTTTGTGTGAAACTTTGATCAGAATCGATGGATGTTAAAGTTTGAAATTGGAGTATTGGAGATTATTGAGTAAGAAACAATTATTTTGAGATGATTAAGGGTGATTAACTAGTGGTTTAGTGCATTTTCTTAATTGTGAAAATCTTGTCACAGGCGGCTATGCGCCAGAATGCCGGTGCTTAAGTGCCAGATTTTGCGGCTAAGCACCAAAGGCCTCGCGCATAGGCGCCAGTTCACGAAAATTGGCTTTCAACTGTTAAAACCCAAAAATTGCCATTTTTAACATACATGTTGTCTTCAACCTCTAATTTTCGCGAAAAAGGAGCCTAGGGCATCAACATTTTGGATCTTTTGAAGGTCGATTTCAATAAAATTGTTAGATTTGGATTCCTTAAGTTAAGAGCACTACTCCTAAGTAAAAATTTTTTATTTTCACCATGTATTTTGAGTACGTTTTGGAAAATCCTAAAATCCCTATTCATGGTGAAAATTGAGGAAAAGGATGAGAAATTACTTGGATTTAGTAGAAATTACTACTAGAAGTTAATTTAGCAAGTTTAGTTTGATTTTGGAATTTATGGTGAATTTTTTCGTGAATTTTTAGAAATGGCTCCAAAGTCAAAGCGCTCGAGAGAAAAGACGAGATTTGATTTTGAAAAGTTTGACAGTGCAAGGGCTGAGAAACATTACGTTGACACAATACAGTCACGTAAATTGATTCCTGAATGTGTGTTTAGTAAGGCAGGAGAAGTTATTAAGGAGATGATTGCTAAAAGGAATTGGGAAAATTGTTTCTGCTTCTCTGCTGTTGCTGTTGTTTCTATGATCAGAGAGTTTTATGCAAACTTACCTGTAGTAGAAGAAAATACGGTGATGGTGAGAAGGCAAGAAGTACATTTTATATCTGAGGTAATCAATGTCTATTTCCAACTTCCTCCTGATATTTTTTGTTTTTACTCGAACTATCATCCTACTGAGGGAGAGTTAGATGAGATAATGGCATTTCTGAGTGACGGAAGTGATTTATGGAAGATCACAAATAATAGAAGAGTAAATTTTTGGGCCTCTAAGTTAAATGACATTTCTAAAGCATGGCATTATTTTATCTCATCTAAGATGTTGCCTTTAAGCCATACTAGCGAAGTTACAAGGGAGAGAGTTGTTCTGAACTATTACATTCAACAAGAGAAGCCTATAAATATTGGAGCAATCATTTATGATTATATTTCAATTGTGCCAGATCTACCACTACTGAAGGTATGGGATTTCCTTCCTTAATACATTCATTATGTGAACGATCTGGAGTGAAATTTGAAACTTGGGAAGAGGTCCTTCAGCCTTTAAAACCAATTACCAGTGTCAACATTGGAGCTTACACTGTACATTCAGAGTTTGGAGGAGGATTTGGTAGGGCTTCTACTGCTTCTGCTGCTTCTACTTCTTATGCTACTTCTTCGAGAGCTTCATCATCTAGAGATTCACAGACTGGATTGTTGAGAAAGATTCTGAAGAAGGTGAGTCTTACTCGTGAGCATGTTAGAGACATGGATGGTAAGATGGATAATATGGAAAGGTATATTGTAAAACATGATGAATATGAGGAGAATTAACAGCATTATTTGGATAGATTGATCAGAGGTGATATGAGTGCTGAGATGCCCCCTCATCCATTCTACATACCTTATGTGCCATCCAGAGATTGGAATGAGCAAGATGATGATGATGATGATGAGGAAGATTAGTTAATTTGTTTTATGTGTTATTGAGTTTTTGATGATGAATTAATTTATGTAATGTCTGTTGATTTATTTTGATATTGTGTTTGTCGACTCTTGATTTATTTTATGTTTGTTGCATATTCAGATGTATCTGTATTAGATTAATATTCTATATGTTGTTTTGTATGATATTTGTGTAGTAGTAAATGTTTTAACGTTATGTTGTATCAGAGTTTTTATAGTGTGCACTATAATTCCAAAATTGTTAGGAGAATTTGGAACACTATTAAAAACCATTGTTTAAAATTGCATATTTAAAACTTTTTAAAATCTACTACCATTTGTTATCTAGTATATGTGTGATTTCAGTTATTTTCAGTTGGTGTGTATTTACTTTGAGAACCTCTACTATTGTAGAAGTCCTTTGAAATTTTAAAATTTCTAATTAATGAAAAACTGAAAATTTTGAATTTGATTTCTTTTTACTCCTATTTTTAAATTGTTATACTTGCATAATTAGGATATTAAGTTTCCTGAAAGCATGTTATTTTACTTTTTAATTCTCACCCATGTATCATTTCTTATGCTTAAATGTTTTATCCTAACAAAAAAATTAAAGTTTGGGGGAGAATTTTAAAAATAGAAAATTTTTCCAAAACCTAACATTTTATTTTTTTCTCAAGAAAACTTAATATTAATTTGATTTTTGATTGAATACAAATATGTATATGAAGTTATATTAGGAGAACAAATTTTTGAATATAGAAATGAATAAGAGAATTTAGTTAAAATTTATAGTAATAATGAAAATTTTAAAGTTAAAATTTTCTTAGTAAAGAAGTGTTAAATATAGTTCAACTATCTTTAGTAAGAAATGTTGTATTTTGGGATAAATAGAAGATTTGACTTTTATTCTTCAAAGCTTAAATTTCTTTTATTGAGGAATAATTTTCAAATACTATTATTATGATTTTTAAGTGAAAGATGTATATGAGACCTTTATTTTAAATTGAATGGGTGGAATTCAAAATCATTAAAGGCCTATCCAGATACAGTAATCCTTACCTAATAAAAAAAAAAGAAAGGAAAAAAGAAAAAAAAAAGAAAGAGAAAAAGAAAAACAAAGAAAAAAGTGAAAAATAGGTAAAAAGGAAGGAGAGGCTTGAGGATTTAAGGGTCTAATCAAAAATTGGTTCCATACCTAAAATATAGGATATAAGTTCTGAGAAAATCTAAAGCTTAAGCTTATAATATAGTAAGTAAAATTATTTTCAAATAAATATTTTTAAGTGAGAAAAATAAATGTGTGAATCCAATATTTTGAAGAATCTACAAATATTTCTGAATTAGATAGAAAACTATATTTTACATTATCCTTTACCTAAAAACTTTCTAAACTTTAAGTTGATCTTAATTACTGAAATTTTTTCTAAATTCAGCTATTCCATTTCAAGAACAAAATTTTTTTATCTTCCTAAGAAAATCATTACATAATTTGCATGCTAAAACTTTCTATATGACTAAAAGTCACTTGAGGACAAGTAACATTTTAAGTTTATGGGAATTTGATACACCTAAAATATATAGTGTTTTTATGCACATTTTTATACATGTTTTTGATGATATTGCACTTTAATGGAGGGTAATTTGTGTTTTTCTTTCAGGTATAATGAAAATGAGTGATTATGATGAAAGGAACAAAATTGGATCAAATTTGGAGCAAAAAAATGAAAAAATGAAAAATTGGACCTTGGCGGTTAAAAATCGAGTTTTCTTTATTTTTGGCACTAATTTCAAGGAGTGTTTGAAGTAACTTTTAGTGGTGACTTCCTTAACTTCCCATGGGCGGCAAGTTTGAATGAAGGGATGCATCTTTTGGTGGATATGTTGAATCGGGACATGATTTGAAGAGACACCAAGGTACATTTTGGATGATTATTAAAGATATTTCATGATAATCTTTAGTGTGAGTGTGTGTTAAGGAGTGTTTCCTTAGTGAGAGTTAGTCTTTTAGTTTAGTTTCTAAGAGTCTCTTCTAGTTTTCAGATTCATTTTCTAGTTTAAAGAAATTTACTTTCAGTCTTTTATTGTTTAGAGTTAGTTAGTTTGGTGTGAAACTTTCTTTCCACCAATTTACTTTCATCCATTTTTCTAGTTTTTATTGAAGTCTAAAGTCAAAGTTGGAGTCGACAGAGTTAAGCGCTAACCTATGTAGTGTTGTCCTGTGAAAGGTCAAGTATGAAAGGAACTTCCGGAGTCTTGTTGAGAGGTTTTTCGAATAAGTGTTTACTTCTGTTTTCTATTATTAGTTTTTATTGTTGTGCTTTTTTATGATTTCCATTTTTAAATCAATGTTTTCTTGTGTTTTCTCCATGAATTCTAAGTAGTTTTCTTTATTTTTTTCTTTCTTAAATAAGGAAGTAATTAAATAATGTAGGATTGTTGTGGAATGTATAAGTGTTTAAAGTTGGTATACATTGTTAAGATTTAATTCCATGAACTTAATTTACTTCTTAATTTGGCCAGTTGAGTTGTTAAATTTGTTGTGAGATTATGTAAGATCCAATGCGGTATTGTCTCAAACAACAAATGGTATAAATCACATCCAATTATATAGATGAGAATTGTAGTCAATATAATTGAATGCTTAGGAGATATGCTTTTAATGGGGAGAAAAATTAGAGGTCTTTAGAGTGACAGGCTAAAGCCCCCTAATTTGGTTTGATATTTTAAATTTTGTTATGAAAAGTTAGCCCCTAGGTGGAGGGAATCGAGGGAACTCTAGAGAGAGATTTAGTATCTTCCCTGACTAACCATGTTCAAGATTTTAAAATTTTAAATTAACCAATGTTTTTTATAGAACCAATTAAGGGTAAAGAATAAATTTGCTTCTATTTATCACAACACATTTTAATACTTCCACAACAATACATTCATAATTATTACTGTTTTATAAGAGAAAGAAAAAGATATTTTATTTCCTAGTATTTTATACCGCATTTTAAAGTTCTGATAATTTTCATTTATTGCTTAGTTTTTAATTAAAAATACCAAAAACAATTTTTAAACTTTACAAATCAAAACATACTTTCGAAAGTCATTACAAAAAGGTAAAAATATAATTTTCTTAATTCTTTAAAAAGTTTTTACATTTCCCTATGGGTTCGATATCTCGGGGCTTAATCAGAAAGTCCTATATTACTTGATAAATGATACGTATACTTGTGTAGTATCTTATATTATAAAATCATAATTTTCATATCTAAATCATCAGCACATATATTCGGTGTGAAGTCAAGTTTTTGGTTCACATATATCTATCGGGGATCAATGCACTATACAATTAGTCTCAATTATGTATGGCCTAAATTTTTCAATAGCATATACAATCGCTAATAACTCTCTTTCAGTAGTGGTATAATTAATTTGGGCTTTGTTAGGAGCTTCACTAGCATAGTATATAACTCCCAAGCATAATTCCTCCAACCAAAAATTTACATTTCTCCCAATTTAGAACTAAATTTGTTTTTTCACATAACTCTAAAACGTTTTCTAAATTATTTAAGCAAATGTCAAATGAAGCTCCAAATATAGAAAAATAGTCCATAAAAACTTCTATTCCATTATCAATCAGATTACTGAATATAGACATCATACATCTTTGAAATGTTGTAGGTGCATTACATAATCTAAAGGGCATTCATCGAAAGCAAATGTCCCATAAGGACTAATAAAGGTAGTCTTTTTTTATCCTCATGAGCTATTAGTATTTGATGATAGCTAGTTTATCTATCTAAAAAGCAAAAATATTTGTGCCCAGCAAGCCTATCCAACATTTGATCTAGAAAAGGTAAAGGAAAGTGATCTTTCCTAGTGGCGGCATTTATTTTTCTATAAACAATATAAATTCGCCAACCAGTGACTTGTCTTGTGGTAATTAATTCATTTCTTTCATTAGTCTCAACTGTCACTCCTCCTTTCTTAGGAATACAATGGATCGGACTTACCCATGCACTGTCTAAAATAGGATATATATTCTAGCATCCAACCATTTCAAATTTTTTTCTTTACTACTTCCTTCATCAATGAATTTAATCTTCTTGGCGGATCATTTCTTGGTTTATGTTATTCATCCAGAAAGATTATATGCATACAGATCGAATGAATGATTCCTTTAATATCAGCTAATGTCAAACTAAAAGCTTTTTTATATCTTTTCAAAGCTTCTAACAATTTCTACTCTTGTATATCAGTCAAATCTGTTGAAACAATAACTGGTAAAGTAGATAATTCTCCTAAGAACACATGCTTCAAATGGTTTGGAAGTATCTTCATCTTAAGTTCAGGTGGTGATATGATAGATGGAATTAAACTTTTATTATCATTTTCTGTAAAATCCAACATTTCAAAACATTCCTGAACATATTCTAGTCCATTATCTGTCTCAGCATGTTTTACTTCCATTTCATTTTCTTTTCTTACTTTTAAAATTTTCTTGTTCATGATCCTCTTCACATTTCTCCTTAAAATGCTCATTTTCTAAATAATCACAAATGTCCATTCGAAAGCATTCTTCATTTTTTTCTGTTGTTGGATACTTCATAACTTTTGAGATATTGAATGTCACTTCTTGATCATTAACTCTCATAGTAAATTCTCCTTGTTGAACATTAATCATAACTCTTCCAGTCGTAAGGAATGGTCTTCCCAAAACTATAGGAATTTCTTTATCTTCCTCCATATTTAAAACAATAAAATCCATAGGGAAGATAAATTTATCAACTATTACTAAAACATCTTCAACAACTCCTTTAGGATAAGTAATAGATCGATTAGTTAACTAAAGAGTTATTGAAGCATGTGAAATTTTTCTTATTCCCAATCTTTTGAAAGTTGATAGAGGCATAAGATTAATGTTGGCTCTAAGATCACATAAGGCTCTTCCAAAATTTTTTTTTAATTGCACAAGGTATAGTGAAGCTACCAGGATCCTTAAGTTTTTTTGGAAGCTTTTTCAGAATAATTGCACTACACTCCTCACTGTGTGCAACAGTCTCATTCTCTATAAACTTCCTTTTCTTATTTAATATATCCTTCATAAACTTTACATAATTAGGCATTTGTTCTAACGCTTCAATAAAAAGGGATGTTTACTGATAATTGTTTAGGATTTCAAGGAATTTTGAATATTATTTTTCACTCTTTTGTTGTGTCAATCTTTGAGGAAACAAAGGTGGTGGCCTTTCAACAGTAATATTCATCGGTTTAATTGGATATTCTAAATCTAGATATATATTATCATGTCTTTTATTAGTTTCCACCTTCTCCTTTACAACTTAAATGTCTTTATGCACCCTTAGTTCCAATTCTTTTCCACTTCTCAACTGTATAGCCCTGAGTTATTCTTTATTTGATACATTGGGTTAGTCTCAACATTACTAGGAAAAGTTTCTGAAGGTCTACTACTGAGTGTAGTAGCAATATGCACCAATTAATTTTTAATATTTTTAATAGTAGCTCCTTGATTTTTTAATTGGGTCCCTTGACTTTGCAACTGATTCCCTTGACTTTGCAATTGATTACCCATATTTAATATCAATTCTTCCATAAACAACTTCTTCACCTTGAATTTTAGGTTACTATTAAATCTTGGAGGATAAGAAGGTCTATAACTAGTGTTTCCCTGGTTTTTTGAATTTCCCAATAGGTTCACAGTATTGTTCCCCCACTGCGGGTTAACAATAATAGTGTTATTATTCTAGTTTAACTTTGGGTGGCTCTTTCAACTAGGATTATATTAATTAGCATAAGGATTGTTGAGTCTATTATTTATAGCATTTAAAGTCTCATAAAATTATTGAGAATCTACTATTTGTCCCAATGAGTTTTCCTCTAACACCTGAGGCATTTGAAAATAGTTCATTCCATATTGATTTATTTTCTTTGAAACAACTGCAATTTGAGAAGCCAATGTAGATATCGCATCAGAATCATGAATACTAGCTACTCTTTTTGGATTTACCCATTCTGAGGGCCATTGAAAATTGTTAGTAGCCATTTCTTCAATTAAAGAATATGCCTCATCAAAAGGTTTTAACATTAAAAATCCACCAGGAGCAGCATCAATAATCGATCTAAGAGATCCCACTAATCCATTATAAAATGTTTGAATTATTAACCAATTTAGTAAAGCATGATGTGGACACTTTCTAAGGAGATCCTTAAATCTTTCCCTTGCTACATATATTAATTCTCCTTCAAACTGACAAAAAGATGTAATATCGTTTCTAAGTTTTGTAGTTTTTGAAGGTGGGAATATTTGGATAGAAATTTTGTGACAGTTCTCCCCAAGTTCTGATAGATCCAGGTGCTAATGAATTCAACCACGCCTTAGCTTTATCCTTTAATGAAAAATGAAAAATTCTAAGTCTGACAGTATCGTTTGATACTCCATCTTATTTAATTTTAGCACACAGTTCTAGAAAATTAGCAAGATGTATGTTAGGATCTTCATTTGGTGTACCACCAATATTTCATATCATTTGGATAAATAACAGATTTAAGCTCAAACAAATTAGCAGCTACATCAGAATTTTGAATAATTAAATGTATTTCATCTATTGTAGGGTTCACACAATCCCTTAAAGGGCTATGTTGATGTTCATTTTCATGTCTTTGATTATCAAGATTGTTCCCCATTTTGCTCAAATTTTTAAATTTTTTTTGTTGTTTTCAAATTTTTCTAATAGTACATTCTAACTCTGAATCGTAAGGTAATAAACATTTGGATCCAACACTACACATGCACAAATATGAATTAAAGGTTTTCAGATACTACTAATTTATTTTTCCTCCCCAACAACGGCGCTAAAAACTTGATTGCGGCTACAGTAGATACAAAGTAATAAACTTTTGCAAATAGTTTCAATTCAATCACAGATTATAATAAGTTTCATAAGGTAGCAGCCGATCTATACGCAAGTATACGTATCGTTAAAGTAATAAAGGGCTCTAGCGGAGTCCTGCTTATCGATTCCACATGGAGGAAACAAACCTTATAGCGTAGCACAGAAATCCAATATTCAATTTGCAAAATACTTAATTTTTTACCACAAATGCTATAGTATAATGATGTTACATATTTTAAAATCACTAAATTACTTTCTAAGCTTCAAATTAAAGTAACTACTGCCATAATAAGTTTTTGTAATGCAAGGTTCAATATTAGAGAAAGTGTCCTTCCCCTTACAATGATATTTTGGTGAGTGAATAATACAAATTAATTTAATATTTGTATTGAGCCAAATATGGGCATTCCTATTCTATACCCTCTTCCGAGTGCTATAAAAAATATGGATAATCCTAGGTTTAGTCTCTAAATCTATGGTTAGGCTGGGAGAAGTTGACATCACTTTTGGTTGAGGTCTAAACTCTCTTTAGAATAGCTTAGGGTCTAGCCATAGGACTTTCCTGGTGACTTTCTTACAATACTAGTCATGCAATCCTTTCCCTTAGAAATTCTAACTTTTCTCTATTCACTGGGAGTTTTCATATGCTTAAGTCCTAACCTCTAGCTTTTTGGAGGAAGAGAACAAGCATAATGAAGCCTAAGGGAAGTCTCCTATAGGTGGTCAGACCTTAGGATCTACCCTGGGAGATCTGAAGCTTACACCACACTTACACTACATACTCACAACCTTAAACAAGGCACATCTCCTTTGATCCCTTAACTCTTTGGAAACTCATGTAAGTGATTATCCGAAGCCATTAGCCTCAGGCTAGGGTTTGGCTAGTACCAACACACAGAGGATTAAATTAGGGTGACCCTAGGTCCAAGGCTCAACCTAAACAATTCCATATTGCTCACCTTTAACCAATCCAAATTTTCTTAAAGATTTCAAATTTCTAAACCTTTTGCTCCAAAATATCCAAAATACCGCCAAAACCCTAAAATACCCCAAAGTTTCCAAAATCACCCAAATTACCCATTCTTTTTCAAAAATCATTCCAAAGTACTCCTTAGCACTCAAATTAACCAAAATTACCCAAAATTGCCAAATTTTTCAAAAAAACCCCAAAATGACAAAAACGCTCCTCTTAGTAAAAAATTCCAAAAATTCCCATAAATTCCTAAAACCTCTCAAATATTCCCAATTTAATTTCTCTCAACTACCACATGACTCAATTTGGCCAATTTAGCCCAATTTAACCAAAAGCCTCAATTTGACCCATTTAACCCAAAAATGCCCAAATTAAACCCAATGTCCATCGAATTGACCCCAATCTTGCCCAATTTCAATTCTAAGCATTAATTCAATATCTTCAATGTCAATCTAAATCAAATTCAAGCTCAATTTGACCCACATTTGACTTCAATTTCTCATAATTTCACTTACTCCGATTTTACCTAAGTGACCCAAATCCCCCAAATTGACCTAACACCAATCAATTCCTCCCTAATTTGAATTATAAACTTCCTATGAAACTCCCCTAAACTAATTGAACCATCAATTACCCCCAATTTGAGCCCAAGTCTCACCCAAACCTACTTAAAGTCCAAAACCCTAAATTTTGACCCAAACATGCCATATGCCCAAAATCTCTCAAATTGATTGCCCTACTCCAAAACTTTTCACCCAATTGATGTTAGGAAATCTTTATGACATCCCGCTAGACCATTTGGATCCTTAAATTGGCCTTGATTCTTGCCTAACCTAAACCCAAGTTAACCCAACTTTCCCCAAATTGACCAAAATCTCAAATAAAGCCAAATTGATCCCCCAAACCAATCTAAAACCACTCCAATCCTTCTCTAAACCATTTATGACAATCATATACATAATTTTACTCAATCATTTGGGCTCAACCCAAGCTCAAACCTAAGTTATCCCAATTTAAACCCAAGCTGACCCAAATGAACCCATGACCCAATTTAATCAAATTAAACCAAATGTGATCAAACCAACCCCTCCACAGCCACTAAACGGATCTTAGGAACCACCGTAGATGCTCTTAGCCCAAGCCATGGACCAAAGGATTCTTAATTTGGGGGACCACCCTTCCATATTTGCTTAAACCATATGGATCCTTGCCAAAATTGCTCACCAAACTTAATTGCTCCCACTTGATGGCCTGGCTCACTTGCCTGCTGACTCACCTGACCCATGGCCAACTCCCCTGTACTTGCTGGCTGACCTAGTCTCTGGAGGCGCCCAAACTGAGAGCCACATCCAAGTCAAGTAAACTCAAACTCCACCCTATGGCCAATTCAGACTAAAATTGTCATTGGAGCTTATATGCCCTCCACCTAGGCAGTTGAATCTAGCCTCACCAGCCCTGAGCTCAGCATAATGGTCATGACCATAAATAGAGCTCTCCACGGCCAAAACCAGGTGCTGAACTTTTCTCAAGGAAACTCCACCAAATTTCTTTCAGAGCTTCCCTTAGATGTCCTAGAGTGATCCCACTATCTTCAGCTACTAATTCCCTTTGTCTGAGAGCAATTTCACCACTGAAATCTCATCTGGAACTAGGAAATTTTTTTCTAGAGCTCCACAGTGCATTAAACTTCAATCAACAGCACCCACACCTTCACAACATTGAAAGAAGAAGGTTCCCCATTAAAGCCTCATCACAAAAGGTCTCTACACCAAACTTTGATTAACACCTGAAAACGACTTTGGTCGAATTCAGGTCCAGACATTTCACCATAGTGTAAGGCTCTATCTGGAGGTTCATTGGGACCAATCGAAACTGGCACAACCATCTAATTGAAGCCTGCTCTCTCAGACAAAGGTATTGAGTTCATTCTTCCTCCCGAGCTATTCTTCGTCCTCCATAATTGTACAGTGTATTTCATACCATATAAGCCATATGGATAGGTTCTTCTATGCTAGATGAAGCTTTAGAAACAAACCTAAAGTGATTTATTTGAGTATCGAGAGAGATCTTAGGTCTAGAAGGTGGAAAGTTCTCTGTGCATACCAGGTAAGGATGAAGACACGTGGTCGTACGATCGAGTGTGTATCAAATAGAGGGCCAAGATTGCACTGGATGAATGCTAGGAGTATAAAGCACGTGCTAACTCAGAAAGCGGCGCCCAAACAGAAGGAGATGAGTGTGCTTTCGACCCGCCGTAGGTTTAAGTGGTGTCGCATCACTTAAGTAGAAAAATATGGAATTTCTGAATTATTTAAATCCTCTGAACCTTTAAAATCCATATCTTGGTCTAGGAAAATCATAAAAATAAAATAAAAATTCCCTCTTACTTAATGAATAGAGAAGAATAATGTGGAGATAGTTTGAAATTTATTTGATGCATGTATGTTTTTTAATTAATTAATTACTCTCTGTAGTATTTTAATTCTCCATGCATATAAACATTTCACCAAGGCTTGCCATTTTAGCAAGATATAACCTCTGTCACGGGGGACCTTCACAGATTTTTCCAAGGTTAGAGAAGGCTCTATGAGGAGATTTATTTTTTCTAAGTTTTTTGCATCTGTTTTGATGATTTAATTCCATTAATTAGCATGTTGATTACAAAAAACTAGAAAAACTATGGTAGCTTCTCTATGACCAGAGGACCCTAGGAAAAATACAAACTTGATTTAATTCACTGAAAATAACCCTAATGATAATTAAGACTTAAATATCAAATAAAGAATAAATTGGATTATATATAAATGTAAATGACTAAAAAAAATTCCCCACTATATTTTAAAGGTCATAGGACTCCCCATATAAATTTCATGGCATTCGGAATTCATTTGGTCACCCAAATAAATTTTCTAAGAGAAATGATAATTTTGAACATTAAACTAATTTTAATATTTAAAATACAACTAAAAAATTTATAAAATTAGTTTTGGGAGTTCTCTGTGATCAGAGAGATTTTATAAAATTAAAATTGAAATTTTAGTAAAATTTTCATTTTTAATCAGATTTTAAAAATTAAAATAATTAAATAATAATAAAAATCACAAAAATATTAAAAATCATTAAATTATCACATTTTGTTTACTAATCATTTATGAACCATCCACATAATTTTCCTAATCTTCAAAATCAAAATATCAATTTTTAAAGGCTTAAATTAATTTTTAAAAGGCTAAAAATGAATCTCCTTAATTATCCACTAAAATAATTCTAATAATCAAACTAAAAATTAGAAAAATATAAAATTTGTTTGGGTTCCTTGACCTCAGAGGGACTTAAAAAAAATATAAAATTAAATTTTCAACTTTTAAAATATTTGATAATTAATTAATACTCTAGAAATTTAAATAATTTTATTAATTAAATTAAAGCTCAAAAAATCATCAAATTTGGTCCAAGTGGTCCTCTAGCTAGATCTACCTCCAGTAAAAATTTCAAAGTCATATGCTTTGTTTTGGACGAGTTATTGAATTTTTTATTAAAAACCCCTATTTTTGCATTAAAATAAATATATAAATTAAATTAAAGTTTGAAAAATCAAATTTTCTCCTCTAATGTTTTAAATTAAACCATAAGTGGGGTGACATGAAAATTTTAAAGTCATTTGAGCTAAAGTTAATGAATTATGAGTGATAAAGGCATTTAGGGGTAAAATTGTAATTTTGGAAAATTTTAACCTTAATCAATATTTAGGTTTAATCAAAATGGGAAAAGGGTAATAAATGACCTTAATTATTATTTAGATGATTGAAACATCAAGGGATAAATGGTAGAAACCCATTGCGATTTTGTCACATAAAAATTAAATATTTAAATTTCCTTTATTATTTTAATTTGGAAGAAAATCAAATTATAAGAGAGCCTTAAAGTTAGGGGTTGATTTTGGAAGTCAATATTCCACTAATGTAATGTCCCTTCATTTGATGTTTAAATGATAATTCAATGTTTTGATAAGAATCATGAAGGCTATTTAACTTCCTTTTCTGAAGAAATAACAATACACATTAAAATCTTATGGGCTTAGTAGTGAGCTAGGCTTAATAAAAGAGATTAACTAATAAGAATTAGAAAAGAAAACATAATCAATCTTAAAATATTTTTTAAACATTATAAGCCCATCAAATTTTAATAAATTCTTCCATAAGTTAAGTTTTCCTCTTAAAACCTACCCATATAATTCCTAAGTAAAGCACCAAGTGATAACTACTCCGTCGTCCGGGATGACTAAAACATTTGCTTACTGAGCATAAGGGTAAGAAACAGATCAATCATCTAATAATTATGATAATTTTAAAAGGCCTCAAGGAAGCTCAAAAGGAATGTAAAGTATCTGGGTCTCTCCTGGATCTTTCACAAGTCTTCCGAACACCTTGTAGAATATATGGATCTATCGTATTTATTAAATGAAGAAATCTCTTAATAAGACCCACCAAGTTATGACATAGAGTTTGGTAGGCCTGTGATGAACCTATCCATAGGGTTTTACTTCCCTACAAAATATAAATGTTTATTACAAGAATACTAAAGTTTCAGGTGGAGATGACGGGAAGACCTACCATATATGCTTTTATTTTAATGCAATTTACTTACCCCGCACTCTACTGCATTTTCTTTTCTTACAAGTTTGCATGCTAAACAACAATGACACCCTGCATGAAAAATGAAATCTTTAGGATAGCCATAAAACCAAAACCAAAATTAAGATTAAAAATCAAAACAAGATAAAATTCACGGCCACAACATTCAAAATATAAAACAACTCAAAATTTAATCATAAACAAAAAAAATCACAATTGTAACTAAATTAAAATGTCTCGTTGGATGATCGGGAATCCCTCGGAGGAGGTAACCTACGTGTTGCTAACGGAGTTTCTCACAGTCTAAATGAAAGTATGAAACTCATTAAGTTTATTTTAGTAAATTCTTTTAGACTCAATGTTCTTTGCACCTGGACCAAAGGGTAAAGAATAGGAATGCTTCTATTTGGCACAATATCATAATCTAAATTCCCCACAAAAGATAATTATTTTAAAAAACTTGGATTAATTGAAAAGGAGAAAGTCATTTTTATACTTGCATTGAATTTTAATTATGGCTTACTTTACTTTATTACTGCTTACTCCTTATTTACTTATAGTAAAAATTGTTAGTAAATTAAATTTGAATATATATTTATATATATATATATATATTACTTTTAATTTGAAAATTTCCAAAATATTTTTTTTACGTTTCTTACTTTTTATAAAAACACTATCCCTGTGGGATCGATAACCAGGACTCAACTAAAGCCCTGTATTACTTGAACGATACGTATACTTGCGTTTAAAATTGTGAATTTACAATAATTATTATAAAATCTAAATATAAATTCATAAGTAAAAAAACATCGCACATCAAGTTTTTAAAGCCATTTGCCAGGAATTAAATATTCTAAAAAGTTGTATCAAATTCTTGAATATAAAAGCATATATAAAGTCGCATCACATTCAAGTTTTTGGCGCCGTTGTAGGGGATATGATATAATAGAATAAAAAGTAAAAAAAATTAAAAAGAAAAGTAAAAAAGAAAATTAAAAAGAAAAGCAAAAAGAAAAATAAAATATAAAAAATATTGTAAATTTTATGCGTAGTTCTGGATCTGAAGGATTACTACCTTTTGATTTTGAATTAGAAAGAACAATTAAAAGAATTAAAAAGGAAAACAAATTTCAAAACATTAAGAAATGGCTAACTTACATAACAATAATAAAAATACAATCGAAATTAATGAACAAAATATTTATAAACCAATAAGGAAATATGCAAACCCTACAGCTGATGAACTTCATGTTAGTATTCAAATGTCAGCTGTAGATGCTAATTCTTTTGATGGTTCAAAATAATCAATTCGAAGGAACACCTAATGAGGATCCAAATTTACATCTTGCTAGTTTTTTAGAACTTTGTGCTACCTTTAAATATAATAATGTTTATGATGATGTTATTAGGCTTAGACTCTTTCCTTTTTCCTTAAAAGATAAAGCAAAGATGTGGCTTAATTCATTAGCAACTTGTTCTATTAAAACATGGGCAGATATGGCACAAAAATTCCTTGCTAAATATTTTCCTCCTTCTAAAATTGCTAAATTGAGAAATGATATTACTTCATTTACGCAATTTGATGGAGAAACAATTTATGAAGCTTGGGAAAGATTTAATGAATTATTAAGAAAATGTCCTCATTATGCTTTATCAGATTAGCTAATTATTCAAACATTTTATAATGGATTTATTTGATCACTTAGATCTATTATTGATGCTGCTGCTGGTGGCTCTTTAATGGCTAAGACATTTGAAGAAGCCTACACCTTAATTAAAGAAATGGCTAATAATAATTTTCAATGGCCTTCTGAAAGGGTTAATAATAATTTTTAATGGCTACTATTCAAGATAATGAAGCCTTTTCTATTTTAGCTTCACAAGTGGCTGCGATATCTAAGAAATTAGATAATTTTGCTATTAATATATCGCATGTAAGTAATGAAAATTTTGTGAATTCTGATGATTCTCAAACAATGGAAACTTTGCAAGCTATTGCTAGTAAAACTAATAACCTTTATTCTAATTATTATAATCCTAGTTGGAAAAATCATCCTAATTTTAATTAGAGTAATGGACATCAACAATGGAATAATAATTAAGTTAATCTAAATTGGAACAATTAAGGAAATTAAAACTATAGAACAACTTATCCTCCTAGTTATAACAATCAGCAAAAAAAGTTATCTGTAGAAGAATTAATCTTGCAACTAAGCAATCAGCTACAAAGTCAAAACACTGTTATTCGTAATATTGAGAATCAGATGGGTCAAATCGCTAATTTCAATAATTACAGACCTCAAGGAACACTGCCTAGCAATGTCAAAATTAATCCTAAAGAATCTAGAAAAGAACATGAACAAGCAAAGGCTGTACAACTCAGAAGTGGAAAGGAATTAAAAGAGAAAACACGGAAGAGATTGAAAAAGAGAAAGAAGTTGAAGAGATTGAAAAACCTAAAGATGCCCTTTCTCTCAATAAAGATCAGACTGTAGAACCTATTGAAGTGGAAGTTGAAAGACCACCACCACCTTTTCCTCAAAGACTAAAACAGCAGAAGCTTGACCATCATTTTTTTTAAGTTCTTTGAAATTTTTAAGAAACTTACCATCAACATTTCTTTTTTTGAAGCTTTGGAGCAAATGCCAAGCTATGCAAAATTTATGAAGGATATTTTAAGCAAGAAGAGAAAATTTGAAGCTTATGAAACCGTTGCATTAAGTGAAGAATGTAGTGCAATAAATTAGAAGAAATTACCTCAGAAACTTAAAGATCTTGGAAGTTTCACTATACCATGTGCTATTGGAGAAAAATTTTGTGGAAAAGCCTTATGTGATTTAGGAGCTAGTATTAATCTCATGCCATTTTCAATCTTTTGAAGGTTAGATTTAGGAAAGATTTCTCCTACCACTGTAACTCTTCAGTTAGCTGATCGATCGATCACTTATTCTAAAGGAGTTATAGAGGATGTTCTTGTTAAGGTAGATAAATTTATCTTCCCTGTGGATTTCATTGTTCTAGATATGGAAGAAGATAAAGAAATACCTATTATTTTAGGGAGACCTTCTCTAGCTACCAGATGAGCTATGATTGATATGCAAAAAGGAGAATTAACGATGAGAGTTAATGATCAAGAGATAATATTTAATGTTCTGAAATCAATGAGGTATCCTGATAAAGAAAAATGCTATCGGATGGATATTTTTTATTATATAATTGAAAAGCATTATCATGAAAAATGTAAGGTCATTTCTGATGATAAAGATAAAGAATCTATGTTATATAATGAGTCATTAAATGAAGAAATTTAAAAATTAAATGAAGAAAATTTATCTGTAGAAACTCATTCTATACATGAAAATTAGAAAATTTTAGACAACTAAAAATGATATACTTTTACCTTCAATTGAAAAAGCACCTGAAAAGGAATTAAAAATGTTACCTGCACATTTAAAGTATGCATTTCTTGGAAATTCATTAACTTTACCTATAATTATATCTTCAGAATTAAGCAAAGATCAAGAAGAAAAATTAATAGGAGTTCTGAAGAATTATAAGAAAGCTTTTTTTTGGACTATTGCAGATATAAAAGGAATAAGCCCTTCAATATATATGCATAGGATTTTAATGGAAGAAAATTGTAAACACACTATTGAGCCTCAAAGAAGATTAAACCAATTATGAAAGAGGTTGTTTAGAAAGAGATTTTGAAATGGTTATATGATGGAATTATTTATCCTATTTCGGATAACCAATAGGTAAGTCCTATTCATTGTGTTCCGAAGAAAGGAGGAGTAACTGTCATTGTTAATGAAAAAAATGAATAAATCCTAACAAGATAGGTTACTCGATGGCGTATTTACATTGACTATCAAAAATTAAACAACGCTACTAGAAAGGATCATTTTCCTTTACCTTTCTTGGATCAAATGCTGGATAAACTAGCTGGACACTCATATTGCCATTTTCTGGATGGATATTCTGGTTATCATCAATTACCCGTTGCTCCTGAGGATCAAGAGAAGACAACATTTACAAGTCCTTATGGAACATTTGCCTTTAGAAGAATGCCTTTCGGTTTATGTAATGCACCTGCAACTTTTCAAAGATGTATAATGTCAATATTCTGTGATTTGATTGATAAAGGAATTGATGTTTTTATGGATGATTTTTCAATTTTTGGAACTTCTTTTGAATCTTGCTTGGAAAATATAACGAAAGTTTTGAAGAGATGTGAAGAAATAAATTTAGTTCTAAACTAGGAAAAATGTCAATTTATGGTCACAGAAGGAATTGTACTTGGACATAAAGTTTCACAAATAGGGATGAAAGTTGATCAGGCAAAAGTGAAAATTATTGTTGAACTTCAACCACCTAATACCGTTATTGATGTGAGAAGTTTTCTATGTCATGCTGGATTTTATAGGAGATATATAAAGGATTTTCTCTAAAATTGCTAAACCACTTTTCCATTTATTGGTAAAAGAAGCTAAATTTGAATTTAATGAAGATTGTCTGAATGCGTTCAATATACTCAAAGAAAAATTAATCACTGCACCTGTCATTATTGCGCCTGATTGGAATAAACCTTTTAAATTAATGTGTGATGCATGTGATTATGCAATCAGAGTTGTATTAGGACAAAAATATGAGAAAATTTTCAAAGTTATATAATATGCTAGCAAAACTCTTAATGAAACTCAAATAAATTACACTACTACAGAAAAAGAGCTTTTAGCAATAGTATATGCCTTTGATAAATTTAGATCATATCTTCTTGGAACAAAATGTATCGTACATACTGATCATTCTGCTATTAAGTATTTAATGTCTAAAAATGATGCTAAACCTAGATTAATCAAATGGATTTTACTTTTACAAGAATTTGATTTTGAAATTGTGAACAACAAAGGAACTGACAACCAAATTGCTGATCATTTATCAAGAATCAAAAATAATAATGAGATGATTTATGAAGAAAATATAAATGAGAAATTCCCTGATGAACAATTACATGTTATTCAAGGATTACAAATGCCTTGGTATGCAGATATAGTTAACTATTTGGTTAGCAATATTTTACCATATGGGTTGAATAGCAAATACATTAAGAAATTCAAGAATGATTGTAAATCATATATTTGGGAAGATCCTCATTTATTTAAAATAAGAAGAGATTATGTGATTCAAAGATGTGTACCATATGAAGAAACTTCTGCAATTATTCAAAAATGTCACGATTCTGAATTTGGAGGACACTTTGGAGTAGATAAAACTGCATTTAAAATTTTAAATTCTGAATTTTATTGGCCTACTTTATTTAAAGATGTTGGACATTATGTGAAAACTTGTGATCGATGTCAAAGAATGGGAAATATATCCAGAAAAGATGAAATGCCTCTAAACTTTATATTAGAAAATGAAATTTTTAATGTATGGGATTTAGACTTTATGGGACCTTTCGTACCATCATCTGGAAAAATTTATATTTTATTAGTAGTTGATTATGTTTCAAAGTGGATCGAAGTTGTAGCTTTACCTAACTCGTGATTCCAAAAGTGTTTCGAAATTTTTAAAGAAAATGATTTTTACAAGATTTGGAATGCCCAGGATAATTATCACAGATGGGGGAAGTCATTTCAGAAATATAAGAATTCAATCATTGCTAGAAAAATTCGGAATTAAACATAGAATTGCAAGTGCTTATCATCCTCAAACAAGTGGAATGGCTGAAGTATCAAACAGAGAAATTAAAAGAATATTAGAAAAGACTGTTAATCTTAAAAGAATTGACTGGGTTGATAGACTTGATTCTGCATTATGGGCTTATAGAACAGCTTATGAGACACCTATCGGAATGTCACCTTATCGGTTAATTTATGGTAAACATTGTCACTTACCTATTGAACTTGAACATAAAGCTTATTGGGTGATAAAGGAGTTCAATTATAATTTTAATACTGCAGGAGAAAAACGATTATTACAACTGAATGAAATGGAAGAGATAAGAAATGAGTCTTAAGAAAATGCAAGAATTTATAAGGAAAGAATGAAGAAATTGCATGACAAAATGATTTCAAGGAAAATATTCTAGCCTAGATAAGAAGTATTATTATTTAATGTTCGTTTAAAACTTTTTCCTGGAAAATTAAAATCTAAATGGATGGGACCATTTATAATTGAGAGAGTTTACCCTTATGGAGCTGTGGATATTAAAGATCCCAAAACTAGAAAAGTATTTAAAGTTAACGAGAACTAAGTTATTATTCCTTATATAGGAGAAATGAAATTAAATTACAAAGAGGCTTATAAGCTGAGTCTACCTGATTAATTCAATTAATTAGGTCGGGCTGACGACGTTAAACTAAGCGCTTTGTAGGAGGCAACCCGTAGTTATTAGTGTGAGTTAATTTTTTGTTGTAAGGTTATGCCTTGGTCTTGACTAAATTTGCATATAACTTCTAAAAATAGAAGGCTAATAAGTCTGTATTGGCTTAAGCTAAACATTATCTTGAAGTATATAGAATTTGGACTGGACCACTCCATGTCAAATGTGAGTAAAAAGGAGATCAAGTTAACCTTTATTTGTGATTGTTTGTGATTAGAATTTTTCGTAACTGTGTTTGTGTGTTGATCACACCCGTTTGTTAGACCTATTTTTACGACCGAAACTTGCAAAATTTGACAATAGGTGAATCAGAGTCGATCGAGGTTCCGGCGCCTAGGCGCCAAAAGTTGGCTCCTACGCGCCAAAATGGCCTGCATATCGATGATCCGGCGCCTGGCCCCATATTCCGGCGCCTAAGCGCCACGGTTACAGATCGTGTAAAAACTAAAAATATTCAATTTTTCACACGAAATCTCTTTATACATTGCCTTATCTTCTCCCCCAATCCCATAGAAACCTTAATTTTGACCAGAGCAATCCATTTTGGAGGAGTTAAGAAGGATTTGGAGGCAATGGATAGAGGAAATCATGGAAATGAGGTAAGAGATAAATCTCTTAAAGATCCTCAGCCTTATTTTAATTGTTTTATTGATGTTAGTATGGAGAAATTGTTTATTCGATTGGAGAAGAATGAAGCTGAACTTCAAAGTATTGGTAATTGTCTTCATGAGATGTACCACAAATACAAACACTTGGAATGGCAAACCAAACTTCAATCTAATCATATGGCGGCCTATTATGACGCTCAAGTAGAAGTGTATGTGAAGAACAAGTGGATCGATGAAAAGACGGCTTTGGAATTTCCAAGGGCGTTGGTGTTCTATCCCTTCGGTTCTAGCGAACTTCAATGCGAAAGAGATGGTAATTGAAGATCGGTGTTAAATAGATCTTATATGTGTTTTAGGTGTGATTGAGTCATGTGTTAGTGTATTGAATATCAAATTTGCGTGTTTGCTTAATTGTTTAATGTGTGTTGTTGGATTTGAATATTTGCTTTGAATATGTTGTTGTATCTGTTATTTATAAAACTATGAACCATGATACAATCTTGCACTGAAATTTATTGAATTTGGAATGGAAGTTATGGATTAGAATTGAAGAATTTGGATACATTTTTATGGATCTAAACTATCATTTTAAATTGATTGTGAAAATGTTTGGAGGATATAAATTGGATTAATACTCTCATAAGAGTAATTAGGAGTCAAATTTGATAAGATTTAGTGGAAAATATAAAATTTAAATCGAATTTTTGGAAAGGCGAGTCTAGCGCCTAGGCGCTGGTTCGGCCTGAACCCGAAAACTCATCTTCTTAAACACCCCCATGCCATTTTTTATGCCTAACCTTCCTTCTCCACTGTTTTTCGCAAAAATACTCTCTATAGATCCCATTTAAAGCTGGATTTTCAAGTTTTTGAGCTTGAAATCACCCGATTTCTTCATCCCGAGGTCAGATCTACATTCTAAACTCATTATTTTTGATTTTCACCATGGATTTTACTCTCATTGAGAAAAACCAAAATTTTAAGAAAAATTTTGATTTTTAAGGTTAAATCCATGAAATTTTTAAGCTCTTTCAAGTTTAAAAAGCTTAAATTAGTTTATTTTCCTAGATCTATATAATTTATTTCACATTTGTATTTCACGTTTAGGTGGCACCCAAATCTAAGCGAGGAAAGGAACGAGAAAAATTTGATTGTAGCAAGTTCGTCAATGCTGCTGCACACTTTCGATACAATGATTTTGTTATGACTCGGAAATTTATCTCGGAGTGAAGTTTTTACAATTCTAGAGGAAGAATTGAGGATACAATCGTTGCGCTTAACTGGCAACGATTCTGTTATTTCACTGTTGTTACCGTTATCCCGGTTGTTAGAGAGTTTTATGCTAATTTCGTGGATGCTAAAGAATACGAGATTTTTGTTTACGGAATTGGAGTAGGATTCACTTCTGAACGTATCAATATTTTCTATGGCCTGCCGCCAAACATTGAGTGTTATTATTCGGGATTATCTCCATCTGAGGGAGATTTGGATATGATCATTGCCTACCTGACTAATAGTACTGGAGCCTGGAAGATTCGGAACAGAAAAAGGGTAAATTTTTCATCTTCTAAGCTTAATGGTGTTTCAAAGGCATGGCACTACTTTGTATCAACTCGTCTCCTTCCATCCAATCATCTGAGCGAGGTTACCAAAGATAGAGTTATCCTCAACTACTGTATTCAAGAGAGGAAACCTATTGATGTAGGGAGCATTATTTATGATTCTATAGAAACTACTGCTCGTTCTAGTACTTCTATTGGACTTGGTTTTCCATCTCTGATCTATTCTCTATGTCAAAGTGTTGGAGTAGTTGCTGAGCTTTCTGAGGAAAAGCTCAAGTCGACAAAGCCTATAGGAAGAGAAAGCATCAGTATCTATGATCGACTTCGAGGTAAGAGTTCTACTGCACCTTCTGGTTCATTACCTACTTCAGGTAGAGCTTATACTTCTAGACCATCTACTTCTGCTGAGCCACCATCTACTTTTTGGGAGACCATGTATGATCAGTTTATAGAGCAGCAGAATGAGTTATTCCTAACTCATTGTAGAGTAAATATGATCGATAAGAATATCGATCATCTTTCTGAGTATACACAAAGAAAGAGTGATTACGATGCTGAGTATTCTGAGTCTTTAGTGATTTTTCTGAAGGGTGAGCACGATGTTTAGTTCCCTACTTATCCCAGATATTCACCATATGTTGATATGAATGATATGAAGTTTTCTTTTGGTGATGACGATGATGAAGCTACAGGTAGTGATTAGTAGCTTGATTTATCTCTGGAGATAGGTATATTATGTTTTTAGTGTGTTTCTTGTTTCTTGTGATGTTTAGTGTGATGTTATTTATTAGTGTTTATGTAAACTTTTTATGTTAAACTGTTTTTAGATTATGTGATGTGTGTTTAAGACTGAAATATGAATGAATTTTTATAAAAGTTTATTTCTGTTTCAGCCTACTATTTAGTGTTCATGAATAGTTAGTAAGTTTGCATGTTCAAAAATAAAAAATATAAAAAAAAATTTAGAAATTAACTCCTGCTCTGCAAAACTTTTCAATATATGCTTAATCATTTCTGTTATATTTATATTAAAGCATGTGTAGAAGTAGAAGTTAGTTTTTCCTTACTACATCATTATTGTACTTAGATTAATTCCTGTTTATTTCTTTCTCTCATGCTTTAGAAAATTTCATGATTCATATTTATAATAAAGCTGAAGTTTGGGGGAAGGGAAAACATTTATCAAATTTAAACATTATTTGTCCTTAATGAACTAATATTTTCTTTAAAAATATATTAACATAACATAAGGAATGAAAAATTTAGTGAACTTAACTAAAATTTCAAAACTTTTGATTGATTTTAAGAATGGAATTATTTAACTTAAAGAATAATAATTAAAATTTTTCTATTTATAGTAAAGAGAATTATATTTCTGAAATACTAAGCAATCAAGATTATTGCTTGAAAAAGAAAAGATTGAAATAAGTTTTAAAAAATAATAAATTATTAAAAATGTCATATTTATTAAGTAAGAATGTATAAGTTTTTGAAAATAAGTTAAGGATAATGAAGTTCAAAATCATTAACAGGCTATCCAAAAATAGTAATCCTCACTAAAAAAAAAGATTGAAAAACAATCCAAAAGAAAAAAAAAGAGAAAAAAAAGAAGTGAGGAGAAGCTTGAGGAAATGCCTAATCAAAAATTGGTTTCACTTGAATTATCTTATAGGAAGAAAACTGATTACATTTTTAACTTAATTTCTATGTACAAATATTTTTACTAGAAAAATATTTCATGAAAATCTTTTTCTTGTAAATATTCTATGTGACATTAATATGATGAACTACAATTATTCTTGAAATAAATGAAAATTTTGAAGTCTTATGATTTGGTAGTTAAATGTTCTTTAATTCTTAAAATTAAACTTAATTAGTGAAATTTGGTTAATGATTTGCTAAAGCATTTATAAATAAAAAATTATAAGGAATCTTAAATATTTTAACTTCATTCCGAATGTTATCTATTTTATGTAATTAAAAGGGTTACTTGAGGATAAGTAACGTTTAAGTTTGGAGGAATTTGATCTACCTAAAAAATACCCATTTTTATGTCTTATTTATGATTCAATTCTTAAGCATATTATGCTTTAATGAAAGGTATTTTTCATGTTTTTAGATGTAGATGATTAAAAAAGAGTCCAAGAAAGAAAAAGAAGGAAAAGGGAGCAAAAATGGAGCTTATGGAGCAAAATATTGGAATTATTGGTCTGGCGCCTGGCGTCTAAGTGCAGCTCGATACAGAAGCTGTTAAGATTTTTTGATGATTTTGGGGAGTTATTTTAACGGAGTTAAGCGGTTATTGGAGCTTCTAGAAGGCTGGAAGTTACTCCTAATATATAGGACATGTGATACAATGCATTTGGACACAAGGAAACGGTTTTAATCGCGAAGAGGTGTGATCCAAAGTGAAGAGGTACGAAGACCTGGTCACGGAGTTCGGTGCCTAGGCGCCAGATCCCGACGCCTAGGCACGACAGTTACCTTCTAGAAGATGCATTGAATTTGGACGAATTTTGAAGAGGTGCCTTAAGCAACCCCTGGTCAAATTCAAAGCTCTATAAATAAGAGCCCATTCTACATAAAAAAGGGCACCCCATAGTCCCCAGGCACCTTCTCTCCCCCCTCTAGTTTTACTTAGTCTCTTCCACACTTAGGGTGCCACTTTACTTTGTATCTAGTGAGTTTATTTTGAGTATTTATTGTGTGTTGTTGTTGTTGGAGTCTTTCATCATTGCTTTGGAATCAGTAGAAGTCGGCGGATCACTTGAAGGAACACTTCAGATAAGTATTTGTACCTTGGTTCAAAGTTTTATAAATATATTTTGTTGTGTGATTTCAATGTGTTATGAGTAGTTAGTTATCTTTCTCCTTTCAACTATGAAAAGATAATAAATTAATTAAATTTTTTAGGAGAATTAAATTTAAAATATTTAAAACATTGTGATGATATTAATACCTGATCTTAGTTTACTTTTTAAAATGGCCATTTAAATTGTTAAAACCTGTTAAAGAATTTTGAGACCTATCCGGAGATAAATTTTGAACTAGTAGATATCACATGAATCCTTATTTAATCGAAGGCTTTATGCGGGTTATTCAAGGCGAAGTGCAAATAAATAGGAAGATATTATTTATTGGGCATAAAGTAATTAGTTTTTAGAGTGACAGACTAAATTCTAATAATTTGGTTTATAGAAAGGGAACGGGTAACTAGTAGGGCCGACCATAGCCACCCTTTAACATCTAGTAGTCTGAACCAATCTATAGATTAGTCAATGTTCTTTGCACCTGGACCAATGGGTAAAGAATAGGAAGCTTCTATTTGGCACAATACCATAATCTAAATTCCTCATAAAAGATAATTATTCTAAAAATCTTGGATTAGTTGAAAAGGAGAAAGTCATTTTTATACTTGCATTGAATTTTAATTACTGCTTGCTTTACTTTATTATTGCTTACTGCTTACTTGCTTATAGTAGAAATTGTTAGTAAATTAAATTTGAAAATATATATATATATATATATATATTACTTTTAATTTGAAAAATTCCAAAATATTTTTTTTACGTTTCTTACTTTTTATAAAAACACTATCCCTATAAGATCGATAACCAGGACTCAACTAGAGCCCTGTATTACTTGAACGACAGGTATACTTGTGTTTAAAATTACGACTTTTACAATAATTATTATAAAATCTAAATATAAATTCATAAGTAAAAGTAAACATCGCACATCAAGTTTTTGAAGCCATTTGCCAGGAATTAAATATTCTAAAAAGTAGTATCAAATTCTTGAATTTAAAAGCATATATGAAGTCGCATCGCATCAACGTTCCACAACAATCCTATATAATTTAATTACTTCTTCATTTAAAAAAGAAAAAGATAAAGAAAACTACTCAGAAATCATGGAGAAATCACAAGCAATCATTGATTTGAAAATAGAAATCATAAAGAAAGCACAACAATAAAAACTAAATAAAGAAAATAGAAGTAAACACTTATCTAAAAATCCTCTCCATAAGACTCCAGAAGTTCCTTTCAAACTTGACTTTCCACAGGACAACACTACAAAGGTTGGCACTCAACTATGTTGACTCCAACTCTGACTTTAGAGTTCAATAAAAACTAGATAAATTGATGAAATTAAATTAGTGGAAAGAAAGTTTCACACCAAACTAATTAACTCTAAACAATAAAAGACTGAAAGTAAAACTCTTTAAACTAGAAGATGAAACTGAAAACTAGAAGAGACTCTTGAAAACTAAACTAAAAGACTAACTCTCACTTAAGACACACACCCTATACACACTCATGACATAACTTTAATAATAATCCAAAAGGTGCCTTGGTGTCTCTTCAAATCATGTCCCAATTCAACGTATCCACTAAAAAATGCATCCCTTCATTCAAATTTGACACCAATGGGAACTTAAGGAAGTCACCACCAAAAGTTGCTTCAAACAGCCCTTGAAATTGGTGCCAAAAATGAAGAAAATTTTATTTTTAACAGTGGCGGCTAAGCGCCGACCAGGTGACTCTTAGCTACCAAGGTCCAATTTTTCATTTTTTATTTTTTTGCTCTAAATTTGATCCAATTTTTGCTCATTTCATCATAATCACTCATTTTCATTATACCTGCAAGAAAAACACAAAATACCTTCCATTAAAGTGCAATATCATCAAAAATAGGTATAAAAATGTGCATAAAAACACTATATATTTTAGGTGTATCAAAGCGTTAGAGCATATGCCTGATCATGCAAAGTTTATGAAGGATATTCTTAAAAAGAAAAGAAAGTTTAAAGACCACGAGACTGTTGCACTTAGCGGTGAGTGTAGTGCAATTATTCAGAAGAAGCTTCCTGAAAAACTTAAAGACCCAGGTAGTTTCACTATCCCGTGTGCTATAGGTGAGAAATTTTTCGGAAGAGCTTTATGTAATCTTGGAGCTAGTATTAATCTTATGCCTTTATCAACATTCAAAAGATTGGGAGTAGGATAAATTTCACCTACATCTGTGACTCTTCAACTGGCTGATCGTTCTATCACTTATCCTAAAGGAGTTGTGGAAGATGTATTAGTAATGGTGGATAAATTTATCTTTGTGGACTTTCTTGTATTAGATATGGGCGAAGATAAAGAAATTCCAATTATTTTTGGAAGACCATTCCTTGTTACTGGGAGAGCTTTGATCGATGTTCAAAAAGGAGAATTAACTATGAGAGTTAATGACTAAGAGGTAACTTTCAATATTCTGAAATCTATGAAATACCCTCCAACTGATAAAGATGATGAATGCTTTTGAATGGAAATCTGCGATTATTTGAGAGAAGATCATTTTAAAGAAGTATTTGAAGAAAATTTGGAATGTGAGGATGAATATGAAAGTGAAAATGAAGATGATTTTGATGATATGAAGAATGAGAAGTTAAAATTTGTTCAGGAAAAATTTGAAAGATTGGATACTATGGAAAATGGAGAGAAAAATTTAATTTCATCTATTATTTAACCCGCTTAACTTGAGCTGAAAATTCTCTCTAATCATCTAAAGTACATGTTTTTAGGAGAATCATCTACTTTACCAGTCATTATATCTTTGGATTTAAATGAATATTAAGAACAAAAATTATTGGACACCTTAAAAAGATACAAAAATGCTTTTGGTTGGTCCATAGCTAATATTAAAGTAATCAGTCCATCGATCTGTATGCACAGAATTTTGTTGGATGAACAACACAAACCTAGAGTTGATCCACAAAGGAGACTGAACTCAATAATGAAAGAAGTGGTTAAAAAAGAGATTTTAAAGTGGTTAGATGCTGGAATTATATATCATATTTCTGATAGTGTTTAGGTGAGCCCAATTCATTGTGTTCCTAAGAAAGGAGGAGTGACTGTTGACGTAAATGATCGAAATAAAATTATACCGACAAGACAAGTCACTTGTTGGCTAATATGTATTGATTATAGAAAATTAAATTTAGTCACCACAAAAGATCACTTTCCTTTACCATTTTTAGATAAAATGCTAGACAGACTTGCTAAACACAAGTACTATTGCTTTCTAGATGGATATACCGGTTATCACTAAATACTTATTGCTCCTAAGGATTAAGAGAAGACTACATTTACTAGCCCTTATGAAACTTTTGCTTTTAG
The DNA here is from genome assembly GCA_022702705.1 of Papilionanthe hookeriana x Papilionanthe teres. Lineage (NCBI taxonomy): Eukaryota > Viridiplantae > Streptophyta > Magnoliopsida > Asparagales > Orchidaceae > Papilionanthe > Papilionanthe hookeriana x Papilionanthe teres. The sequence goes on from CM040422.1 coordinate 32,108,646, forward strand.
CAGGATGCCCTTTGGATTATGTAATGCAACTACAACATTTCAAAGATGTATGACGTCCATATTTAGCAAATTAATTGATGATGAAATAGAAGTGTTTATGGATGATTTCTCAGTATTTGGATATTCATTTGATGCATGTCTATGCAACTTAGAAAAAGCTTTAGAGATATGTGAAAGAACAAATTTAGTCCTAAACTGTGAAAAGTGTCAATTTATGGTTGTAGGAGGAATTGTGCTTGGGCATAAAATATCTGAATATGGCATAGAAGTAGATTACGCAAAGATTCAAATTATTGAAAAATTACCACCTCCAACAACTGTGAGAAGGGTAAGAAGATTTTTGGGACATGTAGGATTCTATAGGCGATATATTAAAGACTTTTAAAAAATTACTAAGCCTTTATGCCAAATTTTGGAAAAAGATAGAAAGTTTGATTTTAACGATGAATGCTTAAAAGCTTTCGATCTATTAAAGGAAAAATTAATCGCTGCACCTATAATAGTTTCACCTGATTGGGAGAAACCATTTGAATTATTGTGTGATACTAGCAATTATGCTATTGGAGTTTTTTTAGGGTAAAGACATGACAAAATGTTTAAAGTTATATACTACGCTAGTAAGACACTTACTGATGTTTAAATTAATTACAATACTACTGAAAGAGAGTTATTAGCGATCGTTTATGCCTTCAAAAAATTTAGATCTTACTTAATTTGAGCTAAATGAATAGTGCATACTGATCATTCTGCTATCAAATATTTAATGCAGAAGAAGGAAACAAAACTAAGACTAATTCGATGGATGCTTTTAATGCAAGAATTTGATTTTGTGATCGTTAATAGAAAAGGGGTCGATAATTAAATAGCTGATCATTTATCTATACTTGAAAAACCTAATTCAGATGACTTTGAAGAAGAAATTATTAAAACTTTTCCTGATGAGAAATTATATAATATTATTGCAAGAAATTTACTATGGTATGTTGATATTATGAATTACATCATTAGTAATATTTTACCACCTGACTTAACAATGCAACAATAGAAAAAATTTAAGCATGATGCTAAATTTTATTTATGGGATGATCCTTATCTATACAAGCAATGTAAAGATCTTATTATTAAGAGATGTGTGCCTTATGAAGAAACTGAAAAAATTATTTGAGAATGTCATGATTCTGAATTTGGAGGACATTTCGGAATTAATAGAACTGCACATAAGATTTTGCAATATGGATTTTATTGGCCTACACTTTTCAGAGATGTTTATAGATTTATCAAAACTTGTGATCGATGTCAGAGATTAGGCAATATATCAAGAAGAAATGAAATGCCTCTTAATTTCACTTTGGAAGTCGAAATTGTTTATGCATGGGGATTAGATTTTATGGGACCATTTAGACCTTCATTTGGAAATATATATATATATACTGATTGTTGTTGATTATGTATCAAAATGGATTAAGGCAATAGCTTTACCTAGGTGTGATACTATAAGTGTTTCGAGGTTTTTAATGAAAAATATTTTCAAAAGATATGAAATGCCTAGAGTAATCATCATTGATGGAGGATCCCACTTTAAGAATAATCTAGTTCAGAGATTGGTGGAAAAATATAATATTATGCATAGAATCTCTACAGCTTATCATCCCCAAACTAATGGTTTAGCAGAGGTATCTAATCATGAAATTAAATAAATTTTGGAGAAAGTCATTAATCCTGAAAAATTGGATTGGTCAGTTAGATTAAATACAACTTTATGAGCATACATAACTGCTTATAAACCACTTCTAGGAATGTCCCCTTACAGATTAATCTTTGAAAAATCCTGTCACTTGTCAGTTGAATTAGAATATAAAGCATATTGGGCGATAAAGAAATTGAATTTTAATTTGAAAGATGTTGGTGAGAAGAGACTGTTGCAATTAAATGAATTGGAAGAAATCAGAAATGAATCATATGATAATGATATAATATATAAGGAAAGAAGAAAAATATGGCATAATCAGAAGATTATCAAAAAGGAATTTGAACTAATACAAAAAATTTTATTATACAATACAAGATTGAAATTATTTCCTAGGAAACTGAAATTTAGATGGACAGGACCTTTCATTGTCGTAAAAATATATCAGTTTGGAGCTGTGATTATCGAAGATCCTAAATTTAGAATAATATTCAAAGTTAATGGACAAAGATTAAAAGCTTATTTTGAAGGCAAAACACCTAATTTTAAAGAGGTTTTAACGTTGGATCAACCCGAATAAGTGGAAGTTATGTCGGGTTGACGATATTAAACCAAGTGCTTTGTGGGAGGCAACCCACATTTATTGAATGTTTGCTTTGTTTGATGTGTTATTTGCATTTGTTTGTTACTTCATTAAATCTTATTCTTCCTTAAATATCATTAAAAACATTTAAGAAATGAATCGAATCAAAATTTGGAAAGAATTTGAACGAAGTGAAGTTTGGCGAAGTTTGAACTAGCGCTGAACGGCGATGTTATCAATGTCGGACAACGCCGCTGTTCAGAAAATCATTTCTCATCTTTAAATTCGAGTTTAGGCAGTTTTAGGTGGTAAATCCTCCATTAGAACTCCCAAAAACAGCCCCTAGATGCAGGAACTACCCAAGGAACGAAGAGGAAGATCCAAATTCTTGTTCAAATGGATTCTGACTCGATGGAAACTTCAAGATTTCAAGTTTTCAACCGTAGAAAGTTCGTCAGTTTCGAGTGTGGCGTCTATTCAACAAATATATCTCGAAAATGAGATTGATTAAGGAACGAGATTTTGTAAATCGAGTATTTGAAATTTTGAAGTTCTTGGAAAAACTTTAGAGATTTTTCATGGATTTTGAGTTCTTATCTTTTTAAATTTACCTTGGAGTCCATTACATTTCAATTTTAAAATCGATTTGGATAAATTTGGTATTTTTAGACAAATGGCTCAAAGAATTTCAAAGTGGAAGAGGAAATTTGAGTGTGATGAAAAAAAATTTGTGAATTTCAAGGCTTATGCTCGCTTTAGTACATTTCTTAGCAATAAGAATTGAATTCAAGAGAGAGCCTTTTAAAATCCTGGAGGTATGCTTAAAGAACTTATTGTGAATTGTCAATGGGAGATTTTCTGTTATTTTACTGCTGAAGTGATGCTTGGTATTGTTAGAGAGTTTTATGCAAATCTGTATTATTCTAAGAGTGAATACATTCTGGTTAAAGGCTAAATGGTTGAATTCACCCCTTGCAGCATTAATGCATTTTATCACTTAAGAGCACCTTTTTCTTGTGAATACGAAAATTTTCCTATTACAAATGAAGCATTGGATATGATTGTGAACTTTTTGACTGATGGAAAAGGGGAATGGAAGGTTAAACAAAGGCTAAAGGTTAACTTCCCCTTTCTACTTTGAATCCTGTGTCGAAAGCCTGACATTATTTCATTTCTACAAGTCTTTTGCCTACCAACCATCACAACAATGTTACTATTGATAGAGCTGTTCTGAATTACTGTATTCAGAACATGAAAAATATAAATATTGGGGCTATTATTCATAAAAGTATTTTGACAAGTTCGAAAGGAGAGATTACAGGTGGACTAGGATACCTTAGGCTAATTCATGCCTTGTGCATTCAGTCAAGAGTAACAGTTGAAGATAATGATGAGGTAATCTATCCCCTGAAGTCCATTATTAAAATAAGTCTCAAAACATATGAAGCCCATGTAAGTTGGAAATGGAGTAAGAAAGCTAATGAGTGATCCCCGATAAATGCAACGGTGCCAAAAACATGGTATCATCCAGTAAATGCGCTGATGATTTAGATATGAAACTTATGATTTTATAATATGGGATACTACGAAAGTATACGTATCGTTTATCAAGTAATATAGGACTTTTTGATTAAGTCCCGAGATATCGAACCCACAGGGAAAATATGAAAATTTTTAAAGAAATCAGAAAATTATCTTTTTACTTTCTTTAATTGTTTTTGAAAAAGTATGTCTTGATTTTGAAAAGTTTTGAAAGTTGATTTGTCTTTTAAAATTTCCTTAATAAAATGTTAAGCAATGAAAATAAAAGTATATAACTAATAACACTTGATGTAAAATACTATTAACTAGAATATCTTTTTCTTTCCTTTTATGAAATAGTAATAATTCTTAAAGTATTGTTGTGGAAGTATTTAAATTTTTTGTGAAAGATAGAAGCAAATGTGTTTTTTACCCTTACTTGGTTCTATAAAGAACATAGGTTAATTTGAAATTTTTATTATTTTGAACATGGTTAGGCAGGGAAGATACCAGTCTCTCACTCTAGAGTTCCCTCGATTCCCACCACCTGAGGGCTAATTTCTCATAACAAAACTCAAAATTTCAAACCAAATTAGGGGGTTTTAGCCTGTCACTCTAAAATCCTCTAATTTTACTCCCTTTCATAAAATTTTCTTCAAATAATACATTCAAATATATGGACTACAATTCTCACCCATATAATTGCATGTGATTTTTACTAACTTTTATGAGACAATATCGCATTGGATCTTACATAATCTCAAGAAATTCTACAACTTAACAGGCCAAATTAAGAAGTAAACAAAGTTTTCATAATCAATCTTCACAACTTCTTCCAACTTTTAAACACTTATACTTTCCACAATAATTCTTTATAAATTAATTACTTATCCATTTAAGAAAGAAAAATATAAATTAAACTACTCAAAATGCATTGGGAAAATACAAAAACAAATTGATTTGAAATTAAAAATAATAAGAAAAATAACAAACGAAAGCAAGTATTAATAAAAAGATTAAAAGCAAACACTTATCTGAAAATCCTCTCCACAAGACTAAGGAAGTTCCTGTAAAACTTTGACTCTTTGTTAAACTACTCCTCAGTGCAAGTCTCCCAACTCCGATGACTCGGAATACAGACTTCAAACTTCAATAAAAACTAAACTAAAAGAAAGAAAAGAAGTGGGAAGAAGAAGACTTCACTCCGACCCTTTTCTCCTTTCTACTCTCTACTCCTACTCTTAATAAAAACTCTTAAAATGTAGTGGAAGAATAATGGAAGTACCCTTCATAACGTAGTGGAAGAGCCTCCTAAAGCCTCTCCTTCAAAACGCAGTGGAAGAGCCTCCTAAAGCCTCTCCTAATCTTTCCTAAGACTCTCTTAAAATAGTAAACCAAAAGGTGCATTGGTGTCTCTTCAAAATGTGTCCAGATTCAATGTATCTACCAAGGAACGCACCTCTTCATTCAAACTTGCCGCCCAAAGGAAGTTATGGTAGTTATCACCAAGATTTGCATCCCATCCCCTTTGAAATTGGTGCAAAATTCATTTGAATTTCGATTTTTAACTGTGGCGACTAAACGCCGGCCCAACGGCGCTTAGCCGCCAGTGCCAAAATTTTGATTTTTCATTATTTTTGCTCCAAATTTGATCCAATTTTGCTCCTTTCATCATGACCATCCATTTTCATCATACCTGCAAGAAAAACACAAAATACCTTCCCTTAAAGTGCAATATCATTAAAATTAGGTATAAAAATGTGCATAAAATTCCTATATATTTTAGGTGTATCAAAATCCCCCAAACTTAAAATGTTACTTGTCCTCAAGTGACAGTTAATCTCATAGAATATTTTAGCATGCAAGTTATGTAATGAGTTTCTTAGGAAGATAACAAAATTTTGTTCTAGAAATGAAATTTTCCAATTTAGAAAAAATTTCAGTAATTAAAACCAACTTAAAGTTTAGAAAGCTCTTAAGTAAAGAAAAATGACAAATATAAGTCTCTATCTATTTCAGAAATATTTGTAGATTCTTCAAAATATATGATTCAAACATTTATTTTTCTCACTTAAACATCTTTATTTGAAAAATAATTTTACTTACTATATTATAACCTTAAGCTTTAGATTTTCTCTGAACGTATATCTTAAACTTTAGGTATGAAACCAATTATTTATTAGGCCCTTAAATCGTCAAGCTTCTCCTCCCTTTTCATATACTATTTTTCAATTTTTCTTTTCTTTTTCTCTTTTTTTTTTATAAGGCAAGGATTAATATATATGGATAGACCTTTAACGATTTTGAATTCCATCCTTCCATTTAAAATAAAGATCAGATTTATGTCTTTCACTTAAAAATCATAATAATAGTATCTGAAAATTACTTTTCAATAAAAGAAATTTAAGTTTTGAAGAATAAAAGTCAAATCTTCTATTTATCCAAAAATACAAAACTTCTTACTAAAGATAGTTTAACTTTATTTAACACTTCTTCATTAAGAAAATTATAACTTTAAGTTTTTCATGATTACTATAAATTTTAAGTAAATTCTTTTATTCATTTCTATATTCAAAATTTTGTTCCCCTAATATAACTTCATGTACATAATTATTCTCAATCAAAAATAAGATTTATTTTTAAGTATTCTTGAGAATCAAATAAAATTTTAGGTTTTTGAAATTTTTTTTTTTAAAATCCCCACTCCCAAACTTTAATTTTTCTAATTAAGATAAAATATTGAAGCATAAGAAATGATATATGGGTGAGAAATAAAAGCTAACATATCATGCTTGCAGGAATTTCTAATATCCTAATATGCAAGTATAACAATTTAAATAACAGGAGTAAAATGAAATCAAATTTAGTTTTTTTTTCAAAACAATATATATATATATATATATATATATATATATATATTTATTTATTTATTTAAATAAGAAAAGTAAAAATTTCAGAAGACTTCTACATTAGTGGAGGTTTTCAAAGCAAATACAAACCAACTAAAATAACACACTGATACAGATACCAAATGATAGTGGAATTTGAAAAAATTTTAAACATATAGTTTCCTAAGTAGAAGTTCCTAATAGTGGTTTATAATCTCCTAACAGTTTTTGAATTAAAATACACACTAGTAAAAACTCTGACATAACATACATATTAAAATATTTACTATTACACATCACTACCACAAAGTAACATATAAAACATTAATACAAATAACAACAAACACATCTGAATATGCATAACAGATAAATAGTACATCTACAATCTGCATACTATCAAGGTTTACATCACAACACAATCATCAAACAAAACACTGGATAAAGTACACAGTAACACAGTATAACAACACAATAACTAAAACAAACAACATACATCTACTCTTCATCATCATCATCATCATCTTGCTCGTTCTAATCCCTGGATGGCACATAAGGTATGTAGAATGGATGAGGTGGCATCTCAGCACTCGGATCACCTATAATCAGTCTATCCAAATATTGTTGATAACTCTCCTCATTTTAATCATGTTTTATAATATATCTCTCCACATTATCCAGTTTACCATCCATATCTTTCATATGCTCTCGAGTAAGACTCACTTTTTTTAAAATCTTTCTTAATAAACCAGTCTGTGAATCAGTAGATGACGAAGCACGTGAAGTAGTAGCACGAGAAGTAGATGCAGCAGTAGTAGAAGCATTAGAAGCCCTACCAAATCCTCCTCTCCAACCAAACTCTGAATGTACAGTGTAAGCACCAACGTTTACACTGGTAATTGTTCTCAATGGCTGAAGTATCTCTTCCCAGGTATCAAACTTCACTCCAGATCGTACACATAGTGAATGAATCAAGGAAGGAAATCTCATACCTGCAGTCGTGGTTGATCTAGCACAGTTAAAAACATAATAAAAAATTATACCTCCAATGTCAATAAGCTTCCCTTACTGAATACAATTGTTCAACACAGCTCTTTCTCTCGTTACTTCACTAGTATGACTCGAAGGTAACAACTTAGTTGAGATAAAATAATGCCATGCCTTAGAAATGGCATTCAATTTAGAAGCAGGAAAGTTCACTCTTCTATCATATGTTATTTTCCATAATCCTCTTCCATCAGTCAGAAAGTTAGAATAAAAACAGAACATGTCAGGAGGTAATCCATAAAAAGTACTGATTGCCCCAGAAGAAAAGTTGACCTCATGCCTCCTAACCATCACTTGATTCTCTTCTGCAGCAGGAAAATTTGCATAAAATTCTCTAACTACAAAAACAACAGCAACAACGGAGAAGCAACAGTAATTCTTCCAATTTCTTCTAGCAATCATATCTTCAATCACCTCTTCTGGCTTACTAAACACATGCTCAGGAATCAACTTACGTGACTGCAATGCATCGACGTATCGTTCCTCAGCTCTCGTACTAACAAATTTGTCAGAATTAAACTTCGTCTTTTCTCGTGCACGCTTTGACTTTGGAGCCATTTCTAAAAATTCACGAAAAATTCACCATAAATTCCAAAATCAAACTAAACTTGCTAAATTATCTTCCAAAAGATATTTTCACTAAATCCAAGCAATTTCTCAAGTTTTTCCTCAAATTTTCACCATGAATAGTGATTTTAAAATTTTCCATAATTTACTCAAAATACATGGTGAAAATTGAAAATTTTACATAGGAGTAGTGCTCTTACCTCAAGGAATCCAAATCTAACAATTTTTTTTGAGATCGGCTCTTAAATGATCCACAATATGATGCCCTAGGCTCCTCTTTCGCTGTAAACCGAAGGTTGAAGACAATGAGGTCGTTGAAAATGGAAATTTTCGGGTTTTTAACTTTTGGGAACCAATTTTCGCGAACTGGCGCCTAAGCGCGAACTCTCGGCGCTTAGCCGCGAAATCTGGCGCTTAAGCGCCGACATTCTGACGCTTAGCCGCCAATACCCAAATTTTCATAATTAAGGTATATGCACTAAATCACTTGGTTAATCACCCTTAATTACTCCAAAATAATTATTTCTCCCCACAATTCTTCCAATACTCCAAATCAAAATTTAATAACCATTGATTCCACACAAATTTAACAAAACTACAAACTTATATTAAAACAAACATAACACCTAATACAATACTAGAATTTCTATCCAAACATAAAGGATGAAATTCTCTAAATACAAGAGACATTATTCTCAAACTGATAAGTATACATCTCTAGGATGTAACCATCACATCATCAGGCTTGGTTAATATTTAAATAAAAACACTATACACACCAAACATGAACTCACAAGAACACTAAACATAACACATAAGAACATTAAACAAACAAAACACTCTTAATTCCATTCTACATTAGGCGGAATATATCCCGGATCACTATTCTTCTCATTTGACCCTTCTGGAATATAAATTTGATTGAACGGGCGATAATTGTTCATTCTTACATCATCTTCTTCAATCCATTTGTTCTTCACAAACATCTCCTTATATATTTCTTCCACGTACCTTGAATGATTGAATTGCATCTCGAGTTGCCATCCCATGTGTTCCAAATGTAAGTTAGTATCATTGATCTTTGCTTCCATCGAAGTCACTCGGGCTTCAATTTTGCAATCATTTCGCAATACTTGAATACTAACAGCGAGATATCCATTAAATAACTCTTTAGCACTATCACTAATGAACTTACTTTTGTCAGAATCTTGCTTCTTCTTCATCTCATTCTCCCAGGAAGACATGATGCACTCAAAATTCTCTTCTTAAGACTTCAAAAATGAAAATAGGACTTGGGGCAAGTGTTTCTCTTAAGTCAGGTCCTTTTTTATAGACTTGGGAAATGTTAGAACGGCCCCAAGACATTTCGAAACTCCAAAATAACTCCCAAAACTTCTCCCCCACGATCTAGGCTTCTAGATCCACATTTTTCACGTTTTTTATAACTACGGCGCCTAAGCGCCAACTAGTCGGCGCTTAGCCACCAGTGCACAATTTAGCACAGGTCTGCGAAGTGTCCAAATTTTCATTCTGACTTCTCTAAATCATCAATTAAGGTCAAATAAACTCTACTTAAGTTTAAAAACTTCAAATTACTATCACTAAAAACATAAAAACAAACCAAACAAAGCAAACAAAACACACTAAACAAACATAAAGCAAAGCACACCGATAATTATGGGTTGCCTCCCACAAAGCGCTTGTTTTAACGTCTTCAGCCTGACATACTCAGAACTCATTCTGAGTGACCCAACATCAAATTCTCATCAGAATTAGATTTATTGACTGAAAAATATGGTTTTAGTCTATATCCATTAACTTTAAATATTTTTCCAGTTTTAGGATCTTGAATATCTATAGCTCCATAAGAATAAGCTTTTATCACAATAAATGGACCCATTCACGTGGACTTAAGTTTTTTAGAAAATATTCTCAATCTAACATTATACAGCAAAACTTGTTGTCCTGGTACAAGATCTTTGGTAAGAATCTTCTGATCATGCCATAACTTCATCTTTTCCTTATAAATCTTAGCATTTTCATAAAATTCATTCTTTATTTCTTCAAGCTCATTCAATTGCAATAATCTCTTTTCAGCAGCATCTTTCAAATTATAATTGAACTCTTTAATAGCACAATATTCTTTATGCTCAAGTTCAAAAGGTAAATGACAAGCTTTTCCTAAAATCAGCCTATATGGGGACATTCCTATAGATGTTTTGTAAGCAGTCCTATAGGCCCACAAAGCATAATCCAGTTTAATTGACCAATCCTTTCTATTTGGATTAACAATTTTTTCCAATCTTCTTTTAATTTCACGATTGAATAATTCAACCAAACCACTTGTCAGTGGATGATAAGCAGTAGCAATGCGATGATTAATATGATATTTCTTTGCTAACTTCTCAATAATCACATTTCTAAAATGACTTCCCCCATCAATTATGATTACTCTTAGTATTCCAAATCTACAAAATATATTCTTTTCTAAAAACTTTGCAACACTTTGAGCATCACATCGAGGTAAAGCAATAGCTTCAATCCATTTGGAAGCATAGTCTACTGCTATCAAAATATAAACATTTTCGAAAGATGGTGTAAATGGTCCCATAAAATCTAGTCCCCAAACATCAAATATTTCAACTTCCAACATATAATTGAGGTGAATCTCATTTCTTCTAGAAATATTGCCTACACGCTGACATTTATCACAATTTTTAATATAAACATTCACGTCCTTAAAATTTGTAGGGCAATAAAATCCTGATTGTAATATTTTATATGCAGTTTTATCACTTCCAAAATGTCCCCCATAATCAAAATCATGACATTTTTGAATAATTTCATAAGTCTCTTCCAAAGGTACACATCTTCGAATTATAAGATACTTTCCTTGTTTATATAAAAATGGGTCATCCCAAAAATAAGTCTTAAGCATCGGACGTAAATTTCTTCTTTTCATGATATGTCAAACCATATGGTAAAATATTACTAACAATAAATTTTACTATGTTCGCATACCACGGAACATGCCATTTTTTAATAGTGACAACGGTTTTTCATCGAGAAAATGTTCATTAATTTATTCAATATCACGGAGAGATTTTTCAATTTCAAGCTCGGACAAATGATCAACAATTTGATTATCAAAACCCTTCCTATCTACTATCTCAAAATCAAATTCTTGCAAAAGAAGAATCCATCTTATCAGTCTCGATTTTGCATCATTTTTCTTCATTAAGTATTTAATAGCAGAATGATCAGTATGCACAACACATTTAGTTCCAATTAAATATGATCGAAATTTATCAAAGGCAAATACTATAGCTAATAACTCTTTCTCAGTAGTGGTATAATTAATTTGAGCTTCATTAAGAGTTTACAAGCATAATAAATTACTTTGAAAATTTTATCATATTTCTGACCTAAAACAGCACCAATAGCATAATCATTAACATCACACATTAATTCAAAAGGTTTTTCCCAATTTAGTGAAATTATTATAGGTGCAGTGATTAATTTTTCTTTTAATGTTTCAAAGGCTTTACGACAGTCATCATCAAAATTAAAAATTGCATCCTTTTCCAGTAAACGGCATAAAGGTTTTGTAATCTTTGAAAAGTCTTTAATGTAACCCCTGTAGAATCCAGCATGTCCTTAAAAACTTCTAATTCCCCTTACATTGGCTGGGTAAGGAAAATTAGATATAACTTGAATTTTTGCAGGATCTACCTCCAAACCTTTTTCTGAAATCTGATGTCCCAAAACAATTCCTCCTGCTACCATAAATTAGCATTTTTCCCAATTAAGGACCAAATTAGTTTCTTCACAGCATTTTAGAACTTTAGATAGATGTTCTAAACATGATTCAAACGAAATCCCAAACACTGAAAAGTCATCCATAAAAACTTCAATCCCTTTTTCAATTAAATCACAAAAAATAGCCATCATACATCTCTGAAATGTAGCAGGGGCATTACATAAACCAAAGGGCATTCTTCTAAAAGCAAATGTACCATAAGGACTAGTAAACATAGTTTTCTCTTGATTCTCAGGAGCAATTTGAATTTGGTGGTAACCAGTATATCCATCCAGAAAACAAAAGTATTTATGCCCAGCCACTCTATCCAACATTTTATCTAGAAAAGGGAGTGGAAAATGATCTTTCCTTGTGGCAAGGTTTAATTTTCTATAATCAATGCATATTCGCCACCCTGTAACTTGTCTTGTTGGTATCATTTCATTCTTTTCATTAATAATCACAGTTACTCCTCCTTTCTTAGGAACACAATGAATAGGACTAACCCATGCACTATCTGAAATAGGGTAGATAATTCCAGCATCCAACCATTTTAAAATTTCTTTCTTAACAACGTCTTTCATGATAGGATTTAATCTCCTTTGGGGATCAGCCCGCTGTTTGCAATTATCTTCCATAAGAATTCTGTGCATACAAATTGAAGGACTGGTTCCTTTAATATCAGCAAATATCCATCCAAAGGATTTCTTGTGCTTCTTCAAAATTTCAAGCAAACTCTCTTCTTCTTTTTCAGTTAATTGAGAGGAAATTATAACGAGTAAGGTTGAGGATTCACCTAGAAAAACATACTTCAAATGATCAAGAAGCATTTTTAACTCAAGTTCAGGAGGTTTTTCAATTGATGGACCATAAGATTTATCTTTCTCAGTCATATCCAACAATTCAAAACTTTCACGAACAAACTTTAAATCTTCCTCTTGAAAATCTTCAGAATCAAATAACTCCTCTTCTTGTTTATATTCAAATTCTTCTCTTTTAGCTTTCTCTTCATAATTTAATTTGAAATGACATTCACTTAAATATTCAATAACATCCATCCTATAACACTCATCTTCTTTACCTCTAGCAGGATATTCCATCGATTTTGAAATATTAAATGTAACGTATCGATCATTAACCCTCATCGTTAATTCTTTTTTTACACATCTATCATGGCTCGCCTCGTAACTAGAAAATGTCTCCCCAAAATTTTGTGTATCTATTTATCTTCCTCCATATCTAACACAATAAAATTCATAGGAAAAATAAATTGATCCACTTTTACCAAAACATCTTCTATAGCTCCTTTAGGATATGTGATCGAATGATCTGCTAATTGCAGAGTTACATAAGTTGGGGTTATTTCTCCTAGTCCCAATCTTTTGAATATTAATAGAGGCATAAGGTTAATGCTTGCACCCAAATCACATAAAGCTTTTCCACAGAATCTTTCTCCGATTGCACATGGAATTATGAAACTACCAGGATCTTTAAGTTTTTCATGAAGCTTTTTCTAAATTATCGCACTGCACTCCTCACTAAGTGCAACAGTCTCATTTTCTTCAAACTTCCTCTTTTTATTAAGAATATCCTTCATAAATTTCACATAGCTTGGCATTTGTTCTAGGGCTTCAGCAAATGGAATATTAATGGTAAGCTTCTTTAATATTTCCAAGAATTTTGAAAATTGCTTATCCAACTTTTGTTGATGAAGTTTCTGAGGAAATGGAGGTGGTATTTTTTTCTAAATCAACCTTAGGTGGGGAAATAGGTCTTTCAAAACCTTTTGGAGTGTCCTCTTTAAGTTTTTCAATCTCTTCTTTCTCTACTTCAGTTTCTTTTTGAACTCTACCTTCCAATTCTTTTCCACTTCTCAGTTGAATTGCCTTCGCTTGTTCTTTATCCTTTTCTCTTCGATTCACTTCAGTATTACTTGGAAGCATTCCTTGGGATCTATTACTTAAGGCATTTGCAATTTGTTCCAATTGATTTTCAATATTTCTGATGGTTGCTCTTTGAATTTGTAATTGATTTCCCATATGTGATACTACTTCTTCCATAGACAACATCTTCTCCTTATTTTGTAAAGCATTTTTATAACCTGAAGGATAAGTTAATTTATTATTATTATTACCTTGGTTGTTCCAATTCCCCAATGGGTTTACTTGGGTGTTCCCCCATTATTGATTAACACCACCCTGATTATTGTTATTCCAGTTAAAATTTGGATGATTCTTCCAACCTGGGTTATAATAATTGGAATATGGCTTGTTAGGTTTGATTGTAGCATTCACAGTTTCTGGTGAAGAATAAGAATCAACCATTTGTCCTAATGAATTTTCTTCAATCATGAGATTTGGCTGAGAAAAATTCATCCAAAATTGGTATATCTTCCTTGATACAGCAGCAACTTGATTTGCTAATATTGTAAGAGCATCATTTTCATAAACACTAGCTGCCTTTTTAGGATTTAACATTTCAAAAGGCCATTGAAAATTATTAGTAGTCATTTCTTCAATTAAAGCATAAGCATCAGAAAATGGTTTAGACATTAATGATCCACCAAGAAGAACATCGATGATCGATCTAAGAGATCCAACTAATCCATTATAAAAACTTTGAATTATTAACCAATCTGGTATCGCATAATGTGGACATTTCCTGAGAAGATCTTTAAATTTTTCTCATGCTTCATATATTGATTCCCCTTCAAACTGATAAAAAGATATTATATCATTTCTCAACTTAGCAGTCTTAGATGGTGGAAAATATTTAGCAAGGAACTTTTGTGACAGTTCACCCCAAGTTCTAATTGATCCAGGTGTTAACGAATGTAACCACATTTTAGCTTTATCCCTTAGTGAGAAAGGAAAAAGTCTAAGTCTAATAGCATCATCCGAAACACCATCATATTTAAAAGTAGCACACAACTCTAGAAAATTAGCAAGATGCAATTAGGATCTTCGATTGTTGCTCCCCCAAACTGATTATTAGACACCATTTGGATAATAACAGGTTTAAGCTCAAAAGAATTAGCAGCTATAGCAGGGTTTTGAATACTAGCACGAAGTTCATCTACTGTAGGGTTAACATAATCTCTTAAAGCTCTTAATTCTTGATGGATGCCAAAATTTTGATCTTGATGATTTGTCATTTCTTGAATATTTTTATCTTTTTCTGTATTTTTAATTTTTTTGATTTTTCTGATAGTTCTTTTTAATTCATAATCGTAAGGCACAAGTTCTTTAGAACCTGAACTACGCATACAACAATAAAACAAAACAAAACACAACACACTAACAAAAACAAATAAAATTTAAAATTTAAAATTTCTTAATTCTCTTTAAAATGCAATTTAAATTAATTTTCCCCCGCAACGGCACCAAAAACTTGATCCTCGATAAATGCAACGGCGCCAAAAACTTGGTATCGTCCGGTAAATGCGTTGATGATTTAGATATGAAACCTATGATTTTATAATATGGAGTACTACGCAAGTATACGTATCGTTTATCAAGTAATATAGGACTTTCTGATTAAGTCCCGAGATATCGAACCCACAGGGAAAATATGAAATTTTTTAAAGAAATCAGAAAATTATCTTTTTACTTTCTTTAATTGTTTTTGAAAAATTATGTCTTGATTTTGAAAAGTTTTGAAAGTTGATTTGTCTTTTAAAATTTCCTTAATAAAATGTTAAGCAATGAAATTAAAATTATAATAACTAATAACAGTTGATGTAAAATACTATTAACTAAAATATCTTTTTCTTTCCTTTTATGAAGTAGTAATAATTCTTAAAGTATTGTTGTGGAAGTATTTAAATTTGTTGTGACAGATAGAAGCAAATGTGTTATTTACCCTTACTTGGTTCTATAAAGAACATAGGTTAATTTAAAATTTTTATTATTTTGAACATGGTTAGGCAGGGAAGATACCAGTCTCTCACTCTAGAGTTCCCTCGATTCCCACCACCTGAGGGCTAACTTCTCATAACAAAACTCAAAATTTCAAACCAAATTAGGAGATTTTAGCCTCGTCACTCTAAAATCCTCTAATTTTACTCTCTTTCATAAAAATATCTTCTAATATTACATTCAATTATATGGACTACAATTCTCACCCATATAATTGCATGTGATTCTTACTAACTTTTATGAGACAATACCGCATTGAATCTTACATAACAAGAAATTCTACAACTTAACAGGCCAAATTAAGAAGTAAACAAAGTTTTCAGAATCAATCTTCACAACTTCTTCGAACTTTTGAACATTTATACTTTCCACAATAATTCTTTATACATTAATTACTTCTCCATTTAAAAAGATAAAGATAAAGTAAACTACTCAGAATGCATTGAGAAAATACAAAAACACATTGATTTGAAATTAAAAATAATAAGAAAAATAACAAACGAAAGCAAGTATTAATAAAAAGATTAAAAGTAAACACTTATCTGAAAATCCTCTCCACAAGACTAAGGAAGTTCCTCTGAAACATTGACTCTTCGTTAAACTACTCCTCATAGCAAGTCTCCCAACTCCGATGACTCAGGATACAGACTTCAGACTTCAATAAAAACTAAACTAAAAGAAAGAAAAGAAGTGGGAAGAAGAAGACTTCACTCCGACCCTTTTCTCCTTTCTACTCTCTACTCCTACTCTTAAGAAAAACTCTTAAAATGCAGTGGAAGAACAATGGAAGTACCCTTCAAAACACAGTGGAAGAGCCTCCTAAAGCCTCTCCTTCAAAACGCAGTGGAAGAGCCTCCTAAAGCCTCCCCTAATCTTTCCTAAGACTCTCTTTAAATAGTAAACCAAAAGGTGCCTTGGTGTCTCTTCAAAATGTGTCCAGATTCAATGTATCTACCAAGGAACGCACCTTTTCATTCAAACTTGCCACCCAAAGGAAGTTATGGTAGTTAACACCAAAAGTTGCATCCCATCCCCTTTGAAATTAGCGCCAAATTCATTTGAATTTTGATTTTTAACTGTAGCGGCTAAACGCCAGCCCAGCGGCCCTTAGCCGCTAGTGCCAAAATTTTGACTTTTCATTATTTTTACTCCAAATTTGATCTAATTTTCCTCCTTTCATCATGACCATCCATTTTCATTATACCTGTAAGAAAAACACAAAATATCTTCCCTTAAAGTGCAATATCATTAAAATCAGGTATAAAAATGTGCTTAAAAATACTATATATTTTAGGTGTATCAATGAGCCTTCTTCTAGTCATGATAGACCATCTACATCTAGGGAGCCTACTCTGCATGATGTTATGGATCAATTGGAAAGGTTGAACACCAGAGTAGAGGGACTAGAAGTAAGGAACAAGATAAATGATGATTATCAAGTGTGGTGGAGAGAATATGAGATAGCTTATCATGATGAACAGATGAGATTTTTCAGGGGAGACACTAGTGCTGTATTTCCAACTTACCTTGAGTATACTTCATACTAGCCTGAAGAACCTGATGATGGTGGAGCTCCTGCAGATGAAGATTGGTAGTTTGTGTATTTTTATTATTATTATTTTTCATTGTACTTTGTTATGTGTTTGTGTTTTGTATTTGTGATGTACCTGAGACTCTTTCTGATTAGTATTCGTGATGTAATGTGTATTTGGTTGTACTTGTAACAGACTTTATGTTGATTTGTGATGTATGTGATGTTATAGTAGAGTTTTCATGTGTTTGGTTTTCTAGTTTAATTTGTGATAGTAACAGTTAGATGTTAATGTTGTGTGCATAGTTTATGTTTCATGTTTTTAAACTTCTTCTCTTATAAATTTTCTAACCCATATTTATGTATAGAAATGCTTCTATTTATTTCAGGCCTACTGTTCTGCTTTATGAAGAAAAACCTGTTTAAACTCAAAGGTATGAAAAGCCTAACATATTGAGGTATAAGTTATATGTTTATATCTTTTCTTTCTTCCATGTTAATTGTATTGATATTCAAAAATCTAAGTTTGGGGGAGGGAAAAAATTAAATGTTAACTGTTCTCATTTAAAATTATTTTCAAAATTATAAACATGATTTCCTGTAATATAACTTAATTTCAGATAACTGTATTTCGATTTTATTTAAGTATTTTGTAAAGTTGAATGAAAGTATTTGGTAATGAAAAATAATTTTGTAGGATAAGATATTTGGTATAAGAGAATAGGACTATAGTCAACTATTTAAAGTAAGAAAAACTCTATGTTTGAAATATTAAGAATCTCAAAATTTTATATGATAGGAAAGGATTGAGACTCTATGATAAATCATTAATAAGCTAAATAAATGCCTATAAGGTAAAGGAATGTGGTAAGTTTCAAATTTAGGATGAGTAGGGTGAAGTTCAAAATCATTAAAAGCTATCCAGATAATGTAATCCTCACTTAAAAGAAAAAAAAAAGAAAAGAGAATAAAATAAAAAGAAAAGAAAAAGAAAAGAAAAAGAAAAGAGAAGTGAGGAGAAGCTTGAGGAGATGCCTAATAAAAAATTGGCTTCACTTGAACCTACCTAAAGGGAAAAACTTAATTACTGTCCTGAACTTCTATGTATGGATTAGCATCTTTACTAATAATGTTCTCATAAACTTCTTTTCATGTAATCCTTTTAAGTACCGTAATAGGACAGTCTACAGTCATTTTTGAAATGAATAGAACGCTAGAACCCTTAGACTTGATTACTAGATAATCTTACACCTACAGAATTTACTTGAATTATTCAAAGATCTTTCTGAAAATTTTACTATTGTGCTTATCTAAATCAAAATTATGGCATTCTAGAAAGAAAGTTCATTGCAGTGGATCATTATTTTATGTATTATCTAAAATTACTTGATGACAAGTAATAGTTAAGTTTGGGGATCTTGATCCACTGAAAATTTGATAGCTTTTTGCTATCCATTTTATACTTGTTTTTAATGATATTACACTTTAAAGAAAGGTATTTTTCATGATTTCATACAAGTACAGATTTTAGGCCTTTCAGGCAAAGGAAGAGAAAAGGAGCAAATTTGGAGCAAAAAGGGACAAAAGTGCATTTATTAAACTAGTGTCGAACGACACTGTCACCAGCGCCGAACAGTGCTAGTTTATAGAGAATTGAAACCGTTTTGGAGGAATAATGCGCCGAATGGCGCCCTATCCAGCGTCGGACCGCCCCATATCCCGATTTTAAACTAAATTCAATGTATTTGGCCGGATTTTGAAAGGTTGCTTTAGGAAACTCTTAAAAATTCAGTTTTAGCCGAATTTAAACACTTTTGGAGCCAAGTTTAGAGAGGGGGGAGAAGAGAAGAGAAGATTTTAGAGTTTAGAGAGAGTTTCTTTCCATTTTGATTAGGAAATTAGGTTTTGTGTTTTCTCTTCTAAGGAGTGTGAGAGGAGAGGGAAAGTGAGAGATTTCTTCTTCCTTACTTATCTAAAGAGAGAATTATGTGCTATTGTGAAGAAAGAAGAGGAGTCAAAGGAATTCCTTGAGATTCGCTTGGGGAAGAGTTTAAGATAAGTTGTCTTTACTTTACTCTATTTGTATGACGTTGTTTTTATATATAAAATCCATGTTTAGTCATCCTTTCCTCATGAGTCTTGTGTAGATTTTTTTATCTTTCTCCTTTTCAAGTGATGTGTTGTTGTTGTGATATGGAAATGATGTGTCGATTTATTATGGAGAATTTGTAATGACCTTTTCACTTCAAACTTTATTTACTTTTTCATCTGGCCAATTGAATTGTTAAAACTTGTTAGGAAACATTTTTTCCGAAAGGATTGTGAGTTCCACAACAAAAGTGAAGGTCACATTCAATGTTCATGAATAAGAGACATAGTTCATGGGGATTGAGTGCAAATAAATAGGGAAATATACTTTGATGGGCGTAGAATTGGAGATTTCAGAGTGACGGGCTGAAATCCTCAATTTGGTCTTAATGTTTAGAAACTGAAACGAGAGTTAGCCTTCAGGTGAAGGGAAGTGGGAGCTCTGGAGTGAGAGCCAGTATCCTCCGAGCTTAACCACAGATTTGGGGACTAGACTTAGGATTAGCCAATGTTCTTTATAAGCTGAAATATGGGTAAAGAATAGGAATGCTCCTATTTGGCACAATGCATTTGCATCACTGATCTATGTCACAATAATCATCACATTATAGTTGGAAAGGAGGAAGACTCTTTCTTGCAACTAAACTTTGTTATAAATATAGTTTTGTGTTAGTTTAACTTGCTAAAGTTTAGAATGTATTTTGATATAAATAGTAACTACAACTATTTGTCTTTATTTTTAAAATTAAACTTACTTGCAATTGTGTTGTGAATCTATAAGTGATTTCTGTGTTACACCATAAAATTGAAGCCTCCCTGTGGGATCGATATCCAGGACTCCACTAGAGCCCTATATTACTTAAGCGATACGTATGCTTGTGTTTAATTGTGTTACTCATTATAAAACTAAATCAATATATATATATATATATATCTAAATCTGAGTTCATAAATTTTGGTAATTTAAAAAATTTGCATCATCACTGAATGAAGGAGAAAATTGTTAATCAAAAGTCAAAATTTTCGTTGTTGTATTTTTTTAATTAATTAAATATTGAAAAACTTATTATAATTTTAAATAAATAAATAATAAAAATGTAAAATTTTAGGGATTCGTTCCTTTTATGTTTAGAGATGTTTTTTTTTCCAAAGATAGAGAGCATCTTTGACATAAAAAACCCTAATTTTCAAAGTATATAACCATTATTTGCTTAAAATAATTATATAAAATAAATATAAAATAAAAAACTTATAAAAATAGCTTTAGTAGGTTCACTATGGTTAGAGGAACCTAGGAAAAATAAAAATTGAATTTTAAAAATCTAAAAGCTATTTTTCTATTTTTAAAATTAAGAAAAAACCAAAAAAATGGAAAAATACAAAATAATTTAATAATCACCAAATTGGGCCGAATTGAAGCTTGCCACTTCATGAGGCTTCTGCAAAAATCCTAAGACCATTAAAATTATTTTTGATATAAAAATCATTTTTTTAAGTAAATATAACTTATTGCATAAAATAATTATATAAATTAAAAGAAAATTTTAAAAATATATAAAAAAGTGTTTTGAGGTGTTCCTTGTGACCAGGGTACGTAAGAAAATAAAGTTGGAGTTAAAATAATTACTTTATTTTTGGCCTATTATTCACTTAAGAAATTATTAAAAATAAAATGAAATTGAGAAAACTATAAAATAATTTTCTCTGAGTTCTTTGTGGTTAGAAAAATTTATGAAAAATATAAAAGGAAATTTTCAATAATAAAAATGTAATTTACTATTTATTTACTCATAAACTTATCATTTAATAATAATAAAAATTAAAAAATAATTAAAAAAATCAATCAAATTGTTCCTAGTGGTCCTCTAACCTCCTCTAACCTAATTGAAACTCCAATAATTTTCTTAACTGCAAAAGGTTTATTTTACTTAATTATTTTAATTATCTTTAAAAATCCTTATTTTCATGTTAAAATAATTATTAAAATTAAATAAAAATAAAAAATACACGATTTCTCCTTTAATGTTCTAATTGACCCATGAGTAGGGTAATTATGAAATTTCAAAGTCATTTGAGTCAAAATTAAAGGATTATGAAGTGGAAAGTCATTAAGAGCAAAATGATAATTATGAAATTTTGAGCTATAATTAAAATTTTAGGTTAACTAAAGGGTAAATCGACAATATAGATCTTAATTTATTATCTTGGATGATTGAAACACAAAGGGTTTAAGTGGTAGAAACTAATTCATCATCATTTACAACAAGGGTAAAATTGTAATTTCTTGAATTATTACGACTTAGAGGTTATTCCGATTGGATGATTCTAGAACAATGGGCTCATGTCACAGAGATAATAATTCGCTAATCTGAAGCCTCATTTGGTGATCTAGTAATAAAGTTCAATCATTTTATATAAGTTAAACCCGTTTAATTCGACATTTCTAATAATTATAAATTTACATATGAAATCTTAAAGGCTTAGTAGTGAGTTAAGCTTAATCTAACTTGTTTAATGAGGTTTAAAAAATGAAACATAACTAATTTTAAATACCCTTAAAACATTAAAAGCCCAATTTTAATTGAGGAAGCAAGGATTTTTAATAAATCAAATTTCCCTTAAGGGCGTCCACCCACATAATCCTTTAATAAAATGTTAGGTGAATACTTAGTTACCCCTCTCATGGTATATTTTAAACATTAAGGTCCATTGAGAACAAGTTAAAATATTACTACTAAACCATAGTTTAATTGTGGATGAATGATTTATCAACATAAAGAGTTCAGAAGAACTCGAAACGATTCAAAGGATTTTAAAAGTTGTTTAGGGTTATGCCCCGAGCACTTTTATGATCTTTGGATATTTTGGAGGACAATTGAACTTATTATACTTTAATGAAGAAAATCATCTTTTAAATCTTTAAGGACCCACCAAGTTATGCCCTGGGACTCGTTAATTCACCCAAATCAATAGAAATGCCATAAACTATTTATCTTACATTTATAACCCAAAGCTCAAAGACTTAAGGTATTTAAGTCCTTGTGAGCAACTGACAATATTTGCTTTTACCACATATGGGTCATTGGACTGATATAAGTTTGATATCTAGGTGGCTAGAACAATGACTACATAGCTTATGAGTGCTTAAACGAGGGATACAATGTGGAAATTTTAAAATAATATCTCCTATCTCAAGGAACTTCAATAAGAGAGAGGATAAGGACCGACGATACTATTCGCCTACTCTTGGGGGGATTGTTTCCCCTAACACTCTTAGGTTATCATTAGTCCTAGTTTGATTAGAGTGACTAACCTTTGGACTACACTACTTTGCAAAATTTTAAAAAAAAATCCTTTGCTTGATTAAAACAAACCCTACGTGAAAATGTTGAACAACAGCTTTTGCATAAAAACTAATGAATTTTGATGAAAATTTATAAAGGTCCATGGTTAGTCATTAGGATCATCGTTAGGACTACCCCCTGCAAGTTGTCAGTTTGGTAGCTCTTACCCAAGCTCGAGAAGCACATAGTCCAGCTCTAAGCCCCCACTTTCACTGATGTATTATACCTAGTCTTGGTCTTCCACATGTGACTATGAGTTTTCTTTCACTTACTTGTGTTTCTTGAGATGTACCTTTCTACTTATCTTGTAGTGGATATTTCTTGTGCCGCTTACTTTCCTGCAATTTATTTATATTTCCTACAAATTATATTATACTTTGTGAGCTAACCATAAAGTGGAAGCAGAAGTCCAAGTACTCTTTTACAGTTTATTTATAGTATTTTACTTTGTTGCACTATATTGTTTCAGTACATTTTATTTACCCGCATCTGTTGACATGCCAAAAAGACAACAAAACTAAAACCTAAACCAAAACAAAACCAACAACAACAACAAAACCAAGACACTAAACATACATGGTAAAATTTTTTGAACTTTAGACTTTAGAACTACTACTTCAACGAGGAGCTTGGAGCATACACCATGGGCATCACGACGAGAGCCTGCAAGAGAACATCTTCGAGAGAGCAAACAGATCTACAATAGCTAAACCTTTCCTTAGTTTAAATAAAAAGCCATAAGTCTTCTAGGTAGTCTACCTAGTGTGATATAAATGCTCACATTTTCTTTTTGGCCTTTGTACAACCATGTTGTGCAATAAAAACCCTAATTAGTCTTAGGATTTTGATGTCATTGTTTGGTATGACGTAAGCCCTCCTATCTTCCAAGTTATTTGTATGATCAGTATCGTGCAAATGTATGCCCTATATAATAAAATTGGCAGGATGAAGTATTAAATAATATCTCCTCAAAATTGAAGCCAAACCATAAGATAGTTTGGAAAGTCACCGAGCTTGTCCTCAGGATCCATGACATCCCCTACCTTTCCTTCCTTTAAATTCCATAATAATTGTTCCCATTTGAACCTTTTTCATTTAAATTTCCTATGTCTGACGATGAAAACCCTATACTTCAAAATTCATGAAGACAATACCTCTGATTTAAATCGAGAATTTTCTTGGGTGGCTTTGGCTATTGAAGATGTAATTAACTATAGAGGTTTGCCCTTACAGAAAAATTTAAAAACCCAGGTTAATATAAACCTTTTCAATCTTTCATATTAGGTAGGGGAACCTGTCGATCAAAATAAATGGTTTCACTGACCAAAAAGGATGTCATAAATTATGTAGTTTATTTTACTGTGTCTCACAATTAAGCATTGTATATATTCTTCAAGATAGGTGCATGACTTGTGGTTTAATGCTTGTTTATGTAAACTATGGTATAGATGGGATCGGTTCGGTCTCGTATTTTAAAAATAAAATATTACTTTTCAAAATTATATATATACATATATATATTAAATTAATCGTTGGGCTCTTGGTTCTTCTCCACTTCATCGGGCTTCATCGAAATAAGAAGTTGCATGCCCTGCTTGAGAAGATTTTTAAAAATATTCCGAAGGCAATCTCTCCTAAAAGAGTATAACCTAGGCTTCTTCTTCTCAAAAGTTTTACCTTTCCACTTCTGAAAAGAGGAGTGAGCCAGTTCAACAGACATAATAGGCTTCTTTAGCTTGCTATCAATTGTATCTAACACTAAGCTCTCTTCCATCCTTCTTGAAGGGTCAACCAAAAAAGGATTTTTGCCTTTTGCTTTATCATCAGATTTGAGAACCAAAGACACAGCAGTATCCTACAACCTAACTATCTTCTCCATCAAGACTCGAAAGGTATTGATAGGAGTAGTATTAATCAAGATAGAAATTACCCATGAGAAGCATGATAACATGTTGCTCTTAGAAGAGTGGCTCGCACTTCATGCTCAAGTTACGCCAAT
Source organism: Papilionanthe hookeriana x Papilionanthe teres (assembly GCA_022702705.1). NCBI lineage: Eukaryota > Viridiplantae > Streptophyta > Magnoliopsida > Asparagales > Orchidaceae > Papilionanthe > Papilionanthe hookeriana x Papilionanthe teres. The sequence goes on from CM040422.1 coordinate 32,133,614, forward strand.
GAATAATGGAATCTATTAAAGACTCACTGGCATTTTGGTGGGCCGATATCAAATCACTCAATGTGACTCAATAATATGCATCCGTAAAGAATTTCAAGAATGCATCTTCTATCTTGACGAACATTCTTAATGTGTCATTTGGTAGGTTGTTGTACCATTCAAATGTAAATCTAGCCAGGCTAGTAACAAAGAGGTGAAAGAGCAAAGCGTCGTTATTCCTAACGTTGCAACACAATGCATGAAACTGAGAAATATATTAACGAGGATTTCCAACCCCATCAAACTACTTAAAAAGAAGAGACAAATACTGGAGGGTATGATATGTACTTATATGCCTTGGGATAAGGTCTACCTTTCTGGACTGCAATCTCACCCTACTGAGCAGCTAAGGCAGCCTAGACTTTCACTTCTATTAAGGACTATAAGTGTGAGTCAAAAGGCACTTGCTCATGATGGGCAACATCAGAGGAAGTAGCATGTACATTTATCAAAGGTTGAGGTGGCATAACAGGTGTCACCAAACGCGTCTCTATTTGAGTTGGAGGTGAGAGAGCATTGGACCCAGTCCAGTCAGTTTGTAACACAATAATCTGGGTAGCGAGGATGGTTATTTGGCCCTGTATAAGGCCGTCAGTCTCCTCAGAAGTAAAAGCCCCTGAATAGATTGTAGGGACTTATTGAGCCTATGCAGGCTCATGAGGATCAACCTCATCAAGATCAAGGACTTGGGTGTTGGAGCTAAACATTTGACTTCAATTGGTCACAATCATAACATGGCGAGTAGCCATCTCGAAGTCTTGTAACTCCTCATTGATAGGTCATTCTCTTTAAGGAGATCATTAGGAATGGTAAGAAGGTCCCTCAGGATCAAACTTGAGCTCACCCTTAGGTTTAATTAGAAGTAGCTACAAGCTATGATCGTCTGATGGGATAACTTGCCTTAGGATCAAAACAGTAGCCTCCCGAGCTGGAGGTGGAACCACAAGCGGTGCGATGGTGGGACCTTCCAGAACCACTTCTTTTTGGGCTGGCAATAGCCCTCTCTTAAGCATAAATGAGTGGAGTATCGATGAATTGCGCCCCTGATCTTGCCCCCTACCAAAAACAGTATGCACAAAATATTTACTCAAGTAGAAGAACAATAAGAAAATAAATCTCTCCTCTTTTTACTGTCAACAGAAGATAGTAAAACAAGAGATGTGACCAGGGTTGCTATAGAAGTAGCGGTGAAAGAAGCAAAAGCTAGCTCCAGCAATCCCCATCAAGCTCCATATCCAGAGCCTCTTAGGATCTTGTACAACTCGAGGATCTGTAAAATGAAGCGTAAGAACCACGATCTTGCAGCAGACCAACGGGGGAATCAGTTTTCCTACTGAGAGGATGTCATGCATAAGGAATGTAAAGGAGCTACTCCATGACCTACTCGAATGTCTCCGAAATCCATACCAGGAGCTTCTACTAAGAACTGGACCCATCCCCCATTGGGAGGAAAAATGTTTCAATAATGTTTTTTATCAGAAGACTCGTGGCAGAACGGTTAACCTAGTTAGTAGGCTTAAGAGAGCTCGTGTCCCGAGGATATGTGTGCCTCCCCGCATTCTGGCGGGTATGTAATCCACATAGCCAGGAAGAACAATAAACTGATTCTCAGCCAAGAGAATCAAAGACTCCACCTGGGCCAGAATCAGGATAACAGTAAAAAACTAATATTGGGTCTATAACAACATGTTCCTATTCTCTGGGCCCTCTTGCCCACCCTAAAAGGGACCTAAGGCAGCAAGCACTAGATTCGCAGCAGGAAATGAAGTAGTGATAGTAGTGTTATGGGAAGACTCACCCACTGTAGGAAAACATAAAAGAATGACCCAACAGTTTGGAGAAGATGGACGGCACAACAATGCGTCACTATCAGAGGTTGGCCTTTTTCTCGCAAAAGAGGCGGGCTCAATCAAAATCACTATATTAGGAACATATCGATATGCTTGACTCCTCTTTCGAAGGGGAGGATCATAATAGAAGCCTCAGTGGGCATGAGATTACCAATGGTAATTTGGACAGTGTGCTCAAGAGCCATATGTAATAACACCCCTAGAAAGCACAAAAAATGCTCAGGGAGAAGGAAATAGAGCTCCCCCGGGCAGAAGAGATAGTAACCACATTTCACTCATCATGTATGCCAAGCAAAAAGAGACAAAGATCACAAATAGATAAAGGTCAAGAAACCAATAAAAAATGTACAATGACATTGGTGCACGCGACAATGCAACAACCAAACTATCAAAGATAAAAGAAGGGACATAATATCATCAAGTTACTAAAAGAGCAACTGATGCATGCATCTAATGTCCAAGGTCAAAAAATAAGTGACACTACGAAGAGAGGAACTGAGCCACTAAAAATACAAGCAGAAGCCCTAAATTGGAGAGAAAGAAGTACCCTTAGTGGGTCTGCGAATCTGCAAATTTGTTATGACTAGTAAAACAAACAAATGCAAATCATATGAGGAAGAGTGTCTCTATCCCCAACAGAATTGCCTGAATGTCTATGTTTTTTTCCTCTTTTTTATTTTTGCAGAAGTCTCCAACTTGTCTATCGTCAGATACTTCCATCTTTCGAGTAAATCTCTCTTCTGAATCATATGAATGATATGAAAAAGAGAGAAATACAAAAGCAAGGACATACGTCAAAGAAGACAAACATGAGAAAGAAAAATATGGAGAGCTTACGTGCAATAAATCTCATGTGTTATGTCAAGTTTGTTCGCCCAAACAAGATCACGCGGGAACATTTTGAATTGAATATCCACAAAATAATGTCTGTGTTGAAAAATAAAAAATCATATATTCGAGTGTATTTGCTTGTTTCGGGGTCAAGAGTGCTCCCAAGGGGATGTATCCCACTTGATTAATTACATCTTGAGAGATGCCCAAGAACTCTTGATCAAAAGAGTTATGTTAAAAATTAAAGTAACGATTAGCAAGGGCAGTAAAAAGAGATGGATGCCTCATAGGAGCATCCTAATTCCTTTTGAGCTCTTGGTAAGCCATAAGGCAGAGAGCGAGTCTCTCATGATCCAAAATGGCTAGTGGCTCATCGACGACCAGAGCCTATGAAATAACCAGGTCATCTGGTAGGAAACAACCCATCACTTCAAGGTCAAACTGGGACGTAAGAGCAGAGGACAAATTGTCGTATCCTAAACAGATGGTGACCTGTTAGCTAAGTGAGGCCTACCAAACGACATCAACGAAGGGGGTAAAGGAGCGACAGTGCTCAAAGAGTGTAGTTAAAAGAAAGGAGGAATAGTCTCTAAATAGGTAGAGTTAGCTGGGTTAGGGTACCATAAATTCATCACCCAAAGCTAATAGGATCCTAATTCTGCTTGGTCATGAAGGTAGTTGTTCTAACACGTCCAGAAATCTCAAGTCAGCAATTCTTAAATTACAACATCTATGGGGACCCTGGTAGCCTATGGTCAAAAGAATAAAACTCTATCATATGACTAAAAGGTGGAGCTCCAAGAGGTAGGACTTTTACCTACCAAAGTGGCAAGGATGCTGCTAGAAAGAACAAGAAAGGGAGGTTCAGATATAAAGCCAAAAAGCTCTCCCAACAAAGGACTCACTACTCATCTGGATTGAGGAAGCCTCTAACACCCTAAACGTGTTAGACAACCACCTAAGTATAAAATTTATACTTGGTTAATTGGGTTGAAGAAGCATGAGGGCTTCTCTTTGGGACATGCAGAATGATGCAGTTATCTATTCATGTTCTATGCATGGAGGCCCTATTAGTTATGATTGGGTTAAGACTATGCTATGAAATCCATTTAAAATCTGGCCCGAAGCCCATGTAGAAAGTAAAAGTAGATTTTGAAAATCCTGAATCTCTTAGTCCTAAATTATAATAAGTCTTGAAAATTTTATTAGGATTTTGTAGAAAAATTTTATAAATTGGTCTTTAGAGTGCCTAAGTCATAGTGCTAGTTTCCTAGAGATCCAAATTTTAGGGAGAGAGAACTAAGAATGGTGAGCTAGAAGAAGAAAAAATGTGAATGGAGAAAGCATCCTTATCATTACTATTGCAACATTAAATGGAGTTAAAGAAAATAAAAAAATAAATGTGTATACTTATTTTTGCTAGAAACATTTCATTCTAAACTATAATATCTAGCTAATAAGGAGTTTCACAAAATTCGGCATACTTCAACTCATTTTTGTTAACTTAGATATATCAAAATAAATGTGAGCTCCATCGTTAGAAGACATAAAGCATGTGAGGCAATGGAAGCATCAACAACAGCAATTTAATACATTTCGTTACAAGAAGTGATAAAGCAGCTCATTAAAATTATTCTAGAGATGAGAAGTAGCATTAGTAAGTTAGAGAATAATTTAAAAACTGAGAGCACTGTTGGATAACCTAACTGATTTGAGACAATATTTTAATAGGGAACTTCAAGAGAAGAATTATGTGAAAAATGAGAGAAATGGGCCTACTACTAACCAAGCTTTTGAGTTTATGCAATTGGATAATGATACAAAGTATGTAGAGTAGGAAATGGAATTAGAGGCTCTTACCCTTATATGTTTATATAATGAAGTGGAAAAGACAAGGGATCAAACCATTTATAGTGTATATACAGATAAGGAAGGGATGTGTTAAGGGATTGACTTCTTTTCAGATAATGAGTTGGCCTTCTTATTAATTACAACTTTATAAAAGATTGATTTATAGTCCGTCAAGTTAAAAAAAAATGATAAATGATAAAGAAGTTTTTTGATTGGAGATTTCATTGAGACATCATAATAAATGGGCAAGCTCATGCACCGTTTATCTTCTTTGCCTGATAGATACAAAGAATTATCACCATTTAAGTCATGGATACTAGGACTTCTTCACAACCAAAGAAATTAAGGTAGGAGCAAGCAATGGAAGATTGTGTGGTACTGAGAGTTAAATACGACAACTAATTGGTCTAAAAGATTATTTTTTTAACATATTGAATGCATATTTTCAACATACCAATGTTCTTTATACAAAATTTAACTTTTTTCCTTTTATAGCATATTGATTTATATTTTACTTAGAAATAGAGTAATTTTGGCACTATACAAATATTTAAGATTTTAGGATAGTTATGTTGAAATTATTTGGAGTTATAAGGCTTGAAACTATGGTTTGAAGTAGTATATTTTCTAATAAATAAGTTAAAATTTTATTAAATTATATGTAAGGTCTTACTCAATGCAAAATATATGATATTATATGATTGTAGCCCCTCTTACATCTCATTGTCCATCTTGCAATCGTAGAAGGCTATCTATGCAGCCGAAGCATTCAACACTGTTTGATTTTTGTCTAAAGTCTTTATGAATATGATGAACGACCACCACAAATGAGATCTCAAAGGCTACAATAAGGTAGCATTTGAGGCTCTAAGAAATTTTAAATTATTTAAAAAGTTATTACAGATAAAAAATGATTCATCTACTTATTTACAATAGGGACCATTATGGATTTTAATGCCCTACAACACTTAATATATTTGACTTTAAATTAAGATTTTTTTTAGGGCTATAATTGATTGCATACATTTCTTAAGAGATTGTCCATGTATATACCAACTTCACAACAATGTAAAGCTATAACACTATTTTTTTCCATCAACGTAAATATTCACATTTTTTTTTGCATAGGCACTGCCCCAACATAACTCTATGTGTGTATCATTTGTTTCTCATAATCTACCCAATAATCTATTTTAATATAATGATTATGAATTCATTGAGTAATAACTATTATGATTGTACTATTTATTATATGGGTTTGATAAAGATTTTAATGGAACTACAATTAATTAAATTTGATCAACAATAGAATATATAAAAAAAACCATGATCAAATAACAAACAAATGATGATCGAGCACTAAATGGCTATGATCAAACACTAAATGAACAATGATAGAATAATAATTAAACTATGATTTAGTAGTCATTATTCCATAATTGAATAATGATTGTAATCTTTATTCCATGATAGAGTAATCTTTGTACCATGATTGAACCATCTTCAAATCACATTTGATCCATAATTGACTTGTGATGACACTATTTACAAAAAAATCTTCAAACCAATAATCTTTGAATCACAGTCATTTTCATATGTTATTTATACTAATTGAATTATATTTTAGTTCTAACTATTGTGTTATGCTTGCAACAATTCAATAATATAGTCAGATTTATTTGAATTTTACCCAAACCTCATTTGAATTCTAAAAGATTTTTCCCATTTTTCCCAAACCTTATTTGAACTCTATTTGAACATATCTCTAGATGGGTATTCCAACATATTTTTGAAAAAAAAAAAAAGTAGAGTACAATATGAGTAAGTTTCAAAAAATGTTTTAAATTTTTGTAGAATATAAGCTTATTCGAATTTTACACTACACTTATTCAAATCTTTTTTTTTTTGTCTGAGTAAAATTTGTTACAATGGACTTGAATAAGTACTATGAGAAAAAGAATTTAAGGTGTTTTAATTTGAAGAATACTTTACAAATATATCTAAAACATAAAATAATGTATATCTTTCTCTAATTTAGAATTTAATTGGGAATATAAAGTAAATTTTTCAATCCACAAAAACTAATTGATTATCTTTCAAAAATTCACGCGGCCTTATCGCTTCCTGTCCACGGCTGCGAGCTTCTCCTTGAGTGTTCATGGCTCTGCTGCTCCCGCCAACGTTGCAGCAGGCACTTCAGTTTAGCAGCGCTGCTGTGTCCCGGAAGGCTAGTAGGCTTCGCTGCGCAGCAGTCTCTGTAGACGCTTCCTCTCCTCTAGCGGGCGGCGTCTCGGGGATTCGATGGGGATCGAGCACGCTTCAGGGCCCTCGTTCGGAGATGGAAGACGTCGTCGTCCTCCGATCCGACGGTCTTTCTGGCTTCACCTTCGCTACCGTTTTTGATGGCCATTCTGGCATCTGTTCAGTCGAGTTCCTTAGGTCAGAAACAGTTACTTCTTTGTCTTTTCTTTTGGAGATCTAGTAACTCTCATAGATACTGCTTCTGCTACTTGGAGTGTGTAAGTCTCCGATGAATCTGTTTTTTTGACGTCTATTCATAACAATGATCATCTCACAGCCGTGAACAATTAGAAGTAGAAAATTTTGCACATCTTTGGGTTTGTTTGACTTAAGTAGGATTTAGTAAATTCTTTAAATTCAGATTTATGATATCCCGAGGAAGTTCAATTATAAAACATATTTGGCATGATAGATTTTAAATCCAGCAAATTCCCAGCAAATTGATTTGTAGTTAATTGAACTAGGATTTAGAATGAATTCATTGTGATAACATAGGGATAGTCTGCAAAACCGCAAGTGATGATTATCATGAATAGGTTGTGTAGCAGTTAGAGCCTTTAAACCTCAGAGAAAAAAATGCAATTAAATGTTGTTATTATTTTTATGCATTCATGTAAAGTAAGTGATCAAGTTGAACGATGCCTTTGACTCATTGCTTATGAGTAAAATAATACATTTGAAAATTATAAATTAAGAATAACATTAATTTTTAATTTATTTTATTAAACCGTTACGCGTGCATCCAACATGTTTGCGGTAATAGCATGTTTTGCAACATTTCCTTGAATTTCTTTCTGGACAATCGCATGTAAGTTAGAGTTTTTATTATCACCTTTTGTATCATCCAACTCATTATTGCATTGGAAGTCTGGGGCATGTTGAAATACCAATCAAATTCATGATAGAGAACAATAAAATTTGGCAACACTACAGGAATACAATATCTGCATGAACAAACAGAGAAATTTATTGTATATGACTCAATATTTAATATCTCATTGTTCAAAAAACAAAGTTCTCTCTAATATGTTACATGGTTGGGGAGCATGAAGATAGTTATAGAAGTCTTACTTGACCACATATCTACTATATATACTTGTATGATACCCACTCAAATGATTTTAATATCTTTTGAAGGGTGTCATAAGCTTCTTGGTGTTCATGTAGTCTAAATCAATTGAGTAATGTTAATTTTGTAAAACTCTTAATGCTTTCTCCTCCACTCACCATCTTAGCACTCTCTATTCACTGCAGATCCCTCCCAACTAGAGGAGGTGTAGACAAACTGACAATCAAATAGAATTGTAATCATTACATTCTAGGATGTGGATCCATTTCTTTTACAGTATCCATTTTATAATTATCTACTAAACTTTTGGTTGGCTTGTATTTAAGGATGGTTGTTGGGCTTCAACTGGGAGCAAGTTGATGAATACTTCGACTAATTATATGATCGCTTGTAGTAGATGATTAACATATTGATTTACTATATTTAAGAAATGCAGAAAAATTTCACATATCTATCTATTACTATGGGCATGTGCCACTCTTCTAGGTAATATCTCCAGTTCTTCACTTGCAACCGTATTCATAGTGTTGCTAATCAGACCATGTCTAGCCAATATATTTGATGCAGGAGCGTCAGTATTAGTGTTATCCACATTATGTTACCGTTTAATTTTTGTGTTTTAGTTCTCTGTTTTATGTGTCTTTATTTTGGATGTCAAACTTGTAATTAGTGGGGTCTTAATATTTATAAATATGGGCTATTTTGTGTATAAGGGCTGCTTTTGGTTTTATAAGTATGAGTTTCTTTCTTTTGGGAAGATTGGGCGCCCATTCATCATCCTTGCAACTGCATCCTGTAGTTTCCAGCCCAGGTGGTTTCTTGCTGTGCCTATTATTGTGCTTCTTTTATTAAAATAAGATTTTATTCAGCTCCAATTTATTCCAACAAAAGTAAATTTACAAGAGGGGTGACTAATATTTCCTCAAACTCCATCAAAATTCCCAAACAACTCACACAAAAAAGAAAACTATGGAATCATTAGCCACTTACAACTCACACAAAAGATAAAAGAATCAACATGAAACACGAAGAAAGGGGATATTAAGTGTATCCTCTTTAACCAGAGCAAGCTCCACCGGAAGCGGATTAGAAAAAAGTACCAACCTGTAACGTTGTGCCATGTTTTGCAGATGTTTTGCAGCCCAATCCACACATTTATTACCATCACAGTGTATAAAGAGCCAACGAACCTGTACAAAATTCATAATAGCAAAAATTCTCTTTAACTAAAGAATAAGCTTCCAAGGATAGTCCTTCTTCGTGCAACAATAAAGCCATAAATTCATAGAATCCATTTCAATTAAAATATTATGCCAACCTCATCTAACCGCCAACTCCAAACCAATAATCACAGCTTCAACTTCAACATTAATTGGATTAGAGGCAACAACAGGAGCATAAAACCATCAAAGACATGTCTAGTAGAATCTCTACAAATACCACCAATACTAGCAACAATCGGGGACCAACTACCATTAATATTAAGTTTCACATAACCTTGCATAGGAGCTTTCCACATAATCAGCTAAACAACAGGTTTACCTTTCTTATCAACTGCAATCTGAAACTTCCTTGACATGTTCAGGACATTATGGTGAGAAGAAACATTAAACTTACCGACTTTCAACATTTTGTAAACAAAGCCTTTAATATAAAAGAAACAATTAGAAGGGGACACCGCTTTACCTTCATGATTGCAATCATTCCTAGCCGACCAGATATACCAAAAGACAACAGTAGAAATAGAAGCAAAATGGATACTACCAATCTTCTTCCACTCTGCAATCAAACCTAAAATAGAAGTGCAGTTCAGTCGATTCCCATAAAATCAAATAAAGAAAAAACCAAATCCTAAACCACAGTTGTTAAAGAGCAATGACAAAATAAATGATCCAGGATCTCTTTATATCATTAGGATTCCTTTTGTTGTTCTTTGCCTTCATAATTCTTCTTAGCACTTCTTGATAGTTTTTTCTTGTATTCTACAATCATACCTAGCCGATACCATTTTAGTATTAGAGATTGTCAAGATTCTCTAGCCTTCTAGGTGGGCTTTTGAACCTGTCTTCTCAGTGCTTCTTGGAATCAAGAAGTCTTCTATCTTCTGGTTTTTTCTCTTTTGATTTTCAGTTTATGAAAGAAGCAGTTTTCTATCTTCTTGTTCTTACAGTTGGGTTTTTCGACAATTCTTCCTCTCGGTCGCTCTTTCATCCTGTCTTTCATTTCCTACACGAATTTCCTTCTAAAACAACATTCTTGCTTTCTTTATGGGATTCCTTAGCCTCTCTTTTGTTTGTTGTCCAACATTTCTTGATTTTTGTTCACAAATTTTTTATTTGCAAATTCTAGACTTCTTAAGGTTCCAACTTTTCTATTTGCTGCAGTTGGCAAGAATTCCAATTAGGATCATCCCCAATGCTGTTGTTCTTACTGTTTTCTTTGTTTTAACTATGGTTTTCAAACGATACAAACATGCCACCACTAAGAAATGTTGCAACACCCAATCAAGAACTTGTTTTTGGAAGGTTTAAAACGGGAAATCTGGCGTCTTGAAGAAAGAATAGTTGTTCTTGAACAACAAAAAATTGACGAACATTAGGTGGATCAAGAAAACAAAATCTAGAAGAAGAAGACTGAAACTTCATTAAGAATCCTGATGTTCTAATAGGTTTGAAGGCCCGGTGTCGGTATCACTGCGGATACCTGTATATAATCCTCCCACATTTGACTTGGAGTAATGGTTAGAATTCCTAGAGTGAAAACTTCATGTAACGACATTTTGCAGCACGATCTGGTGGAGTTCATTGCAAAGAACATTCAATTTAGAAGGGTTCCTTCTATCACTAGTGAAGTATATAATTATTTAACCTCTAGGCAGCTTAAATTATCGTCAAATGATTGGTTTGATAATGATGGCTAGAGGGTGGTCTCTAAGTGTATTCACTTTAGTGTGATTGATATTTTTGATCAAGTAGTTACAATTGCAAATGCAGCTACACTCAGCCAAATTTGAATTTTACATTGTTGACGCAAATTATTCAGCTCTTGGTGGATTTGCAAATGTTCAATTCTGTTCTAGTTGGGATCGGAATGATGAGGACAGAGAACTTGTTAAAGACATCCAATCACTTCTCGCAGAGATTGGAGTTAGTAATGTTGATGCAGTTAAAAATGTTGGGTATGTTAATGAACCACTTCACCGTAAGCCCGGGGAGGAACTGGACTCCATGGATGGAGGGATTTGGTGTTAATCATAGGTCAAGATCATGTATGGGAATCGATGAAGAGCCATTGCTTGTGAAGGAGCTGAAGCCCGAGGTTTTGAGGTTGCACCAAGATCAGATAATACGCGGTGGAAGTTAAATGCGGTAGCGATGAACCTTGAATGGTAGAGAGAGTTGCACATTTTCAAGATAGTGTTGATCCAGTAAATGTAGTAGCTAAGACAGATGTTTGATTCACCAATATTGGCTTACCCATAGATTAGAATGACTCCATCATTTTCAATATCTCAGAGTCAGAATTGGAAACCCAAGTCGAATCTCTAACCCTCAGAGAATGATGCAGAATGTTATCCATATTATATTACAGTTTAGTTTTTATAATTTAGTTCTCTGTTTTTATGGGTTTTATGGTTGGATGATAAACTTGTAATAAGAGGGGCTTAGTGCTTATAAATAAGGGTTGTTTGTGTATAGGGACAGATTTTAGTTTTAGAATTGTGAGGTTCTTTTTTTTTTGGGAAGTTTGGGCTACCCGCTCATCTTCCTTGCAGCTCTGTTCTGACGTTGGCAGCCCATGTGGTGTCTTTCCATGTGTATTATCGTGTTTTCTTTACATCAATAAGATTCATTTTGTTGTTCTTTGCCTCTAGAATTCTTCTCAGCATTTCTTGATTGCTCTTTTGCTGAAATTCTACAATCATACCTTAGCCGGTATCAATATCTCTATACAATTACCTCGGGTTATAGCCTAAAATGACTGTAAAATTGTGGTAGATGACCATCTATTTCAACTAAAGCGTGTAAAGATCTATCGAACATAAGTCTACAAATGTATACATTTTCCTCTGATTAGCTACCATCTTCCATTATTGAAACTTGTCCATCGAACTTTATAAGTGTCAACTTGTTTTTGTTGCTCTTCTTCAAAGTGTCAGAGACAAATAGCATGGCTTGTGTGAGTAGATATGTATTTTAAGCTATTGAACTCTTTATGGAGTTTGTTGCTCTAACAATTGTTTGAATATTTTTATATTTTCCTTTTGTTTAATGATTAGTTTATTTAGAGATTCTGTCTTTGTTGTCTTTTTACTATGACTTGAAATATGTGATGCGTCCTTATTTGAATGTTTAGAAGCACTTGTAGGACCTGATGTAGGATGGTTGTAGTCTCTTCATCTTAGTCAATGTAAGCAGGTGACAATGTCCATCTAACCCCATTTATGAAGCTCATCTCTTATGGAGACATGAAATCATCAACAACAGGCTCAGCTTCCTTTGCAACTTGTGTATATCATGGGGTTTATTCTTAACCTCATGTTATTGTGTGCATACAGTTTGAGTGCTAATAATAATATTATCACTATGAATCTTCTAAAAAAATGTCATGTTGACGAAGAGGGTTCCTACAAAAGTGCACCATTTTTGGGTTCTTTATAAAAGAAAATGCACTTGGGTCTATTTTTTTTATAGTGATGGAGATATAAAAAAACATTTTAATTAACTGTTGCATTTTTAAATGTACAAATTTACAATTCTTCATTCCAACCATAGTGATGCGGGCATCTCGTGCGGGCTTCTCCCACGTGTGGTCCTAATGCGGTTCTTAGATCGCAAGAGGAATGCAAAACCGAACCGAACTACATTCAATCATTTTCTTTCTAATTTTTAGCATGTTTTCTAGTTTTCCTTCCTTCCTTGTAGTCTTTTCCTATTTATATGTTTTATTGGTGATTGAATGGGGAGTTTTTGGCATGAGTTAGGAAAGCTGCTAGCATCTATCTTCTCTCTTTCAGGGTTGTATCTAAGAGTTTGGCTGGTGCTTTGGCAGTGTCTTTTTCACTAGGTGGTGATTATCTTCCCTAAGTCCTTCCCCATCCTCCCCACGTCTCTCCCAGCACTGTATCTCACTATGGGTGCTTGCAACAGCAGTTTTCTAATGTTTGCTGCAGTTCCTCCATTTTTCAGCCACCTCTCTTGCTTTTCAGCCTTGTTGCCCCACATGCCTGTATCCACCCTTTTCTCAACCTCCTTGCATCGCTTTCCGCCTATTTTCTTTGCTATTGTCACCTGGATTGCAGGAGATCACTGTTTTCCTCCAGTATTTTGCCTTCCCAACCACCTTCTCTCTCGGATTTGCCACCAACCCCAGAAAGCCACCCCACTGCTATCCTCCCTCATTCCAATATCCTAGGACAACTTATTCTTGCTGGTTCCTGCCGGTTACAGTAATTGTCTGTGTGTTGCCGCCAAGTACAACAAGCTGACGTTGCCTTTCCATGATTTCCCCAATGCCCTGCACCTTCTTGACCTTCTTGCCAACTTCGAAGCCCTTAAAGGCCATCACAACCACTCAGGATCCACCCTAGTTGAGTGTTTGCGTCACTATTATTTCTATTACAGGTTTCTCGGTGTTTAATTGCTGAATTTTTTCCTTTCAAGTTTGTTGGTTGTAATCGTCTATTTGTTTTGGTAATAATATATATTTTCTTATTATGGTTTTGGGTTTACTTCGGTATCACGTAAACACTTCTATTAGATAGTACTACACTCTAAAATCTAGTATCATATTCTTAAACCTTGTTGTAAAGACTATCTGTGATGTTGTTTCTAGTTAGATTCAAGATCGACAATGTTTGCAAAATCAGACCATAAATTCATCTTCAATATAGCATTTGACGTGTTCATAAAGAGATTGCTCTAAAAGAAATTTGCCAAAAACAGTTCTACTAGAAATCTTCACATGTTCTTGTGGATTTACACATCTTCGTGAGTAGGTTGGTGTGATCTCGGAGTAGTGTCTTCTCTTTCGTGAATTTCTTCATTTTTGCAGTGTGACTAGTATATTAACATTTTTGCTCACAATAATTTAAGTCATAAACCTTTTTTAAAATTAAGCAATACAAGACTTGTCTTGAAATCCACCTTAATGCTTTTTATTAAAATTTGCAATGTGGCTTACACCTCATTATCTTACGGTGAGGCAAATGCCTCACCCAAGCAGAGGTTCATCTTGTGTCCACTTTGCCACTTTTCAAGTTTTTGAGGTTATATATATTTTTTAACAAAATTTAAAGTAATATTAATGTAGTTCACTTATTAACCCTCATATCCCAAACACTAAATAACAGGCAATAGAAAGAAATGATATTCATAAAAATTCATATAGTTGAAGTTCTATTAATATACTTATTATTTTAATTACTATTTTTATTTATGATTATTTATTAGAAAAAAAAGATACAACAACAACAACAAACAATTATTGCATTAAGTGGGGTTGGCTACATGAATCCCTTTTCTCCATTGCGTCCTATTGAGTGTCATATTTTCATTTAATTCTAACAAATTAAGATTGTTTTTCATACAATAGGCCCAAGTCTTTATAGGTCTGCCTCTGCCTTTCTTAACATTTGTGAAATCTAAAACATCTATTCTCCTAACAGGATCATCAGATGGTTGACATTTAGGCCCCGTTTGGGAGAGCTTATAAGTGCGGCGGCATTTTCAAAAACGTCGCCGCACTGTTTGGTTTGAACTTATCGCTGCTTATCAGAAAACTCGGTTTTTTTTTCTATTACACGCGAGACGTGTCGTCTGTCCCGCGGTCCACTTATTCGATCGCGTTTAGGGATACAAATTACGCCCGTGACCCCGTGCATCTCGGTCGCTAACCTTAAGCTCTCCTCCTCTCCGATCGCCCCCATCCTTCTGGAGCCATACACGAGTATCTCGGTCCATATTATCCCCAATTTTAAGCTTCGACGCTGAAGAGGTATCTCGTCTTCTTCACTCCTCACCTTCTTCATTCCACATTGGGAGTTCGTCGGGGTTGTTCTGGGTTCTTGGACACTTTTTTGTTTTCTCTGGCACTGTTTTTTCTGTTGCAATGAGCAGTTCTATTTCCTTAGGGTTTAGGTTCCAGTTGCTTTGCCTGTAATTGGTTCCGGTTGCTTCGCCGGTTCCAGTTTTATCTCCCAATTCTATTTCCTGGTTAATGGGTTCCATATATTGATGCATATATTGATTTTTGTTGGGGTACAGTGAGGAGTTCTATTTTTTGTTCTTTCTCTTGATTTCAAACTGAAGGCTTTGTGTGCTTGGATCTATTTTTCTTTCTCTTGATTTCAAACCGAAGGCTTTAATTTTTATTAGCTTGGTTGAAGTTAGAACAAAAGGTGCTATTGTTCACAGAATATGCAAAGATTCTGCACTTATACTTTTGTTCTCACATGACAGTTTCTCATGACAAATATTGTGCACTTATAATTTGCAATGATCCATACTTTTGTTTCATGGATTCTCTCATATTTCGACTGCAACAAATGGATTATTTCTGCTTAAAATTGAATCGAGTTCGATACGGCTTGAAATGAAATTGAGTTTTTTGGATACATTTCAGTTCAAAACCTGCTTGATCCGGCTCAAAATTGAGACTGTTCCTGCTAGAAAATTGGCTTGTTGCACATTATATTCAATTTGAATTATTTGGAACTGTTCCTGCTAGAAATTGGCTTGTTGCACATTATATTCAATTTGATTTAGGTTTGTAATATTTGGATTGTGTACATGTACTAGGGTTAATTATGTGTGACACAACCCAAGGCAAAGGTTTATGCGAATCAATTGTGAAAAGATGAATGGTTTAGGGTTGTGTTCTTTTTGAAAAAATCTGAAAGAACCATGTGGCTTCATTTGAAAAATATGAAATTTTTGATTGGTTAGTTCAAAAAGTCTGAATCTAAGAGAATAGAGAGGGGGCATTGAGCATTTTAATTATTTATTTATTCTTATTTTTTATTCTTTGGTCATTGAAGAAACCTCAAATAAGTGATGTGGTCATTGAGCTTTCATATATGTGCCATCTGAGTCCTACGTATTCACATAAGTGATGTGGTCATTGAAGAAACCTCAAAGCTTGAAGCAAGTGATGTCAAGAACACTATTAGTTGATGTAGATAATGGAATATATGTTGTTGTTATAGGAATGCGTAGTCTCATATTGGTTTCTTTTTGTGTTCTAGAAATTATCTTCCAACATATTTCGTTCGCTGGAATTTAGAAAGCAATTATTTATGTCAATTTTACCTAATGTCAAACCATGTCTCAATGGAAGCAATATAACAGCTCCAAAATTTATTGAATTGATTTTATTAAAAGGATATTGCATTGACATGTCTTACGATGATTTTATTTATTTTGGAAACATTATGTGTTATCAACCATCTATTTTGTGCTAATCTATTTACCTTACAGTACGCAATGAGTAAAGGTAAAGAGGTCGGATCATCGGCCATGTGGGATAGAAAGGTTACCATAACATCGAACTTCGATCGTAGCACAATCGGAGCATATGACCTCTGGTTCGAGTGTTTTCAAACCACAATGTTGCTCAACGATCGATTATCCACGAACCGAACAGTAGTTCTCATGAGATATTGCATTGTAAATTGAATGTATAATCCTATTACTAGTTGTAGCTTCAATATGTATTTTAGTTTTACTTTGGAAGGTGGAACTGCATTTTCTGTGAAGCCACCGCATTGTACTATATTATTATTTGCGTATCGCACAGATTATCTTTAGTTTCGTTAAATGGTTTCACTGTGGCAGTTTGAGCAGTATTTCAAATTGAATGTCATAATGCTGCATTTTAGAGGACTGTTTGGTGGCAATGTAACAGTATTTCACCTCTGGCTGTTTGGTGGTAATCAAAATAATTTATAAACTTTGGAGATTTATTTATATAATTTGTAATATGTAATCAAAATAATTTGTAATCAAAATAATTTATAATTTAAATACTAATTTAATATAATACATCTAAACTTAAATAATTACATAAATAAACAAATTATAAATTATTTTGATTACAAATTATAATTTTCCATAACGCATATTAAACATTACAAATTTAAGTTTTATCCTGGAAAACTATAATTTCTAATTTGTAAACACAATAATTTTTCTTGGAAAATTATAATTTTCAATCAAAAAAATTTATTTAGTATAATTTGTTACACTGTACACAGCTGTTTTCGAAAACGCACAAACCAAACATCATAATAGCTTATCCAAAACATAGGCAGAATGGTCATTTATCCTGGATCAGTTGGTTTACAAACGCACAAACCAAACAGCCAGACAGTTTATCCAGATCAGCTGCGTATTAGCAGATTATCCAGATAATCGCTATCGTCAGATTATCCGGATAGTTCGCTATCGACGAAGTTCTGGATAAGCTCGCACTGCCCCAAATGTACCCTTAATGTGACCAAACCATCTAAGATGACTCTGTCTTATCTTATCCACCACTACAGCTACACCAAGCTTATTATGAATATACTCATTTCACATTTTGTCTCGAAGTGTCTAGCCACCCATTCACCTAAGCATTCTCATCTCAACAACATTTAACTTGGTTTTATGTTTCTCTTTTAAAGACTAACATTTCGTGCCATAGAGCATTGTAGGCCTCACTACTATCTTACAAAGTTTTCCTTTTAGTATAATGTTGACCTCGTTTTTGTCGAGGTTTAGTTTTCCTCCTAGATTTAGGATTCTAGCCTTAGGAGTTTCTTCGACGATCCTAGATTCCTAGCGATGGAACCCACCTCGTTTTAGAGCGTTTGGAGCCACTTCGTTACTCTTTGAAATTCTTCACGAGGTTCCGTATAGCTAGTCTGTAGCCGGTCGGAGTTGACATCATGAATTCAAATTGAGTCCCTATAGGATCCCTGGACATTAGGACAGCCTCGTGCACGTCTTACACATCTGGACGCACAAATTCTCAGTTCGCAGCCTCGACGCCTTCAATTTCTCTGCAGTGGACTGGAGCTGGAGTCAGAACGCCGGGACGATCGACATCAAAGTCAGAATTTCAGAAAGGGTCAGATTTGACCCACTTTCGGCACGACCATCAACAAGGTTGTCCGAACGACCTCGGATGACGAAATTGACTGCTCCGATGCGTCCGGAACGTAGATTTTGCCTAAAATTGACGTTCGTTTTGCGAAGATAGCCTGTCGGGGACGAAATTTGTGAAACGATTTTTATTGTTCTAATAATAATAATAATAATTATATTATTATTATTATTATATATGCATTCATATATTTCTCCCCTATTATTACTTTCCTAAGCCCTAAATCCTTCCACATTCGATCGGCCCGCCTCTTCTCCTGTACGCACGATTGGGAGAGCTCGCTCCTCCCTCTCCCGCGCACGAGTAGTTCGCCCCGACCATATCTCCCTTCCCCATACTCGAGCGTATCTTCTGCGGTCTTCTCTTCCTCGAGCCGCACGTATTTACTCCCATTCCTTATCCCTGGCAGCGACGACTTCTCCTCTGCTCTCCCCGTGCGAGACTGTTGCCACATGCACCTATCTACGACGTTTTTGTCGCTGCTTACCTCCTGTAAGTAGTTTCAGCACCACCCTCTCCTCCCTCTAGTCTATATATGAGCCCTATTTGGGGCGTCCCTGAGGTTGGCCGAATTTTTAGAGGGGAGGTGCTGCTGGATTGAAGCTTGGATTCTTTGCTCCTTTTGTGTGCTCTGCACTAGCTGGTAAGCCCTCTCCTTTCTTTGTTTCTTCTTGGTTTTGCTTGAGGTGGCTGCGGTTTGTATCTTGGGCTTGTTTTTTCTCCTTCCTTGGTGTCTCGGCTGAGCATTCATGTGACATGGAATATCTCATTTACTTGCTCAAATGACTGTTTTCTTCTTCTCACCCCTCTAGTAGCATGCTAGTTTGTTGTTATATTAAGATTTGGGGGTGTTTTACTATTTGAAGCATGTGAAATATGGAAATGTTAGCATATGAGAATTTGGTTTTGATGGCATGATTACTATCTCCCTATGTTCTCTATGTTTATAGCAAGTTTAAAATGTTGAAAATATGGCTTTAAGATCATGTTATTCCTCTTTATAAGTGTATTGTGATATGTATCACATGGCATTACATTTAAGCTTATCTAATATGAAGTATTGAAAAAGCTCATTTGGATCTTGCAAGCATATGGAGGGTTTGGTTTCAATGCTTTAAGATTTATTTGACTCAAGAATACATGCTAGAATTAATTGAGAAAGATTATATGTTAGTTCTTATTTGAAGCATGTGGTAGCTTTATATTTTGATATATTGAAAGCATGACGATGTTGCAAGGGCTCGGTTTGCCTGCTGTAGCTCTTATCCGAGAGCCTATTTTTTATGAATTGTATGTGCTCCTGCTTGAAAGCTTTGCAGGACCTGTTTTGGCTTTTTTTGGAAGCTCGGTTTGCTTGTTTTAGCCCTTACCCGAGAGCCTACTTTGATGTGTTATGTTTATCTTCGTTTAAAGGCTTTACAAGACTTGTTCTGGCCTTGTTTTGAGGCTCGGTTTGCTTGTTTTAGCTCTCACCCGAGAGCTTATTTTGATGGATTATATGTGCTTTTGATGGATTATATCGTGGCATTTAAAGAACCCCCTGGATTTTTCTTTACCTTAGGGAAGTTTGGGTGTTGGTTTTGTGGAGGCTTGGTTTTTGGATTCATGTTGGGGTTATTTTTCAAATATATAAATTTCATATATTAAGCTTTAAAGAGTTTGTTTTGGCTTGGTGCTAGGCTTGATTTCAGCTTCACTATGGCTTGGGTTTGGGCCTTATGTTGGCTCGGTTTAAATTCTGTGATGTTTTCTTTTTAAGCCTTGTTTTAGGCTTGTCTTAACCCTATACCTGGCTCGATTCTGGCCTTATGGTGGCTTGATTTCTGGCTCATGGCAGCTGCAGTTTTTGCCCTTATGATTGGGCTTGTTTTGGCCTTATGTTGGCTTGATTCCAGCCTTGTGGTGGCTCGGGTTTAGGCCTTGTATTGGCTCGGTTTTAGCCCTGTTGTGTTTTCTTTCTTCAGCTTTGTGCTGGGCTTGATTTCAGCCTTAAGGTGGCTCGGGTTTAGGCCTTGTACTGGCTCGGTTTTAGCCCTGCTGTGTTTTCTTCCCTTTAGCTCTGTGCTGGGCTTGATTTCAGCCTTATGGTGGCTCGGGTTTAGGCCTTGTGCTGGCTCGGTTTTAGCCCTGTTGTGGTTTCTTTTCTTTAGCTTCGTGCTGGGCTTGATTTCAGCATTATGGTAGCTTGGGTTTGGGCCTTGTGTTGACTCGGTTTCAGCCCTATGATGATTCAATCTCTTGGTTTTGTGTTAGGCTGCAGTTATGGCCTTGTGGTGAGTGCTTTTATGCCTTGTGATGGTTTGAAATCCCTTTGGCTTGCTTATGGGGAGAGGTGATTGAGAATTATCTTTTGAGGAACCTTTCCTATATGTCACTTGAGAGGATTGAAGCTAAGTTGGGATTTGTGAACTTGTCCATGCACTTTCTTATGTGTTGAAAGTTTTATGTTGGGATGTTTCTACTGTTTTGCTGCCTTGGCCGTGAGCTACCTTGACCCCCACTGCCTTGGCGGTGAGCTTCTTTGGCCCTGTCCTGCCTTGCTCGTGAGCTTCTACTTGGATTTATTGGAGAATTTCATACTTATGTGACATGTTAAGTTATAAATCAAGTTGGAAGTTGAAAATTTCAATATTTGAGGTCTGTAAATATTGGTGGAGGTCTTCCTTGGATTATTCCTCTTTGGTTTAATGTGTGAGGTTTGTAAATGTCTCAAGTCTTATTTAGGGGTGTTTTAGATTAATCCACCTACCGTTTGAGCCCCTCTCTTTTTAAATCGGATTTGGAGGTGGGTTAGTCTCATTTCCTTCCCCTCTTGCTCTTTTGGTTTGTTTTCTTCCGCTTTTCTCGCTTTTGGTTTTTGTTTTGTTTTGGGGCATAGGGTGCTGATGACAAAGGCACACCGGTGGTAGAGTAGAATGATATTCCATCCTACAACACCAGGACCCATTCCAGGGGCCCGGTGAACCGTAGGATGATGGTATCATTCACCGCTACAAGACTAGCGGGGCACCCGTACCTTCTTAGGTTGTTAGTGATCTTACGCCCGACGAAGTGATCGATTCGTGGACAACCATAATTTTCAAAAACTGATAAGAACGGATTGGATAAGAACAAATATAATATTTACAACGAAACATATTTTCACCATAATCAAAATTGATTCAAACTCTCTTATGTATGCCTAAAATTCACATGTATGCTAAAAATACAAATTTTAAAAAAATATTATAACTTGGTTGTCCACTTGTTGATTATCAGTACCGGGTTAAGGAACACCCTCCTGAGTTAGGTTTAGTAGGACACTCTTCTAGTTGAGTGGCGGGCTCTATACATTCGGGTGACCGAGTAGCCTTCGACGACCCTCGAGTATAACTACACAGTTTCTGAGCCTAGCCCCGACCCGTGCTTGCGGTTTTCTTTGGATTTTTCGTATGATTTTGGTGAAGCACTCGTGGTCTTTTTCTCCGAGACTTTCTCGAGGTTTTGACGATTTTATTTAAATTGTTATTTATTTTCCCGAGTTTCCTACTGTGAGTCAGTCACCGTTCTTTCTCGAGTTTTCTGGACGATATTTGAACACCCTCCTGAGTTAGGTTTAGTAGGACACTCTTCTGGTTGAGTGACGGGCTCTATACATTCGGGTGACCGAGTAGCCTTCGACGACCCTCGAGTATAACTACACAGTTTCTGAGTCTAGCCCCGACCCGAGTGCTTGCGGTTTTCTTTGGATTTTTCGTATGATTTTGGTGAAGCACTCGTGGTCTTTTTCTCCGAGACTTTCTCGAGGTTTTGACGATTTTATTTAAATAGTTATTTATTTTCACGAGTTTCCTACTGTGAGTCAGTCACCGTTCTTTCTCGAGTTTTCTGGACGATATTTCTTTTTCTGCTTGGCTTTCATTTATGTGATGCATTTCAGTCTGCTACATCTAAGAAAATAACGAATCTCCCAGGTATACAGGTTTATTTATATTTAGAACATGTTACTCTTTATACCTGCTACTTTTTTTTTTAGCATGTTATACCACACTCTTTACTGCATGCTTTACTGTCTTCCTGTGCTTTATACCCTGCTATACACTACATGTCTTCATGCTATACCTGCATTTTTCACTTTTGATTTTCTTTGAAGTTTCCTCAACTTCTTTATTACTAGTGCGACAGTAAAAATAAAACGTTTTGTTGTTATTAACAATATTAAAAA
Source organism: Papilionanthe hookeriana x Papilionanthe teres (assembly GCA_022702705.1). NCBI lineage: Eukaryota > Viridiplantae > Streptophyta > Magnoliopsida > Asparagales > Orchidaceae > Papilionanthe > Papilionanthe hookeriana x Papilionanthe teres. The sequence continues at coordinate 32,155,905 of CM040422.1, forward strand.
CGCTAAGGTCGATTGTATTTTCATAAAATTCATTGAAAATTTTGTCACAAAAGCTCACCCATGAATGTTGAATATCTTCCTTTAAGAATAACATGTTTTTTTTTTCATCTTTAATATATTTTACTTAAACTAAATGTTAATTTTTTCTCTTTGTTAGGCTAGTTTATATATATTTTTTTCACTCCTTTTATTATCTAATCTATAATAAAGATATCTAAAAGCATAATTTTTAGCGTCACAAATTGCTCTTTTAGACTCCCACGGGACACCTTATATTTTTCTCAGTTCTTTAAACTTTTATATATAAATCGGTTTTTATAACATAACTTTTTATATTTTATCTTTTTTTACATATTATTATTCCACCACCTATTATCTTTATTTATAAAAGCTTTTCTTTTTTATTCTTCAGGTACATTTTTGTCACTTGTTTAATAGTATTTGTTACTTTATCTCACATAAAATTCACATCTTCGCGAACATCTCAAATATTGAAATCTTGAAGTTTTTTCATAGAAATAATTTTATTTGTTTATTAGATACTCCTATCTAATTCTATGACAATGTTTTCTTATATTTTTTATCTTAAAACTATTCATTTTAAATTCCAGAAGTAGTAATCAATGTTGAGTACTTAAATTTTTTATTGGAATTATCTAACAATCATTAGCTCTCGACGATCTTTTTTTCTTATAAGAAAATAATTAATGTGTTATATTAAACCCATTTTTATAAGTAATAATATGTTCATCTCTTTTCTTAAATAAAACATTAACAATAACAAAATCATATGCTAAAGCCAAATCTAATATAATTCAATTTTCTTTATTAATCACTCCAAAACCATTACCACCATGAACATTTATAAAATTTGGCACCACTCTACCAAAATACCCTTTTAAATATCCTTCAATAAATTTTTTTTCTTCGATAAGTATTATTTGTACTAATTCTTCTAGGTTATTCCATAATTTTTCTTTTAAACCTATGTAAACCTACTTGAACAGCATAAACACTTGTAATATTAAAAAACTTTGTATCTAAAATAATCTTTAGGGCTATAATTACATCTCAAATTCTATTAATTTTTACTTATCTTTCAAACTCATATCTATAATACGCTAAAGATGAGTTCGAAAGATAAGTAAAAATTAATTATAGAATGTTTTCTTAGATTTTATTAGATTTTCTTAGATTTTCTCCTTTATATGGATGTTTTCTTGTGTCCAACAACTCACGTAGCTTGTCAAACCGCAGTTGAAGTGTCAGAGTTCACAACAACTTCTAGATTATCCATTTTCAACATTTCCTAATTTTAATATTTGATATCTAAAAGAAACATTTGTGATGTAAAAATCTTCTTATATGTGCATAAGCTCATAACATGTTACTATTTGTATATTTAAAGTGGAAAAATAAAATTTAGGCAAGATGAGCTTACCCATAAAAATTTAATTATAGAAATATCTCATATCTTAACAGTTTATAGTCTTCATACCATGACATATATAAATATAATATATGATGGATTCCTGTAAATTTTTTCATCTGTTAAACACCTTCCTTCCCTAATGAAATTAAGAACTATCCGACGTTTCCAAATTGAAATCAAACAATAGCAGATCTACTTGAACCATTTTAAGATCTACTTGCTCATCTTTGCAATGTTAATATTTCTCAATCCAATTTAATCAGATGTTTGCAATTGGATTCTAACTTAATCCTCTATTGAATATGCATTACATATTTTGGAAACTTTGCTTAAGTGAAAAAAATTTCAGTTTTATATTTTATTGAGGATAAAGATCATACCATGACGTAGAAGAGAGTGTTTGGTTTGTTCTTGAGGTCAGTAGCACTCAAAGAAAGAGGCAGAGGAGAAAGAAGGCTCCCATGCGATTACCTAAGCTCAATGGGAGAAGTGGAGGATGAAGAAGGCACCCTTGTGGTCACCGCTCTCGAAAGAAGAAGCAAAGGGTGAATATGGAACGAGTGATCAGGAAGGAGATTGGTGGTGTATAGGGGTTGTCCAGCCCATGAGAAACTGGGGAAGAAGGGATATCATGACCAGTACATTGTGTCCGATTCATTCATTTCTTCAAAATCTCATTAAATCTTCCAAATAATAGAGTTTGGTGAATCTGAAATTTCTTGCGAAAAAGAGGTCAAACAACATCTTGAATGTTGTATTCTTTTTTTGACTTTCAGACAATTTGGTATAATTTAGTGAAAATTCCTGTAAATCTCACTACCAAATAACCACCTATGGTTATTGAAGTTCTTTCCTTTATGAACTCTATGAAGTCTCTCCAATATAAACAATGTAAAATTGCTGATAAAATATTTGATCAGAACATCCTTATTAAAAGTTTGCTCATGATGGAATAGAGCTGTTAATGCTTTACAATATAGTTCTGATGTTTTGCCATGGCTTCCTTGTAATATTGCAACATAGCAATCAACACAGTCAAATGAAAAGTTCTCTTTTAAATATTCTGAACAATCTAAGCATATCATTAACATATGATTATGAGTATTCACAACTATTTTACATTTCAAAAACATTTTTGCACAGATTGTCTTGAGCAATTTTCCCTAATCTTGATTGTATGTGTAAATGTTCAGGTTACTAATGGAAATTACAATAATTCAATACTTTATGCGTTATGATGCATTTTATTTTTTCAGATTAAATTCCTTATTGGAGTTTCAGGGATGAACTATATAAGGAATGTATGAATGAATTGCAAGGGGGGTTATTGCTGAGCAATAAGGATTTTCGTGCTATAAAAGATGCACTTACAAATGCTTTTGAAAATGTCGATGGTAGACTCTTGACTTGGTAAGTGATTATTTACGGGCTAGAAGACATTTTAACCTTAATCCTATTTATTGGTTTTCTTTTTGTTTTTTCCCCTTCTTAAAGGCTTGAAAAGATTCATAATGAAGATGAATCTGGTGCAACAGCTACAGCAATGTTTATTGGGACTGATGTTCTGATCATTTCTCATGTTGGAGACTCGAGTGTGGTATTTTCATCTAATTTAGTTTATGCTTGGCTACATTCATATCCAAAAACTTTCATGATTTTTTATTTATTTATGTTTATTGGAACTTGCGTCCTACACATTGGTATTTGTCTACTCGTGCCATCCGTGATTAACATCTATTGTATGCCCTGAACATTTGTTGGATTCATGTTTTGGGAACCGATCTTCTATTAATTTTAATTTTTGGGTTTCTTGTGAGAAAGTACATACTAATGCCATTCATGACAAGTTATGTTCATTAGGAAAAAATATTAAATTATTATGTACAATAGATTATTTGTCGGCTGTCTAGTTATTTCACATGTTATTAAATATGGCGTGGTATTGTCCTGCACTCATATTCATGCTATTTTTGAAGTAATGTATTATTACATTCCCAAATGGAATTTACGCAAAAATAGTATTTGGGGTCCACTTGTTTTTTTGGCTCAGTTAAAATGGGGAGATTGTTATGCACTTTTCTTTTGAGAGGATTTTGTTGGTCCAGCTAAGTCTAATTGATGATGTAACATGAGATTTTTTGCTAGGTTTTTTTGCAGAGTAGCATTTCTTTCAAACTTATGCTAATATGATTAATTTTTTGCATATGGAAAGTGGTATCTTTATGATAACATGGGTGCATAACAATAAATGCTTCAAAATTTCATCTTCTCGTTTTTTGTTATAACGCAATTGGCATGCAGGTGCTATCTCGCAATGGAAAAGCAGAAGTTCTGACCAATCCTCATAGACCTTTCGGAAATAATAAAGTTTCCATGGAAGAAGCAAGGCGGGTTAGAGCAGCTGGTGGATGGGTGTGTGCAACTTTTTTTGCTCATTTTTTACATCAAATCTATTTTAAATTTATTATTAAGCTTCTTAAATATTTTTAGGATATTCCAATCCATGCTCAATATTTTTTAGGTTTTCCATGATGATCCTATCTATTATTAGTAGTCGTTTTCTGCTTTCTAGTGATTTACATTTATCGTAGCTCACATATTGCTAGCTGAATAAGTGAATAGGAATTTGATACTTTATAATTAAGATAAACAGCAAATCCAAGCTTATGCCTCAAGTTGTATGTTTAAATCGCAGCATATTTTTATTCTGTATTTTGATGGTAGAGACTATTTTCTTTGACGCAGTTTGTAACAAAAATACATGATTTAGTGTAAAATGTGCATCCATCCAACATCTACACTTGAAATTTTACGTTTTACACTGCAATATTGAGGGGTTCAGAAATGTGATTTCTGTGAAGAATGGAAAACTATATGTTATAGACACAATATGCCGTGAACACAATATATATATATTTCTTAAAGGCAAATTCGTTCATGTAAATGGGAAGATACAAGGTTTTAGTGAGTGGGTACTAAGAGCCCACTCACAGGGAATACAACTCACTCAGAAAGAGACTTTAAACAACTCGTATACCCAAAAAAATGAAATACTCCTAATCGTGGTGGGTGGATTTACCACTTCTCCTTCCCCTGGATCTAGGGAGGGAGTCCAGTCCAACAACAGACTGAGATGTGGGCTTCCGCCTAAAACTATCAAACAATCATCTTAAAAATTCCTGAGTTCTAGCATTCCTTTTCTCTTCTTCCTAGATTTGTAAACTTGCCATTCATTTGCCAGTGGTTGTCCCATCTGATCAATTGGTGGATCTTCGATGGAGTGCTCACCCTGGGGGGTATGTTGATCCATAAATTGCTAAACAGTCTCAGCCTGCAGCACACGATGATCATGGTGCTCCTCCAGGACTTGATTGTCCTCATCTCTCACAATAAGTGGTTCCGAAACACTTTGGCTAGCATCTACTATAACCAAATTCTTAGTATTTATGATCTGAGGAGGAACTGCCTCAACAACTGTGGGAAATAGTTGCTGAACTGGTTGGTCAGGAATAGCCTGATGAGTCAAATTTTCATTCAATACTTCTGGAAGATCTTCAGTTTATGCTATATTTTCCTCCACTTGGATGATGTTAGGAACTGCAGAATCCAAGTGCACAGGAAGGTTGGATCTCAATTGGGGGTGAAGCCTCAAGCATTTGGCAGGGGTGTGCCCATAGAGTTTACAGTGATTACAGTAGTAGGATCTTTGTTCTGCGACAGTTAGCTGCCAATACCCATTGTGGGTAGTATCAAGCCATATTTCATCCACATCAGGGAGGGTGATATCCTTTTCAACAAGAATTCTTGCAACCGAAGGCCTGAATAGGTTGAAGGTGTGTATGTCCAATTTCATTGGTCTCCCTAGTGCAGCTCCAATAGAATAGAGGACTTGGTGATTAAAGTAGTGCAACTTTAGGCTAGGTGTTTTATACCATATTGGAACTATAGGGTTTTCGTGGCTAGGATCAAATTCAAGGGACCACTTAAGCAATTTCATATATTTCCCATCAATTGTCAGCAATTTCATATATTTCCCATCAATTGTCATAAACTTCTTGGAAAATTTTTTGGCCTAGTTCTCTACTTTAGATAATTGTATCGTCACATGTCTCCTATCAAATAGATCAACCTTCCAATGTCCCAATAGTTTGAGATCTTTAAAAGCGTTTCGAATGATTTTCATTTTAGGATGGTCCCGATTGGAACATCCCAATGAGGGTGGATTTGCACTTATCAAATAGGTTAGAAACTTCAACATCAGAGAAGATTAGAGCTAGTTTGCCTCTCTTCCTACTCGCCTTCTTGATGATGTTACAGTCCCTTAGCCTTCAAATGATTCATGATAAACCTGAGAGAAATCTTGATCTGATCCCACAGAGCCAACCATATCAATATAAGAAGCCTTCCTAAAACTGAAGTAGTCGGTGGTTGAGGAGGAATATAAGCCATAGAACTAGGAGTTGAGCAGCGGCAAGCTACTGGGATTGAGATGGGAGTGCGACCGGAGCTCTCATACGTGCAATCGAGAGCAGAGGATGACGTGAGTGCAAACGCTCGATCCTAAGCAATCGAACTGAAGGAGAGGGAGTCGAAGCCGATTCCTCGTGTAGATAGGGCTCCGCGGTAGTGACGAGAAAATCACGTGAAATCCATGAACGAATCGAAGTGTCGAAGCTGATGAATCTGCATAAGACAACTGAATAGGTCGGCTTAAGTAGACGAAGTCGACGATGAAGCCGACCAAGGTGGATGAATTAACGAAGAAGACGAAGGAAATCTCCATCGGGCGAAACCCTAGCAGAGCCCCTTGTCATTCTATATATATATATATATATATATATATATATATATATATATATATATATATATATATTATGTTCTTAATATAAGATATGACGAAACAACAGAGTTTATGTTTTCATGAAAGATTTGGAAAACTAAAAAGTAATTTTCTTGCATCCAATAGAAAGATTACGTATAACCCAAAAAAATGATTTACGTATATTTATATTTCATTTTTTTTCAAATAATTTTTTTTCCTAGATTAGTTTTCCACAACATAAACATTAATACCAATAAGCAAGCATTATTTTGTCAAAAGTTTCATGTATTTTCTACAAAAATTCTATAATTAAAATTATATATAACTTTTTGTATGTTGAAGAAAGTATGAGCACATTAATGTATCACTAATGAACCAAAACATTTGGCGTCGCAATAATCATCACTGCTAACACCAATATCATAATTAATAAAACCTTATACCACTACATTGGCCTGGCACATTTGGCGTCATTACCATTATCGCTAACACTAATACCATCTTGAATAAAAAAACCTTCATCATCATTGATAGAAAAATATAGTTTGTTGATTTGGCTTATATGAAAGTTTTATATCATCATCATCACTTAGACTATATGGGTGTGCCCTAACCTTGTATGTTTCTAAATTTTGAAAGAAAAATAATATAAAAATGATTTTCCGTGTATCTAACATGTGATAGGGCATGGCAGAGGTGTTTCAGTGCAGGCATGGATGTAGAAGGCTTTCTTACATGTTCTTGCCTCATTATTAATTTGGCAATTGTCTTGATAATTAGTCTTATATGCTTAATCTCAAAACTTCGAGTCCTTCGAAGTTTTCCTTCATGCACGTTATTATTATTATTATTTATTTGGTAAATCTTCATACTTGCTTCATGCTGAAAAATGTTTGAAATTTAAGATTTTTTGGTGTTGATCACTATTTATTTTTCATGTTGTGTTTAACATGCAAGAATTTTTTTTTTCTAGGCAAGATTTTATGATCTTGTCCATTAATGGCAAAAATTAATATATGTTTATCTTAATAAAAGAAGTAAAGGTTGACTTATATAAATTCTTTGATTATTCTCGTTCCTTCTTCATGTAAGTTACATATAGATCTTGTTGTATCATTTTTTCTGTAGCTTGTTGACGGCAGAATTTGTGGTGACATATCTGTTTCCCGTGCTTTCGGAGACCTACGGTTCAAGACAAAAAAGAATGAGTTAGTTTTTGTACTTTAAGCATTTTGTTTTTCTACAATGAACTGTTGTATAATTTTTTAGCATTATTTTAATCTTACTAACCTTTTTCATTTCACCTATTTTTTATCTTTACTATACTAATTATAGGATGCTGATAAAAGGAGTCGAGGAGGGAAAATGGACTGAAAAGTTCATATCAAGGTATATTTGTTAATCTAACTTTACTGGCTTGTATGATGATGATTTTCACATATTTATTTGAATGGAATTTTTGAGTTGATAACGTGGCAAATAAATTATCTCGACATGTTTTGTTATGCAACAGATTCTATCAATATAAAGTGGCAAGTTACATGTTAAACTATGGGCAAAATTTAAAAAATAGAATTATTTTTAAATTTTATTTTTAAAATAGATTGATTTAAAAATTAATCTGTAAAATAGGCAAAATCACCATGCCATGTGGCGATTTGCGTCTGTGTGGATTCACGTAGGTGGAATCGCCGACCGACGTGGTGATTCCATAAATCGCCATGCCATGAGGCAATTTAGTTTATTTTATATATTATTTTTTTCCTAGTTTTATTTAAGAGAATAAAAATAAAAAAAAAATCATTTTTAAAATTTTCTCCAAACTATGAATTTATGGTTTCTTAATTTCTTTGTGTAATGTAGATGTTGTTGGCATATGCTGGCCCATTTAGTAGTATTGGTTTATTTGGTATGACCTGTCATAGTAGGAGAGTATATTGGAAATGTATTCTCATAATTGAGGATTTATTCCAAATTATTTATTTCCATATTGTATCCTTTTGTATTCATTCACAAATTCTATTTCAAGTCGATAGTATCGCTAAAGCTTCATTCTTTTCATCTTGTATTAAAACAAAACCTCTAGCTTCCCGCTTTATTGATCTCATCCATGGTCCTACTACCCTAGATGCTCCTGCTCATAGATGTATATTCACTTGCTTATGAATGTTTCTACTTGCCTAACATTTGCGCATACTTCGAATCTAATGAGTAGATTTTCATCCACTGTTTGATTGTCATGATTTTGATTGCATCTCCTCCATTGGCACTTCACCATAGTTTTCGAGACACCTTGCACTCCAACCTCTTGGCTTTTAATCTTTTTAATTTATGCTCCTCTCCATGATTTGAGTTTTTTAGAATCTCTATATTTTTCTCCATGGTGTTATGGCTTCTATCTCTCCTCTTATTGTGACGAAACTTTCCTCCACCATCAATATCATCATCAAATTAGTGGGCATTATTTGTTGTGATTGAGAATCTCTCATTTCCTTGTTGATTCTTGTAACAAATTCCTCTATCTTAACAATTCAATTCAAGAATGATGAGTGTTTAATTATATCATTATTTCGTGACACTCATTAGTTTTGAATCTTTGGATTTTCTCAAAAATTATGCCTTGAGATTCTGAGATTCATTTAAGATATGTGATATTATCTTTGTTTCGCATATTTTCATAAGAGTAATAGTTCTTTTATTCGTACTATGTACTATGATATATATTCCTTTTAGCAAAATGAGATGCGAGTTCAAGATTATTATAACACTCTGCTACGCAAATAATATAATTTACATCAATGTTAGCCTCAATTATTATCGCAACTCTTCGATAGCAAAACAAAAATATTTTTGTTGCCTTATCTTTAATTTGTGCCTTTTCTTGCAAACTATACAATCTTACTTAATAAGTGACTCCATGGTGCATAATATTGTGATCGTTCCCTTTGATTTTTTTGCGTCACCGAGCTCTCTACTCCTCAACTCTGGTTCCCTATCAATTGAATTTTGTGGATATCTCTAGAGGTGACCCATATCGTGGTCATGGTGGAAAGAATAATTGTGGCCATGGTGGTGGTCAAAATACCTTTTCCCCTTCCCCCTATTGCAACCACGCTATCATCTTGTACATTGTTGAGAGAAATTTCGTTACCTCTCCATTGCTCAACATAGTTCCATATCCAGTTTTACTCTGCCCACCCCATCTCCTAGTGCTTTCTCTTCTACTTTGCTTACAATTTCTTTGGAAGATTATGATTGAATCCTTCAACGATCAAGGACGCTTGTCTTTGGCTTTCATGTTGTCCGCCGCAAGTTTATTTTCGACAACCTTAATCTCTTAGATTACAACATGTCCATCCAAATCATTAGATTGATTAATCATCTACGTACCAATGAATACTCTAATTTCCATGTACTAGTTATTATGTGTAAAGATAAAAGAAAACATACTGATCATCTAATTCACCGTATAGATTTTTATTATTTATCTTCTTTTTCTACATTTTCTGTCTATATCCTTTGTATCTATTCTAAAGCAAATTAGGAGGTAGTGGAATCCCTTTTTCAGAAAGAGGCTGTCGGTCATTAATGTGATATGATTTTTGAGAAACAAATATGAGATGTAGTTTTATAAAATAGGGTTTTGATTTAATTTAGTATTTATATGGATTTTTAGAAATAATATTTTAAATTAAAAAAAAAGAGAATGGACGAATCTCATTTATTTTGTAGTTTTAATTAACGAGCACAATGTCGTAAGCTATGCATCTATCCCGAGGAATAGACACATTACTTGATGATACAACTCGATCAAATAAACCACAGAATTAATGACATTCGTTCTAGTCCGCGAATCTTTTATTTCGACCGATAAATTCCCCTACCTAATACAAAAAAATTAAATAGGGTTTATATTACCTAGGTTCTTAAAGCTCTCTATAGAGACAAGCTCCTATAGTCAATTACCCTTCAAATAACTAAAGTCACCTGAGAGAACTTTCGATTTAGATCGGAGGTATCTATCTTCATGAATTCAAAGGTTAGGGTTTTCGAAGTAGCGTGCTAATAGAAAATCCAATAGGTAGGTGGCTCAAGATTGGAACAGTTTTTATAGGAATCAAAAGGAAAGAAATGTATGAGATGCTAAGGATCCGAGTAGATCTCGGTGACTTCCCAAGCTATCCTATTATTGGGCTTTAAGTTTTGGAAACGAATTTATTTAGATTTCAATCCTGTCAATTATTAATTATATGGATTACATTTACATAATATCCGATTATGCAAATAACCTAAAAGATGAGAGGATTTACGTCCCATCGGACGATGACCTCAGAATCCTAAGCGAGTTAGGGCTTAGATTGCACAACATGACTGTACAAAGGCCTAAAAGAAAATATGAGGATTTATATCACACTAGGCGGACTACCTCGAAGTTTTATGGCTTATTATTTAATCTAAAAGAAAGTTTTGTAAATATAGACAGGTTTTGTTGTTGAAGATGGTCGTGCTGCCCTCGAAGTTTTGTTCCGTACTCTACATTGTAGCAGTGTTGAAATTTTAGGTTTGAAGTTTAAAGTGGACATGCAATTGTTGAGTCAGTGTTTTATTTTGAGTGCCTCTTATAAAACCAACTACTAGCCTTCTATTCTAGGGGAATGTGTCTAAAGGAAGGTAGTACATGAGTAGCAAGCAACAAAATTATGCTAACATTTAAAGTAAAGTAGCAGTAGCAGACAACATGAATATGCTACAGTAAAAAGTAAAACAGTGGTGGCAGGCAAGCAGGAGTATGCTACAGTAAGAAGTAAAACAGTAGTAGCAGGCAAGCAGGAGTATGCTACAGTAAAAGTAAACCATGGTAGCAGGAAGCAGAAGTAAAAGGAAAGCAGCAGTAGTGGTAAAGGAGCAAAAAATACTGTAAACTTTAGTTACCTGCATGCTCTGTTATTTCTTATTATTTTTCCTGCAAAGAAAGGATTAACAGCATAAAAAAAGTAGGAGCAAGTAAAAAAAAGAGGTCCAGTATCCCGAGTTACCTGTGAAAGGTAAAACCCCAAAACAGCGCGCGACAAGCCATGAAGCGAGAAAATTTGGAGAGAAATCCATGAAAAGCTCGAAAGGAATCAAAATAAGCCATAGGAAATCTGAAATAAAAGAAATCAAAAGCAGTCTGTGGGAAACTTAAGGAAGGCCACGAAGTACGGGCTCAAACCCCGAAAGGACTGTAAGCATGATGGTAGGGAGGACTCAGAATTGGGATCACGTTGTCGAATCGAGACTTTAGGACCCTAACGAATCACCACGTGTACGTGCGATCCAACACTAAGTAAAGGTTCTCGATCTAACCGCTACGGGAGGAAGAAACTCCTAACCTGGTTCACACGACTGACCCGTGAATTTTCTTTTTTATAAAATGTTTTTGGAAAGATTTCATTTTATTTTCATTTTTTTAAAAAGAATTTTATTTTATCATTCATTTAAATGAAATTTTGATATTTTAAAATGAATAGATCAGTCATATTAGCAGGCGGGAATTTCCAACTACCTGTAGAGGCGATGGGTACTCCTTTATTGAGTGTTAGAGATGTGGTATTGTCGATCCCTCATCCTTGTAAGGTCACTGAGTTAGGATCGTGTTAGGACCTCTCACACATGCCTAGGTAGTTCTTTAATCACTTATGTACTAACCCCGAACCATCCTATTTACAGCCTTGCTCGATGGCCCACATATAACAAAAGGCTATACGTGCACACTTATGCCCGTACATAAGTGCAAAAGACTCGACCAAGAAGCAAGAAAGGAGGAAACAACCCACCTAAATGAACAGCAAAAACGGAGGCTAGTCATTCTTTAAAACCAAAAAAAAAAAAAAAACAAACGATCCTGAAACCTCGACGGCTCGGACCTGACAGACTCGGCTAAAACCTATCAGGGGTGAAACCCCGACAATCTGAGGCCTGAAGACTCCGCTACTCACAGAAAAGGGGAACGCATTAGGCCCCTAGAAAGGGGACACTCCCTCACTGAAGTGACCAATTGAAGGGAAAAGAAAAGAAAGGGAAATTCCCAGAATATCTCAAAACACAACCTAAATGACTAGGCACAATTTCAACAGAACGAAAGGGAACAGCAGAGGACTCCCAAGGCCACAAACCAAGCCCCCCACATAAGGTGCATAGGGGCAGCCATAAAACATCACAATAATAAAACCAAACCTCACATGGATAGTACAAGAGGGAGGGGGGTGGGGAGCCATAAAGCATTAAAATCAGCAAACCGAACCCCCTCATAAGGTGTAAAGGGAGCAGTCATAAGGCATGAAAATTAACAAACCAAGCCCCCATAAGGTGCAAAGGGAGCAGCCATACGGCATCAAAATCAACAAACCGAGCACATAAGGTGCAAAGAGAGCGGTCATAAGGCATCAAAATCAACAAACCGAGCCCCCACACAAGGTGCAAAGGGAGCAACCATAAGGCATCAAAATCAACAAACCAAGCCCCCCCACATAAGGTGCAAAGGGAGCAGCCATAAGGCACCAAAATAAACAAATCGAGCCCCCACATAATTTGCAAAGCACAGGGGCAGCCAAGCTGAAAACCAAGCCACCACAAGTCCAAAGACCATGCCATCATGAGGCAAGACCGAGCCCGAACAACAGGCCAAAACCCAGCCACCCTAGGGCAGAAAGAACGAGCCACCAAGCTATGTTAAATTCTTTCAATACCTCTCTATTTTGTATATTTTTCCAACAAGTGTAAGCTCTCCACATATGCCACGATACAACAATGAAATAAAATAAACGTGGGTTACAATAGGTGATTCCCAAATAAACATTCTAACACAAAGCTTCATTGCTAAATTGATACAACAAGGAAAACCGCAGCCAAGCATATGCCAAAAAGAGCCCCCACAAGTCACGAGCAAAGCTCACCAAAATACCAAAACCGAGCCCCATAATGGGGCAAAACTGCAACTCAACACATGCCAAAAACCGAGGGGTCTCAATCCGCATCAAACCTTTTTCCCCTAATGCTCCCTCAATTTCCAACATGCCTAGGCCCCTTCACATATGCAATAACGCAATGAAAGAGAGTGAGATGAATATACATAGTAGTTAATGGCCATCCAAACATTCCAAGCATGCCACAAGGGCTTTTTGAAGCTCTCCTAAGTCCCAACTCAAACAACTACACATGGAAGCATATTATAACATTTGAACTCATGTGTGGATAGCAAATAACGTAAAACCATGAGTTATGTTTTCCAACTTTCCAAATACAATAGACTAGTACCATGAGTAAAAGAAGAGCGCGCACACACCCCTTTAAGCAAAGCATATGAAATCTAAAGCATTTGGAGTCTAGCATTTCCAAACTTCCAAACCGCACAAAAATTTTCATTTTCAGTTTTTTTTTTCTTTTTTTATTTTTTTATTTTTTTATTTTTGAGAATAAAGGTCATCGCACCTCAAGCATGCAAGTAGCATAAAGTAAGAGGAGCAACATTTATTGTGAAGCCTACACATTGAAGCTAAAACCCTCCAAACAAGCATGCTTTTCCCCCGCAACCCTCTCTCCTTTTGTTCATGTTAAACATCACTACAAGCATCAAATACTAGAAGTATGCACCTACCAACCTCAAAGCTAGCTAAAAGAGAGCTAATCATGGAGTGAAAGGATTTTAAAATAACCTTCAAAACATGCTAGCAATAGGGACTAGAGCATGCTTAAATTTTCCAGGTGGAGCATATTGACATCAAGAAACATTAGTAGAGAGTAAAGCATGTCATTTGAAGTCTCTATTCAATGTTTAAAACCATGCTTAAAACTCTAACCTTCATGTAAATCATTTAGCAAGAAAGAGTGACATGCCATTTAGGGCCTCAACCCCACATTGAATTCCAAAGCCACATGAACATAGTGATAAGTATTTCTTATAGTCAAAGGATGCTAAAAGGAATTACTAGTCACTAACACATGTTATTTTTTAGAAGGAAGGAAATCTAACAAACCTTTTAGCATGAAGTAGGCTTATCATGCATGAAACATCACCAAACAAGAGCCTTAAACCGCAAGAACAAATAGGAGGGGGGAGAGGTTTATACCTCAATGGTACCACAAGAAACCAAGCAAGAATCTTAGCTGAACCCACAGGGAAGCCAAAAGAAACCAGCAGCACTGTCGAGCAAGGGACAGCCCGGGAAGCCCGGGAGGAGGAAAGCAAACAACACACTCCCACCTCCGCACACACACACTGAGTTAAACAGGGTGTAGTAAAGAAAAAGAAGAAAAGCAGGAGTCACCTTCTCCAAAGAAATTTTGCCAACCAAACAAAAGTCCAACCACAAGAACTCCCCAAAGTGGGGATTATATAGTAAGAAAAGAAGAAGAGAGCCCAGCTGCACTCACCCAAGATCAACCAGAGACTCACCCAAATTCCACCAAACCAGGGACGGACAGGCCACGCACCAGGGAGAAGGTCAAGAGAAGAAGGTACATTGGGAAGGAGAGAAAGCCTCCCCATTCATGCCAAAGAGGTAGATGTCGCAGTCCCTCGAGCTTTAAAGAGGAAAGTTCAACGCGTCGAGAAGGGGGAGCTCAGGCAGAGCCGCATGAGACGTCACCTCCTCTTGCGTGAAGAGGAGAAGCCAAGGTACAGTGAGACGAGACGGCACAAGGGAGAGAGGCTCGTTCGAACCAGAGAGGAGCCAAGGCACACACACGATCCCGCGAGAGAGGGTAGGCAAGGCGCGAGATGAGTGAATTAGGGCTCGAGAGCGTTGGGGAAAAGTTTAATTAAAGGGGGAAGGAATAAAATAAGTAAAATGTAAATTAATATTATATAATTTATCCAAATGCACCGAATTTCATGACATCTACTCGTGCTCGGAACATCGGCAAAGTGCATATCTTCCCTAGGTAAATTTGATGTTTCGGACACGTTGGCGCAGTCAATTTTGTTATCCGGAGTTGTTCGGGCAAATTCGTCGATGGTCGGGCCGAAAGTGCGTCAATTTTTATCCTGTAGAAACTTTTATTTGATGTCGATCGTCCTAGCATCCTGATTTCAGCTTTGATTTATTGCGGAGTATTTGAACATGTCGAGGCCGCAAATCGAGGAATTTGCGCTCGCGGTGGTGCAAAATGTGCGCGAGGCTGCCCTAAGGTCTGGTGCTCCTATGGGGACTCCCTTTGAGTTCCTCATGCCAATTCCAACATTCTATGTACTAGAGGTACAAAATTACGTACGGGTCTCCAAAAAGAGTAACGAAGTGGATTAAAAAATTCTAAAACGAGGTGAGTCTCATACTAGGGTTCTAGGATAGTCAAAGGAAGACCCTAGGGCTAGAATCCTAAATCCTAAGGAATAACTTGACCTCGCCGAAAGTGAGGTCAACAGAGGCCAGATATTTTATGATGGGTACTCCATTAAATTGTTTTACTCCCCTACTTGGCATTAAACCAAATGCTTGTCTATATGTTTTAGTGGTTAAATTCCAACTTGTTTTATCAATTGATATAATGTTGGCTTGTTATCAGAGAATTTACTCAAGTCTATGGGATTTATTATTTTGTTACATTATTTTTATTTGTTATGCTTAACATTATTCAGATTCCCATCAATGACCATTAGTTAAGGCTATTTTAGCTTCAAATAGATTGTAGTTATTCCTTCTTTTATGATATCTTTTGGAGACCATTTATATAAAACAACCGCTCCATTGTATTTCTCAAGGGAAGAACTAGATATGTTTATGGCTTTAAATAGTCCATAAGCTCAAATTAACAAATTGTAATTACTTTACTAAAATTAGCTTTCCTATTAGCTCTTAATCATTTTGTTTGGCATTCCTATTACATCGAACATTGTTATGCTTACTAATAATTCTTATAACAACTTATTTACTGAAAATTGTTATAACATCACTATGATGGAATAATCATTTAAAAAATGTTCTTCCACCAAAGATCTAGGATAACTCAATCTTTTTTTTTGGGAGTTGAATTTGCTTATCGCAAAAAAGGGTTATTTCAAATATTTTAAAGAACTTGGCTTTTATAGGATTCAGGTTAGTTGATACTTCTACTGCGATTAAACCATTTTAGATAATGAAGAGCAACTTGATGACTTGCCTTAATATTAAATTAGTGGACAAAGTTTATTTATTTGATTGTAATTTGACATGTTATTTGCTGGAGTTTTTAACTAGCACATGCAATCCAAAATAGAAATATTGGAAACTGTTGTGTGAATTTTTATGTAAACAAAAAATCTCTTGGAAAAAGATTGTTATATACCTTGATTGAATTTTTGAACATTGAAGCCTTCATTTATGTTGATTATACTAGCATATTATTGATAAAAAGGTTTTGTTCAATATATTATATTTTTGTTGGGAGCATTCTGATCATCTGAGAAAGTAAGAAAATAAGTTTGTGGTCAGTTTAATTAAGAGCTTAAACATAGAACTATGACTTCATAAGTAAAATAATGCTGATAAAAACTTTTTTAAGTGAGTTTGGTTTTTCAATTACTCAACCTATAACACTATTGTGAAAAGTATATCACTATCTATATTGCCAACAATACTATTTATGATTAGTGAAATAAATAAGCTTGAGTTGATTCTTATTTCATATGCAATATAGTGCATTCCACTTGTGTTTTTAGTTTAGAACGAGTGACATGTATATTTAGAACTTTGGGTCATCTATCATTATTTTTGGTGAAGTAGCTGGAGCTGTATTGTTTAGCATGCAAAATCTCCAATGTAGTGGGGAATTTTGGAAAGATATCCTATTATTTCCATTACTTGTTTTCATATAGCTTCTTGCCGTGTACCTATCCATAGATCCTCTTTTATGTCAAGATTGTATTTGTAGTTATTAATTTGATTAAATAGATTTTGTGGTGGACTTTAAGATTATGCGTCAATTGTTTTCAGTGTTATAAGCTAGAATTTGATATCATTGTTTAAATAGGAAAAGTAAAAGGAAAAAGGACAGAGTTGCGATTTATATGGGGGTCGTTGGATGTGCAGTTCACCAGAATGGTTCTTGCTAGATTTTCGTTAATTGTGCATGATCTTGGCCCTGTGTAAGTGGGCTAATTTTCAGGCTTTAGCATGCAATCTCTGTCGATTTCCATAGCTTATGAGGGAGTCTAGCAGGTAGTGATGGTTTGACTATTTTAGGAAATTTTGAATTAGATTACTATTAGTTTAAATAGGAAATTCATTTTTATGTAAATAATTTTTTTATTATATTATTTATTTTCTAATTTCTCAAATTTTTATGACCATTTGATGATAATTAAAAATCTACTGTTGTTTCTTTATTTCTTAAAAAACAAGTTATTAGATTAGTTGGTAAATTTCAATCTGTTAATCTTAATTTTCTTTTTCATAAAAAAATAATGCTTATCATTTTAGTTGTGTTAGAAATCTTTTCTGTGAGCCATCATGAAATAGTCTTGTTATCAAAGATAATTATCGTTTCATTTTAATGATTAAATATTGGAAATATTAATTGGATTAATATCAAATTTATAAATGATGCAATTTTGACCTGTTCGAGTAAGTTATAATTTTAGAAAAGGCATTATATTTGATGTAATCCAAAGTTATATTCTTATATTCAATGGGTGAATGTTATAATTTTTTTGGATGAATTAATGATACATAGATTTTTTAGCATTACTTTTTGTTTCAAACTGAAAAATTAATATTGTTCAAATAAATTTAATAGGATATGCCATCTTATTGGTCTAAGTTTCTTAAAAGGAATAAACATAGTATGGATAAGCTTATAGAGAAATGTCTGCCATTTGGTGAGTACAAGGATAAATTGCATAAATAGTTTTAGAGTTATAAATAAAATGATTCTGGTGTGTATGAACATTATACAATAGTTTTGTTTTGTGGCTCAATATGATCTACCTTTTAGGCTATTTGTTACCATTGCTTGCTTTCATTAAGTATCTTAGGTGAGATCTTAGGAATAGAATTAGATTTAATTTATAAAAAAATTAATCTTAGGCTATATCTAAACCGTTTTGTTTAAAGTGTTTAGTCATATCTTAAATGTATTGTTTGTTTGATATTAACAGTTCAAATTCAATGGGAATTTTTATAGTTATTTAGTATTCCATAGGATGGATCTTATTATTGTTGCATGTTCAATACTTGCCTCTTATTATAAAAATCGTTACATGATTTACATGCATTGTATGATGACATTCTTAGAACACTAGCTACTAAGTGTGATAATTGTTAGCTTTTTCCTAATGTAAATGTAAGATAGGTAGAATCTAAGCCTGATATGAGATTAAACTACTGAAAGTGGAGACTAACTATCTAGCCAATGGACTTAAAAAATGACTAATTGTCACGATCTGGCCGGGAATTTCGAATTAACCAATACAAGAACCGACAGTCGAATGCTGGAAATCAATTCTTTGTTATTCTATTTCTATCACTAATAGATTAATATTCAAATATACATGAAAGAGCCACTGAAGATAGCAATTAAATTAACAAGTAGAAATATATACATTTATGGTTGTTCTTGCCTCTTATACACATTTGATCATTTTTTGTTCATCGTGTTCAAATGTTTAATACCCAACATTAATATTAACGTAACATAATGAATTGTTTAAAGATAATGCAGGAGTAATCACACTCTTAAACTACAGTAATCTATAGAAAGAATTCAATATGTATGTCGGTTTTTCATCTATCAGAAATGTTATAATATACTGGTCTCATTATTTTTATAAAAAAATTTATATATACTAATGCACGTATCAATGATATTTTCTAATTGAAAATACTTAAGTTTTCTATTTATATTTAGTTTATCTTTACTCTTATTATATACTCTTTACGAATGCACGTATCAATGATATTTTCTAATTGAAAATACTTAAGTTTTCTATTTATATTTAGTTTATCTTTACTCTTATTATATACTCTTTACGTGCATATTTGTCACTATAAGAATCACCGTCAACAAAACCAATCAAACCATTTGCCGATATTGTCCCGTCGGTCTCCATCGGCATAGCG
This sequence comes from Papilionanthe hookeriana x Papilionanthe teres, assembly GCA_022702705.1. Taxonomy (NCBI): domain Eukaryota; kingdom Viridiplantae; phylum Streptophyta; class Magnoliopsida; order Asparagales; family Orchidaceae; genus Papilionanthe; species Papilionanthe hookeriana x Papilionanthe teres. The sequence continues at coordinate 32,175,232 of CM040422.1, forward strand.
GTTAGTGATGTAAACATCACAATTGTTTTAGAGTGGAAAGAACCTTATTTGCCTCTTGATCGATATTATCCCGTCAGACAACGGTTAGCAATGTAAACATTATAGTTGTCTAGGGAGTTAAGCTCTGGTCTTCTCGCCCTTGACCGATACTATTCCATCGACACAGTGATAGTAATCTAACCATCATAATTGTCTAGGATAGTAGAAAAACTATGTGTGCGGGTACACTGATGTCTCCTGCATGTATTATTAAGGGGTGAAATCCTCTTCTAAATATGTACATACAAGTATGTTCATATTTAAGCTAGTTCATTCTTCATAACATACATTATTCTGAGATATCTTTATACATCTACTAACATGTATATTTACTTTATTATGCTATTGTTCATCATACCTATCTCTCATATCATGCATATCTTTTATATAATTCAAATGTCTCATCTCATGCATATTTTTTTATTATGTTCATCATACATATCATGTTTATCATACATATCATGCATCTCATATATATCTTTCATGCATATCATCCTGCCTAACAATATGAAATCTAACTGAACTAGAACATATATGAAATCCAACATACATTTTGAAATAAAGGAGATTACTGAAATTTAGAAATAATATTACTTGCCTCGATTTTCACACTGGATATTGTGATAACCTTTACGTTGATCTTAATAACCTATAAACCATAATATTAAACGTTAAGATTTTAGTGATTTCTATTAATCGAATTAATCTTCTTGTCATAGGTTTAATTTACTCGAATTTTACGGAGTCGTCCTATGAATAGCTTCCACATGCTTGCCTCGAACTCACTGCCTTAGGTAATCGATATAAAATCTTAAACTACTTAAACTTAGGACCTCTTAGTTCATTAGGTGATTTAACTCAAAATATAATCGATTTGCCAAAACATATCTTAAATGGCTTCTCCGCAACCCAACTCTTATCCGAGTTATCAAATCTTCATTCCTTTTTGTCCTACCTTCTCAATCTTCTATGCCTTTTCACTTTTTTTGTGTCAAAGCTCCTACGGAAACTCACAAATCACTTTCAACACCTCCAACGCAAACCAGAAACGATAAAGATACACGATTTGTGGCTAATCTCAAAGTGGAAGCAAGAAGAAGGAACTGAATGTCTCAAATCGTGTCAAAGAGGAATTCATACTTATCAAAATCACCTTGGAGCTCTAAAATGCCGATTGCGGCACTCTGCTGGCTGCCTATTGCAGATCGAGACTTTGCTACAGTGCAGGGTCGTGCAAAAGCTTGCGGGAAGGGAAAGAATCGGGAGAGACCTCTCGTGTGGGCGAAACCAAAAGAAAAGGGAGAGAAAATTGAGAGGGGAGGAAATTTTGAGAGCATTGGATGTAGGATTACCTATTATACGATTATAATGCATGGGTTAGGTCGGTTTGCTATAGTGAGAGGATTAGGGAAGATTAATTAATGGTTAATTAAATCTAATTAAAATAATAACTTTTGATTTTTATATCTTTCAATCCATTCATAAAAATATTTAGTATAGTATATCGAATTGATCATTTTAACTCGTAGAATTTTATAAAATTGATTCGGTTGAAATCTGAAAAATGTGAAATTTGGTGTATTTTTTAGTTTATCAAAAATTTTATCCAATTTTTCAAAAATGGTTATTACACTACCTTGGTCATGAGAGAGTAACTATTTGGCATGATGTTTAGAATTTCTGCAAGCTATTCGGCCAAAGATTCTAGTCAGAGTTCATGTAAGGTATTCAGCCTAAGAGCCTACTCGGAGTTCATGTATGGTATTTGGCTAAGAGCCTACTTGAAGTCCAGACAAGTTAATTGGTCTAAGAGTCCATTAATCATTTTCATTTGGAAAATTCTCTTATTCTCGGTAGCCAAACTTGGCTTAATAGCATCGCAGAAAACAAAACGTGATAACATTTAAATATATTTGGCCCAAAATGGTATATTTATTCATAAGAAAAAAACATACAAGTCAAGTAATTCTCTCTTCATGGAAGTCCTCCTGGTCATCAGTCATCGCATAGAAGGCATTCAGGCCTGACTAAATTGGAGGATTTACTTCTCAATCATTCTGTCCAAGCAGAATTGAATGCCCTCATTTAATCATTTGGATTGGCTTTACCAACAAATCAAGAAACTCACAAATGATCTTCTATTTGGTTTGCTCTCGTTGGGTAGCTTCAAGTTTTCAGCTATTATCTTAATCTATGCTTTTAATGAGGCGAATTCCTGAAGTGTGTATGCAGTTCTTAGTTTATTTTCTGTTTGTAAAGTCTGCGTTGCTTTGGCAAAGTCATTCGGAGGTATGATCTTTAAGCTCTTGGTAATTCGTTAATGCAGACTCTTCCAAAGCCCTCTTCATGCTATCTTTTTGATCCTTTCTTATTAATTCTTTCTTTCCAGTTAGTTAGTATATCAATTTGATTGTAGTAACAAATGACCAAGTTATGTACATATTGCCAACGGGCTACCATGAATTTCATGATAGCTAGGTGAAGCTTGCATTTGTAGAGGATGAACTACAAATTGTTGCCCGTATTTAATTGTTTGGATTATTTCTCTTCTTAAACTGAATCTGAAAAGATCACTAAGCCGTGATCAAACATCGAGTTCTGGGCAAAAAGATCACTGCTCTAGTCAATCTACCTAGTGTTTTGATTCTTTGTTGAACTTGGCAGCGGTTTATGTCAAGCTTCTTGGATGACCTTGCACAATCACCTTTGGTGGCTAAACAACTTTTCTTTGCATGACCTAGGCGGCTACTCGCTTTCTCGTCTTCTTATTCTACTTGGTTGCTTGCTTCTCACAAATGGTAATTGTAGCTTGTTGCCCTGAATTCGTCTTTGTAGTCCTTGAATTAGTTGGAGCCTCTAGTGCAATCTCAACTTTTCGAGCCACATCCACTAGAATATCAATAGGGTTCAAAGGCGACTCAACGTTCGCTAACTCGCCCCCTACAGGTGATGAATAACTTTTCTTGGATGAGTGACTACACGAAGCCCCCCTATTACTCGATCTTGTGAAATATCGAGCTTCTGATTCAATTGCTCTCATCTCCAAGGCCCCTTTCTTCTTCGCCCTTTTCTTTAAAAGCTTATCACTTTACGGTCATTCATATTAAGTTAAGCATTGGATCCATTACAAATGAAAGAAAATTTATGTCATAATTAGCCCAAATAATAAACAAAGGTGTCACAAAAGTTGAATAGAAAAATAACTAGGTTGCACTTTGTAATGTGAGGAGATAGATACTTGTGTTTGTTTAGGCCGATCTTCCTCAATTTGCCCAAAATCACCTCCTTGGCCGCGAATAGCTTGTGTAGTGGTAGGTGTAGGACAGTGATTGGCTTGGTATGAATTTATCAAACACGGAGATAGTTGATGAAGCATTATTTTCTTTTCATTAATCTTATTCGGAAGGTTAATCATGTCTATGTAGTTGAATGATAAGGAAATGCTTATCCTTGAATCCTTTGACTGTGATGAGGTTGCAGAAGAAGTTTAGGCTTCACTGAATCTTCAACGCATGCAAGTGGCAGATGAAGTAGGCCATACTTGTAATGGAGTTCGACAAAACTTGGGCAAGTAAAACTCCATAGCATTTGTTGAACTTGAACAGTTTTAGTTAATATGGAAAGAAAGGCCAAGATGAAACTTTTTTTCATAACAATAATTTTTTTTGTTGACAAAGGTGCTTGGGCATTTTTCTTATTCTAGTGCTTTGAAAGCGTGAGTTGTTGAACATAGAGAGTTTCTGAAATTAACTCATTATCATCAATGTAACCCTCGATGACTTCACATACTCAAATACCTGATATTGTTTCATGTATTTTTAAGTGAGCTCACTGTTTGAAGGAGAAGAAAGGAATAGTACGAAGGAAGAGAGTATAGACTGAGAAGTAGTGGGATTCTAGAGAGTCCATGGCTTAAAAAATGATTGTGTTGGGAATTGCCAAGATATTTATAAGAAAAATTTTGTGCACTTTTTGAAGCGTTCAATTAGGGGCATTTTAAGTTTTTTTATCTTGAAATAATGGCATTTAATGCACGGGAGAAATCATTACTAATTTGTACTGTTCAAGCGATGTCAATTTTTTGCATTTTTTTAGTTAGCACAACATGAAGCAATTTTATTACTTTAGGCATTTCACTTTTGCTACTTCAATACTTTATAATTTGTAGTCTGCCAACACTAGCTAGCTCTCAGCATAATTAACTTACAAAAGTAACATTGAGGAATCCATCACTAGCATAACTGTAGAACATAGAGAGTAAAAACAAAATAAGAGAAGTAAGAATAATGCATTGTATGATGAATAGGAATTATATTACATTATAAATTAAGCACAATAAATTTGAATAACATTACAATGAGTACATGTAGGTTACTTAAAATATTATTTGATAAAAGAAAATAAGAATTATGATCTCAATGTCAACTCAACCCCTCTTCTTAGTTGTCTTTAATACATTGTGAAAAGGAAAAGATTGAATCAGTCTAAAGTTGGCAGACAGATATATGGTCTTCATCAAATAATGTAGAACAAACTCGCTTCAAGCAAAAGACTGACTTCATCTAGGGATGCTAGAGCACTGATAGACTTGCTCATCACATCTTTATGACTCTCGTAAATGTTTATTTTTTCTTATGCCACCTCAATCCCCACATTCATGAGGGATAACCAGTCATGGAACTCTCCTCTTAGTTGCTAACTCCTAATCTTGTTTCGTAGTCAAGGACAACCTCAACTGGTCCATATGAGCTAACATCTCCATGACTTGCTTTGACAACTCAAAACTTTTCCAGCCGACTCAGGTATCGCTTTCCGATGGTGGCTTAGGATGAACGGCTACTCTTCGAACCCTCAGTTGGAGATGCCAAACATAATGACAACTTGGGAATCATCTCTTCTTGCCTCCTCAAAGGCTTTAACGGGTTCACAACTTCAACATCTTTGGCTGCCTTTTCCTATTTGGTGTTGGAGAACAAAGTTAATGAGTCAAATCATGCCCACAATTTTAGCGAAGTAGCAGCTGTAGGGTTGACAGCAACATGGCTCTGATTGTCACCTATAATTTCTCACAGAATTATTCTTTAGAAGTTACATAATAATAAAAATTGAAGAAAAGCAAAGCAATCTTCAAATTTACAAAAAGAAAAATAAACTGATTTACCTTCCACCACTATTCTCTAATTAGTTTGCTCCTCTACCTCTGCGGCTACTCCTGCCTCCAGGATAGCCATAGTTGTTGGGGTCCCTAAAAGCATAAAATAATACTCCTGCCTCCAGGATAGCCATAGTTGTTGGGGTCCCTAAAAGCATAAAATAATGTTTTATTAGTTAAACTGCCTAAAAAGATATGGACAAATTTTTTTTTAATCACCATCATGTACATACGTCCCTTAATGCCTTGCTCTAAGGAGACTACATCTTGGGAAATGGTCAACTACTAGCACAACTAGGGCCATCTACAAAATAGGAATGGTCACGTCACTCTTCTTACTCATTGCTGTGTATTTCTTCCTCTCCTTAGGGTCTCTTGCCTCTCATCGTTTTCTGATGTTAAGCTATCCTAACTTCTCTAGAAATGCGAGCCTTTTTGCATCCATATTTTTTTCTGTTTTAGAGCTTAGTTGGTGGAGAAGAAGACTTTCATGATAAGAATTAGGAGATGATTAAAGATAGTAAAACCACACTGATATAGCAATATAATTAAATGCTTAAATCAAAAATAATAATTTACATTAATTTTTCCTTAAATTTTGTTCCCTACTTTTTTCGTGCGCCTTTAATGCCCATTACCATGCTAATCTATCTTTAGCAGATGACGAACATGATGAACTCGATAAAAAGGTGAGTTTAGTATTGACTCGACTTTTTAGTTATGTTTTCTTTCATTCTTTTGTTCTTTTTCTAGTCTCCTACAATGATATATAACAATAGGCAATTAAAAGCGTACCTTAAAAATGGACACACCCAAGTAGAAAGTAAGGAGATGTACTTGCTAATCAAGACCAGAAAAGAGCTTGTTAAGCTAGGCTCATCACAAACTCAGTCGATCTTGAGGCAAATTTGCCAGATGGATCCAAAAGGGAGCTTGCTAGTGGAGCTCATAATTCAGTACTTAGGTCCTAGAGGGATTAACCTACTTCAAGTATGACAGTCAACTAATAGTTTGAGCTCGAGTTCCTAAGACCACATGACTCATGTTTCTTATATTTCTTGTACATGTATTGCCTATTCAATGCTCTCTGTAGGAATGATCCGAGATCCCAACCTATAATTAGCGTTCCTATGGAGAGTTAAGTATTCCGCTTCTTCTATAATTTAGCCTCTTGTGCATCATAGTTAATTTTCTTCAACTCTCTACTTAGCTTCTTTCCTTTTTTCTTGTGTTAGTAAAGGTTTTGTATAACATAAGGACAAAAAATCTAGAACTTATGATTTTTGAAACCTCAATTTTCCTTTGCATTATAAAATTTATTCTTGATTCTCAAGCCATTTTGCATCAATAGACAACAGTAGGTGCATGGTTTTGCCACGCATCTTGCATGTGACATTGCTCCAATTACGCACAATTACTCCATCCTCAATTTTTAAGAAAACCTAATATCATGTTTTTTTAACTACCGAAGTAGGCGACCACACTCAGCGATTGAGACCTTTTATCTTATAAAGAAAAACAGTTGTTCAAGTAAAATGCACTTGACTTTTCAATAATAGATCATGGTAACTTACGTAGACGTTGTTTCAAAAAATATGAACAAACTATGATTTAAAACTTCATGTAATATTTAATAGGACAGATGGTGAATAAGGATTCTTGATGCTGACTCAAAATAGCTAAGGAGTAAGAATAATGATTTTGTTGATAATGTTGATGGAATTTCACGATTTTGATTCCTGAGGGGAGAATTAGCCTTTAAATGCCTCTGTAGAGTTGTACCATTTAGTTGAAACAATCTCTCACAAATGGGTTTCTTGTCTGAATTCTGTATCCTATCGCCAGAATAAATTTTAAAGACGACTTGGTGATTTCTACTCCAGATGTCTCCCACATACATCTTGGATCTGATGCGGAATTTATTTTGTTAGCATCTGATGGCTTATGGGACTACATAAAAAGGTTCACCACCCATATCTTTTAGAGTGATTTTTCTTTTTGCATGATATTCCAATCAATAATTTCTATTTCAAATAATTTCGGAGCAATTACTTACCACTTGCAACTAATTGGTTTCAATGTCAGCTCTGATGCTGCAAACTTTGTTAGGAATCATCTTCGTCAACATGGTGATGTTCAGGTACATGCTTTATCCAAATTCAATTGCATTACTGTTTTCTTCTGGTGGAAGTTGCACTTATGCTCTTCATTTTTCAGCTCGCTTGTGAAGCGCTTGCTCAGGCCGCTTTGGTACATTCTCAATAATGCTAGCTGCTCTTTTTTAGAAGTACATAAATATTTTGTCTTGGCATTCTGTGGAACTTATACATTGGTTATGGTTGCAGGACCGGAGCTCACAAGACAACATCAGCATTGTGATAGTGGACTTAAGGTGTCTACAGCAAGCAACTCCTTTAATTCTATTTATTTCTGTCTTTATTTGTCATCAAGAGCATCCGAGTTAGTTTTCTAGATTGTGTTACATGAGAAGACTTGGACACTAGCATTTCCAGATTTGTTCATTGGCTCAAGCATCATGATACATGGTGATATTTTGCTTTATTACAGGAGGACAGATTGGCAAAGCCTACCAGATCAAGGGCCTGACATTGTTTTCGAAGCAGGACAAGCATTTGTTACTGTCGGCATTGTTTCATTAGGAATATTGCTGTCATATTTTCTTTTTCTGTAACTACTATTGTAATATGTGCAAGCCCCTTCAAACTCTTGTGTATATACAAGCAATGTTATTTAAACTTGTGGTGCTTTTTATATTATATTGTACTTTCTTGGATTGACTTAATATTGAAAACCATGCGGTACATCTATTATCCCTTAACAGCCCATTCCATCAACATGCACATTAAGTTTTTGTTTGAATTCAAATAAAGCGATGTAATTGGAATAAAATTCAAATGATCTCCTTTGAGAATTTTGGATACAGTCTAATGTGTTCAAAGTGATAGTGATATTGATGGGGATGTCATTAGCAGAATTCAAGTTGTTTGGTTGAATTGGAAGAATGCATTAAGCCTATTGTGTTATAGAAAAGTACCACTTAAACTGAAAGAAAAATTTTATAAGAAGGTGATGAGACCTGCAATGCTTTATGATGCAAAATGTTGGTCTTTAAAAGAAAAGCATAAAACAAAGTTATGTGTTACAGAGATGAGAATGCTTATGTGGATGAGGAGCTTAACACGTACAAACAAAATACGAATTGAACATATATGTGATAGGGTTGGTGTTGCTCTAGTGGCGAACTAGATTAGATAGAGTCGTCTTAGATGCCTTTGTCACATTAAGCGTCGATCATCTAAATATCTGATTAAGAGAGTAAATGTTTAGATTCAACTTATGTCAAGAAAGGTAAAGATAGACTTAAAAAGACTTGGGCATATTGTAGAATCTATTAAAATTAAATGAAAATTATGACAATAGGACGCAATGGAGAATGAGGATTCATGTAGTTGAATCCAACTAGTTGGATAAAGTCTTATTGTTGTTGTTGTAATTGAAGATACAAGTGTAAAAAGGTACAAACTTACAACCAATCCAAGTGCTTTCAACAATACACCTAATCCTAGCGTTACAATGATAGCTCTCAACAATCTTTTTCACACACAACGCCAAACCTCTCCCTCATACAAACACAAAAACTCACAGGAAAAACTACCCTAGAAGTTCCCACCCCAAAGGAAGAAGAAGAGAACTGCTAAGGTTTGACGTTTCTAAATCATGCACAAGCTCTCTTTATACAGCCCTTGCCAAATATACCATTGATAATCTTGCCAATTTAATCATGGTCGGGCGGCGCAACCACTCCATGATTTAGCGTAACAATGCCACAATCGACATGCCACATTGAAGTTTGGCGTAACTGTGTTGGGCCAACAGCAGCCTACTATAATTATGCCGTAATTTGGCATGGTTACGTTGGTTAGCTCCTTAGCCAACTTCATGTTTTAGCTTCGCGAAACACGTTCAACCCCTATAACTTATAAATTTTCACAAAGAAGTTTCCACAAGCTTATAATCATGATAAATTGGACAGAAAACACATTAATTCAAGTGGTAAACTAATGTAAATTTATCTCACGTCAATTCTCCTAAACTAACATATTAATTGCCCTGAAGTAATTTGATACCTAATTGGAACTTAAATAATATTCATAGCTCTCATGTGATACTTCCTGATTTTCTAACTGATTTATATAACTGAAATAAAAAAAATGCAAATATCATTTCAGGTTCAAATTTTCATCAATGTTTAATAATCTAGCCCTTTCTTTAATTCATCTTTTCCTAATCTTAAGCATATATTTTTAAATCAATAAATAGACAATCGACAAACCCATAATTGCTTTAACTTTTTCCTGATATAATGTCATAAGAATTTCATTTAGGAAGTTTTTTAAATCTTATTAATTAGAGAAGGGCCTAGATATCGATTTTTAATTTTTATGCTCCACTTGAGCTTATTCTTTGGAATATTGGCAACCTATTTTGATTTTTCTTTTGGACAATACCTTTCACAAATTTTAACTTTTTATTATTATTATTTTTTTTTTTAATTCCACCGAGAATTACTATATCTAGTTAGAATATATTTTTTTAAGGATTTTAAATGTTTAATCTCCCCTAGTTGGTAAGTCTCAAATATTTATTAATGTGAACTTCAAAATAATATGATGCATTTAAAAGTAAAGATTCAATCAAATTGGATGCGCTAAAAATTAAAAGACTTAAAATATCTTTTTGGTTAACTACTTATATTTTAATCACATCGCTTTAATTATTCTAAAACTTTTTATGGTTCAGGTGGAAGTTGTCAACTTGGAGGAATCAATTATTAGGCTATTAATTCTAATCTATTTGTAATGAGTATTCACATTTCTAATGAAGACATTAAATAATCTTATTAAATTATTAGGGTTCATATCATGAGTTACTACTAAAAAAGTATAATCAAAACTTAATATATGAATTACTCTCAGATAACTGTGCATGCAAAACTCTCTCCCTCAAATCTATTTTCTATCATATACATGCTATATGAGCAAATGCAAGAACGAAAAGAAGAAATCATTTAATAACTGGGAATAACATATTAGAGCATGTAAACAATGCTAGTAAACATAAATATGAAGCATATCACTAGAAAATATATCACATAAAAATCTATGGGGGGTACATGAATCTCATGAAGCATGACGGGCTCTCTGCATCACAACATTACACAAAAAGCAAATTCAAAGAAAGTTTGAATCAAAATGCGACACGATACACACAACACGATACACACAAAACACATTCAAATCAAAGGATATCGCTTTGGTTGTCTCCCAAGTTAACACTTTGTTTAACATCCTCTACCAGACCGTGCTAGATCCTAAAAGAATTTTCCATGATCAAATTATCTTTTCAGTAATTTGTGATCAATTGTCTCATATTTTAATTGTCCTGTTGAATTTCACAAGTCAATTAATGTAATTCTTGCTCTAGGATCTTCTAGAAAATATGTGTTCTTTTTCAACCCGGTGTTCATACTTCTCAGTAATTTCTCAATCTCACTCTTGCAATCATCTTCCAAATGGCTTGATAGGGAATGGATCGGGTGGTAATCTCTAAAAACCAGTCTTTGCTCTAAAGCTTTAAGCCATTTTCATCTTGAATTTCACTCCACTCATTTACACTCTGGATGGCCATAATGGAATATCCACTTAAAAAATAACTCTCGTCACTTAGGGGAAATATCCAACACTATCGCTAGGGCCCCTCCTATGGGTAATCTTACAAGCTTGACGTAGGTTAGGGAGCCCACAAGCTCAACTATCTCCAGAACAACCCTAGAGGTCACGTCGAAATGAAGACCATACTCTTTTTTAGTCGTTTTACAACAAAATTCATTCACAACTTACTCTTTAAGCTCCAATTCCTCAAATTTAGAAACTTCTTACCAACTACCTCTACCATCATATCTACACTATGGTACTGATCATCTCTGGAGGCTTGGGAAAATTTTATATTTTTTTAGAATATCAAAAATCAATAAATGATCATTCACTCTCATGGTAAGTTTCTCTTTTTGTATATTAATCATAACTTATCTAGCAGCTAAAAAGGGTCTTTCAGGTATAATAACGGGTCCTTATCTTCAACCATGCCTAAAATAAAATCTACAGGAAAGAGGAACTTATCCACTTTAAATAAAACATCCTTGATTTTCCCCCTAAGTATATATCACAGAGCAGTCAACTAACTGCAGGGTCACAAATTTTATTATTATAAATATATTAGAAGATAGGCTTGCGTAAGATTCATATTTATTGTCACAAATTGTAAATGCCAGAAATTATTTAGTTAGAAGATTTCCCTGAACTTCAACTTATAGAAAAACAGCTAAAAATAATATTGAGATACTACCTGTTACAAAATTTGTTTCGAAGGCACCCGATAGAATGACATTTGCGATCCTGAGAAATAAGGAGAGAATTAAAAGCTTGCTAAGCATACGAGTAATTCCACAGTCGAATAGGCCGTGAAAAAAATGAGCAACCCAACTTCCAAAAGTCACAACAAAAAAGAAATTCAAGTCTAACTCATTTAAACCAGCAAGTAAACAAAGCAAACAATCATAAAGAAAAAAGAGAAAGCCATTGATCCAGCACATATATAGGAAATTCCATTTGATTCCTTCCTGTGAGGCCATAAACACAACAATAAGCAATAAGCAAGCTAAAGACCACAAACCATGGGCGAACGGGGCGCAGGCATTCGAGAATTACTGACCAAACCAGGGAAGAGACCAAGAGGAGAAACTTAGGGCAGAGACGACGAGAAGAGGTCGAGAGAGGAATGAAGGGCTAGTGCGTAACTCTAGCAGGTAAGGTGCGGGCCGCTAAGTCAACCTCGCAGATGTGTTTATTATTAAACGAAAATGTCTTTTTGGAAAAGTAGCTAAAACGCCCCAAACAAATCCCACCAACCGCTTTTGGAAAACACAAACGCACAAATAAATCACCCCAAATGCAAACGCCTTTAATATCAAGTTATTTTATTCTTTATCTCCTAATTATGTAATTGTATTAAAAAAACTAATTAAATAAACATTATTTTCTTTCGTTCATATTAATCAAGCCAGCTCAAACTCGTAGATAAAACTAAAGCTCAAGCTCTTAATTAATTAATAGAGCACATGCTCACACCGAGACCAACATAAGCTCAACTCAACTTATTTACATTCCCAATATGAAAAATCCATTTCCCTCGATCATATATGACCATTTTAGTATTTTATTTGACCTTTTTTATATATAAAATAAAATCTTTATTAATATTATTTTTTAGGTGTATTAACATACATAGCACACAATTCCTATGTATTTACATATCTCATACCAAAACTTTCATAGTTACGCAGCACTCTAATCTTTAAATCACATCAAAAATAACACTAACTTTTTAGATAGATATACATCTTTTCACACATATTTAAAGCAACTAGAGGTTTATGTATATAAATATGAATAGACGTGAGTTATGTAAATACATAACTTTTGAGTTCTACATATGTAAATTTTCCTTTTATTCATCTATCCAGTGGCACTGGCGACCATTGGTTAGAGCTGAAAAGACAATGTTTTACATTCATAACGATAGCAAACAAAAGGGCGAGGCCACATGTATTTCTTTATTTTAAGAAATGAATGAGTAAATAAAATTTAACACTTTGTGTTAATATCCATAATAATTAAAGCTAAAAAAATTATTTAACAATCCAATACATTTGACTCAATAATTAGCCTTAGTTCAATTAATTTTTATAAGCTCGTTTATTTAACAAGACAAACAAACAAAATCTTATTAGACCATAATCAAAATAGAAGCACATTCATTAAATAAATTGTGCGTGCGTGCGTGCGTGGGTGTGTGTGTGTGTGTGTGTGTGTGTGTGTGTGTGTGATTCAAACCTATAACAATCGGGAAAATTATTCTATCAGGACCAGTGGGAACTTGTCACGTTTCAAGCGGGCCCAAACCCTCTAAAAAACGCCCAAACATTATATTGTGGCAGCCCATCGGGGCACGCGATGCCGCTCCATGCCTCTGCATACACAAATTTGCATCCAACGTCCGATCAATGTGCCGCTCTCACATTGCACCATGCAGACACAACTTCGTTTTTCACTAATGTGACGAAGACTCCTTTTACATTAGGCATCATATTTCAGAACAACTCAAGAAGTCGACACTAAGTAGGAACCGGCAAAGTAGTGAAATATTCAATCGAAATAAATCAAAAAATTTATAGTGATTAAAAACACACTAAACAATAAAAGCTTAAGCAATTTCAAGTCTCAACAACTATTTCCGTTTCATGGTCGGATTTCTCTTCGCCGTTGCGTTCGTTCGTCTCATCATTCGTTCATTTTGGGCAATGAGTTTCTTCACCGTATGTTCTTCTCTTCTAGCTTCTCTTGTAATAAACCCACCTGCAATTCAATAAAAATTCAAATTCTAAGCGCCTTACAACGTAGAATTTACTGAACACTAAATATCACACTAGTCATCATATTGCATCATCATAACATAAGATATTCAATAACAACCAAACATGTGGCTGTACTTAGTGTTTGGTAGCCCACTTTAACAAGATTTGGCTATAGATTTACCTTAAATCCAGCCAAACACAAAAAAATTAAAAATGAAATCCTGATTTCCAGCACTTCCCGTTTCCACAACTGTCCGTCTTCTGCATAGTCGTTCTGTATGCAAATCTGGATTTCGTAAATCTCATAGAGGTGGATTTAATGGATTTACCGTGTCATTGTTCCACACCCGTCCCGTCTTCCGCACACTTCCGCTCTGTCGCTACAAACGCGGATTTCGTAAATCCCACGGAGAGGGAATTAATGGATTTATCGTGTTGTTGCTCGCGACCTTCGCTCCCGTCACGAACTCGACAGAAATCCATTCGATAAATCCCATTAATGTAAATCCGATCCGCCAGTCAAACACCCCCTTAGTAACTATGGGTAAGTTCACAAGTTCAAAGTTTCCAGATTTCAAAACTAATCATGCACTCTCTACTTTAATCTTGATAATTGCACTGAATTTTTTTATAAGGCTGTGTGCTATTGCTGATTCTAGATATTATTTTTTGGTTTCATCAAAGCATGCAAAGTTAGTATTTAGACATTTTAAGAATTTTGAGACCTTTAAAATGTCATGATTGACGAAAAGTAAAGCAAAGGATAACTAAAATTCTTCTTTACTAAGCATCTATCTAGCATAATGACGCAGATTAAACAACACAAGGGATTAAAGTGACTAAAATCATGAAGAAATTGGCAACCAGTAAAATTAATCAAAACAAACTTTTAGAGATATAGTCTTACTACATGCCTTCTAACAATTACAATTCTAAGAAAGTGAACATGTTGCAGGGATTGAAATGTTAAAGAGATACAAAAAATGAAATTTGAAATAATAGCTCGGGAACTAGCAATTTGCAAGAATTGCTATTACCATCTTAACATTTAAATAATGAAGGAAAGGAACTAAATACTTAATTAAGAATTACCATTTCATTTGACGTGTCTAGATCAGTTGCAACTCCCTCTGCGTGCTTATATAGTGCTGCTTACAAAATCATAACAAAAATATTAGAACATTAAATATATGTAACTACCAAATATATAGTAAAGTTTTGGCTGTTGGGGGTACACTTCACGTTCCAAACAGTTCAGAAAATGACACCTAAAAATTAACAAAAAAAGCAAGCATGCCAGAAAAACCATATAAAAGCTATGAGCACTGTAAAATGCAGACTAACATTTAGAGCAGCTTTATAATTTATGGTAAAAATTTGAAGAAAAAAAGCACAAATTTTGAAAGAACATTATTCAAAAGAACATTGAATTCACACATGTACTTGATGTGTTAATCTCAGTCTCTATTTCCCTTGGCCCCTTTAATGACTTGGTCCTCACTACCCTTTGTTAAGAGTGCAAACTGCTTATTTCATGGAATAAAGTGAATACTGCATCCAATGCAATCGTAAAGCTCTTTTTGCCAGTGACTTCGTTTTCAAATCCCACACACTAACAAAGCTCTCGGACTCCAATAAAACTCCATGTGGTAGGCCACACTGCCTTCCATCCTCCCATCTATGGCCACCCAATATATCAGTCTCCTCATGTCCCCCAAACCCAAACTACCCGTACTCAACAGTTGATCCTCTCTTGTCTTTCCATCAGGGAGTTCTCTCCCCTTCCCTCCATCTGCTGCCTCTCCATCTCAACCATGCTCTCAACCTCACTCCTGTCTCCTTTCTTTCCATCCCCCACTAACATATATTGAGCAGAGCTTCAACCTTCTCCCATATAAAGCACCGACTTAGTACTTCAACTTTCCTTTTCTTTGAAAGCTTACATTATTCACATTCTCAAAATGCGCTTTAGAATTATACATGACTCCATTATGATGAGATGGAATATATAGTGCACACAAAGAAATTCACAACTTATGATGCCTTTAAATTTTCTATTATGGTTGACGTTGGTATTTTTCAAGTGGATCAAGTATGTCAGTCATTTTAGCTTACTATTTGAGATCTTAGTCTTTCAAATAAGAAGTCTTGAGTTCAAGCACATGCATATATGATGTACATGTGATTGTCATTAAATTTGCACAATTTAAAAAAAATAGAGAATGACATGGAGAAAATTGTGATAGTAGCCATAAACATAGAACTGATGACCTAATATGTAGGCGAATGACAAGACAAACATTTTAAATTACAAATCAACAAAGTTCTTTATATAGACACATACACATCTTTATCAACTCATTTTCATCACTTTCTCTATTATTTTCTTACTATAAGGCTCTATTTCACCTTTCTATCATTCTTCAGATTGAAATTTGAACATGACAGTATAATATTTTTCAATATTTAAAGAGCAAAATTCATTGGACTGGTTTTAATAAACATTTTTGTAAGGATTTATCTAACATCATTAAATATTTGTCACGATGTGTTAAATTTGAATATTTATGATTCATTAATGAGGTAAAAGGTTTATGTAAAGCATCCTAATTTTAAAATTTTATTCTTTTCATAGAAGTTATTTGTAAGGAATTAATTGTATGAACTATTCCCATCTCAAGTCGGTCAAAATTGTCTTCCATCGACTTATGAATATCTAGTATAATCTCTTATTCTCAACTTAAATTTAGAACTCAAAAATTGATTTTCTTAATCTTATTAAATTGTGATGATCATTTAATAGTCTATGCTACTCATGTGTATATGACTTAACCATATAGATTATTCTTTTAGAAAAAACTAAACAAGTGCAACAACAACAACAAAGCCTTAATCCCACTAAGTGGGGTCGGCTACATGAATCCTTTTTCTCCATTGCATCTTATTTAGTGTCAAATTTTCGTTTAATTCTAATAAATTAAGATCATTTTTTATGCAATAAGCCCAAGTTTTCCTAGGTCTGCCGCTGCCTTTCTTAACATAAGTTGTATTTAAAACATCTACTCTCCTAATCGGATCATCAGGTGGTCGACGTTTAATGTGACCAAACCATCTAAGGCGACTCTCTCAAATTTTATCCGTCACTGGTGCAACTCCAACCCTATTACGGATATATTCATTTTGTATTTTGTCTCTAAGTGTAAAACCACTCATCCACCTAATCATTCTCATCTCGGCAACACTTAACTTAACATTATGTTTCTCTTTTAAAGGCCGACATTCGAGCACCATAGAGCATTGAAGGTCTCACCACCATCTTGTAAAATTTTCCTTTCGAGTCTAAGCGGTGCTTTTCTATCACACAAAAGGCCGGACGCATTCCTCCACTTCAACCAACCAACTCGAATTCTACTATTAACATCCCCATCAATATCACCATCGCTTTGAACAATGGACCCGAGATATCTAAATCGTTCACACCTTTTAATAATTTGATCACCCAAAGTTACACTTCGTCTCTAGACCTACTATTACTAAAATTACATTCCATGTATTCGGTTTTAGTTCGACTCAAACGAAGACCTTTAGACTCCAATGTAGACCTCCATAATTCAAGTTTTTCCTGGACTTTTTCTCTTGTCTTATCCACAAGGAGGATATCATCGGCAAAAAGCATACACCAAGGTACATCCACTTGTAAATGGCCGAGTAAGACCATCCATAAATAAAGCAAAAGATATGGGCTTAAAGCCGATCCTTGATGTAAACCAACGAAATAGTAAAATACTTGGTCAATCCTCCTTCGGTTCAAACACATGTAACGGCTCTAACATACATATCTTTAATGACTTGAATATAAGTCATATCAACACCTTTCTTCTCAAGGACTCTCCAAAGAACATCTCTAGGAACCTTATTGTAAGCTTTTTCTAAATCAATAAAAATCAAATGTAGATCCTCCTTATTATCTTTGTACTTCTCCATCAAACCTCTCAATAAATGAATAGCTTCCATGGTAGACACTGCCGGCATAAATCCAAATTGATTATGAGAAATCTTCGTAATACGTCTTAACCTATGTTCAATTACCCTCTCCCATAATTTTAAAGTATGACACATCAATTTAATTCCTCTATAATTTGCACACTCTTGTGCATCTCCTTTATTCTTAAAAATGGGGACCAAAATGCTCTTTCTCCACTCCTCAGGCATCTTTTTAGTTTTTAAAATAATATTAAAAAGTTTAGTAAGCCAGGAAACCCCTAAATCACCAAAACATTTCCACACTTCAATTGGAATATCATCAGGTCCTACAGACTTTCCCCCCTTGGTTTTCTTTAAAGCATCATCAACTTCTTTTTTACTAATGCGACGGTAAAAATGAAAAGTTTTATTATTATTAACGATATTAAGATCACTAAGGTCGATCGTACTTTCAACAACATCATTAAAAAGTTTATCAAAATAACTCACCCACCTATGTTGAATATTTTTTTCTAAGAAAAGCACTTTTTGATTTTCATCTTTAATACACTTTACTCGAGTTAAATCTTTAATTTTCTTTTCTCTTTGTTTGGCTAGTTTATACATATATTTTTCACCTTCCTTAGTATCTAACATGTTATAAAGATCACTAAAAGCAGAATTTTTAGTGTCACAGATTATTCTTTTACACTTCTCTGCAGCCCGTTTTATATTTTTCCCAGTTTCTACGTTTTTACATTTAAACCAATTTTTATAACATAACTTCTTATATTTTATCTTTTCTTGAACATTATTATTCCACCACCAACTATTTTTATTTATAGAAACTTTTTCTTTTGATTCTCCAAGTACATCTTTAGCCACTTGTTTAATAATATTAGTTAATTTTTCCCACATAACATTCGCGTCTTCATGAACATCCCGAATATTTAAATCTTGAATTTTACTCATAAAAATAATTTTATTTGTGTCTTTTAGGTGCCCCCATCTAATTCTACGATGTTAAATCCTAGTATTCTTTATTTTACAACTCTTCATCTTAAAATCTAGAACTAATAATCGATGTTGAGTACTTAATTGCTTACTTGGAATGACCTTACAATCCTTACAATCTCGACGATCTCTTCTTCTCATAAGCAAATAATCAATTTGTGTTTTATTAGATCCATTCTTATAAGTAATAAGATGCTCATCTCTTTTCTTGAATAAAGTATTAGTAATAATCATATCATACGCTAAAGCAAAATCTAAAATGGCTCTACCTTCTTCATTAATTGCTCCATAACCATAGCCACCATGAATATTTCTGAAATCTTCTGCCACTCTAGCGACATGTCTATTTAAATCTCCTCTAATAAAAATATTTTCTTCGAGGGCATCGAGTGTATTAAGTCTTCTAAATCATTCCAGAATTTATCTTTAGATCCTATATCTAAACCAACTTGAGGAGCATAAGCACTAATAATATTAAAAATCTTAGTATCAATAATAATCTTAAGTGTTATAATTCTATCTCCAACTCTATTAATTTTAACAACATTATCTTTCAAACTCTTATCTATAATTACACCTACACCATTTCTAGTACGACTCTTACTAGAATACCATAGTTTAAAACCTAAGTTATCAATCTCCTTAGCTTTTTCTCCAACCCATTTAGTTTCTTGAATACATAGGATATTTATCTTTCTATGGATCATAATATCAACCAATTCCATTAATTTACCATTGAGAGTACCTATATTCCAAGATCCTATCCTAATACTAGTATCATGGACTAACTTCTTTACCCGCATCCGTCCGTAATGTGGGAACCCTCGCTTACTTGACACTACACCCGGGCGCCGGTGTAGCGGCCCTTGCACACTTTCCACCGTATTCAGGCCATACAGCGCGTCGCTTCCAGGAGACGCCCTAGCACTTACACAATGATCAAAAGGATTCATGTCATGATCTTTTCGACAAGTTTTACGCTGGCTGTCGACTACCAAACACAACCCTCCAATTTTCACATCCGGGCTTGGGACCAGCAACGGCAGTGTTAAAAAAAAAAAAAAAAAACTAAACAAGTGCAAATAAATAAAATCTTAAATAGTTCATAAAGTTGCCACTAAGTTCGCTCTATCTATTAAACCCCTTACAACTTCTAAATTCAGATTCACCTCTGTGCTTATTAGTGCTTAAGCCAGTATCACTTCCGTCTTATCTAGTCCTATTAGATTGTCTTTTAATGTTTTCGAGATCACACAACATATGTTACAGGAATAGGAGGAAGACTTTTATTCATATATCATATGTTTTAATATCTTATGGACATTAAAAGAGAAGGTAATATGTTTAGGAAAGAAATAGGTGGTATAAATGTAAACGCTTGAACAAACAAAGATGAGTTTCAATTTGCATGTCATTAGGGGGCCATCAACAATGCAATACATAAATTTACTTACATAGTAAGAGATAACAAACTCTGAATAGCAGCATTAGAACATATGTTATAGGTCTACTATCGAGAGATCAGAGCTCATCATTACACATCATCTCCAGATTTTCATCATAGGTAAATATTAGAGTATAATGCTCATCTAGAAGAGAGAAACTTTTAACTACACTGTAATTTTCTCATTTTTTGGATTGTGAGGATGAGATTATTATAGAATAGATAACGACCAACTGCATACCCAAAAAATGCAGAATTCAACATTTTAGCACATTTTTTAATCCTAAATTTAAACAAACATCTAGTTTAAGCAATGCTTGGTAAGCATGTCAATGAGAAATTGCCAGTTATACGCACTCAAGGGGTTAATAAACCATTCCAGTTCATATTAGTCATGGCGAGTTTTTTAAACTTTTATTTCGAGCAGTGCCTTCGCAACATTATGAACTATTGAATCTATGTGTGTGTGTGTGTGTGAACAAAATATTGTATAGTACGCATTTTAAAAAATAATCAATGAGAACCTACACCAATTGCGACCATCCCTAATCTATCGGCACCAATCACTACCACCACACAACTTTACCATCCGCCGACATCACCAGCAGATCATCACCTCTATTTTCACCCCTCACAGTTACCGTCGTTTTCACTATACATTGATTTTATTTTTCTTCAAATAAGACAAATATATATAAAATATTGCATTTATTACATTAAACATTAAACATTAAACAAAAATACAATACATTAGTTGCATTGCATTCCAATACAGCGAACCAAATAACCCCAAAGTAAATTTTTTACTTTAAAGTGGATATTTTCTATGGTCACAAAATCAATAATCTTATTAAACAATTCTACGGAGATTATAAAAAAGTAAAGATATGTCAATCAAAAATTTATAACCTCATTAGCTTTATGCTCAACAAGCTGCTTTTATGTACAGGGAAAGAAATGACAAAATTTTCCTCTGCCCTTATTAGATTAGAATTCTATTTCAATATTAATATTATGTTAACATCATAATATAATAATATGTAACTATATATTAACATAATGTATATTTTTAGCTAAATTTTAATCAATTTTGCTTAAAGAGTTAGCCGCTATCAGCGACCTCCATAAATAAAATAATTTTCGAATGCCAGATGGAAAGCTCCTGGAGACAAATTAGAAAAATATTCATCACATTGGATCATATTAGAAACGGAAATTAGGAAAATATTTGTCAACATTTGATCATATTCGAAATAATTTCCATCAGTTAAGCAGAAAACATAAAAAATCAAACATGTCTTTATATTAAACCACCACATCACCTATCAAGACACCTCCATCCAATAGGTGTACTCTATTTTTAGTTGATAAACAGGCATCGGAAAGTAAGTAGGTTAATTAGTTTACCAAACCAAATATTTAACGCCATAAGAAGTCGTGAAAAACTGTCAACACCTGGTACCCATAGAAGATAATTTAATTCATACTATCAAAACCAAGGAAATCCAACTAAATTGAAGAGGTTAATTCATTTCAAATGGCTCCGTTCTCTTTTTTTCTCTTTATATATATATATATATATATATATATATATATATATATATATATATATATATATATATATATATATATATATAAGGAAGATTGTTCTCATAAGAAAACGTCATACATTCAAAATTTATAAGAAAATACAGCCTTAAATCACAGGTAATTAACATCGCCATAAGGAAAAAACCCTCTACAACATGCGAAAATGCCAAACATGCAAGAAAAAGTATCTTTGAAAAATAAGTTGTATCCATAATTAAATAAGCAGTTAGAATACAACCTTGTGATATGAATGTAATAATATTTGAGTAACGAAACAAGCTTGTAAGGGTGAAGTCCATTTGAGCTCCATTTGTTCAGGGAAGAAGAGGATTGAGCTCAGCAGCAATGGTATGAATAACGATTATAGTATAGAGCAGAAGTCCAATGGCGCCACTTATGAGGGCTCCCATGACCTGGTCGCAGTACTTTGGGACCTCATCACAGATGGGAAGCCATCCAGCATGCTCGTTTCCCTTCTTCCCCACGTGCGAAATTGCTGCAGCTGCCCCCATTGCACCCGTCAGTAGCATTGCAGTAATCTAAATGAAATCGCTCATCCAACTCAGAAGCCAATAAATACATATTTATCTCATAATAAAAAAGCAATAGAAGCCAAGCAGTTAATCTTACAACATCCAACACAACAACCCATCTTGAAATGAGACCTCCAGGACGCACAAAGAGAGCAAGCAGACTATAGGCACCCGCAATGGCATTGGCTACAACGAAGAACCTGTAATCAAGGTTCAACTTACAGTAAATGCTTGCTTTGTGTGAGAGAAAGAACGAAGAAAGAACAGAAGTGTTAGGGTGGGAAAAAAAGAATAAATTGACTACGTGAAAGAGGGTGTTTGATAAAACTCGGCCTTGATCGTGACGCTGAAGAAGGTGGTGGTCTCATGGCTAGTGGCCATGACGGCTGTGGCGGTGATGGTGGCTGCCATAGATAGAAATCTGAGCAAGAGAGAGCAGGGCCTGAAAGCCTTGGCCATTGTTGGAGTGATTTTGGCGGTGAATTGAGAAGTTGAAGAGTTTAGGACAGGAACTTGGAGGAGCAACTAAAAAGAGAAAATTTGAGGGGGTAGATAAGGGTGTTTAACTAAAGGAGGGAGATGAGAGGTTAGGATGGACCATAAGGGGGTGGTGGGGTCCAATTGGCAACCAATACTCAGCATCATTGGATGTTGCAAGTGTTTCCAGGTGTGTAGCTATCATAGGTGTGAATATCTAGGCAACTATGTGACATTGTCAGATTAATGAATTTCTGTAGAGAATTTTCTTCAGGATGATGTAATTAAACAATCAATTTAATATAACTTCTGAGAGATTTTTTTTTTCTTTTTTCTTATTTTATTTCTGGAAGTGGGGGGGAGAAGACAAAGGGCATGCAGAGGTGGTTGAGGTAAGCCATCAATTTTTAATAGGTATGAATCAGGAGGATTATTAAAATCATTTCCAGTAATATTTATTTAGTACGGCTGAACTTTCAGTATATCAAAATTTCCGTTTTATTTGCCAACATAAATACATTGCCTTTAACAAAATACAGAAATTGATCATGCCATCCATATATCTATCAACATCAAACTCTTCAAGTTCTCCTACTGAGAAAATCATCTAAAATATCGTTAAAGACAATTTACATAGCTTCTCTTTCAACAACCGAGTGCTTCTACATTAGCATTTCATGTAACAGCCGATTCAATAGTTACTCTTATGATCTCATCAGCAACTTGGGAGTACAACTCATGGAAAAGGTCTACTTAGGGATATAGCTGAGATATATCTAAAAAGGAACTTGCAACATAGAACTGCATAAAATCAACAACCTTAAATGTGTGTTTTCCCTTCAAATCTGATTGGTAATAAAAAAAAGCACCAAAAAAACGTGATGGCTGTTGTTCCAATCTCATCTACCCAGTAGTTATAGAAAGCACCAACTATCAGCTTCAGTTCATCTTCCAAGTGCAAGGATAAAAAATGTTGACAGTTCTTTTAGAGGCAGTTGTTATGTCTTTCCCTCCGAGTGATGGACCGACCCATCCGCAAGCGTCGAGCAGTGAGAGCCTCAAGTAAGACACCCAATGCATTCTCCACCTCTTCCGCCAGTTTATCAAGCCCAAGCGAGTGCAGCTCTGGATGATCGTGAAGCTCTAAGAGAAGGCCAGCAGCAGCAGCAGCTGTGCAGGTTCTATCCCATGCTGGCTGCGGCCTTTATCATAAAACAGGCAAAGAAAAACATGCATTAGACACTGAAAACCGAATTGCAGAATGGATTTAAAGGGGAAAGAAAGATGTTAAAAAGATTATAATGCCAAACCGGAGTTTATGCATCACTGATGCGCCAGTGCTTGAAAGAGAAATGCAAGGTGGCTCTTTCTCCCCCCATGTAGCCGCCCATCTCTCCTGAAAGGAAACTATTTTATTTGGGCTTTATGTTTTGGTGATATGTTCCGCATTGTATACAGAAACAAATTTCATGAACTAAAATGAGTTTTGGGTGGACAGCAGCAGCTAGTTAGTGGTTAGCCAATACACCATGTTTCAGTCAATCTTCATTTAAATTTAATTTGTTGAAGAAATATAGAATAATCAAAAACCATAGCCATTTAGTAACCAGCGAGACAACTTCATTGTGGCATAAAAGGAATGGTATACAATTTTCAGGAAATTCAAGTTGAGAGGTACCTTCAAACGTCTATACATTGCAGCAGAATTGCTCCACGTGCCATCGATTAAGACAAAATTTAGCTGCTTTTGATGCTGTATTTTTAAAGATCGATTAATAAGTTAATTTCAAAATATTTGTATCATTGCAAAAAAAGTAAGGATTTATAAAATGCTGAAGTGTTGGCCTGTCCATTAAAGACAATCAGAAAAACAAAGAATAAGTGTAGTAGAATGAAACCGAAAGACTTTCATCCTTTCAGCTCAGTTTGCTTGTTCTGTTTGCTATGTTTAGATGGAGTTCAGATGGTGACAGAATTTGTTACAACAGTATAACTTTTTACGCAGGTACAGATTATGTGGGTGAGGTGCTCATCCATGATTATGATAAATTGCTATGTATAGTTATGATCGCTCCTTGAGGTGTTTACTTCTGTAGGGAGTAATAGCTTGTCCTTTAGGGGTGGTTGAGTGAATTAGGTACCGTACACCTTTTGCGTGGATTTTAGAAAATTGTGTTCGGTATGAAAATTTACAAATACAATGTAAAATTTCAATGGATTTAAAATTTATATCGTAGTTCATTTTGTCTGAATTTAGAATTCAGTCAATTTGGCCGAATTTGAATTACATCATTCATAAAAAATGTTATAGGCAAGTTGCCGCCAGCCTCCGGCTTCCGCCCACCACCCTTTGCCAACCACCACAAGCCGCTGCCCGCTGCATGTCGCTTGCTTGCCCGCAGTTCACTGTCTGCAGCCGGCTCTCGCCATAGCCGCCTACTGCCAACCGGCACCCTGCCCACAGGCTGCCCGCCGCCGCCAACCTGCCTGTCGACTGCCCACCACCGCCGACCTGCTCGCCGCCGCCTATCGCTCTTAGCTCAAGTAAATACATTATTTTTAATCAACTTCAAACCAAACAAAATGTTATAAAGTGCTACAATTATTTTACAGCGAACCAAACAACTTGAAAGTATTTCAAATACATTGTAATCATAGTATTCTAAAAATCTTTTGCATTACATTTTATTTTTAGCAAACCAAACGACCCCTTAATGTTTGGAACTTGGTGGTGGATAGACCTTTGGTAAATATGTCAGTTATTTGATGTTGAGATGTAACTTGTTGAACTTTAATGCTTTTGGATCTGATGGCATCCCCATAGAAATTGTAGTCTATTTCTATGTGCTTGGTGCGACAATGGAAAACAAGATTGTTTACCAAGGAAAGAGCAAATGCATCGTCAAAATGCAGATTTGTGGGTGCTGAAACTGAGATGCCATGATCCTAAAGCAAGCGACATAGGGTCTGTTTGAGCAGTTACGAACACCAATTTTCATTACTGAACTACCAATTTTCAATTGCTGTATCTTTATCAGAAGATTATTGCGGAGAAGCTACGGGGAAGCTCTCTACCTGTTTGGCGCAGCTGGAAAAATGATCATGTTACCCATGTTTGGTAAAACTGTTTAAAAGAAGAATATAAGCGCCACATTTTTTGTAACTTCAAAAGCAGAAATTCATTTCTAAACATAACAGAATGTTAAGATACAACACTCACTTAACAGGGAGCCCCGAAAGTGCTAAAAAATTTTATTTAGAATAATTCGACATATGCAATACATTCTTATGTATTTACATATCTAACACAAATTATAATTTTTAGGAAAATTCGCATAATATTTTGTAGGACTTACACAAGAAATGGTTAGCATAAATTGATATTCCTGCAATGTGAAAACCCCAACACATCTAAAAACTGGATTTTTGGGCATGTTCATGAATTTTTAATCAGACATCCTCACCCATTTCCTTATAGATTAAACTCATCTAAAAACTCATGCTAGAGTGCATCGTCTTGAATGAAGCAACTGCATGGCTAATAGTTTTTGCAGATCCAGATGGGTAATGCTGCAGGGAAATGATTTTTTTTTTTTTGGCAAACCAAAAGTAACAAGAGAAAGTAGTGAAAGAGGAAGAACATGTCCTTAATATCATTTTCACCCCCACAATCCCTACACCAGTAGGGCGCCTACAAATACCCAGCAACCCAAAGTACTCTTCATTCGTGCTTCACAAGCTCACAGATCAGGGAACTTTTTATGAGGAGCCACGCACAAACGATTTTAACCCAGATTCCAAGCCGGGGAGAAGAGAGATTCAAAGCAAGCGAGGAAAGGGGGTTTATGCTTACCTGCTTCGGCCTTCCAAGGTTCGTGCTTCGTCGCGAAGTAGGAAGGCGCAGGCGCCTCGCGAAATTGCTAGGGCAAAAGAGGAGAAGAGGAGAAGGGCGTGCGCTTAGCAGAAAACCGAGGGGCAATAATGAGTATCGGCCAAGCAAAAGTTGGGGCCGCAGGGTTTATTCTGCGACCCGATTTTCCCACTTTTAGCGGCCTGTTGCCGCAAAGGCAAGCGCTAAACACATTTTTTAGTGGTCATTTGTCGTGTCGCTCCAAAATAGCGGCCCCAAACGGGTCCATAGTCACATGACCTCATTGACAGCTGTGGCAAGGGCTGTGTAATTGGCCTCGATAGAAGATTGAGCGATTGTTGGCTGCTTCTTGATGGTCTAGGATATGAGGGTGGAATCCAGAAGTCAATTTGCGATAGGCGGAATATCCTACCCAGTCGGAGAAAGTATGCTTGGTGAGTGAGAGATCCAATATAGATGTGTAATCCATAGCGAAGGGTACCTTTGATAAATATTATGAGGCGTATGAGCAGCTAAAAGTGAGAAATAAGTGTATTATGCGTGTATCGGGAGTCTTTATTAAGAACTAGGGAGATATCAGGTCTGGTGAGATTAAATACTAGAGAGAACCAATATGGTGACATTGTTCAGGTTGCGAGTATGGTTGGTCAAGTTGTGCAGTTTCAAACTGTCTTGTGGGTGACGGATTGAATAGAGGGTTGCAGGAATTCAAGCCAGCCCTGTGAACTATTTTCAAGGCAATAGTTGGTTTGATTGAGGTGAAAACAAAGTTCGTAGAGTGGCTTCAATGCCCAGAAAATAAGAAAGAGAATCCAGGTCGCACATCTAAAATTTGAGGGGGAGCTGATTGAGAATCTGAGAAATGCTATTGGAGTTGTTTCCAGTGATGAGAATATCATCAACGTAGATCAGTAGATATATGTCATGATCATGATTGTGATATGTAAGAAGAAATGAGTCGACCATGCTAGTATGTAAGGCAAGGTGATTAGGGTTGTAAATGAGCTGAACATGAGCGAGCCCAGGCTGTGTTTGTGTTCAGCTCGGATGATTTAAAAGATGTTCGAAATTATTCATGAACAATATATTCGTCTTTGGTTTGAATTAAATTTGATTTGTTTGTATTAGGCTCGTGTTCGGCTCGAAATGAACTTTTATAAATTATAAAAATATTATTTTTAATTATTTATTTGATAAAATAATAAAAATAATTATTTAAGTAATAAAAAATTCATTATTTGATAACCCCAAACTAGATTCACAACAAAACCACAAAAACCAGAAAGATTTAGAAATGTAACAAAAACACTTAAACTTTAACTTAATAATCTAAGAACGGATTCAGATAAATCATAATAATTGTGTGTTGCATATGTAAATTTCCTGAAAAATTAACAGATTTTAGTGGCAATAGATAATAGATCCATATCTATATATATATATATATCGCAAAGATAAACTTTCATAAACTTCAGGGTCGGTGCAGGGTCGTCCGATTCCTCTTTTCCGCAATTTTCCGTAAATTTTCATAAACTTCAGGGTCGGTGCAGGGTCGTCTGATTCCTCTTTTCCGCAATTTTCCATAAATTTTCATAAACTTCAGGGTCGGTGCAAGGTCGTCTGATTCCTCTTTCGGCAATTTTCTGTAAATTTCCATAAATTTCAGGGTCGGTGCAGGGTCGTCCGATTCCTTTTCCGCAATTTTCCATAAATTCCATAAATTTTTATAAATTCTGGGGTCGGTGCAAGGTTGTCTGATTCCTTTTCTTACTCTTCTTTTCCGTTCAATCTGGTTTTTCTCATTCCCCTTAAATTTGAAAATTTGTAATCTGAAATTGAAATTGAAATTGAAATTAAAATCAAATTGAAATTGAAGTTGAAAGAAAAACAAAGTAAATCAAATCCAAATTTGAAATTTGAAATTTGATAATTAAAGTTGCAGCTCTTTAATTGAAATTATTTCCCCCTCTTATTTCCCCAGCGGAAATAACTCACTCTCTCATTTCTGTGTTCCGTCCTGAGTATTTTACTTAGGCGGCTTTGTGTTGGTTTGTTGATCTTCTTCGGTCAACACCAATACACGCGGTGTGTCTGTCCGGCACACCACACCTATTGGGGATCCATTTGTTGACCTCACTTTTGTTGAGGTTTAGTTTTCCTCCTAGGATTTAGGGTTCTAGCTTTAGGAGCTTTCCCGACGATCTTAGATTTCTAGCAGTGGACCCACCTCGTTTTAGAAAGTTCAGAACCATCTCTTTACTCTTTTGGATCCTGGACGAAATTTCGTACCTCTAGCTCATAGCAGATTGGAAATGGCGTTAGGAGTCCAAATTGAGTTCCTATAGGACCACCGGACCATAGGACAGCCTCCCGCACATTCCTTGCACCACCGAGCACAAATTCCTCGAACCACGGCCTCGACGCTTTGAGTTTCTCCGCGACGGATCAAGATTGAAGCTAGAACGCCGAGACGATCGACGTCGAGTCAGAATTTCAGAAAATGCCGGATTTCACGCACTTTCGACGCGACCGTCGACGAGGTTCTCCGAACGATCTCGGATCGCGAAACGGACTGCGCCGATGCGTCCGGGACGTCGAATTCACTAGGGAGGGACATATAACTGCAATGTTTCCGAGCACGAGTAAGCGACACGAAATTTGACGTAATTTAATAAAATAAGTTTTATTTTATTTAAAACCTATTAAAACCCTAAAGCCCTAATTCCCCAATCACGCCTCACGCACGCGCCGAGCCCTTTTCCTTCCCCTCGATCGCGCCTCTCGGCCGATCAAGCCCCGTTCGCCCTGGTTCCCACGGCTCCTTGCGTGACTTCGATCCAGGTCCCCACTGCGCCTCGCCACTTCCCCTGGCTCTGCTCGCAGCAGGTGCTTTCGGCATTCCCTGCCGCCACTCCCGCCTCCTGTCGCCACTCTTTTCTGCGACGTTTGTCGCCACCTCTCCCGCTTTCTCCCTCTCGAGCCGACTCCTCCAGGTAGGTATGTGTGGCTTCTTCTTCTTTGGGCTGGTTATATAAGCCTCTCTTAAGGAGAGGGTTAGGGTTGGCTGGTTTTTCTATTTGAGGGTGTGCTGCCATTTCTCTCCTCTTGCCTTTCTTTTCTTGTGTGTGTATGTGCTAGAGAAAAGGCTTGGCTCTAGCCAAGAAGAAGAAAGGAGGGCTACACATTTTGCCCTGTTGGTTTTGCTCGAGCTGTAAGCTGCTCTACATTTGGTTCGGCTTGCTTGTTGGCTTACCCGAGCTCTTTCTCTTTGTGTTGTTCGGCTTAACTGGTAACTATACTCTCCTCCCTCTTTTCGGTTTTCTCTTTACCGAGCCTCTTTAGCTCGATGCAGTGAACGATATGGCATACTAGCATGATATGAACTCTTCTTTCTTTACTACTTGCTTGAGGTGATGGAAATATAATATAGCATTAGCTCTTTTCTTTTCTTTTGCTCAAAGCAAGTTAAAGAGGTTAAAGATGCGGCTTTGAAATTATGTTATTCCTCTTTATAAGCATGTTGGGATATACATTACATGGCTTTATATTTGGTCCTATCTAGTGTGAAGTATTGAGAAGGCTCATTTGAGTCTTGCAAGCATGTGGTAAATTTGGCTTTGAAAGCATGTTGCTACCTACCTCTTTTCTTTATGATCATGGCAAATTCAAAATATTAAAAATATGGCTTTAGGATCATGCTAGCTCCCCTTGCAAGTATGTTGGGATGTGTAATGTGAAGCTCTTCATTCACTCTTGTTTGTTATGAATTATAGAAGAGCTTATTTTTGATCTTTCATGAGCATGTGGAGGCTCGGTTTTGTGCTCCTTTTAGCTTTTCTTTACCGAAATGTATGTTAGGGAGAGGTTTACTTTGATTTAGAGAAACTCCATGCTTGTCCCTATTTGAAACCTATGGTGGCTTTATACTTTGATATGTTAAAAATGTGGAGATGTTTGCTTTAACCTCATGCTTGTCTTGGCCCCTACCCGAAGGCTGGTTTTTGATGTTTTAGCTGCTCCTTTGCACCTATTTGGGAGCCTTCTTATTTCTCTGTTTTAGTCATATGGTAGCTGCTCCTTTGCACTTGTTTGGGAGCCTTTTTATTTCCTTGTTTTAACCATATGGTGGCTGCCCTTTTAGCGCTCGAAGTGGGGACTGTTTTGTTTCTGTTTATTGCTGCCTAGCAGCTGCCCCCCTAGGACTCTTGGGGCTCGGCTTTCGATTCTTGTTATTGGCTTGGTGCTGGGCTTGATCCTAGTCATACAATGGCTCTGGTTGGGGCCTAATCTGGCTCGTTTTGGTGTTTTGTTGTCTCTGTTGGTTGCTCCCTGTGGCATTTGAATTTGGAGGGTTTTCTTTTCCTATTTTGCTGCTCCTGCAGCTGTTCCCCTCTGTGGCATTTGAGTGGGGACCTTCCTTTTCTTTTGTTGTTTCTGTTTTGTTGTTCCCGTCCCCTTTAGCACTTAAGTTGGGGACCCTTTTGTTGTTTTGTTTTGCTGCTGCCTAGCAGCTGTCCCCATAGCGTCGTAGTGGCTCGATTTTGGTTTCTGTTATTCCTGCAGCCTCCCCAGGAGCAGCCTTTGAACGGCTCGGGTTTGGGTCTTTACTGGACTCGGGTTTGTGTTTTGTTTAAGCTATAGGTGGGCTGAACTCTCTAGTTATCTAATGGATTTATTCTTATGCACTTGTGACGAATTGAGATAAATGTGGAAGACTTGTATGGGGCTTGACCGAGAGCCTCATTGTGGTGATTTGGATTGTGGGAGACTTTACCTCTTGCTGCCCTTTTGTTGGGGCTTGGCCGTGAGCCTCATTGTGGTGATTTGGATTGTGGAGGCTTTACTTCTTGTTGCTCCTTTTGTTGTAACTTTGGCCGTGAGCCCTTTTCTTCTGTTTGTAGTCTTGGCCGAGAGCCTTGGTGAGATGTTTGATGTGGTAATGGAATTGCTTCTTGCTATACTTGTCTATGAAATTGATTGGATGAATTTGGAGGAGCACTCCGATTTACTTGTAGGAAATAAATTGAGCTCGGCACTTGAAATATTTATTAAAAGTTTCATTTGGTGGAATTGATCTTAGTTTGGTGGCATATGGCTTGTCCATTCACTCTCTTATGTATTGGAAGTTTGCTTGATTCTCCTATTCTTATAGCTTGAGTCCGAGCCGTAGGTGAACGTACTGGGAAGTCTTTGTTTCAGGAATTGAAAATTAATGAGGGTATTTGGAGTTTGGAGGAATCCGAGCGGTGGTCTAGAGTCTAGGGCTTGGTCGGTATTTTTATGTACTGTTTTCATGCTTTTACGGTGTCGTTTGGGAAAAGGGAGTGTTTTCTCTAGGGGTCTAGTCCTTGTCCTCTCCGAGAGTGTCGATGTGTCTTTAGGTCTTTTCATAGGTCGTGTAAGGACGGTCAGGGAGTCCGGGATGACTTACTTGTTTTGACTGTTATTGGAAATCAGTTCACCTCTTTTTAAGAAGATTGTGTTAGGTGGACTGTTTTCCCCTCTTTCTTTGCTTGCTCCTCGTCATCGATTTTCTCCTTGCTTCTTGGTTCGATGTCCACACCTACGGGGGACGTGTAGGTGTGCACATATAGCCCTTTGGACATATGTGGGGCCGTCGATCGAGGCTGTAAGTGCGGTGGGGACAACGATAATATTGCATAGGGAAGGCTACTGAGAGAATCGTAGAATGGTGCTCGCCGACTCGAAGACACTGGAGAGGGTAGAGCGGGAACTCGCGACACTATTCGCCCGTCCATGGGGTTCTCTGCTAGGTTGTCTAAAGATGTTAGTAGTCGTACGTCTTATTAGGGTAGTCGACGCAACGGATTAAAATATTTTAAAAACAAAAATACATACATTTGAAAAATACAAAAATTACCTCCACTGCAACACGGCCTACTTCACCTATAACTTTACTTTGCATGCGAACCCGAAATGAAATGTGTGAAAATTTACAAAGGTCACTGATCGGCTACTCAAGTCGGGTTAGAATGCCTTCTGCAGAAAGTCGGTCTAGTAGTCGTCAGCTCAAGATGGGACATATAGCACAGCTCTGAGTCCTTAACACCACCGCGCTTACGGGTCCTTTTTCAGATGCCCCATAGCTTTCTTACGGTTCGCCGTGAGTTTAGCGGGGACATCTGTGAGTGTCTTCTTTCGGCGTTTTTGTGGTTTTCGCTACGACTTTGTTTTGTTTTCGTTCGCGATTTCTACGAAGTTTCCTACGGGATTTCTTTTTCTTCTTTCTCGATTTTCTTTACTTTCTTTCGCTTTTCTTTCGGGTTCTTTTCTTTCTTTCGCCTTTTCTTCTTGGATTCTCGTCGGGCTTGCACCTTATTTTCCCTACACGTACGGTAGCGCACTTAGTCGGGTTTTCCTTACTACGTTCACTCTGTTTTGCTTTAGTGCTTGATGTCTTTTCTGCGGAAACAATAAAGTGATAATAATAAACAGGTAATAATGCGCCACGGGTAGTCAACACCTACTGATACTACTTGTAAGCCTATTACTTCTTTTATTCTTGTTTTACTGCTTTATTTTTCGAGTATATATACTGCTAGCGTAGCATGTTTACTTTCCTTAGTCATTGCTTCGGTTAGTGTAGCATGTTTTACTTTTCTAAATACTTGCTCTCTCTGTAGGATAGCGTGTTTTACTTTTCGGCGTACATACGCATGTAGCATGCTTTACTTTTCTTCGTGCTCTACTCTCGTTTAGCATAGCATATACACTATAGCACGTTCATGCTTACTCGTTTTTATCACTTTCTTCTATCTTCTGCTTATCATATTGTTGACACACTCACTCTTGTAATAAAAGTGATAATAAAAATGAAATAAGATAATTTGCATGTTCACTATAACTTAAGATTTAAATCCAAACTGCGATCTTGCTACGACGTGGAGCTTGGAGCGCGATGCGGCAACATGACCATCTTCATCAGTGAACACAATGTCGACATCAATAAGCCAATCCTTGGTTTAAATAACAAGTCATAGGATTCGAGGTAGTCACGCCTAGTGCGACATAAATCTTCATCCGTTCTTTTAGGCGCTTTGCATAGCCTTATTGTGCGATATAAGCCCTAACTCGCTTAGGATTCGAGGTCGTCGTCCGATACTGGCGTAAATCCTCCTATCTTTCGAGTCGTTTACGTAATCGAGTGATTATGTAAAGGTAATTCCATAATTAATTGGCGGGATTGAAACTTAAATAAATTCGTTTCAAAATTTAAAACCTAACAATAGGATAAGTACGGGAAGTCATCGAGTTTCTCCTCGAGATCCGCGACATCCTCCACTCTCTTTCTTTGACTGCGGAAAATAAATGTTTTACATTTGCACGCTTTCACTCATTGGATTTCACTATTGCACGTACTTCGTTGAAAACCCTACCTTTTGAATTCATGGAGACGAAGCCACGATCTAAATCGAGAGTTCTCTCGGGTGAACTGATCATTTGAGGGTAATTAGCTATAGAGGCACTGCACTCATGGAGAGCTTTAAAGACACCGAATAATATAAACACTATTTAATTCTTTTTGTATTAAATAGAGAATTTGTCGGTCACATAAAGGTTCGCGAGCAAGAACGGATGTCATGAATTACGTAATTTATTTGATCGAGCGATATCGTTAAGTAGGGTATCTATTCTTCGGAACAGATGCGTTACTTGCGATATTACACTCGTTCATTCAAACTGCTAAATGAATGAGATTCGTCCATTCTCATTCTCATATTTTAAAATTTAAAGTTTTACTTTCAAAACTAATATACATGTACATTAAATTAAATCTTAAACAGACGCATTTCAGCGGCCGACACTAGCCTGAATGTTTCATGATAATCCATGTAGAAATCTTACTTGTAACCTTGGACAGCAAGTCGTGCTTTGTACCTTGTGATGGTGCCATCGGAATTGAACTTAGTTTTGAACATCCATTTGCTGCCAACAATACATTTTGTTAAAGATGTTGGGGAACTAATATCCACGTTCCCTGTGCTAGAGGTGCATTAAACCACTCTGACATAGCATTTATCCAATTGTCATATTTGACGGCTAAAGAGTAGCAAATGGGTGCACAAGTTTGCTCATTGTGGTGTTGAGATAGAGTGGATCAAGGTTTAGGGATCCGGTATGTGTCCTGGAAAGCATGGGATGTCTGGTGGTAGTGAGACTGAGCTAGGCGGAGCGGGATTGGGAATCCTATTTAATGTTTGTGAGCTGTGTAGTGGAGACGAAGCTGCAAGAACTGAGTTGAATTGGTGAGGGATTGACTCGCCAATGGAGAAGAGGGAAGCAGAAACTAGTGTGAGTGGTCGAATGTGAGATAGATTCAGATTGGAAGCTTTGTTGGGAGGTGTGGTTTGGTAGGGGAAGACATGCTCATGAAAGAAAACATGTCTAGAGGTGATGATGTGGTCAGTGGTGATGTCAAGGCATTTGTATCCCTTATGTGAATTGGAGTAGCCAAAACAGGCACAATGGTTAGATTTGGGATCTAGTTTGTAGATGGATTGCAGTGGCAGCCAGGTAAAGCATAACAACCAAACATTTTCAGTAAGGAATAGTTTGGTATTTCGTGATAGAGCAACTGGTATGGTGATTGATTGTAGTTAGTGGGAAAAGACTGCCTGTTAATTAAGTAGTTAGCTATCAAGTATAGTGTCCACCCAAAGATGAGAAGAAAGGAGAGCTTCAAAAAATAAGACTCAGGAAGATTCTAGGAGATTCCTATATTTCCTTTTGACAACTCCATTTTATTCAGGAGTGTAGGAGCAGCTGTGTTGATTTATAGTTCTGTTAGTGGTGAGCAAATTTTGAAATTGTAGACGTATGCAATCTCCTTCTCCATCAGTGCATAAGATTTTAATTTTGGTGTCGAATTGGCATTCCACCATTTGTTTAAAGTGAAGAACTTAGACACGGATTCTGATTTGAGTTTCACAGGGTATAACAAATAAAACGAAAGTAGTCGTCAATGAAATATAACAACAAAAATCATTGGGAACGGACCCTATATTTCATAATATAAAACGAGGATGGCCTTCCTCCAAAGCTTTTTCCTATAGCAGACCCTCCTACGAAGTTTTTCCCTACAGCAAGCCTTTCTTGTCACGACCTAGCCCGGGGCTTGGAATTAACCAAGGCGGGTACAGAGGGTCGGACATTGTGAATTAAATTTTTTATATTTGTCAACATTTTAACAGATGAAAGGGCCACTATAATTTTAAATTAAAGCAGTATAATTAAAATTACCTGTTGTCCGCATCTTCTATAAATATTTTTCTCGTCTATCTCTCATCTTTTAATAATTTAATTAAAGCTGAAAAAGTCAGTTAAAAAAACTGTGAGTTAAAAGAGACAGCGAATAATCATACTTTTAAACTACAGCAATAGAAGAAAATAAAGAACAATATACATGCCAATTAAACTTCTTTATAAATCAATATAAAAAATTGATATGATATTCAAATAAGTCTATATCATTATAATATAAATATTATTTCATATCTTTACAACTGCTACAAGAGATGACATCTAAAAAATAGGTCAATTAAGATACGATATCAATATCCTTTTTCATTAACGTGCACGGATACATTAGTGTTCTCTCATTAGTACCATCAATAGGTGTTCGATCATAATCGGTCATGAATATACAATTACTCAACATAAAAATATGTATTCATCGCATTCAATCATACTATATAAAAACATACACTAAAATGTATGAGTAAATAGTTATAACATTCGCAACGATATAACCAGTAAAGAAAATAATAGCTCAATTAAAATAAAATACCCATAAATATCATTAACTGCAAACATATTTGAGAAGAAATAAATTATTACCATAATTTAAAAGTACAAAAACACTCAACTCGATCCCAACTAATTGACTATTTTCTTGACGTCGACTCCTCTAATGTAAACCTAACATGATATTAATAATATCAATTTTAATTAAATAATTATTTCAATTAGTTATTATTTTACGTAATTCATGTATAAAATATTTATAGTTTATTTATGCAAATCTGAAACCCGTTGAATTTTCTATTTAATATGTATAATAATTAAAAAAATCCAATAAATAAACTTTACCTTCTTTCTTCGGCAGAACCCCAAGAAATGCTGCGAGAGTTCTGGCTTGGTTCTCCCGCATGAACTTCTCTGATCGACGACGCCTTCTTTGCGTACAAGATCGCACGAACCAGTCGTCACTTCCTCCACCACGCGACAGAGACGCCACTATTGCCCCCTTCTCCTGTGGCGTCCTCCTCCCCTCTTCAGGTTTCTTCTTCCGATGCTCGACACTGATACCAAGAGCTCCTCTCTACGCTCCCTTCTCTTCGCTCTAGCTGCACTCGCCGCCGACACGAGATCACGAAAGTCCATCGCTTCTCTCGTCGATTCTCAAGTAAGTCTCGCTACTTGCATATGACAAATATATAGGCGAGCTTTCCGACCTTAACGCTTCTTCTCCTCCCTTTCATTCATTACCCAATGTCTCCTTTGCTTTACCTTGGTTCGACTGCTCGACCCTTCATTTCTTCTCTGATTCTTCGTTTCCTCTCCCTCTCCCCCCTAACTGAAACGTAACCATTACAATCTTCTTCACTTAAAAAAATTTTAGATCTCAAGTCATGTCTCATGAAGTAGATCAAGGTTAGCTATCCATAAAATTAGGATCATTCATGAATGTAATCACCATAAAGATAAAAACTAGATACAAGAGACACAACTATACATGGATACTGAACACGAAAACATGATAGAAAAAGACCAAACAAATCAGACCTCACCACCATCAACAGCAAAAGGTTTTTCAAGCTCACTATGAGGGAATATACCCAAGGTCGAACTGGTGGTCTTGGTTGAACATTTGTAGGAGCTGAAGCTATTGACTCTATCTTTTCTGCCCACCTGCAGTCTTCTGTGAAGGAAATCCATCAAATTTCTGATCTTAAGAGCTCTTTTGGTCAAGAGATGGACAATGTCTTGCTATATGACCAAACTGACGGCATCAATAACAAGTGTTAAAACCCATATAGCATTCACCTTTATGTTGTCTTTTGCATTTGGCACAAATTGCTCCAATACTTTGAGTTATATCTCTGCTAACTCCACTCGAATTATTCTTGGACTTCTCATTGGATCCTTCTGAGTGAGCTCTTGTGCATCTCTGTACGTTTCTGATTAAGCTGAAAATCTATCTCCCCTCTTCTAACTCGTTCTACTAAAACCGAATATTCATCGATTCCAAAGGGTACCAATAGCTGTCTTATTGAATCATTTAATCCTGAAAATAATCTGTAGCACTTTCTTCTACGGCGGCGATCATTTGTGGCACATACCTCGATAGTGTAGCGAACTCTGCTTCACACTACATGACTGTATTCTCTCATTGCCTCAACTTGATGAATTTATTCTGTATTTGTTGTCGAGCGGATAGAGGTACGAATCATTCTCTAAAACGGATCACAAACTCCTCCCAATTTATTATTGTGTTTGGTATGTCCCCTAACCTGTCTTGATGCTACCCACGCCACCACCTTTCGGTTTCTCCACCCAACACAAACGTCGCCAACAATACTCTTCTTTCATCTGGACAAGCCATGCTATATAGTATCTTCTCTATCCTCATTAATCAGTTCTCCGCTTTAATCGGGTCTTCTATTCCCTTGAACGGAAGTGGAAGTATATCTTGAAATATATTTGAGTATTTATCCACAGCAACTATATCACTTTCAATAAGCTGTGATTTGTACTTTCCTCCAAGGCTTTTTCTTGCAGCAAGCCCTCCTTCAGAGCTTTTCTCCTATAGTAGGCCCTCCCAATTTTTTTACTTCAGGCAATGCCCTATAACTTTTCCTATAAGTTGTCAACTTCCATGCAGCATTACTTGTAGGAGTCTTTCACCTACCTATAGAAACTGCTGAAACTGCAGCCAAAGACAACCACAGTCAACTAAAAATATCCTTAAATGCTAATGAATTTGATTACCAAGTATCTCACGAAAAAATCTTCCTCACCCATTATTTGATATTTTCAAATTTAAATTAAATATAGTTGTCAATCATTTTTCAACTTAAGGGGGGGAGTGTTAGAAATTGTATTGGAAAATAATTTATTCTTACTAAAAGTTATGAGGATTAGATTTATTTTCTTGGACTAGATTTATTTACTTTCCTATTTAGGATTTATTTCTTTGAATTAGATTTATTTCTTTTCTATTTTAGGCTTTACTATATCATTTCCTCTATCTCCACTTAATTATTATGAATTAATTAGTTGGAGATATAGGTCTTATATCCTTCATTTCATGTTATTTCCTTTTTCTTTTGTCTTTCCTATTTTAGAATTCAGTAAAATGATTTTATTGACATGAAAAGGGAGAATATATATTTATATATCCTTGAATCCTACAATAAGAAATACAAAAAAAAAAAAAAAACTAAAATAACATGAAAGAAATTATAATCATCACCTATATCTCAAATTAATTATTTGGAGATCAAGAAAATGACATAAAATATGAAAGCAAATATATCCAATCAAAGAAAATAAATCTAAAATATGAAAGAAAATAGATCAAGTCCACGGAAATACATCTAATCCTTATAAATTTTAACAAGAATAAATTATTTCTATATATAACTTCTCGCACTCCCCCTCAAATTGAAACATAGTTGGCAACCATGTTCAACTTGAATTTAAAAATATCAAACAATGGGTTAGGAAGATTCTTTGTGAGTTAGAACTTGAAGTCTTCATCTCGTATTTGGTAATCAACCGCAAGTGCATTTAGGGATATTTTAGTTGACTGCGGTTGTCTTTGACTGTAGTTTTGTAGTGCCTGTAGGTAGGCAAAAAGACTCCTACAATCAAAGCTGCAAGGAAGTTTGTAGAAAAGTAAATAAGTTAAAAAAAAAGTTCTAGGGCATGATTTGCAAGGGAAAAAACTCTGGAGGAGGGCCTGCTGCAAGCAAAAGCTCCAAAGGAGGGCCTGCTGCAGGGAAAAGCTTTAGAGGAAGGCCTGTTACAAGGGAAAAGCTCCGAAGGTAGTGTTGTGGCAGGAAAAAGTTTTGAAGAATGGCTTGCTTCATGAAAAAGCTTTGGAGTGCTCCAAAGAAGGGCCTGTTGCAGGAAAAAAAAAACACCTGGCAGAGATATTCCTTCCATAGGTTCCAAGCTCGCACCACCGCCTATTAAGGTGTGGCTCATCTTAATAATAAGCTTGGCTTTCTCCATGGCGGCGCAGAGTCGCCGCCGCCGATAATGGTTGTGCCACCATTTCAACTAAACTCAACCAATTTCTAGGAAATGACATCTGTTCCAAAAGCAAACTTCTCATACTCAAACTCCTTTCAGCTTTGCCTTCTTAAAAAGAGTTATTGCTAGACCAAGTTTATCTTCCTCAACAAGCGAGAAACCATTACTATGTCCTTGTGCCTTGCAGAATCCTCCAAGAAAAAAGATATCAACTTTCTCTAAGAGCGACTCCATCATCCAAATCATTGAACCTTTTAACCACTAACAATGGCAGTAAAATGGCAGCTTCAAATTCGCAATAACCCCGAAAAGGTAGTCAAGTTTTTTTCTGCAAGAGGAAGCCAACAACAGCAAGTTTCAAGAACTTTTTAGCACCCTCTATTGAAGCATGAGCTATGTTAGCAGTTCCAAAAGCATAATTAACATAGAGATTAGCAAGACAATCAAGTTTCTTTATAAACTCTGGATCATTCTTCTCTTCGTCCTTATAGAATCTCACATTCTTGAGGAAGACGACACCGCATGCAGAAAATGCAACGACAAATTTCTCCACTTCTTCGCCAATGGAATCATTAGCCATCTCAACATCAATTCCAAGAAATTTTGATATCCCAGGCATGAGAGGCTTCAAGCTTTATTCGGAGTGACAGCTTTAGGGCAGCCCAGATGACTGCAAAGAAAGACCTTGGCTCTATGCTCCCTCAAGAAATTGATGGTGGTGGCGGCAGCGTTAATCCCGGTATCGTTGGAGATCTTGAGGTTATCATCGAGAGGAACGTTCAAATCTACCCTAACGAACGCCCACTTTCCCTTCAAATTAGTGTCCTTTAGTTTGCTAACGCTCCTTTGGGTCTAAAACACTGATCCGACTGGAAAAGATAGAGAAGTAAACCAAGGTTTGGAATGCATAAATTTCAGTGCTGACAGCAAGGAGATCCATAATAGCAGAAAGACTGTAGGAAGATGCGTCTCTACTAAGGAAGCCTGCAGGAAGTATTCCAGCCGGAAGTGAGGATTTCTGGGTGCTTGAGAAAATTCCGGCGACAGTAAAGGTTGTAGGAAGAATATTGCCGACAGGAAGGCTGCAGGAAGAAATTCCAGTGGCGGTCCTACAGGTAGAGGAAGTTTCCAACGAAAAAATTGAAAAAAGGAGGTGGAGGAAAACAAAATGTACATGCTTTTTAATTTTATCGTTCAAGAAATTGAATACTTAGAGTTCGCAGCTTAAAGTTTAATATATGGGCATGAGACAACATATAAAAGAATGAAAATAAAGATGAGGGGATGATTCATCAAAATTAAAGTTGGGTAACTAAAATCGAGGAGTGAGTAGCATCTCGTAGACTTCAGTTTTTTAAAAATACATCTAGACCAACTATGACTCTTAGCAAAAAACATTCATAACTGGTCAAGCTGATTGTCATAATTTAGGACATGTAGTTCAACATTCTCCATTGCGCGCCCAAAGGAGGATGTTTGATGTTTAAATCCTTTTGGAAAAATGAAAATTGAAAAACATCAAATATGAACTTACTATTTTGGAGGAATGCTGGAAGTAGAATATGTTGAAGAGAAACCCTACTAGTGAGAAGAGAAGATTCATCAATAAAACCAGCAAAGAATTGAAGTGGAAGTAGCAGAAAAGAAAAATTTATAAAATTGTCAAAGGTAATATAGGTAGAAGTTACATAAAAATTTCAGGAAAATATATATTTAACACCTCATTTAGCACGCAATTCATATTCCATTAAAGAACATAAATAATAGCCTTTAACTTCAAACTAGTTGTCTTCTAAAAGTAGTAGACTTTAGCACTTAAATTTTCCAGTTTTGATTAATTTTTCTTTCTACTAGTAAAATTAAGTGAAATGGATAAGTTTCTTGGGAGTACTTTGTGATCAAAGGAAATTATATAGAATTCAAAATAAATTTTATGAGACAAAAATTAGGGCAATTAGGTTATATGAATCCTAGTATTGGCAATATAAAAATCATTAATTTAAGTTGACATAGTGGATTTTAATATGAATGTAACAAAATTAGAAATGATATGTTGATGGGTTATCATATTAGGAACAGGTGAAGTATCATCTGTTAAGATAAGATTATTAGGAATAAACTCACAAGATTTACATGTATAGTAAATGATAGAAATTAAACTATCCGATGCGTAGATAAATTTAGAATCAAAGAATTAACAAGGAAATGGATTACAACCTAACGTAAGGACCATGCTATTCAAAAGAATTTTGCAAAAAAAAAAAGTTTAATTCTTCAACTGACACTTCACATGAAAGAATATAAAATGAGGATGTATAAGGTTGACCAATAATATTTTGCAAAGGATGATGATAGAACACAATTATGAGAAATTAAAAGGAAAATACCATATTTTCACCTTC
Organism: Papilionanthe hookeriana x Papilionanthe teres; assembly: GCA_022702705.1. NCBI lineage: Eukaryota > Viridiplantae > Streptophyta > Magnoliopsida > Asparagales > Orchidaceae > Papilionanthe > Papilionanthe hookeriana x Papilionanthe teres. Next base: position 32,217,492 of record CM040422.1, read on the forward strand.
AGGACCAGCAAACGAATCCCCAAGTAACATATCTTTAACTGATTTAGGATAGATATTCTGATTAGGATAAACAAACCATACCAAGAATTTTCCTGGAAAAAAAAAATTGCTTAGAATACATGAAAAATCAAGAATAATAAATTTGGGCTGAGCAGTATCCTTTAATTCAGGGAAAATGGATTGACGAGTATATGTTTATTGGTTTCTAAATAATTTTATCGAGTTCAAGATAGCATAAAATTCGAGCTTTCCTTGGCATACTCGTAGTTATAAGAAAAAATTACAATTCAAGCTTATTGTTCAATTTGGTCTTCAAAAATATCAAATTGGGATTATCGTACAATGTCAAAGACCACACCAAGCAAACTAAAATAAAAACAGCAAAAAAAAAAAAAAAAGAACACAAGTTAAGCTGGCAGGCAGGATTTATGATGAATGTTAGTTGAAAAGAGAATAAATATATAAATTGGCATATCTGACAAATCAATCTTGAGATGATCTTGGCCATGAAAAGAAAAGCCACAGTATCAGTACTAAATTATGTTGTTATGTCGGTGCCCAAGGTCAATTTAATCTTTATGCACCTAAGGGTGATATAATTTTTATTATTTATTATTGTTTAGTATAAATATGACTAATATGTTCAGGGTGATTAGAATATGCATGAGAATGTTGATTTGAGTCTTAAGATTAGGGTTTGGGAGAGATTTTCTTCCTCTCGAATTGTAGGATTAGAGAGAAATTGCCTACCTCTCAAATTTTAAGTGTTTATCTTATGTAATCATGTTGAGTTGTTTGAAATTTTTGCAATAAAATATTTAATTTGACTTAGTTTTGCTAAGAAACATATCAAATGGTATTAAAGCAATCGGTTCTGGTAATCAACTGGATCGTCGCGTGCCTCGTGGCACTATAGTCATGATAAAAGCTATCTGGGAGGGAAATGATGAAATGCAAGCAAGATTCTGGGATTGCACCACCACAGCGTGATGGAAGCTAGCAATACAATCGTGATTTGCATTAGCAATGAAGCAACAACCAATCACGAGGGCTCGAAACCATATCATGCAGAGGCTTCATGAATGAAGCTCATGATTCAATCGCAATTCACAAGAAAGACCAACAGGATCATAGCATGAAGACGCTCCTTTGCGACCAAACATCGACACTATAGGATGGCGGGATCGGATAATACTTGTAAAACAAATAGCAGCTTGAGACAGTTAGCAAGTTATCGAATAACAATAAGCCCTGGCTGGAAACAATTGACGGGATCAAGGCTATACAAACCGAACAGTCCAACTCTAGCTAGCTGTCAATCCAGATAGGATCATAGCGTCCAACGCTATTTTTGTGATCTAGACTCATGAAATAGTAGTGATCCGGGATAGTTGAGAGGCCAAAGAGGGAACGTAGGCGGGCGCAAATACACCTATCCAAAGTCAAACTCATTAAGATATTGGAGAGATAGTAGCAAAGAAAGCGGATGCTTTGGAAGAGAAATTCAAAAAGCAAAACAACTTAAATCCAGGACAGAAAAAGTTTTCTCCATTGACGGCCAATTTGCGAATGTGAGGAGATGATAAGGAAGCTTATTGAGATGCAATCCAAGACTCCACCGATAGGTCAATTTGCAAACCCTAACCAAGGATTGACCAGAGAATTTGTGGCCAAATCGAAAGGGAAGAGCTCGGACGTGAGGACCATTAGGAGGAAAACATCCAACATCATGAAATATCCCTTGGAACTCTAATGGGAGGTGGATTAAAGATTTCTAATGGAGGGAGTTGGGCTAAAAATTAGAGGGATTATGCAAGGGGTTGAGAGGAGCACGAAAAAGAAAGGAGAGAAATCGGGATGGTTTATAGCTATGATCGAAAGAGAGATGTTTACCCTAAATATATGGGAGGAAACACCGAAGGGAGAGGAGTTGGGCTGGAGATGCTAGAGTTAGGATATTGAAGTTGCCACCTTCAAGAGAAAAGATGTGCATGGATGTACCTGGTGGAGCGATTTTTCGCGATGAATGGGCTAAATGAATGGGAGAAGATCATGGAGGCATAGTTATCTTTGGAAGGGAAAGCCCTAGTACGGTTTCAATGGAGGGAGGCCAAATATTCGATCCAATTGTGGAAAAAACTTTGAGGATTGTTTGTTGAAACATTCTCAATCCATTCGGGAGGGAGACTTACACGAGCAATTCTATGTCATAAATCTTGAGAGGATTGTCATGAAATATAGGGAGATTTGAGTTATTGAGGAGAATTTCAAAGCTAGATTGGAGGGGAATGTCATGAAGGGCATAAACCTGGAGATATGGATAGCACTCCAACTATTAAGGTCGATGGGATTGAGGGAGTTGATGGAGCTCGTCTTGATGGTGGAAGTCAAGAACCATATGAACAAAACTAGCAAAAGCGACATCATCGGAGGATTCCACAAGATTACATTGACAACTATGACACCGAGGAACTATGCAGTGTCATTTCAGGAGGCGCCAAAGGAACGGAATATGGGGCCATCTTTGGGGCAACTTCAAGTACCTCACAAAGGAATAGGTGTATGACAAGAAATCAAAGGGATTATATTTCTGATGTCATGAGAAGTATGCTCTAGGCCATTAGTGCAAATATCACATACTCCATGTCTTTTTCATTTGTGAGGGGGAGAAGGCAGATGTTAAGGAGTCAGGGGAAGAAGCGATGGAGGGAAATGAGCACTTACACGGAGATGTAATAGAGTTATCCGTCAACTCAAGGGATAAAGTCTAAATCACACAATGAAGGTGAGGGTACGGATCGGCGAGCAACCGTTAGTGGTGTCGGTGGATAGTTGAGCAACTCATAACTTAATCTCAAATCGGGTCGCGGATTTGTTGAGATTGGAATTGATGGATACGATACATTTTGGGTTATGATGGGGACAGGGAAGGTGGAGAACATCATAAGAATTTCTAGGGGATTGGTTTGACACTATAGGGCATACAAGTGGAGGACTTCCTTCCATTGGATTTGGGAAATACTCATGCAATTCTTGGAATTAACGGGCTAAAATCAGAGACGAAGGCGGATTGGAAATCATTGAGTATGGCGATTAGGGTAGAGGGGGAAAAGATCGTGTTTTGCGGTGACCCTAGCTTGTGCAAGCCCTTGGTGTCAACAAATCCATCGAATGTGGCAGCTATACGGGAGGGGCCACTACCTAAGACCTAGAAGGGATTGGGAAAGTTTATGGACTTATATGATACTATTGAAAGTTCATGATAGTTTGTAATTTAATTGTGTGAAGATAACCTTATGTGGGGGAAATGACGAACCAAACTTCTGAGAAGTTAAAGAAGATCATGAGTGTACCAGTGATGATGATGATAACCACGCTTCCGCCAGTTTATGAACCGGAGCCACACGACTTGATTCAACAACGGTTTATTTTTTTCTAATTTGAGGATAAGGTGTAATTTTTGAAGGGGAATATTATTACGCCGGTGCCTTAGAGCAACCTATTCTTTCGTGCGCCTAAGAGTGATCTCGAATTGTAGGTGCTTATCTTATGTATTCTTGTTAAGTTGTTTGAATTTCTTGCAATAAAAGATTTTATTTGCCCTAATTCTGCCAAGAATCATATCACACTCTTCAATTAGCAATATACATTATATATTCAGGACATTATCGAAAATAGCACCATCTCTAAGGATATTGGTCCCATAATATGGGAGAGGCTTTGACGACGACGGCAACAACAACAAGCCTTTATCCCACTAAGTAGCATCGGCTACATAATCCTTTTTCTCCATTGTATCCTATTAAGGCTTCACAAGTAATTTTATTTATGAAGTGATTTAATAGAAATTTCGTTATCACGAAAATTGGATCTATATCAGCAAGCATACTGCTGGTCCTTGAATATATGCTGCTTGTCTTGGGAGGGGTTTTATAAATACTAAGATGACGGTGACGAACCAAAACAACCTACCATCTTTCAGTTGCAGTGAACCATTCATTACATCCTTAACTGGCAATCAATCTTAACCTTCCCATGCAAAATGTAGCACTAAACGTTTCAAAAACAGTGCAGAAAATGATGCTGCACTTGCTAATATACTGTTACAAACCAATTCTTTTATCAATCTTAACTGGAGGACATACAAGGTGTTGAGGCTTGTCTCTTCACTTTCAAGTCGGCGACCCTACTATAACTGATCCTTACATGTTTGATATATCTAAACATTTTACCAATAAGAACATTATCTGAGACTAAATTTGTAACTTCTAGACTTCCTAAATACATTGAATACTAATATACTCCTGAATTTGATAGGACTCGAACAGCTACAAGAGCGGATTCCAGTTGTTCAAACACCAAAACTGAAAATAGATGCTATAGGAAGGAATGAGAAGAGAAGAAACCGAACAGGCAACGTTAATCTTAGATGGCTTTTTCAGCCATAAATAATTTATTTATAGTTGACTAAATTGTTTGCAATTTTATTAAAACAGTTATTCAGTAACTACCCACCAATGAAAATTTCTTTATTAGTTACTCTGTCTTCCAGAACCATTATCCATCTGTGTATTCTGCCTCAGCAAGCTCAGCCAGCTAACAGTTGTACATCCTACCATTGTCAATTATTCAAGTTACGGATTCATAACATTACTCTCCGTCTAATAATAACCTTCTCTGAAAGGTCAAACTGAGAAATGAGACCAAAAAAAAAATCCAAGAAACCCCTGAATTATTTTTAAGCGAAAAATTATGGACAAAACCATCAAAAAAATGTAAATAGCAATCATCTGTCTGGTAATAACACCTCCAGTTGATCCATTAGTAGCAATGGAGGCAGGAGACAGATATCCAACAATAAGTTTTCAATCGGGTCCTTCTTATGTACTAGACCAACAATGAACCTGTAAATGAAGCTGTTAACCGATGGACATTTGAGGAACTCAGTTTATGCTTCAAGGATGAAACCAAGGACGAAAGCTTGCACATACATCTTATGAGAACCTCAAGTGATCATAGACTGTTGTCTTCAGTATCATGGTTAACAAGCCACTCTATTATCATCTACCCCTCTTGCTTTAGCACAAGAAACTCCATCTATCTCACCTTTACTAATAGTATCAATATTTCATATTTCAACACTAATAAACTTGCAAGATAAAACATTTGTAGCAAGACAAAATCAGCACAAGCAGATTTACATGGTGCTAAAACTATTATTTGATGATTTACCAACACCAATAGATACTCCACCAAAAGTAAAAGATTAATTGGAAACATCTATTTAACTCTTCATAAAAGAGTTCTTTGACGTCTAACAAAATTGATGCGGCGTGTCATGCCAATCAATTGAGCAAAGGACCGATCATAAATGCTCATTCCAAGAAGTATGCAGTTTATCAAAATCTATTGACCAATATAAGAAATAAACCCTTATTTAGGAACTTTTATTTTTTATTTTTCATTGTAAGAACATTATGTGTAAAATTATCTCTTTGTGATATATATATGTGTGGGCATTTGAATTAGTTAAAAATTATAAATTTCAAAATCTAATTCCTTAGGATTTAGAATCAGATTTTAATTATCATGCCAAAGTTATATAAATTCATTGAAAAAAATTGTTTTACATAAAATTGGCAACTAAACATCTTTCCAAATCAAGGAGTTGCCGGCCATGGAGTTGAATGAAGGTTCAGAAAAAGTAAGGCCAGTTAAGCCAAAGTTACAAGTTAGTTATCCTGGTGGCCACTCCCCCTCTCCCTTTTCCCTCCTTTGTGTATTTTGAATTTCTGATATTATAACATATATTATTACTGGAAAATGAAGACAAAAAAGTGGTTGCATGACAAATTGTTTGGAGATATTCCAAGGAAAAAGAAAGGGCTTGGTGACAATATCTCCAAATGAAGCTATTTAGATAACTCGTTCTAAAACATTTTTTTATGAGTTATAAAAATTTTTCTACTTTGTAATTTTCTAATGATTGCTCTGTTGTTGGTTGTTATTCCTTCATCCAAGGTGTAAGAATATTTTTTACTAAAATAGTTGCCGCATAAATCCATGAAGACCGCAGCTGCATGGTCAGTCAAGACTAGACCTCAAGAGGACCTAATTTTTTTCCATAGATTAGTTGGTGGACCAAAATCTCCTGTGTGAAATTCTATAAATTCTAACAAGAAACTTGACTTTAATTTTCATATGTGTTTAGCTCAAATCCCTAACCAGAACACTTTCCAAAGTCAAAATTCCACCTATTGTGTTGTCAGGCGACAAAAAGAGATCCCCTTGATCGAACTTTCGTTAATCTTAAAATAAAAATCAAAATTTTGAAACTAATGCAACTCGATATCTTCAAACCTATTGAATTAAAATTCCCCATGGTGCAGTGAATTCCTCACACTAAAATGCTAAAATCAAAACTGGGATTCTTCAAGTTCTGGATTGCCTTCTGTTGTTGAACCTATTTATACTCGTAACCTCAATTCCATTTTTCAATCAACTCCACCAAAGCGTAGACACTCTTCCTAGCCATTCTAAAAAGAGGACCAAACTTTAAGTGGCCTCCTTCAAGTGGATCAATCCCAGGACACAACATCATGCACTACCAATTTTATGAAAAGCTTATGATTTTAACAATTCAAATTCATACTAATTTACTATAATCCAAATTTTCAGTTGATGGTCTAGCTTTCAAGGTTTCGAGCTCCTTCATATGGTGACTGATTATTGATTTAATCACGTCTACAATCTCCTAAAAATATGCACTCAGATTTTAATAAGGTAATTAAAGAATGACCATCCTTGATAAATCTTAGAAAGAAAATTATATTTTAAACTGTTAAAATTACAACAAATATGATCTATTTGATCTTTGATGCAATAAAGGGAATCATAAATGATTTAATTGATCACCTACAAGATCTAATCCCCAAATCACTTGCACTACAAGTTGGAATATATTTTAATCTTCAATCACTTAAATATAAGAAAACTTCATTCAACACATGCCCATGTTAAGTGATAATCAATAAAAAACACTATTCTGCAGCATCATTCGGGAGTTTAAAATAAAGTAGCTGATAATTTGAACATTATGTCATTTAAAAAGAAATCAAAGATAAAAATCACATAATTTATGATGACCTTGTGATAAATAGAGAATTTTTAAAAGATAAAAGATGTATTCCTTGTGCTTCTAAAAAAGACCTTCATATTTCAAAGAGTGACAATTCGAATAAGTTGTTGGACATGTTGGGCATTACAAAACTATCAATTTATTGTTCATGTTGGGCAGTGCAAAACTATCAATTTATTGTTAAAAATGTTCAACTAGCTTGCATTAGGTTTAGAAGTTTTTATAATTTGTAACCAATTTCAAGCATTTAATTTTCTAGAGCTATTAGATCATACGAGACCTACTAATCTAAGTGCTATTTGGCAAATTTGAGTATAAATTTTGCTTTGGAATTACTAAAAACTATTAAAAAGCATGAATTTATTCTGGCATCACTAGTTTTCTAAGTTGATGTTTTGTTTTCAAAAGTGACCGATGCAACATGAATAACTAAAGTAAGTTTTAAAAAATATATCAAATCTCATGAGTTACCAAAATATATTGTCTGATACATGGTTGCTAGCTATTGGAAGATTGAGAAAATTAATTTATAGCTTCCCTTGTATTTCCATTTGTTTTTACCTATAGATGAATGGATGAATAGAAGTTTAGAAAATTATGGATAGTGATAATTTATCAAATTATGTTATAATTCTACTTATTGTTGAATTTTCTTTTAAGCTCTATTAATGAAATTGCAAGCAAAATTCTATCTAAATTTGTGGAAGAATTAACTCCAAATGGCCAATAGATCTCATTAGTGTATCCAAACATGCATATTTGAATTCTACAGCAAAATTTGTTAAGCATCTTCTTAAATTAAATGACCATGTCAAAATATAAAATATGAAGCATAATGAACACTATAAGATCTTAACAGAAATCACAAGGACTTTGATAATATACAGTTCATATTCATGCAAGTCCTTCCTGCAAAATAGCTTCATAAAGTTATATGACGAGGCTTAGGCCTTACAAAATTAGTAGGGAGCTAAAACCTAACGAAACATACTTAGTTTTTGTTAGGTATGGCTCATATACCGGAAATTTGGAGTCTCTTGGAATAAAAGGGTGCGTCTCTCGGTGAAAAGAAGTGTCTCTTAGAATTTAGTGGGTTGGGGAGAGCGAGGGCGTTTCAGTAATTTTATCTGTGGGTTTTATCTATAAATAGATGTGTAACCCTATGGGTATGTGAACCAAACTTGTAACTCCTCTGAAATAATGAATTTGCCGCTCTGCTCCAAAGGATGTAGGCATCTTTGCCGAACCTCGTTAAATTTATGTGTTGTTCTTCTGGATTTGTTCGATTCTTGTGTTTCTTTGCCCTAAATTTTTCAACAAATGGTATCAGAGAGAGATTCGAGGACAGAAGAAAAATTTCGCCGCAAGATTTGCAGATTTGGCGGCTAGGGCTCCGGCGATTTCGTGGAGATGTTCCGCCAATATTCGGAGAAAGTTTTCAGCGGTTTGGACCGTGAAAGAGGAGGTGAATCGCGGCATCTCGTTGGAGTTTGGCGAGGGTTTTCATGATTCGGCGCAGGTCGGACAAGAGGACAAAGCAGTTCGGCGGCGAAGGAGACTTTCGACGCAAACAGGCCTGCCAGCAGGCGCAGAGGAGTAGGAGAGCCTTCGGCAAGTCGGAGGCGGACGCGATCAATTGGGAAAGGCTTCGTTCGCGGCATCTGCAAGCTTGGCACGGCAAGAGGATCTGTTTCACAAATGGCAGGCGCGGGAGGCTGTAAGCGGGAAGAATCAAAAGAGAATCTTGATTTCCACTAAGAGGAATATTTCGTCATAATTCAGGAAATTTCTCTACCAGGGCGAGAAAAAGAAAGGCTGGTTTAATCAGGAAATTAATTTCAGATTAATCTTTCTTGGTAATTAATTTCTAGTTAATTTTCTTGTTAGAAGAAGAAAATTACTTTTTTTTTAAATCTAAAAAAAAAAGGAAGGAAATAAAATTCCTTTTGGCTAGGAAAGGAAGGAAATTTTCTTGAAGGAAATAAAATTCCTTTTTGGCAGAGGTGGAGCAGAAAAAAGAAGGAAATAAAATTTCTTTTTTGCTGAGGTGGAGCAGAAAAGGAAGGGAAATATTTAATAAAGGGAATATTTCAATCCTTTTTCGGGAAATATCCTGTTTGGAATGATTTTGTTTTGAGCAAATCCAATTAAAGGAAATACTGATTTCTGACTGCAGTAATTAGGCAACCGAGCAGAGAAGTTCGGTGCGAACAGAGGCCTTCGCGGCGCTCGGCGAGGTGGGGTTCACACGACCAGGCGCGAAGATTTAGCAAAGGTGTTTTTTCGCGGGCGACCAGGCGCGAATGTTTCGTAAAGGTGTTCTCACGTGCAAACAGGCGCAAACAGGCGAAGGATTGTGGGGCCGCAACTGAGGAAGAGGCTCGTGCGGAGCAGTTCGCCAGGTGTTCGCGCAAGCGTCTGCGATCAGAAATGCGACATGTAGAGTTCGGTTTCACGAACTGGAGCCTCGTTTTGCGAACAGAAGAGTTTGGACTGAGCTGGAACCAAGCCAAACCAAATTAAACTGCTCTTCTAGCTGTGATCTTGCTTTTATTTAGAATGATGCAATGCTGAATTTAAAGGTAATAAAGAACGTTTGTCAATATTAAATGCGACTTCTTGTAGGATTTCTTCCAAAAAAAGTTTTAAAAAACACTATATATAACCTGCATTTCTAAATGCATCCCACATGATTTCCTCGTGTTCATGAATGCCAAAGAGGCACAATGATGCAGCCTGAACTCCAAATAGTTGCCACAGTAACTTGCCAGTGTTATTTTGTCGCAAGAAGTCCTGAAAGAAACATAATAAGCATTAAAAAAAAAAAGAAAAACAAGAGAAAAAAGCACAAAATAGTAGAGCAAAAGCTATTCAGTGCAGCAAACCTTGGGATGCATGTACACCCAAAATCTTATTCTCTTACAAGGAGAGCATGGCATGAGAATTGAACACATGCAGTCTTCCATAGCAATCCAACACTGCAAAATTATATAACAATACTTCATATGTACACCATAAAATAATAGGAATGAAAAGTTTCCAATTCTTTAAATCGAAACAAAGATATCAAGTACATTTTTTCTTTTATTTATAGGATGGGAGAATTTAGCAAATGCATATAAGAAAAATAAATAAAATGCAAAAGAAAACAAGCATTTCAAAGTTTGCAAATGATGTCAATTTCCTGTAGCACAGTCGATGATCTATAAAAACAAGTTCACTTTACTGCTAATTCAGATGTGGAGGCCAGGTGGAACTGAAACATGATAAAATAATTCAGTCATACAAAATCATAAAGCATGCTCTCACATGAGAAAGGTCTTTTGGGTCTTGATAATGTGCGTTGTACATTTAGTTGAAAAGCTACAGAAATCTTATATTCTTGTATCAGAAATCTAACATTGCGAGTCCCAAGCCCATTTACGAAAACAAATTTTTCGGAAAGTAGCCATGTATAATAATATGAAAAAAACTAGAGTATACATTTGTGGGATTTCAAAATTCCATCCGCATCATTCATATATGAGTGATTTTAGGTTGATTTTTTTCAAAACGAATATTACATGTTAAATAAGACACTATCCAAATATCTCATCTTTCTATGAGGATTATATCTCACATTCAAAGCCACCCATAGGTATAACTCCTTGTGATTAACAACCCTGAGATAGCACTCTTAATTAAAGCTAGTTTTTCAATTTCACAGTTTTGTTTTCATTGTAGAAAATTTGGGATTAAGGAAAAAAAGATATATTATTATTGTCTTATGGTGGATGATGGAAAAATGACAATAACTTTATCGAGATCTTATGGTTCCAACACCTTAAGGTTGCATTTTTTAAAGCTTTTTGGCCCGCGATCGAATCAAAATCTTGGATCGGGTGTTCGCCATTCTAGTTCCAAATAGTGTCCCTATTTTTAATAAAATGTGAACGGACTAACAAGAGCGTGTGTCGACATTCCATTTTTTTCCCAGTGGTTTACCCCTTGTGATTCTCCGCAATGTTCTAATCTCAACTATATCCAGATGGTACAGTTTTTTTATGCTCCATATATTCAATGCAATGTTCCATATATACCTCTACACATTTATAGATGGTACAGTCTTCTCCGCTCTGCTAGGGTTTCGCCTCATGGCGAACCCTAGCATCAGTCGTTGTCGACTGTCTTGCGGCGCGTCTTCGTCGTCTCCGGTGGAGGAGATCGCTTCGTTTCATCCTGCTGGTTCGTCTCTAGCTGATCACAGCGTCTTCTTCCTACAGGTTTGATCGTCTCGAACTCGTCTGCCGGCACGATTCGTTTCTTCGTTGTCTTGCGGAGCGTCTTCGTCGTCTCCGATGGAAGAACTTGCTCGTCCTGCTGGTTCGTGCCGAGCTGCTCGGCTGCTGCTTGTGGAGTCTTTGTCTGCAGGTTTCGGTAGAGCCGCTCAACTGTTGTTCGCAGCCTGCCAGGTTCTGCTGCTGCTGCGTTTCGACCGTTGTTCGTGACTGTTGCTCCTGCTCTCGGATTACATGGCGTACCCTACTGTTATGTCTAATGGTACCTATGTTGGGGTGGTAGGAAAAACTTTCAAAGACCCTGAGCATTTGGTGTTTCCACAGGCTCTTCATGATGTTGCGGCAGGTAGAGGTTCTTGTCCTTTTATTCGCCCTCTAGGGGAGAAAGATGGCTTTCCTGCCATTATTTTTTCTGAGAAAGAATTAAATGCATTAAATGAGGAGATGAAGTTTACCCTTATAGGTAAGTTTGCCTTGGGGCAACCGAAAATGGAATATGTGAGGAATTTCTTTGACTCTTTCCACTTCTTGGAGCTTGGAAGATGAGACTGTTTGATGGAAGACATCAATTGATTAATTTAACAGTGAAGGAGGACTATGTTAGGCTCTTTTCCAAGCAGTCTGTTTTCATTGCAGGAACTGAAATGAAGATTGTGAAGAGGACTCCAGATTTTGACCTCTTTAAGGAACCTACTGTGATTCCTATTTGGTTCAAGTTTCCAGGCATTCCATATAGATATTTCAATCAGAATGTCCTGTTTCAAATTGGCAGAGCCCTTGGTACCCCACTGAGAATGGATGCTCCAACTTATAACAAGGATAGGCCTGTTGTTGCTAGGCTCCTAATTGAGAGGGATATTACTCTTCCTGAAGTCCATCGAATTTGGGTGGGCTCTAATCAAGAAGCTGTTTGGCAAGAGGTGGAGATGAAGCAAAAACCCTATTACTGTCATCACTGCAAAATGTTTGGACATACCAGGGATCGGTGTTATAGACTCTATCCCCCAACAAAGAGATTGCCAAATAACTCTAAAGGCAATGTTGGGACTTCGGTGGGTAAGAAAATTGAAGCCAATGATTTGGCTGACATTGCTTCCCCCACCTGTATCACTTGAAGAGAAGGAACTTTTTGAAGCTGCTATTAGACAGGTCAATGAACTGGATACTATTGTTACCCTTTCACCCTCTTCTACTGCTAGAGAGTTGGAGGTAGTTTGAACCTCAAAGGTGAAAAAGGAACAGTCTAAAGACATTGTGGAACCTATCGCTGCAACTGTCTTTCCTTTTTTGGATCAGACTGACCAGTCTTCAGTAGAAGAATTGCAATTTTACACTTCCCGGCGGAAGAAGAAGACTGGAAGTACTATTCAACTTGGAAAATTATTGGATGATACATTAATCTCTCCGCGATGGACGATCAACCGAGAGTTTGATTTTTGGATGCGACTACTGAAGCAGGAGGAAGAGGAAGGCCTAGGCGACCTCGTTCCTAGACAATGTTTATTTGCATGTTTTCCTTTTCTGTCATCTGTATCCTTTTGTTTGAGCTTTCTCTGTCTTTTGTTTATGAGTAGAGCTACATCTATTAGGCACTCTAATACTACTTGTTTTGTACCATTTTATTTAAATAAAATAGGCCTCAAAGCTCTTCTTTTAATATATATATATATATATATATATATTGCAGAAAAACACAAATTTACACTAGTTGGCAAGTTCCAACTAGGTCGCTTTAGGATGGAGATGATCATGAAGATTTTTGAAGATTTCAAACTAATTAGGGATTGGTAGGTGAGCCTTCTCGACGGAAGACATGTAATGATACAGCTGTGCATAGAAAAAGACTGCACAAGAATTTTTTCAAAGAAATTCATCGCAATTAAGGGCAAACCTACGAAGTTGCTCAAATGGACTCCTGATTTTGATCCCAGTCAAGAACCGCCCTTTGCGTCTATCTGGTTCGCATTACCTGAACTCAAGCTTCAATTTTTGACCAACCTACTTTATATGCAATTGGGACGATCCTTGGAAAGCCTATGCAAGTAGATACACCTATAGTTCATTTCTCAAGGCCTTCTACTGCAAAGATTTTGATTAAAAGGGATATTACACTACCAGATGTAGAAGAAATCTGGCTTGGCTCTGCTCACAATGGTTATTGGCAAAAAATTATTATGAAACAAAAACCACACTACTGTAAGCACTACAAGAAGTTTGGACGCCCGCAAGAGATGTTTCAGATTGTACCCACAGTTGAGAATTAAAAGTCAAAAGCAGAAACTCCCCACTACTCTCGGCATATTGGCTCCACCTGAGGAGGGACTCACCACAAGACAGGAGTTGGTATCTGATGTAATTCAGGAGCTCCCCACTGCTCTTGACACATTACCTCCACCTGAGGAGAGACTCACCACACAGGAGTTGGTATACGATGTAATTGCCCCTTCCACTGACCATACTGCAAGAGATAATGTTCGGATTGCAAATCAAGATAGCTCTACAACTTCTCGTCAGGAAGCATCAGGTGTAGAGGTGACATTACACATTGAACCTATCACGGTTGCAATGGCTGACTTTCCTTCCACTGCGGTTCGACCATCTAATCAGAGCAAGGATCGCATGAGCCAATCTTCAGATGAAGAATGACAGGTTTATACTACTTCATGGAATAAGACTAGGGGCACACTCCAGCTTAGAAACTTAATGGATGACGACTTTAGTTCTTCCGACGATGGCGTGACACTCGAAGTTTGTTATACGCTCGACCTACAAAGCTAGAGGAAGAGGTAGGACAAAAATGTCTCGTCCTTAGCCACTTGTTCTCTGCATGTTTTAAAATTTCTTGAGTCTGTATCCTTTTCTGTTAGGGTTTTAATATACGTTGTATTTTATGGGTAGGGTGCCTCTTTTGGACCCTCTCATACACCCTTTATGTATTTTTTCTATTTCAATAAATCTGGCCTTTGGGTTTTTCTCAATACATATACATATATATTATCTCAAATATAACTATAAAAATTACATATATCTATAAGAACTATGAATTTTATATAATATGAACAGATAAGTATTTCAGACATTTATCCACTAGTATTTTTAAATTTTCAAACAGAATAACTCCTTCTGTAACACTAGCTTTTAGATGGTAGATTTTCCACAGCAACTTTTGAACTGAGATTTCATATAATCCTAGCAAAAAAACGCCCCAAATTATCATGGACGTTAGCTTAACTAACGTAGATAGTCGACACAATCTGAGTTACATAGTCCAAGAGGACTTTATAAACCTATGATGAAATCTTATGAGGGGGATAAACCAACCTTAGCTAATAGATGAATTTATACCCTATCAAGTGCCCCTTATGGCTCTAAAGAGATAAGCTCGGCCATTGGAGACCATCTGCGCTAAGTTTGTAACCTTAATATAATGATGTCATTGCAATTAAAACCAAAATAAGAAGTGCGTTACATACTACTTTGAGATTTCTTAATCTAGTTATATGGATTCACTTAATATAATATTAGAGCTTCGTAAACATTGGCCAAATTTAAATTTATCATCCTAGGAAAACTAGTACGAAAAATAGATTAGCAGCTACTCTGAGCATTAAGTGGCTAGTTTTTGTTTTGAATTTTTCTAAAGCTATTCTTATTTATTTCTCAATGGTCTTAAATTTGAATAAAATTCTCCATAATTATGAGTTTACTTTAATTATGCCCATTATAAAAAAGAGACTTGAATATAATTTTCTTGAAATTTAACCGGAAATCTTATGATGGCGATCCCTTTCTAGTTATGATTGACTACAACTATACCCATCATGGAAAAATACATGAAACGTTTACTAATTGCGACTAAAAAACTTCCTTTCTATTTACTCACACTCCTATCTTTATAAATTAAGAATATTTTAATATAGAAAAGATCATATAAATATCTCTATTCTAATTAATTACTGAAAAATAATCTTCTTAATATATAATTATTAGATTTAATATTTTCCATAAAACTCCTTCTCAAGATGGAGCATCCACATTTATAATATGCCCAACTTGTTACAAATAAAGTGACTCTAGCTTCATTAAGGGCATTTGTGAAGATATCACCTAATTGCTCCCCAATTTTTACATGAGCTATAGAAATCAAATTTTGTTGAATCTTTTCACGAACAAAATGACAATCTATCTCAATGAGCTTAGTTCGCTAATGGAAGATAAGATTTGAAGCAATATGAATTGCAGCTTGGATATCACACAACTTTGTTGAAATTGTCATCTTAAAATCCATTTCGATCAAGAATTGGGAGACCACTTGGAGCTTGTGCCATTGTTTGATACTCAGATTATGCAAGAATTAAAAAACTAAATTTTGTTTCTTACTATTCCATGAGACCAAATTATACAACAACAACAACAACAAAGCCTTAATCCCACTAAGTGGGGTCGGCTACATGAATCCTTTTTCTCCATTGCGTCCTATTTAGTGTCAAATTTTCGTTTAATTCTAATAAATTAAGATCATTTTTTATGCAATAAGCCCAAGTTTTCCTAGGTGCCGCCTCTGCCTTTCTTAACATAAGTTGTATTTAAAACATCTACTCTCCTAATCGGATCATCGAGTGGTCGACGTCTAATGTGACCAAACCATCTAAGGCGACTCTCTCAATTTTATCCGTCACTCGGTGCAACTCCAACCCTTTTACGGATATATTCATTTCGCATTTTGTCTCTAAGTGTAAAGCCACTCATCCACCTAATCATTCTCATCTCGGCAACACTTAACTTAACATTATGCTTCTCTTTTAAAGGCCAACATTCAACACCATAGAGCATTGAAGGTCTCACCACCATCTTATAAAATTTTCCTTTCGATCTAAGCGGTACTTTTCTATCACACAATAGGCCGGACGCATTCCTCCACTTGACCAACCAACTTCGAATTCTACTTATTAACATCCCCATCTATATCACCATTGCTTTGAACAATGGACCCGAGATATCTAAATCGTTCACACCTTTTAATAATTTGATCACCCAAAGTTACTGCTTGCGTCACTAGACCTACTATTACTAAAATTACATTCCATGTATTCGGTTTTAGTTCTACTCAAACGAAGACCTTTAGACTCCGATGTAGACCTCCATAATTCAAGTTTTTCTGGACTTTTTCGCTTGTCTTATCCACGAGGAGGATATCATCGGCAAAAGCATACACCGAGGTACATCCTCTTGTAAATGCCCGAGTAAGACCATCCATAAATAAAGCGAAAAGATATGGGCTTAAAGCCGATCCTTGATGTAAACCAACGAAATAGTAAAATACTTGGTCAATCCTCCTTCGGTTCGAACACATGTAACGGCTCTAGCATACATATCTTTAATGACTTGAATATAAGTCATATCAACACCTTTCTTCTCGAGGACTCTCCAAAGAACATCTCTAGGAACCTTATCGTAAAGCTTTTCTAAATCGATAAAAATCGAAATGTAGATCCTCCTTATTATCTCTGTACTTCTCCATCAAACCTCTCAATAAATATATAGCTTCCATGGTAGACACGTCGGCATAAAACCAAATTGATTATGAGAAATCTTCGTAATAC
Organism: Papilionanthe hookeriana x Papilionanthe teres; assembly: GCA_022702705.1. Classification (NCBI taxonomy): domain Eukaryota; kingdom Viridiplantae; phylum Streptophyta; class Magnoliopsida; order Asparagales; family Orchidaceae; genus Papilionanthe; species Papilionanthe hookeriana x Papilionanthe teres. The sequence continues at coordinate 32,234,510 of CM040422.1, forward strand.
GTCTTAACCTATGTTCGATTACCCTCTCCCATAATTTTAAAGTATGACACATCAATTTAATTCCTACTATAATTTGCACACTCTTGTGCATCTCCTTTATTCTTAAAAATGGGGACCAAAATGCTCTTTCTCCACTCCTCGGGCATCCTTTTAGTTTTTAAAATAATATTAAAAAGTTTAGTAAGCCGAAACCCCCGAATCACCTAAACATTTCCACACTTCGATTGGGATATCATCGAGTCCTACGGACTTTCCCCATGGTTTTCTTTAAAGCATCATCAGCTTCTTTTCTACTAATGCGACGGTAAAAATGAAAAGTTTTATTATTATTAACGATATTAAGATCGCTAAGGTCGATCGTACTTTCAGCATCATCATTAAAAAGTTTATCAAAATAACTCGTCCATCTATGTTGAATATCTTTTCTAAGAAAATGACTTTTTGATTTTCATCTTTAATACATTTTACTTGAGTTAAATCTTTACATTTCTTTTCTCTTTGTTTAGCTAGTTTGTACGTATATTTTTCACCTTCCTTAGTATCTAACGTGTTATAAAGATCACTAAAAGCAGAATTTTAGCGTCACAGTTATTACTTTTACACTTCACTGCGGCCGTTTTATATTTTTCCAGGTTCTACTGACTTTTACATTTAAACAATTTTTATACATGACTTAACTTATATTTTATCTTTTCTTGTACATTATTATTCCACTACCAATTATTTTTATTTATAGAAGCTTTTTCTTTTGATTCTCCAATTACATCTTTAGCACACTTGTTTAATAGTATTAGTTAATTTTTCACACATAATATTCGCGTCTTCGTAGAACATCCGAATATTTAAATCTTGAATTTTACTCATAAAAATAATTTTATTTGTGTCTTTTAGGTGCTCCCATCTTATTCTACGATGTTGAATCACAGTATTCTTTATTTTACAATTCTTAAATGCTTAAAATCTGAAGCTAATAATCGATGTTAGATACTTAATTGCTCACTTGGAATAACGCTTACAATCCTTCACAATCTCGACGATCTCTTCTACCATAAGAAAATAATCGATTTGTGTTTTATTAGATCAATTCTTATAAGTAATAAGATCTTTCATCTCTTTCTTGAATAAAGTATTAGTAATAATCATATCATACTGTTAAAGTAAAATCTAAAATGGGCTCTACGTAACTTCGTTAATCGCTCCATATACCGTAGCCTAGCTATGAATATTTCTAAAATCTTCTAGCACTCTACTGAACGTGTCCAGTTTAAATCTCCTCCGATAAAAATTTTTTCTTGAGGGTATCGAGTGTATTAAGTCTTACAGATCGTTCAGAATTTATCTTTAGACACTATATCTAAGCCAACTTGAGGAAGCATGATGACTTATAATATTAAAAATCTTAGTATCGATAATAATCTTAAGTCTTTATAATTACTATCTCCATTCTATTAATTTTGACAACATTATCTTTCAAACTCTTATCTATAATTACACCTACAGCATTTCTAAGTACGACTCTTACTAGAATACTATAGTTTAAAACCTAAGTTATCAATCTCCTTGACTTTTTCTCCGACCCATTTAGTTTCTTGAATACATAGAATATTTATCTTTCTATGGATCATAATATCAACCAATTCCATTAGTTTACCATTGAGAATCACTATATTCAGGGATCCTATCCTAATACTAGTATCATGGACTAACTTCTTTACCCGCATCCGTCCGTAATGTGGGAACCCTTGCTTACTTGACACTACAAAAATACAACGTCAAATAATGGATCTTCGATCAATCTTGAAGCTTACCTAATATGCATTAGAGAAACATTCTATATTTTAATGCCCATAATTCTGATATAAAATCCTTTTTCCAGGAGCTCCATTTAGGTAAAATAGTATATGTTCTACAGCTGATTGAATATGGGGTAAGACAAGCAAATTTATAGGACAACAGAATACACAATGTTAGGGCGAGTCACTATGAGGTAATTTAATTTTTTCACTTTTTATATCATTTAGGATCATCAATAGACTATCCTTGGTAAGTTGCTAATCAAGAAACATCAGAATACTACATCGTTTGACTCCTAATTTTTTTCTTTTGTTAAAAAATCCAACACATACTTCCATTGGGATAGAAAGATACGCTTCCTGCTCCTTGATATCTCAATCCCTAAGAAATATTTCAAGAAACCAAGATCTTAGAGTTGAACTGATGTTGAAGAAATCATTTCAATGATAAGATTTCTTGCAAATTACTTCTAGTAATAAAAATATCATTAACATACAACACCAACACAATGATCCTAAAAGCGTATTACTTATAGAACACAGTGTGATCACTTTTATTCTTCTAAATCATAAATCTCTTCTACTGCTTCAATCCATATAGTGACTTCCGATGATGACATACTTTCCCAGACTCCACATAAGCAAAAATCCAATAGGTTGCTCTATGTATACCTCTTATAAGATATCCTCATGTAAAAAGGCATTCTTCACATAAAGTTGGTGTCAAATTCAATAATTCATTACAGTCAAGGATAAGGGTCTGTTGGGGCAGCTGCAGCTTGTTGAATAATTTGCTGATAAGCTGATTAAAAATAATCTGCTGATAAGCTACGTGTGGTTGCTATTACAATTTTTTTTTTTTTTTTGAAATGTCATACCGCAGCCAGAAAGCACCCACCGCACGGTGCGGTGTGAAAACGTCGTTTTCAGCGTTTTGAAAACGCATAAGCTGCCAAAACGCACTTTACGTAAACAGGTCAGATTTGTTTTCAAAACGCTACCGCACCAAATAAGCTATCCCAAACGGACCCTAAAAAGAGGCGAACCAAAGTTAACTTAGCTACCGGAGATAACGCATCAAAGTAATCAATCCCATAAATTTAAGCATAGCCTTTAACAACTAGCCGAGCTTTAAGATGAGCTACAGATACAGAATGAAACTTAGCTGTAGAGACCCATTTATAGCCAACATACTTCTATTCTGGGGGCAATTTAACTAATTCTCAAGTTTCGTTTTTCAACTAAGGCATTCATTTCATCAAACATAGTTGCCCAACATCTAGAATGGGATAGAGCTTGCTGAAAAAATCTCAAGACCCTAGCAGAGTTAAGCAATAAACAAGGAAGAACAAGAAGATAACTGATTATAGTTAACACAAGAGGAAATGAGATAGATGTATTAACATTAACATCTTCGAAGAGCAATATGTATCTCAAGGTCGCTAGCTAGGGATCTGGTAAAGAAGACATTAGTGTCGGATTAGGATCACAAGGACAAGGTCTTCACGAGAATACATTGGTGATAGGTGGTATAGGCTGTGGCCCTTGTGGTAGTGATGGAGCTGAACTGATGATGTGATGCTAATGTGCGGCACAGAGGGGACCCCAGACCGGTTTGATCAAAGTGGGGGAGGATCAACCGACGCTCCCTAAGGTTAAATTGTTGCCCACTCATAATAGCAACAAAGATATTTTTGTTTATTTGCTTTTAATAGGTTAAGGTCCTTTATTGATTATAAATATGAGGGTGTTTATTAAATTAGAGATCTTTTCTCATTTGAATTTTGTGAGGCATTCTGCTCCAGTTTCAGTTCTTGAATGGGTATGAATCTGTATCTACAGTGTTGGGCAGTGGCAATAGTATCCCTTTGTTATTGGTGTTGACATCTCAATTCTCCTTCCTTCGTCAATCATTTAAGTGGTGATTTCTATATCTCAATCAATTGCAAGACTAAGAAACTCTTGTATTTTTAACTCGATCGATGCCATCTCATCATTGTTCTAGATTTTTTCCTATCTCAAATTTATTTTTGTATCTCGATCTGTTGCGAGAGTATGAAACTCTTGTATCTTCTATCTTTTATTTGATTATTGCATCACGTCATTATTCCGGTTATTTTTTTTCCTATCTTGGATTTCCTTCTTGGTTCTTGTCAAATCTTCTCAAAACCCCATTCTCCACTATCATAAACATTAAGAGCTCATCATAAGCTTGTAAAGATTTAGGCAGCAATGAGTCACCAAAGAATGGAATTTGTTCATTAAAGTTGACACCAGCAAAGCCAAGTACCTGTTTAAGATGGAAAAAAATATCGATAACATTTTTTCAAAAGAGAGTATTCTAGAGAGACGCCTTAATGATTTAGGATACAGTTTAGAAACTTGTAGATAAGTGCCGTGAACAAAACAAGTACACCAAAATATATGTGGTTCAATAGGAAAGAGAACTGGTTGAAAATGGAACTTGATAGTGTATATGGTTCTATAAAACAGTAGAAAGCATTCGATTGATCAAAAATCATGCAGTGAAACTGCATCAATCAAGATTGTTTGGGTTCATTAGTTTGAGTTAAAAAAGCTATGGTTGTCTCAAGAAGACTATTTTTTCTCAGCTACTCAATTTTGGAATGGAGTATCAACGCACGATGACTGGTAAAATATCTCGTTTTGTGTCTGGTATTTTTGAAAATGTGCAAAAAATATTCTTTGGCATTTACACATCTCAGAACCTTAATAAAAATATTAAATTGAGTTTTAATTTCAGCACAAAAGAATTGAAAATATGACAGCAATTCAGAGCAAAATTTCATAAAATAAAGCCAGTCATACAAGAAATATTATCCATGAAAATGATAAAATATTGATATCCATTTAGATAAAGCAGGACAAGATACTCATATATCAGAATGAACCAACACAAAATTACGACTACCTCTTTTTTCAATTCTGAGAATAAAAAACAAATGATAGTGTTTAGCCACTTGACACGACTCACAATCTAAAGATAACTGCTCAAACTAAGGGTATAATTTTTTTAGCATTAATAGTGAGGAATGCCCTGATTGACCATGGACCTCAAATGGAGATAAATGCAGCTTATCCAAAAAATATAGCCCCTCGATTCTCAATTTTTAGCAATAATTTTCTTCATCATAAGGTCTTGAAATAGACTATGGTCAAAAAGAATAAGAAACAACAAATATAAGCATATGTAATCTTGCTAACGGAGACAAGATTAAAAGAGAATTGTGGTAAACAAAAGACAAAAGTTAAAGATAGTGTAGGTGTAACATTAATGGAGTCATAACCAATAATATTATAGGTAAATCCATCTGCTAAGATGACAGAAGAAAGATGTTTATGAAAGCTGAAAAAGGGTTTTCGATTACCTATCATGTGATATGTGGCACCAGAATCAAAGACATATTATGTGAAAGAGAAAAGAAGACGAGTATCATTATTACCACACTTAGCAAGGGCAGCGATAAAGGAGATTTCTTAGATGGTTCTTGAAATTGGATGATTTTTGCATATTGATCTGTAAAAATCGAGATGGTCCGACTTTGAGAGGCCACATTAGGAGTGAACATGTGAGCTGATTGTGATTTATAGCCTTTCTGATTCTTTTTTAGCAACTTCTGACACGTTTTCTTCGTATGACCAGGTTCATGGCAGTAGAAACAAACCAACTAACCTTAAGCTTTGAATTCCAGAATTGAAGTTCCACTTCCATAATTGCCCTGGGACTGAGGTTTACTAATGTTTGTATTTTTTCTGGCTAGCAAAGAACTATGTTGTTGTACTGAACACGCATCACTCTGATATAGGCTTCCCTCAAAGTAGTAGCTCCAAAGTAAGATGGGATATGTGATTTCACACCTTCATATTGAGAGTTGATGCTAGTTAGAAAACTGATAATAACCATTTGTTCTCTGAGTCAGCTGACTGCGAACATCAGTACTGAAGGGCATTAGTGCATTCAATTTTTCATAAATGCATTTAAAGTTCATATGATACATGTTAAGTGATTAATCATGTCGTTACATCAAAGATTCTAGAAATGTTCTCTACGAAAACAAAAATGTCAATTCCTACATCGCATCTTTAATAGTCACAATTATTGATATCACCAAATTGATCAGGTTTGATATAATTCCGTATTTGTATCAAAAACTAGGCATTGAATCTCATCCATTAATAATAATTCAAATCAGTCTCAGCCAGGGGATTCTCAGCCAAGGGATTATCAATGAAGTTTCTCTTGAAAAATACTTCTTAGGTAGAGTCTCACGGTTTAAATCTAATAAAAATAATTGATGTTGTTTAACTTTATTCATAATCTTAACCATTAATAAAACCAAACCTATCACAATATATTTTATTCAATAACTATATATTATCACTGAATATTCAAGGAGACATTAACGCGACGACACTATTAAGACATTCAACAAAGATGCAGTAGAAGTTATAGTCAAACACGATCTTTCAAGGTTAACTAACTGTAACTGATTGTACCATTAATATAAATAAATATATATATGTATATATAAATAAATATTATGAATAAAAGTTAAATAACATCGTCTAAAGTTTATACCAATAAAGGTGCATCAATATTAATATCATTTTTCATTTAAGTGTGTGAGTATCTTAATGTTCCCCCGCTAATACAATAAAAGAGTGAACTCCATCAAAGCGAAGCATGCACAAATGATCACTCTATATAGTCCATAACATTCACATTTTCATATCATTTAATATACATTATTTAATATTATAATCTATAAAAACTCTCATAATTAAAGGCTATAAACTTTCATATCCAAATGCCCTACAAAATTTAAGAATAGAGGAATCATAATCCATTAATCAAGCAGCAATAATAATTCATAGAAAATGGTTTAAAAGAGGTACAAAAATGGTATTATAACTTAAGAACATGAGTACTCACCTTAACCACTAATGATCCATTTGCCAATTATTTTCTTCACTTAACTCCAATGAAAACTTATAGTTAAATACATAAAGAATTATTATTATTTTATTATACATCAACCTTATTATTAAAAATAATTTATCTTACACTTTAAGTATGATATAAAATAATTATTATTATGTTAATTGTTATCTTCATGTCATAATATAACAAAATAAAAAATAAAATTTTGACAATAAAATGTTAATGCTCCAATTTTTATTGAGTATAAATTAGCAGAAAAGATTAATTTAACTTTCTAGTTATCTTATGTAATTTATATCTTCTCAATTAGTCTTTAAGATTTATATAAATATACATACAATAATATTATGTAGTAATTTTTTATTATTATTATTTTATTCACATTTAATTCAATAATTGTAGCATTAGTACCAAGATTTAAATTTTTTTATTTATTATATTTTTCTTTTATTTGCATAAAATCTAAATTAATACTTCAGTTTAAATTTAATTTCACAAAAATAAAACTGAAAAATAATAACAAACCAAACCCTAACCTTACCTCGAAGGTTCAAACGTTTAGTTCAATCTTCCCTGCTCGCGCACATAAGTCCACCTCTCCTCTCTTTCAGATCGATTCAATCTCCTGCACAAAAGCAAACCCACAAGCCTTCACCTCCTCTCCTTTTCTCCTTCTTCCTTATTCCTCTTTCTACTCGATCCTCCTCTTCATTCACACCAAACAAAATCAAGCCTCTCGTATGCAAGAAATAGGCACCCCGTTGTCGACAATTCTGTTTTGAACGAGCAAGTGTCGAAAAATATATTTATTATTCTTAATTTTCTTTTCAGTTACTTCAAATTTTAAAATAGGTTATTATACTTATATTTCTAGAAGTTTATGCATTTGCACAATGAGTCATATATTAAAAAAAAGCATAGGGAATCCTACAATTTGATATAGTTCTGATAAGATCCGAAGTAATAAACATGCTCAAGAAATCATTATAAAATTTTATAAGGATTGCTACTAATGTTAATATTTTCTTTGTTATTTTATTTTATTTTATTTATTTATTTATTTATTTTTGTCGCAATGAAACTTTCAGATTTTTTGGTCATATTTATATGCTATAATTTTAAGAATTTCTTTCTTATTTTAATATTTTTCAATTGTTTTAATAAAGAGAATAATAGATACCTATTTGCATAAAGTTTAAATTAATAATATTTTTATTTGTATCTAAATTTAATATTTTTCAATTGTTTTGATAAAGAAAATAATCTAAATTTGATGTGTGAAGATGCAAAGTCATTGGAGAGAAAAATAGATGAAATCTCAACTAGAAATTAGTTTGCATGTCTTTCAATCCAGAGTGTCTAAATTGTAAATTGTGTTGCCCGTTGCCGCATTATTGTCGTTCATTTTTTTTCACAATCTTGTGTTCAAGGGCATGTCTAACCATTTTATGCCTATGCCTCCTTTTTTATAACTTCTATATAAATTTCAATAGCAATTTCAATTCATCCCCACAAGAGGGTTGTAGAACTAAGTCATCGCTTTGCACCAATAAATATGTTTTAAACATGATGCATTGGGTAACATGACCTTTGAAAATCCAACACATCTAAAGAGCATATCTAATAAAAATCACATTAAAACTTGTTGGTGTGGATTCAACTAAAATCTACCTAAGAATGTGTTCTACTGGTGTGATAAAAAGATGTTAGTAGGTTGCAAAGTAAATGCTCAAAGTCTCTCTCATTGTCAACATGTCACAGGGAAGTGATCGTGAGTAAGAGCAGGGGAGTGAGCAAAGGAGAGGGAGATAGACATAAATATAGAGGAAGGTAGAGCTCAAGCAGGAGTTGCTTGGAGAGGGAAAGAGGAAACAAGGTAAAAAAAAAGTAGCATTTTTATAAATTTTTAATGAAATTGTGGTGTTGGTTGGCCTCCTATATGCAGGGACCAATGCTTTAGGAATGGCAATTGTTGCCCCTTCACACTTCTTCAACTAGAGGGCCCACGTACCTCGTTAATTTTAATAGTCAACCCAAATTAGATGGCATAATATGAAGAATGAAGTGGCAAATGATGCCTCATTGACCTAATATTCTTTTAACATTAAATGTGTGTCATTTGACCCTCGTTTCAAACCTAGCCACTTGGTGTCGTAGGAAAGAAATTTTTAAAAGCGTATTAATCAAAACTGTATTAAAAAGAAAGAAACTTTTGGGAAAAAATTTAAAAGAGGCAAAATCAATATTTATATACCGCTTTTAACCGTTCAAAGGTCAGAATCGACATAAAAATACCGATTTTTGTCCCCTTATTATTTTAAAGATTTTCAACATGTTAGTTTAAAATATTTTTGTAAATTTAATGTGATTATTATTTTAATTATTTTTTAAATTTAATTTTTTATATATTATTCCATGCATGTCCAATGATGGGGAAGATATAAGATATGCCAAAGTATCAGTGGCGAAGCTTTCGCCGCCTGGTATTTGAAGACATAGACAACACAAAATATTTTGTTTATAATTATCAATAAGTAATTCGACCATCTTTTTTATTTTTAAAATGTTATATATTGATGTTGATTATTATTAGTATTACAATGTAATATTTTTCTAATAAAAATATTTAGATTTTAATATACTAAATTTATGTCGAATCATAATAAATTTAAATTAATATGTTGAATGCCGCTGTAATTTTAATACATAAATTAACTTTATTATGATGCCATAGTAATTTTTTATATCAAAATCTAAATATTTTTTATAAGAGAAATACTTCATTATAATACTTTAAAATTAAAACAATAATCAATATCAAAATATAACTGCTTTAAAATAAAAAAGAGAATCGAATGAATTACTCGTAGTTAGAAACAAAGTCTTTTGTGATATCCATTTCTTCAAAAACGTGTGACGAATGTCTAATCTACGACACTTTGACCTGCATGATCCCTTCCTAATCATTAGACATGCAATCATAAAAAAAATTAAATAAAAATACTTAATTGAATAATAATATTATTAAATTTACAAAAATATTTTAAACAAAAATCTAGAAACTAAAAAAATAAATAAATTTGGATAAAATTTTTATTTATATACCAATTTATCAGTATATAAATACCAAATTTGCCTCCTTTAAAAAACTTTTTTCAAAGGTCCTTTTTTTTAAATACTTTTAATCACTACGTTTTTAAAAATTTTCTCTTGTTGTAGACGACTTCACCTACTATTTTTTTAAAGGATTTATTATTATATACTATATATATGATACTCATATAAATAATTAAATATATATATTGTTATTATATATGTGCATAAATACATAAATTTTAATGTTAAGAAAATTATAAATTTTAATAATGCATATGTAATTATTGTTTGAAAATATGCATGTGTACACTCCTTGAATAATATCCCACCTTCATGTCGTGATAATTTCCTTATTCATAATTTCTTAGTATGGGAGAATCTTTCAGACTATTTTGGCACCTTGGACATATCAAGATGGCCCATGTATGTAGTAAGCAACATATTTAGTGCATAGCGAGTCAATGTTCATGAAAACAGCAATCTTTGACCAGTATCATGATATTCAATTTGGCAATTGATGGATTACATATGGAGGTCTACAACAATTTAGTAATTATCTCCCAGAACAGACACAAAAATGAAATAATAATAATAATATATTTTTGGCATCGATAATACTGTGTGAGCCACAGTTAGTTTTGATGATTTGCATTAATCTTATTTGTGAACCTCTGCCCTGGACAGATAATGATATTTCGCAAATTAACAAAATGTATAGGCCAGACTAACAACGCTACAAAAAAAAGGTTATTCCAGCAAAAGCAAAGTATTACTAAATTCAAATCGTACATATATAAGAAATAATTCACGGTATCTACATAGATTGGGTGCTACAAACCATTTTCAGTATCATTCATGCAAATCATTCTACATGCAGTGTGGAAGTTGTAATTAGGTACAAAAAGAAATATGGTGCATATGTATGTGAGTATACAGGGATGGGTGTGTGGGAATGTTATAACAAGGAAAAGCAAGTATGTTGTGATGTTCCACATAGTTTGTACCTTCTGGCAAAGATATCCTCTACTTCCAAGCAATCTGCACGCTATCTGTCGAGCAGAAAAAAATTGAAGCTTTTCTTCTGATTTAGTTAGAGATTGGTACACTTCCCTATGTTTAATATCTTCCTGAATCCTAAAGTTTCCCTGCAAATGTCAACATTAGAAAAAGAACTTCAGAAGTGAAATGAATTAGTTTGCATGGTTCTACCCATTAAAATCATAAAGTAAGAATAAGAGATTTAACAACCAAAATCCCTGTTATCAATCTTAACTCTATAAATGCGAGAAAAATAATTCAAATTCAGCTATACATCAGCAATAATTAGCGTAACATCTTTCACCAATTCAACAAGCACAATATAGCGGCCAAATGAATTGGAATTATCCATTAACTTTCATTGCTAAAGCCAATCATTAAATACAAATTCAATAAACTACTAAAACCAGCACAACACAAGTGATGCACTACAATAAGAAACCTTAAAGAGAGACAATTCAGATAGACTTTATAGATCTGCAATGAATCAAAGACATCAGACAGCACATCAGCATTAAAAGCACATTCTATGTGACAATTCACCTTAAGTAAACATATGGGTTCTGGGATGTTCGGTTCAAAATTAAGTTGGGTTTTCCATGTCCGAACCTTGATACCAAACAGCCACTATGTTTCTAATCGTGCAAGGCAGTTTACTCTTCTGAATAGATAAGTGAATAAATTTATCCAGATAGCTAACCTAACGAGCCTAATCAGTCTTATTCCTCCTGATCCCTAGAAAAATTCTCCTATTTGTGAAGGTGCAAGCGTAAACTTCACATTCTATATAGCAAATTTGAACTCAGATGATACCAAACTAAGGATTGGCCTATCAGTATTTAATCATCAACATTGGCAGATTTTCAACATTAATAATCTTCCCTTTACGAAAATTGGATATCGAATCTTAGAGACTGGGATAATATGAAAACAATCAACGACTTTAAGTGAAAAACCGCTCCTGATTCGCGTTTTTGCACAAGTCCTTAAAGTTTCAGTTCTTTTCCTGCGAAGCCGACCGCAAAGTGAATGATAAATGATACTTCCGTCCAGAAGTCTCATTACATCTACCATTTCTAATTTCCAACGATCACACAACAAATCCTCCAACTAAATCAACAAGGAAGCCGTCATCCTCAAGTAAATCAAAGATTACGTAGTTTTCTGAAGGGCATAAAAATGAAAAAGAATATAAAAATAATAGGAGAATCGTAAACCTGAAGCTTTCCGCCGAGTCCGCCGAAGCACATTCGCGTATCGGCGTCCCTTTCCAGAGCAAGGATGTCGTCGATGACTTGGTTCACCATGGCTGGGACGGGAGAAGAAGTACCCCAACCCTGCCACTCCGTTAAGCTCACATCCTGGTCTCTCTCGTTCAAACGCGATCCCACGCCTCGTGCCGCGGCCATAGGAGGAACCAAAGCGATTCCGGCAAGTCGCAGCTTTGTTCTTGTGCTAGATGCGGGGGACAAATCGATGAGCCCACGTGACGCGAGTAGGCGAGCCGGGTGCGCTAGCATGGCTAACAATTGTAATCGGAAGGAACGTAAACAACTCGAGCCATGCTATATATTCTTTGGGAATAACGAAGCATTCTCGTCATTATAAAGAAAAAAAATATTATGTAGAGTTGGAATGTAAACCTACATTCCAACTTCGGTAGCATACTATGTATGTCTACATTCCAACTTCAGTAGCATACTATATAAGGCCAATAACATTTGGGATCCTTATATAAAACACTTTCAATTTTAGATTGACAATCTGCAATGGATCTCAAGGTCTGTTTTGGGCAGCTGCAACTTATCCAACTTATCCAGATAAGTTGTTTATCCTGATAAGCTGCTGATAAGCAACTGATCTGGATAAACTGTCTAACTGTTTGGTTTGTGTATTTGGAAAACAGCTGATTCTGAGTCAATGACAAGTCTGCCCCTGTTTTGAATTTAATAGGATTTATTGGTCATCTAAATATAAATATTAAATAAAATATATAAATGAATATATAAATTTAAATTTAAAATATATTTTATTTGATAATTAACTATTAGATAATTACAAAAAAATTTATATAATTAGATAATATATAAATTATTTATTAATAATTAATCACTTAAAATACTTAGATTAAATAAAATAAATTAAAAACTACCTAATTGGGACCATTCTCACCCACTGTTTTGCCTCACCCAAAACCATCTCCTTCATGGAGTGAGCCTTCGTGATAGGGTGATCTTAGCATAGAGACCACCGAAACTCTCATCTTTTTCAACCCTCCCCTCCGCTCCACTCCGCTCCTACCAGGAACCATAGAGGAAGGTAAGTTTGTTCCCGCCATTCTCCGCTCCGCTCCTACCGCGAACCATAGAGAAAGGTAAGCTGGGAAGACAGGGAAGACAACAAGAGGATCGCGGCTTACAAGGTCACTAGGGTAATTAGATGAAAAAACGGAAAGCAAAAAGCCAACCGCAAGGCTCCCCTTACGTTTTGCGTCCAATACAAAATAAGAATCGATTTTTGAAATAAGCTACTAATAAGTGCAATCCAAACACTACGGTGACGTTTTTGAAAACGCCGCCGCACTTTTAAGCTGCTCCAAACTGGCCCTCAATTTGACCCGAAATAAATGTGCTTTATTTGACCAGGTTATGTTCTAGGTTTAGTCTTTAATAAAGAAAACCTCTATAAAATTTGTTTTTAGAATATCTAAGAGAAAGAAAGAAGATGTGACAAATGATAGGCAGAGTGACGACCATGAGGATGGAAAGGCACTATAGTACTAATAAGAATAAAATAACAATGAATTTAGATGTCGATGTTAATGATTTAAACTCTTCCGTAAATTTATGTCTCGAAACTCAGATTATGTTTAAAATACGTTATTGTAACACTTAATATGTCAATATAACATATTTTTTAATGTGTAGATCACATTTTTTAATGTATATAGTTACTTTTGTTTAATGTTTTAGTATTTTTTTCAATGAACTTTATCTTTTAGGCATGAGGGTATAAAGATAAGGCAAACCTATTTTTCAAGAAAAAACCTTATGTATTAGTCTAGTTTTATTTATAATGTTAAGCTTTGTTAATTATATTTTGTACCACATATTGATATATTTTCAATCAACTTTGTTGTTTAAGTATGAGAGTTCGATGAGGGTACAAAATAATCTTTAATAAAATCTTACGTAATGCTCTATAATTATTTTAAACAATATATAAAGCTATTTGAATCATGTTTGGTTTCATAAACTTATGATATTCCAATGAACTTTATTTTAAATAATATATTATGTTATTTTAATTATATTTTTTTATATATATATTGACAATTTGTCTATGAACTTTGCCTTACAGGCATGAAAATGTAAATTTTAATCAATAAAACTTATTGTAGTTCTCTAAAATTATTTTAAACAATATATTATATCATTTTATACAATTTTGGTTCCATATATTCATGTTTTTTCAATGAAGTTTGCCTTATAGGTATGAGAGTACAAAGAGAGAATAAAGAAAGGACAATATTATTTTCAATGAAAATCTTTTTATAGTGCTCTAGATATGTTTTAACCAATATATTATATTGTTTTAAGCAGGTTTCAATCTATATATTGGTGGTTTTCAATGAATCTGTCATAAATCATGAGGGTATAAAGAGAGTACAAAAGTTTTTTTCAATACAACTCTTATGCAGTGCTCTTGAATTATTTTAAATAATATATAATACTATTTGATTCATGTTTTATTTTATGTACTGATATTTTTCTAATGAACTTTATCTTTTAAGCATGAGAGTAAATAGAAAGTACAATTTTTTTCTTAATAAAAATCTTATGTATTGTTCTAGAATTGTTTTAAACAGTGTATAATATTATTTGAATCATATTTTGTTTAATCTATTGATGACTTTTCAAAGAACCATTTCTTATAGGCTTGAGGGTACAAAAACAGCACAATTTTTTTTTCAATGAAAATCTTATGTTGTGCTATATAAGGTTTTTAAAAAGTATATAATATTATTTCAATCAAGTTTTGCTCCATATATTGATAGTTTTTCAATGAATTTTTTTTATAGGCATGAGGGTACTGAGAGAGTATAAAAAAAAATTCGCTAAGATTTTTTTATCCAGATTTATTTTAAACATTGAATTATACTATTTTAAGTATGTTTGGTTCCATGTATTGATGGTTTTCCAATAAAATTTTTCTTATTGGCATGAGGGTATAAAGAATGTAAAAATCGAGCAAAATAATTTTTTCATTAAAAATCTTATGTGGTATTCTAGAATTGTTTCAAATAATGTAGTATGTTATTTTAAGCAAGTTTGGTTCCTTATAATGATGGATTTCTTAATGAACTTTGCTAAATCAACATGAGGATATAAAGATGGTAGAAATTCTTTTAAAAAAGAATTTGTATGTCATCTTTTTTTTATTTTAAATGATGTCTTTTTCATTTTAAAGCACTTTGTATTCCATTCGTTGATGATTTGGTTAAATATTTGTTCTTAATCAGCATGAGGGTATAATAATGTACAAAGAGGGTAAAAATCTATTTAAGAAAAAAATTGTAGTCATCTATTTTTATTTTAAACAATGTATTTTGCTTATTTAAGCATTTTTTATTCTATTTGTTGATGGTGTTTCAATGAATTGTGCTGAATTAGCTTACAGGCACAAAGAGTGTACAATAATGATACAAACCTATTTATCAAGATAAAACTTTAGATAATCATTTATTTTATGTTTTAAAAATTGTCTTATACTTTTGAATTATGTTTTATTCCATATTTTGATGGATTATCTATGAAATTTTCCTTTTAAGCATGAGGGTACAAAAGCATAGAAAGAAAGTGTAAGTCTACTTTCAAGAAAATAGTATTTGTAGTCAATTTGTTTTTTAAATAATTTATTATATTATTTTAAGTGATTGACATCAAACATTTGTTTTTTATATAAGTGCATATCTGTGAGCCATGTGATATGGTCGATAAACCAAATGAATCAATTGTAGTCAGTCTGTTTGACATAATTGTTTACAATGAGAATGAGATATGATTTGTATTGTAGTTATGCACGTCAAATTAGATTTAATATTTGAAAAGATCATGTAAGATATTGACCAAATTTAAGGAATTTAAAATCTAAATACATTTGATGTGTTAAAATTGGTTTTAAAAAGAGGCCTAATCTTAATAACAAAGTTAAGATTAAATAATTAGATACCACGACTAGTTGTTTTTGCCATGATTTGATATAATGTTGATTTAAATGGTGGTTAGAAGATTAAAAAAATTACAGAAAGCCATTATCATTCATTAATATAGCCAATTGACTTACATCTTTTGAGGTCATATTCGGGCATCATTGAAATGAAAGGAGATTTGTTGAAGTCGATGACAAAGGAGAAATTGGAGCTATTAATGCATTCAATTTTCTTTCTATGAAAATTAATCGAGTTGAGAATTTGAGATTTTCTAAAAGGGACACATTCAATTTTATTTAAAAATAAGAAAGAACAGAGATTCAAAAAGATGACAGTAATGTAAATGAGGAAGGTTATGGATAACATGTTTGTATGAGATGGCCAAATTGATAATTGTTATAGGCTAATTAGTTTTCTTATTGAGTCATGGCTTCTCAATGGTAAAATATGATTGTTTTGGGGATGTCATTATTTTTTATTAAGGTTATCTTCTTAATAAATATAACTTAGTTTTTACACCTTTTGTTAGTATTAACCATCACCAGCAAAATATTCTATTTGGAATAAATTTTTTGTTAGATGAGACAATTGACTTATTCCAATGGTTATTCAAAATACTCACTCACATGATGGATAATAAGCATCATTTAAATACATTCACTAATCAAGTTCAAGCAAAGTCAAGAGCTATAAAAGATGTAGTGTTTCATACTTGTCATAGATTATGTTAGTTAAGAAAACACCTTTGAGTGCATTGCTACAATTTTAATAAAAGAAGTTAGTTTATTTTATAAATGTATGAGTAATTGAGATTCAAAAGT
The DNA here is from genome assembly GCA_022702705.1 of Papilionanthe hookeriana x Papilionanthe teres. Taxonomy (NCBI): domain Eukaryota; kingdom Viridiplantae; phylum Streptophyta; class Magnoliopsida; order Asparagales; family Orchidaceae; genus Papilionanthe; species Papilionanthe hookeriana x Papilionanthe teres. The sequence continues at coordinate 32,251,433 of CM040422.1, forward strand.
AAAGTTTTAACAAATTTTGGTTGAGATTTTTGAAAAAGGGAACTATCAAGATAATGCTTGGCTAGATAATTTATTAAAATTAGAAAGAGATGGCCAACAATATTTAAAAAAGATTCATTTTTCATGAGAATTTTATCCACTTAATGTATTGAGTTTACAAATAATCAATGTCATGGCATTTTCAACCTAAAAACTTTATCACTGATTATTTCTTAGGATTGAAAAAAATTATGTCTTCATTGAGTTGAAATGAAAATGATGAAGATTTCAAATGTAGTCAGTCAATAATTAGTCATATTATTAAAAGTAGCCCATTGTTTAAGCAAGCTACAACATTCTATAATAGCATTGAATCTCGATATATCCTAAGAATCACATTTAATATATAGAGCATAAGACATATGAGAGAAATAAAGAGAGAGACAGAGAGAGATTATGTTGAATCTCGATGTGTGATGTGAATCATACCGAAGGTATAGAGTGTAGAACGGATGATAGAAACAAGGAGGGAGATTGAGAGAGGGAGAGAGTGCACAATAACACGAGTTTTGATGGATTAAATTTAGTAGTTCTTCAATGTAGAAATGCCCCAAATTTATAAATTTTAGGAGTATCTAGTGTAAAATTACATGTTTATCTCTATTTTAATTAAGACATGACAAGTTATTATGACACATTTTCACATTTGTAAACCCCCCTCGCCCCGTCATTAGCATAGGCATCAGGCAAAGGTGTATCACCGTAATCTAACGTGCAGCTCTTCTTGGACTGAGAGACTTCTCAGAGGAGCAGAAAGGTGTTATATGGGGGCTTTTTGGTCACTTTATGAGGAGTTTTGAAATCTTTTGAGGGAGTTTGTCATGAAAAATTGTCCCTTGTATTGGGTACCTTTTGTTTCAGTGTTCAGTTTTTCTTCCATTCGGTTGAATAAGAGTTCAAATCGAAGGAAACAACACTTGGTCCTGATACACTGTCGTTTGGTTCATAAAACAGAGCTGATGCAATTCCTTGAGATTCATGAGAGCATATTTTTTATTTACATATTTATTTTCTTGATTCTCTTACTTTTTGAAAGTGACAGCTGTGATAAGAATATGAGAATTAAATGTAAAAAATGACTGATTGTGTAATAAGTATTTTTAATAATTTAAATTCTTAAATTTTCATACCCGAAGTCTCTATAAATAGGTTATTATGAACATTTCTCCAACTTTTTTTCTTAATATCTCATCTTTTAATTAGTTTTTAAAAGGAGAGATAATTAGGGAGAGTGGTAGGAAGTCTTCTATTGTGGAGGTAAATGAGGTGGCATTAAAGGCCTCTGGATTTCAACTAGAAAATTTGCCCTTCCAAGAAGGGAGGAGGGAGAAAAAACTAGGGGATGAGGGTTGACCTGCAATAGCAAAGAGGCCAGAGGGAGAAGGCCAGTCGGTCGACACAAAGAGACCAGAAGGAGGGAACCGAGGGGAGGGAGAAAACTGAGTCAACCAGGTGGACCATAAGAAACAAAGGGTTGATGATCTGGAGGAAGTGGTTGACTCATCCCACTCAATGCTGCTCCACCGTGAGATGGGATGCAGGGCAGATGTGTATCCCACTGATATGAAGATCCTTTCACTGCATCAATTTGTGAATGGCTGGCTCCACAATCGGTCAGTAGTCAAAGAGACCCAAGTCCCATTGTGCATGGTTCAATTTCCTTTCCTTTGGTAGGTGAGACCAGATAGAAAATTATACATTCGCTTCTTGGTGAGAGCCTCTGATCTGCTGAAGTGGAGAGGATCCTTAGTACGAGGTAACCTGATCTTCTTTGATTGAGTAGACTTAATTTTATAACATTTTATTATTCTTGTAGATGAGACCATGCAAATCATCGACTAATTCCCCAATTTCGTAGGCGGCTATGTGACTATCGACTCTAGTACGTGGTGAAGGTGCTTCCAGTCATACGTCTGGTCCTCCTAAGGATGTTGAAAGGGAGACTGAAAATTGACAAGGATCACCGGAGTTGCTAACTTGCTGATGGATGAAATAGCGGACTCCTTTGCCAGTAGGGGTGTAAAGGAGTCGAACACGAGCGAGCCCAGGCTGGCTCATGTTCGGCTCATTTATATTTCAAGCCAAAAAAGTGTGTTGGTGTTCGGCTCGTTTGCTTAACGAGCCGAACACGAACTATTCACGTAACCATAATCATGTAACCATAAGATGTTAAGGGTTGAAGCAAGATTTAAGAATTATTTTTTATATTAAAACATCATTTGAATCAAATTTAGTAATTTTTATTATATTTACTTCATTAATAAATATATATATATATATATATGTATGTATGTATGTATAGATGTATCTATATAAATATATACATATATATATGTATGTATGTATAGATGTATCTATATAAATACATATATATATATATATATATATATATATATATATATATATATAAAATTGAGAAATAGTATTTCAAGCCAAAACGAGCCAAACACGATCGAATAAATCTTTATTCATGTTCGGCTCGTTAAGACTTGTTAACTTAGCGAACGAGCCAAACACGAGCTTCTTAACGAGTCGAACATAAGTTGTTCGCAAACAACGAGCCTTTTGACAACCTTATTTGCCAGGGAAGCTGACCTTTAGAGGAAGATGTAAATAACAAACATGAAGGAATAACTTGTGGCCCTTCGCCAGGAATATATGGTAAAAATTTGTGGCTCTTCGAGTGGAGCTGATGGAGGTCTAGGTGACGTTTTTGATTTCTGGGTTCGGGTGAAGAAAGAGAGTGTTGAGAGGTTTAAGTTTGGGAGGTGAGCTCTGTATCAGAGTTTAGTAAGTTGTGGTCTTGTGTCGGGTGAGGCGATCGAAGACCCTGATGTAAAATATTTCTTGTATTGAATAAATAAAATATTAATTTTACAAATTTTCAAAATCTTATTTCAATTCCTTACTTCAAATTTTGCACTGATTTGATGTAAACTTTTAAAGATCAAGCTATGAATTTGTGGGGTTTTGATACACCTAAAATATATAGTATTTTTATGCACATTTTTATACCTATTTTTAATGATATTGCACTTTAATGGAAGGTATTTTATGTTTTTCTTGCAGGTATGATTAAAATAGATGGTCATGATGAAAGGAGAAAAATTGGATCAAATTTGAAGCAAAAAAAATGAAAAATGAAAATTTGGGCACTAGTGGCTAAGCGCTGCTGGGCCAGCGCTTAGCCGCCAGAGTTAAAAATCGAAATCGAAAGGAATTTGATGCCAATTTCAGAGGGGATGGGATGCAACTCTTGGTGGTAACTTCCATAACTTCCTTTTGGTGGTAAGTTTGAATGAAGGGGTGCATTCTTTAGTGGATACATTGAATCTGGACACATTTGAAGATACACCAAGGCACCTTTTGGTTTACTATTTAAAGAGAGTCTTAGGAAAGATTAATGGGCTCTTCCACTTGCATTTTGAAGAGTTTTTTTACAGTACTTTACTTTTATTTTGTGAGAGTTTTTATTAAGAGTAGGAGTAGAGAGTAAAAAGGAAAAAAGGGTCGAAGTGAAGTCTTCTTCTTCCCACTTCTTTTCTTTCTTTTAGTTTAGTTTCTATTGAAGTCTGAAGTTTATTTTGAGTCATCGGAGTTGGGAGATCCGCTCTGAGGAGTAATTTTGTGAAGAGTTAAAGTTTCAGAGGAACTTCCTGAGTCTTGTGGAGAGAATTTTCAAATAAATGTTTATTTTTGTTCTTATATTTAGTTTTTAATTAATACTTATTTTTGTTTGTTGTTTTTCTTATGGTTTTTAATTTCAAATCAATGTGCTTTTGTATTATCTCAATGCATTCTGAATAGTTTACTTTATCTTTTTCTTTCTTAAAAGGAGAAGTAATTAGTTTATAGAGAGTTGTTATGGAAAGTATAAGTGTTTAAAGTTGGAAGAAGTTGTGAAAATTGATTCTGAAAACTTTGTTTACTTCTTAATTTGGCCAGTTAAGTTGTAGAATTTCTTGAGATTATGTGAGATTCAATGCGGTATTGTCTCATAAAAGTTAGTAAGAATCACATGCAATTATATGGGTGAGAATTGTAGTCCATATAATTGAATGTAATATTAGAAGATGTTTTTATGGAAGGGAGTAAAATTAGAGGATTTTAAAGTGACAGACTAAAACCCCCTAATTTGGTTTGAAGTTTTGAGTTTTGTTATGAGAAGTTAGCCCCCAGTTGGTGAGAATCGAGGAAACTCTAGAGTGAGAGACTGGTATCTTCCCTGCTTAACCATGTTCAAAATGATAAAAATTTTAAATTAACATATGTTCTTTATAGAACTAAGTAAGGGTAAAGAACACATTTGCTTCTATCTGTCACAACAAATTTAAATACTTTCACAACAATACTTTAATAATTATTACTACTTCATAAAAGGAAAGAAAAAGATATTCTAGTTAATTGTGTTTTACATACGGTGTTATTAGTTATTATAATTTTAATTTCTTGTTTAACATTTTATTAAGAAAATTTCAAAAGACAAATCAACTTTTAAAACTTTTCAAAATTAAGACATACTTTCAAAAGCCATTAAAAAAATAAAAAGATAGTTTTCTGATTCCTTTAAAGATTTTCATATTTTCCCTGTGGGTTCGATATCTCGGGGCTTAATCAGAAAGTCCTATATTACTTGATAAACGATACGTATACTTGCGTAGTATCCACATTATAAATCAAAATCATCAGCATATATATTCGGTGGGATCAAGTTTTTAGTGTCGTTTTCAATTTTCATATCATATTTGTAAGTATAAATATCAGGTGGATCAAGTTTTTGGCGTCGTTGCCGGGGAAAATTAATTAATTGCATTTTAAAGAGAATTAAGAAATTTTAAATTTTTACTTTTTTTTGTTTTTGTTAGTGTTTTGTGTTTTGATTTGTTTTATTGTTGTATGCGTAGTTCAGGTTCTGAGGGACTTGTGCCTTACGATTCTGAATTAGAAAGAACTATCAGAAAAATAAAAAAAATTAAAAATACAGAAAGCGATAAAAATATTCACGAAATGGAAAATCATCAAGATCAAAATGTTGGCATCCATCGAGAATTAAGACCTTTAAGAGATTATGTTAACCCTACAGTGGATGAACTTTGTTGTAGTGTTCAAAACTCTGATGTAGCTGCTGATTCTTTTGAGCTTTAACCTGCTATTATCCAAATAGTGTCCAATAATCAGTTTGGGGAGCAATAACTGAAAATCCTAATTTACATCTTGCTAATCTTCTAGAGTTGTGTGCAACATTTAAATATGATGGTGTTTCGGATGATGCTATAGACTTAGACTTTTTTCTTTATCACTAAGGGATAAAGTTAAAATATGGTTACATTCGTTACCACCTGGATCAATAAGAACTTGGGCTGAACTGTCACAAAAATTCCTTGCTAAATATTTTCCACCATCTAAGACTGCTAAGTTGAGAAATGATATAACATATTTTTGTCTGTTTGAAGGGGAATCAATATATGAAGCATGGGAAAGATTTTAAGATCTCCTCAGGAAATGTCCATATCATACAATACCAGATTGGATGATAATTCAATCTTTTTATAATGGATTAGTTGGATTTCTTAGATCAATCATCAATGCTGCTACTGGTGGATCATTAATGTCTAAACCATTTTCTGATGCTTATGCTTTAATTGAAGAAATGATTACTAATAATTTTCAATGGCCTTCTAAAATGTTAAATCCTAAAAAGGTAGATAGTGTTTATGAAAATGATGCTTTTACAATGTTAGCAAATCAAGTTGTTGTTGTATCAAGGAAGATAGACTAATTTGGGATGAATTTTTCTCAGCCAAATTTCATGATTGAAGAAAATTCATTAGGCCAAATGGTTGATTCTTATTCTTCACCAGAAACTGTGAATGCTATATTCAAACCTAATAACCTATATTCCAATTATTATAACCCAGGTTGGAAGAATCATCCAAATTTTAACTGGAATAACAATAATCTGGGTGGTGTTAATCAACAATGGGGGAACCACCAAGTAAACTTTTTGGGGAATTAGAACAACCAAGGTAATAATAATAATAGATTAACTTATCCTACAGGTTATAACAATGCTTTACAATTAAAGGAGAAGAAGTTGTCTATGGAAGAAGTAGTATCACATATGGGAAATCAATAACAAATTCAAGGAGCAACCATCAGAAATATAGAAAATCAATTGGGACAAATTGCAAATGCCTTAAGTAATAGATCCCAAGGAATGCTTCCAAGTAATACTGAAGTAAATCTAAGAGAAAAGAATAAAGAACAAGTAAAAGTAATTCAACTGAGAAGTGGAAAAGAATTGGAAGGTAGAGTTCAAAAAGAAACTGAAGTAGAGAAAGAAGAGATTGAAAGACCTAAAGAGGACGCTCCAAAAGGTTTTGAAAGACCTATTTCTCCACCTAAGGTTGATTTAGAAAAACCACAACCTCCATTTCCTCAGAGACTTCGTTAACAAAAGTTAGATAAGCAATTTTCAAAATTCTTGGAGATATTAAAGAAGTTTACCATTAATATTCCATTTACTGAAGCCCTAGCACAAATGTCAAGCTATGCGAAATTTATGAAGGATATTCTTAATAAAAGAGGAAGTTTGAAGAAAATGAAACTGTTGCACTTAGTGAGGAGTGCAGTGCGATAATTTAGAAAAAGCTTCCTGAAAAACTTAAAGATCCTGGTAGTTTCACAATTCCATGTACAATCGGAGAAAGATTCTGTGGAAAAGCTTTATGTGATTTGGGTGAAAGCATTAACCTTATGCCTCTATCAATATTCAAAAGATTGGGACTAGGAGAAATAACCCTAACTACTGTAACTCTGCAATTAGCAGATCGTTCGATCACATATCCTAAAGGAGTTATAGAAGATGTTTTGGTAAAAGAGAATCAATTTATTTTTCCTGTGGATTTCATTGTGTTAGATACGGAGGAAGATAAAGAGATACCCATAATTTTGGGGAGAGCTTTTCTAGCTACAGGTAGAGCCATGATAGATGTGCAAAAAGGGGAATTAACGATGAGGGTTAATGATCAGACTGTTACATTTAATATTTCAAAATCGATGAAATATCTTGATAGAGGTAAAGAAGATGAGTGTTATAGGATGGATGTTATTGAATATTTAAGTGAATGTCATTTCAAATCAACTTATGAAGAGAAAGCTGAAAGAGAAGAATTGGAATATAAGCAAGAAGACGAGTTACTTGATTCTAAAGATTTTCAAGAGGAAGATTTAAAGTATGTTCATGAAAGTTTTGAATTGTTAGATATGATTGAGAAAGATGAATCTTATGGTCCATCAATTGAAAAACCTCCTGAACTTAAGCTAAAAATATTTCCTGATCATTTGAAGTATGTTTTTCTAGGTGAATCCTCAACCTTGCATGTTATAATTTCCTCTCAATTAACTGAAAAAGAAGAAGAGAGTTTGCTTGAAATTTTGAAGAAGCGCAAGAAAGCCTTTGGATGGACAATTGCTGATATTAAATGAATCAGTCCTTCAATTTGTTTGCACAGAATTCTTATGGAAGATAATTGCAAACCGCGGGCTAATCCCCAAAGGAGATTAAATCCTATCATGAAAGATATTTTTAAGAAAGAAATTTTAAAATGGTTGGATGTTGGAATTATCTACCCTATTTCAGATAGTGCATGGGTTAGTCATATTCTCTGTGTTCCTAAGAAATGAGAAGTAACTGTGACTGTTAATGAAAAGAATGAAATGATACCAACAAGACAAGTTACAGGATTGCGAATATGCATTGATTATAGAAAATTAAACCTTGCCACAAGGAAAGATCATTTTCCACTCCCTTTTCTAGATCAAATGTTGGATAGGCACGAACTGGGCATAAATAGTTTTATTTTCTGGATGGATATACTGGTTACCACCAAATTCAAATTGCTCCTGAGGATCAAGAGAAAACTACGTTTACCAGTCTTTATGGTACGTTTGCTTTTAGAAAAAAGCCCTTTGGTTTATGTAATGCCCTTGCTACATTTTAGAGATGTATGATGACTGTTTTTTGTGATTTGATTGAAAAAGGGATTGAAGTTTTTATGGATGACCTTTGAGTGTTTGGAATTTCATTTGAATAATGTTTAAAACATCTATCTAAAGTTCTAAAACACTGTAAAGAAACTAATTTGGTCCTTAATTGGGAAAAAATGCCAATTTATGGTAGCAGGAGGAATTGTTTTGGGACATCGGATTTCAGAAAAAAGTTTGGAGGTAGATCCTGCAAAAATTCAAGTTATATCTAATTTACCTTGCCTAACCAATGTAAGGGGAATTAGAAATTTTTTAGGACATGCTGGATTCTGCAGGCGTTACATCAAAGATTACAAAACCTTTATGTTGTTTACTGGAAAAGGATGCAATTTTTAATTTTGATGATGATTGTCATAAAGCCTTTGAAACATTAAAAGGAAAATTAATCACTGCACCTGTAATAATTTCACCAAATTGGGAAAAACCTTTTGAATTAATGTGTGATGCTAGTGATAATGCTATTGGTGCTGTTTTAGGTCAAAAATATGATAAATTTTCAAAGTAATTTATTATGCCAGTAAAACTCTTAACGAAGCTCAAATGAATTATACCACTACTGAGAAAGAGTTATTAGCTATAGTATTTGCCTTTGATAAATTTCGATCATATTTAATTGGAACTAAATGTGTGGTACATACTGATCATTCTACTATTAAATACTTAATGAAGAAAAATAATGCAAAACTAAGACTGATAAGATGGATTCTTTTTTGCAAGAAATTGATTTTGAGATAGTAGATAGGAAGGGTTCCGATAATCAAATTACTGATCATTTCTCCAGGCTTGAAATTGAAAAATCTCTCTGTGATATTGAAGAAATTAATGAACATTTTCTTAATGAAAAACTATTCACTGTTAAAGAATAACGTGTTCCGTAGTATGCGAACATAGTAAACTTTATTGTTAGTAATATTATACCCTATGGTTTGACATACCAAGAAAAGAAGAAATTTTTGTCTAATGCTAAGACTTATTTTTGGGATGACCCATTTTTATATAAACAAGGAAAGGATCTTATAATTCGAAGATGTGTACCTTTGGAAGAGACTTATGAAATTATTTAAAAATGTCATGATTCTGATTATGGAGGACATTTTGGAAGTGATAAAATTGCATATAGAATATTACAATCAGGATTTTATTGGCCTACAATTTTTAAGGATGTGAATGTTTATATTAAAAATTGTGATAGATGTCAGCGCGGAGGCAATATTTCTAGAAGAAATGAGATGCCCCTCAATTATATATTAGAAGTTGAAATATTTGATGTTTGGGGACTAAATTTTATGGGACCATTTACACCATCTTTCAAAAATATTTATATTTTGATAGCAATAGACTATGTTTCCAAATGAATTGAAGCTATTGCTTTACCTCGATGTGATGCTCAAAGCATTGCAAAGTTTTTAGAAAAGAATATATTTTGCAGATTTGGAATACCAAGAGTAATCATTACTGATGGGGGAAGTCATTTTAGAAATGCGATTATTGGGAAGTTCGCAAAGAAATATCATATTAATCATCACATTGCTACTGCTTATCATCCGCAGATAAGTGTTTTGGTTGAATTATCCAATCGTGAAATTAAAAGAATATTAAAAAAAACTGTTAATTGAAATAGAAAGGATTGGTCAATCAAACTGGATTATGCTTTGTGGGCCTATAGGACTGCTTACATAACACCTATAGAAATGTCCCCATATAGGCTGATTTTTGGAAAAACTTGTCATTTACCTTTTGAACTTGAGCATAAAGCATATCGAGCTATTAAAGAGTTCAATTATAATTTGAAAGATGCTGCTGAAAAGAGATTATTGCAATTGAATGAGCTTGAAGAAATAAGAAATGAATCTTATGAAAATGCTAATATTTATAAGGAAAAGATGAAGTTATGGCACGATCGGAAGATTCTTACTAAAAATCTTGTACCAGGACAAAAATTTTTACTATATAATGCTAGATTGAGAATATTTTCTGGAAAACTTAAGTCCAGGTGGATGTGTTCATTTATTGTGATAAAAGTTTATTTTTATGGAGCTGTAGATATTCAAGATCCTAAGACTGTAAAAATATTTAAAGTTAACGGACATAGACTTAAACCATATTTTTCAGTTAATAAATCTAAATCTGATAATAATTTGATGTTGGGCCACTCAGAATGAGTTCTGGGTATGTCAGGTGTCGGCATATTTTTAGGTTGAGTGTTGTATTTTTGAAAAGAGGTCGCCTACAGAAATTGTCGGCGAATTTTTAATTTAATTTAAATAAATAATTTGAAAAGTAGTATTTGATTTTGAAAATAATTTTAAATTTAAAAATTTTAAGATATGAAATCAAACTGATCTCACATCCCGAATATTTTATATAAACGAGCACCGCACCACAAACTGTATATCTATCCCGGAGAGTAGACACACTACTTGATGATGGGGCTCGGTTAAATAAACTAGAAGATTTGTGACATCCGTTTGGTCTACGAACCAATTTTATAAGCCGACAAGTTCCCCTGCTTAATATAAAGGAATCAAGCAGGTTTATATTACCTGGGTTCTTAAATTTCCCTATAAGGGCAAGCCCCTATAGTTAATTACATCTTAAAGAAGTGAATTATTTAAGAAAACTCTCGATAATGATCAGTGGTTTTTCTCTCAAGAATTTCAAAGTTTAAGGTTTTCAAAGGATTGGATTTTTGAAATTTCAAAAGGGATTAGCTCAAATTTGGAACAGTTATTTTTAGGAGTCCAATGGAAGAAAAGTAGGAGAAGCTGAGGATCCAAGAAGAATCTTGGCAACTTCCTAAACTATCCTATTGTTTAGCTCGGATTTAAGAAAATCCTAATATTATCTGATATTTCAATCTTGCCAATTTTAATTAATTTGGACTTATATTTGTATGATAAAATCATACAAATAGTCTCGAAGATATGAGGGTTTATGTCGTACTAAACGACTACCTCAGAGTCCTAAGATCGGTTAGGGCTTAATTTACATGACATGATCATGCAAATGCCTAACGAAGAGTTGAGGATTTATGTTGCACTAGGCAAACTACCTGGAAGTCCTACGACTTGGTTATTTAATTCTAGGAATGTTTAGCTGATGTACAGTTGTTTTGCTGACAAAGATGGCCGTGCTGCCCATAGTGCTCCAAGCTCCTTGTTGTTGCAAAGGTTTAGTTTTAGAAGTCATAAATCAGGAGATGAGAGAAGTGTTTTGATTTAGAGAAAATCTTAAAATTCAAGTGTTTTTTAATATTTTAATTAAAACAAATCTTAAAGTTAGTTAAACAGAACCGATTAAGATCCCACGGTTCTGTCGGCATATTTTTAGGTTGTGTTGTATTTTGAAAAGGGGTCGCCTACAGAAATTGTCGGTGAATTTTTAATTTAATTTAAATAAATAATTTGAAAAGTAGTATTCGATTTTAAAAATAATTTTTAAATTTGAAGATTTTAAGATATGAAATCAAACTGATCTCACATCCCAAATAGTTTATACAAACGAACACCGCACCACAAACCGTGTATCTATCCTAAGGATAGACACACTGCTTGATGGTGGGGCTCGATTAAATAAACTAGAAGATTTGTGACATCCGTTTGGTCTGCAAACCAATTTTTATAAGCCGACAAATTCCCCTGCTTAATATGAAAACATTAAACAGGGTTTATATTACTTGGGTTCTTTAAAATTCCCTATAAGGGCAAGCCCCTATAGTTAATTACATCTTAAGTGACGGAAATCACCTAAGAAAACTCTCGATAATAATCAGTAATTCTGCTCTCAAGAAGTTCAAAGTTTAAGTTTTCAAGGGATTGAATTTTGGAATTTCAATAGGGAGTGGATCAAATTTGGAACATTTTATTTTGGGAATTCAAAGGAAGAAAAGGTAGGAGAAATCACAGATTCGAAGCGAACTTCGGTAATTTCCCGACTATCCTATCGTTTGGCTTGAATTTAGGAAAGTCCTAACGTTTATTTAATGTTTCGATCTTGCCAATTTTAATTAATTAGGACTTATGTTCGTATGACATGATCACACAAATAGCCTCGAAGATATGAGGGTTTATGTCATATCGGATGACTACCTCGGAATCCTAAGACCGGTCAGGGCTTAATTTGCAATGCAAATGCCTAACAGAAGGTTGAGGATTTATGTTGCACTAGGCAAACTACCTCGAAGTCCTATGGTTTTGTTGTTTAATTTTAGGAAAGTTTTGCTGATGTAGATTCAAGTTTTGCTGACGACGATGGCCGTGCTGCCCACCATGCTCCAAGCTCCTTGTTGTTGCAGAGGTTTAGTTATAGAAGTCATAAATCAGGAGATGAGAGAAGTATTTTGGTTTAGAGAAAATCTTAGTTTCTAAGTGTTTTTTTTGTGTTTTAATTAAAACAAATCTTAAAGTTGATTATAATGACACCGGTTAAGATCCCACGGTTCCATCCTTCCGACATCGTTATTTTTATCGGATTCACTTAGTCCAGATGAATTTGCTAAACTCAATCGAATGAGTTCCACACTTTCATTTAGACCGTGGGAAATCCCGTTAGCAACACGTAGGTTACATCATCCGAGGTATTCCCGATCATCCAACGGGACATTTTAATTTAGTTGTAATTGTAGTTTTGTGTTCTGTTTGTGATTAAATTTTGAGTTGTTTTATATTTTGGAATGTTGTGGCGGTGAATTTTATCTTGCAATGACTTTTAACTTAGTTTTGGTTTCAGTTTTAGGGACTATCTTAAAGGTGTGGGTTTTCATGCAACAGTTGTTTATCATGCAAGAAAAAGTAAGCGCAATGCGATTAATTAAATTGTAATAAGGTAAATTGCAATAAAATAAAAGCGTACCTGGAGGGTCTTCCCGTCATCCCAAGCTGCACTTAAAACACAATTAGAATATTTAAGCAAGTTCCTAGGTAAAGCTAAGGGAAGGGTTATGGTTTTCTACCAAGTTCCTAATCCTATAGCTAGTCATTTCCTATGACGTCTAGGTTCTTGTGTTTTGGTTTGAGGACGATTTTCTTCATCAAAGAATAATTAAGTTCAATTGTTCTTATGAATATCCTACCATATTGAGGAAGTGCTTAAGAAGAATCTTAAACATCTTTTCAATATTGCTTAGAATTGTTTTAAGTCCAAATGAATTTAATTATACAAATGAATTAATCGTCCGAGAATTCAAGTTTTGTTATCTTGCTCAGTGAACTAGGACATTTGAATATCCTATAAGTGAAGTAACATTTCATTTAACGTTCTTTTTAGGAGTTATGGTAACCAAAGCTTTCGAGGGCAAATTGGTGTTCCAATGATTTGTGATTTAGTTTAACTTCAGTTAGAGGGTTTAAATTTGGAATAGTGTTCAAGTTGCCTTATATTTAACTTCTTTATGTCTTAGGTGATGTTATTTAGTTCAATTTAATTTTAATTTAATTTAATTTAATTTAATTTAATTTAATTTAATTCAATTTAGTTTGATTTGATATAAATTAATTTGATTTAATTTAATTTAATTTAATTTCCTTCAATTTAATTTAATTTGATTTAATTTTAATTTAATTTAATTTAATTTAATTTAATTTAGTTTAATATGTTTTAATTTAATTTAATTTAACATTTTTTAATTTAATTTAGTTTAATTTAATTTAATTTAATTTAATTTAATTTATTTAATTTAATTTAATTTAATCTTTAATTTAATTTTATTTTTTAATTTTAATTTAATTGAAAATTTAAAAAGAGTTTAATAATTTAACTTATTATTATTTTTTTTTTTTAATTTAATTTAATGATTAAGTCCTTTAACATTTTAAAACTTAAATTTGAATTATCATTTTTAATTAGGAATTAAATATTAATGAGATGATTAATTTAGGGATTTTTAAATTAAAGAATAAATCTCTTCCTAATAACGTCTCTATTTAATAATTCCAATTTTATTATTCTTCCAAATTTAAACGTTTATTTAATTAAGGTTTATTTTAATTATTTTAAATTGTTTAGTAGGTTTCTACCCTTTAATTATTTAAATTTCAATCATCCAAATCAGATTAAGATCAAATATTTTACTTGTTAATTTTATTAAACCTAAAGTTTTAATTAAAGGTTAAAATTTTTAATTACCATTTTGCCCTTCAATCTTAATAATTCCATAACTCACTAAATTGAGCTCAAATGAATTTGCAATTTTTTATGTGACTTCACTCATAGGTCAATAAAGACATGAGAGGAGAAAATGCGATTTTTCTGTATTTAATTTATTTATATAATTATTTTTAGTGGAAAATAGGAATTTCCAAGGAAAATTTAATAATATGACCAAGGGAAAGTTTCTGTCCTTAAGAAAATTATGAGACATTCCTAATGACCAGAGGACCACTTGGACCAATTTTGGTGATTTTTTGAATTATATTATTTTTATTATAATTATTTTAAGTTTTGGAGTATTAATTAATTTAAAAATAAAATAAAGGTTGAAAAATGAAATTTATATTTTTCAAAAATCTCTCTGATATGAAGGAAATCAGAGAATCAATTTTTACAATTTTCTGATTTTTCTTTGATTTATTTTAATTATTTTAGTGGAAATACTAGAAATATATTTTTTTATTTTAAAATTACCTTAGGGCTTTAAAATTTAATATCTCATTAAATAAACCTAAGAAAAATATGGGATTTGTTCCTAAGTGATTAAAATTCAAAATGTGATGTTTTGGTGAATTTTATTATTTTTATGAATTTTATTATTTTTTTAATTATTAAAATATTAAAATAATGCAAAAAATTAAATTTTTTAGAAAATTGAAATTTTAATTTTCTTAAATTCCCCTGATATCAGAGAGGCTCCAAAACCAATTTGGTGAATTTTTGAAAGGTATTTTGAAAGTTATGAATTTTTTAAATTTAAATTGATTAAATGGCTTAATCAACCCATTTAGTTGGGCTAACCAAGTCCAATTGGCTTCAAATTTTTATGGTGGGTTCCTCTGATCCTAAAGGTTAGTAGAGAATTGATTTCAAGCCAATTTGATATATGGTTAGGTCTAATTAATTCAGGAGCTATTTTGAGTGTTTAAGCCAATTAAGGTTGTTTTAAATGAGTTAACTCAAAACCTATTTTTCCTAGGGTCCTCTGGTCATAAGAAACACCACCAAATTTTCCTAGAATTTATTTCACAACATGCTAATTATTGGAATTAAAATACTCAAAACAGTAACATGAATTTAAAAAATCAATAACTTCTCATAGGGATGGCCTCTGACTTTGGAAAATTCAGGGAATGTTCCCAAATTCGAGAGGCTTCAAAAGCCCTATGGTCTCATGCCATGGTGAATTTCCTATATGCATGGAGAATTAAAATAATACAGAGGGTAAATAAATCATTAAAAATAAAATACTTGATGAAATTAAATGATTTCTTTTCCACATTATTCTCCTCTGTTCACTAAGCAAGAGGGTATTTTTATTTTATTTTTCTGATTTTTCTACACAAAGTTATGGATTTTTGAAGTTTAGGGAATTAAATAAATCAGAAAATCCCTAATTTTCTATTTATCCGAGTCGGCGCCGCGTCAACCTTAACATCTCCGAAGTGCCGCGTGGCGCGCTCCCATTCGACTCCGCCACTTGAGTCAGCAGCCTGGGTCCCGCCTGCCGCGTATCATCCGTTGATTCGACCTAATCTGAGCTGTCCGTCCGTGCGTGTATTAAATGGACGGCATCCGTTCATCGTCCCCAAGCGTCCTTACCCGAGAGCCGTCCACACTAAATCCCTAATATCTCACTCGATACTCAATGGATTTTCGTGTTCTTATACTCTATGGATTCGTCTTGAAGAGACGAATACATCTATACGGTGATCATGCATTGAAATTAAAGCATTTGAAATGGAGAATCTCCAGAAGCTCGGGATGTAGAATTAGCTCATACCTTTGCTCAGAGAAGTGTGGCTTCAATATGAGGGTTGTGTCACCTTCGATTGGATCCCAGCAAGCTCCAGATGAAGTCTCCTAGTCTGGTGAATCGCCTAGGTATGATTTCGACCACAGCCGATCACAAAGCTTGGAGGTGGAACAACTGGGTGGCCTGGAGAGGGGGCTTTTGCTGGTGGACTTCTTCCCTTGGTCTGGTGAAGGTGTATGACCAATCAATTTGAGGATTGATCCACTGTGGAGAAGTGTCCTGGTTTTGGGTGGAATTTTGGCTGAGAAATTGGGTTCTGTTGGTGGGGATTAGGGCAAATTGACACTAGGGATCAACTGCTCTAAGTATGGAGAGTGATCTGGAGCAATTTTCGCAGAGTTTCAGTAAGGTCTGGTTCAGCACTTCCCATGGCCGAGAGGGGGTGGTGTTTAAATAGGAGAGGGTGGAGGGCCTCCCAGGGAGAGTTAGGGCTTGGGATCAGCTGCTCTTGGCAAGAGAAGAACAGCTACAATGGCCACTGGGGATGGGGCAGCTCAGCAGGTGAGAATTCCAAGTTTGGGCTCACATGTGAGCTCTCGGCCTGGTGGTTTCCGGCGGCTGTGGTGGCTGGTCGGCCAGGGTCAGGTCACTGTTGTCATCAGGGAGGTTAGGGCTGGGGCTTAGTGCAATCAATTGGCCAATGCCATGTGTAAAGAGCTTGGATTGAAATGGAATGGGGGGAAGGCCATTTTGGGTTCAAATGAGTCAACCCATGATTTTGGGCTAGGTTCACCACCTAAGGCCTGGTTTTGGGCTGAAAAGGATCACTTGGGTCAGCCAAGAGAAAATGGTGTGGTCTCCATCCATGATGAGGTGGCTAAGCATGGTTTAGTGTGTGACATGCTTAAGGTAAAAAAGGGTTTAAGAAGGATTAGGAAAGGGGGCCCTCCTTTTGCCATTAATGGCTTGATCACATGTCAAACCTCCCATGGCTCCATGTGGCTTGTCCATGGCTTGCATAGCTTGTCTTTGGCTTGGGGAAAAGCTTGGTCAATTTCATGAAAATGGATTTTAGAAATTTTTTGGTAATTTGATGGAAATTTGTATGAAGCTTGATTTGGAATGGTTTAATGATGATTTTGAAACTTAGGGGTGATATCAATTAGAGGTATGATGAAAAGAAATTGCCATGTGGGCTTTAGGGCCAATTTTGGGCTTTTGTATTTGGTGAAAATGGGCTTTTAGAATAGTTTAGGAAAGTGGGCTTTTGAATTTTAAAATGGATTTTGGGATGAAATTTTGGTAAAGGCTTGGGCCAAATAATTGTTGGGTTTAGCTCATAGATGTGTCATGAGTGACTTGGAGCAAATTGGGAGTGATTTGGGTTTGAATTGAGTTGAATTTGGGCTTCTTTGGTGAATGGGCCAATATAGGTCAAAGTGGGCTAACTTGGGCCAATGTTGGGCTAGGGTTGAAATTGATGTAAAATTAATGTTGGGAAATGTTTATGGGAGGGTTTAAAAGAGTTTTTGACTTTGGTTGGGCTTTGATTTTGGGGTTTGGGCTCATTTGGGTTAGGTTTGGGTTTAGGTCAAAATAGGGCCTTTTAGCTTTGGGTTGAAGTTGAGTGGGGTTTGGGTCAAAATGTTGGGCAAATCATGTTAGTGTTTTGTTTGTGGGAATGTTAAGGAAGATTTAGAAAAGATTTGGGGTTAATTGGAGTTGGATTGGGTGAGTTTGGGTTAGGTTTGGGTCAAGGGTCCAAATTGGGCTTTAAGGCCAAAAGTGAAATTGGATCCAAATGTCAATCAAATTGGACTTGGATTTGGTCTAGATTGGTGTTGGGAATGTTGAATTGAAGTTTAGAATTGAATTGGACCAAAATTTGGGTCAATTGGGTAGGTTTGGTTTGACATTGGGTTCACTTTGGGTTAAAATGGGTCAAATTGGGGGTTTTGACAAAAGTAAGGTAAATTGATAAAATTGGCCCATTGTGTAGTTGAACAAAATGAAATTGGGAATATTTGGGATTTTTTGGAATTTTCTAGGAATTTTCTGAATTTTTAGATTTTTGGGTCAAGAGGGGTATTTTGGGTATTTGGAGGGTATTGGAAGGTATTTTTGGAATTTTTGGTATTTTTGGCTATGGATGATCAACTTGAGTGGAGAGAAATGTTTAGGAATGATTTTGGGGAATTTTGGGTGATTTGGAAATTTTTGAGAAATTTGGGTAATTTCAAGGGTTTGGGTAAGTTAGCGGGTGTAGGGTCCGGGGGTCGAAAATTGAAAATTTGGGAAATTGAAGATTGGGTGAATGTAAGTGGAATGAAATCATCTTGGTTGAGCCATGAAGCCATATCAAGCCCACATGAGCCATGAAGGGACTCATTTGAGGCATCCACTATGTTGTTCCTAACCCTCTGCGCGAGGGCTTAGGGGTTAAGGACCATCCATGTGAATCACCTACATGAGTAAGGAGGTCAAGTTAGGTATGGGTGTGGTTTTAGGAGGTGTGTGAAAGTGTAGTGTATAAATGTAGTGTGTGTGTAAGTCAGCCCCTTCACCAGACCAGGCCACCCAGGGTAGTCCTAAGGCCAAAGAGCCACATAGGAACTCATCCTTTAAACTTCCACATTTGATTTCAACCCTCTAGGTGATTAGGGGTCTATAGTCAAGTTTGTAGAGTTTGTAGGGAGTTAAGAAGTGGTTTGAAATTCTAGATGGTGGATCCCAATTCTAGTCCTCTAAGATAGTCAAAGGAAAAGCCTAAGGCTAGATCCTCAGTACTAAAAAGAAGAAGAGAAGACCTCATCAAAAATGAGGTCGACAGGTTCCGTCATCCCGGCACCATTATTTTCATTGAATTCACTTAGTCCAGATGAATTTGCTAAACTCAACTGAATAAGTTCCACACTTTCATTTAGACCGTGGGAAATCCCGTTAGCAACACGTGGGTTACATCATCCGAGGTATTCCAGATCATTCAACGAGACGTTTTAATTTAGTTGCAATTGTAGTTTGTTGTTCTGTTTGTGATTAAATTTTGAGTTGTTTTATATTTTGAAATGTTGTGGCGGTGAATTTTATCTTGTAGTGATTTTTAATTTAGTTTTGGTTTCAGTTCAGGGACTACCCTGAAGTTTTTGGTTTTCATGCAACAGTTGTTTATCATGCAAGAAAAGTAAAATATAGTGCATGTAAGTAAATTGCAATAAAATAAAAGCGTACCTGGAGGGTCTTCCCGTCATCCCAAGCTACACTTAAAACACATGTTAAGGCATTTAAATATTTCAACAAGTATCTAGGTAAAGCTAAGGGAAAGGTTTTGGTTGTCTACCAAGTTCTAATCCTATAGTTAGTCATCTCCTATGACGTCTCAGGTTCTTGTGTTTTGGTTTAAGGATGATTTTCTTCATCAAAGAAACAATTAAATTCAATTGTTCTTATAAACACCCTATCATATTGAGGAAGTGCTTAAGACGAGTCTTAAACATCTTTTCAATACCTCTAGGATTGTTTTAAGTTCAAGAGAATTTAATTATACAAGTGAATTAATCATCCAGGGGTTTAAGTTTTGTTCTCTTGCACAGTGAACTGGGACATTTGAATATCCTATAAGTGAAGTAACACTTCACTTGATACCTCATTTAAGAGTTATAACAATAAGAGCTTTAAAAGGGCAAATCAACTTATTAAGTATTTTAATGATTTAAACTTAATGATTTAATTTTAATTTTGACTTAATTATAGAAAATTAGTTTAAGTTTGGAATAGTGTTCAAGTTATTTTAGATTTAATTCTTAATGATTTCATTTAGGTTTGTTGTTAAATGATTTTAATTTAATTTAATCTAATTTAATTTTAATTCAATTCAATTTAATTTTAATTTAATTTGATTTTAATTTAATTTAATTTTAATTTAATTTAATTTAATTGAATTTAATTTAATTTTAATTTAATTTTAATTTAATTTAATTTTAATTTAATTTAATTTAATTTAATTTTAATTTAATTTTAATTTAATTTTGATTTAATTTAATTTTAATTCAATTTTAATTTAATTTTAATTTAATTTAATTTAATTTTAATTGTAATTTAAATTAATTTGATTTTAATTTAATTTAATTTGATTTTAATTTAATTTAATTTAATTTAATTTTAATTTAATTTTAATTTGGATTATTATTTTAATCTTTTAATTAAGAATTAAGTATTATTGAAGTGATTTATTTAGGGATTTTTAAATTAAAGAATAAATATCCTCTTAATAATATCCCTACTTTAATAATTTCAATTTCTATTATTCTTCCAAAATTTCAATTAATTAATTAATTAAAGTTTTATTTTAATTATATTTGAAATGGTTAGTAGGTTTCTACCCTCAATCATTTAAGTTTCAATCATCCGAAATCGAGTTTAAAATCAAATATTTTACCCTCCCTTTTTGATTAATCCTAAAATTTTAATTAAGGGTTGAAATTTTTAATTACCCTTTTGCCCTTCAAGCTTAATAATTCTATAACTCACTAAATTAAGCTCAAATGAACTTGAAATTTTTATGAAACCTCACTCACATGTCAATTAAGACATTAGTGGATAAAATGTGATTTTTCTATATTTAATTTATTTATGTAATTATTTTTAATGGAAAATAAGGGGTTTCAAGGAAAATTCAATAACATGACCAAGGAAATGTTCCTATCCTTAATAAAATTATGAGATATTTCTAATGATCAGAGGACCATTTGGACCAATTTTGGTGTTTTTTTGAATTATATTTTATTTATTAGAATTATTTTTAGTTTTGGAGTATTAATTAATTTAAAAAAAAATTAAAGTTGAAAAATGGATTTTATATTTTTCATAAATCTCTCTAACCTCAAGAAGTCGAGAGAAATAAATTTTATATTTTTCTGATTTTTCTTTGATTTATTAGAATTATTTAGTGAAAAGGTTGGAAAATACATTTTTTAATATTAAAAATTACATTAAGCCCTTAAAATTCAATATCTTATCTTAGGGACTTAAAAAAATATTTGGTTTGTTCCTAAGTGATTAGAATTCAAAATGTAACATTTTGGTGATTTTTAATATTTTTATGATTTTTATTATTTTTTAATTATTAAAAATATTAAAATAATAATAATAATCAACTTTTTTAGAAAATTATAATTTTAATTTTCCTAAGTTCCTACTGATATCGGAGAAGCTCCAAAACCATTTTTGTGAATTTTTGAAAAGTATTTTGTGAGTTATGAATTTTTAAAGTTTAATTTTATCCATTTTGCTTAAGAGGCTCAATCAACCCATTTGATGGGGTTAATCGAAGTGCGATTGACTTCAAATTTTTATGTGATGTTCCTCCGATCCTAAAGATCGGTTAAGAATTGTTTTCAAGTTAATTTGATGTGTAGTTAACCCTAATTAATTAAAGTTCAATTTTGGGTGTTTAGGCCAATTAGGGTTGTTCCATGTGAATTAACCCAAAACTTATTTTTCCTAGGTTCCTCTAGTCATAAGAAACATCACCAAATTTTCCTAGAATTTATTTCTCAACATGCTAATTTTTGGAATTAAAATACTCAAAACAGTAACATGCAATTGAAAAATCAATAACTTCTCATAGGGATGGCCTCTGACCTTAGAAAATTCAGGGAATGCTCTCAAGTTCAGAGGCTTCAAAAACCCTATGGTCTCATGCCATGGTGAATTGCCTATGAAAATGGAGAATTAAAATAATGTAGAGAGTAAATAAATTATTAAAAATAAAATACTCAATGAAATTACTTGATTTCTTTTCCACATTATTCTCCTCTGTTCACTGAGCAAGATGATATTTTTATTTTATTTTTATGATTTTTCTACACAAAGTTATGCATTTTTGAAGTTTAGGGTCAAAAATAAATAAAATATTTCATGTTCCCGCTCAATCGCCACGTGTCGCTCCCTGATTTGTCTGGCGCGGTTCTCGTTCATGGATGCGGCTACCATCCAACTCCATCGGCGCCGTCCATTGGATACACGCACGATCGGACGGTTGCTGCTTCTCTCCCCTAGTTCTATTCACCCAAAACCGTCCAACTTCAAACATTGATATCTCCCTCGATTCTCAACGAAATTGAATGAATTTTTTTTAAAATGATCGTCTAATCGAATAGCAAACATCTATATGGTGATGATATACTTAAAACATGTGAATAATTACAGAAAATTAAAACATGCTTGATTGGAGGAGAAAAATTTGATACCTTTGTCCAAGAGGTGAGGCCTCAATTGGAAATGATTGGATTGTGCTTAGGAGTGCTTAGAGAAGCTTTGGGAACAATTTGACAGAGTTTCCCCAAGGTAATCTCTTTTTATCTCTTCTACTTGGTCATGGAGGTGGGGTTTAAATAAGGAAGGTTATGGTGGAGCTTGGGTGGCCATGAGGGTGGGCTTGGTTCATTCATCAAGGTTTTTTGGCTGAGAAAAACTCACATGATTGAGCTTGATCTTGGTGCAATCAATTGGGTTATGCCATTTGTAAAGTCAAGGATTTAAATGGCATGGGTGTAAGGAGCATTTTTGGTCCAATTTGGGTCAATTCATGGTTTTGTCTTGGTTCACTCACCAAGGCTTGATTTGGGCTGATGTGAGATCATTTGGGTCGGCCTCACATGTGTGGTGAAGTCCCCATCCAAGGTGAGGTGGCCAATTTTGGTTAAAGTGTATCATGAATGGGGTTAAAAAAGGTTTAGTGAAGGCTTAGGAAAGGCTCCCCTCTCCTTGCCATAAGTGGCATGGTGAGGTGGAAAGGGTTCCCCATGGCTTGCATATGGCTTATGCATGGCTCCATGACTTCATTTGGCTTCGCGATGGCTTGGGGAAAAGGTTGGCTCACTTGCATGGAAAAGGGTAATTTGGAATTTTGAAAACTTTGGATTCCATTGATGGGATTTGTCATGATGCTAAAAATGGGTTGATTTCATGATGGTTTAAGACTTTGGTCAAATAGGATTATCAAAGGAATGATGAAGAAAAGGTTTCATGTGGGCTTGGGAATGGACTTTGGGCTTTTAAAATTTGGTAAAGGTGGGCTTTTAAAATGGTTTAAGGGAATGGGCTTTTAGATCAAAAAATTTGTAAAGGGCCATGCCAAACAAATGTTGGGTTTAGTTTAAGGATATGTCATGAGTGATTTAAAACAAATTTGGAGTGATTTGGGATTGAATTGGGTTGGATTTGGGTTTATTTGGTAAAGGGGCTAAGGTGGGCCAAATTGGGCTAACTTAGGCTAAGGTTGGGCTAATGTTGAAATTGATGTAAAATTGATGTTGAGAAATGTTTAGGAGAATGTTATGAAGAGTTTTCAACTTTGGTTGGGGTTCAATCTTGGGATTTGGGCCTATTTGTGTTCATGGTGAATTTAGGCCAATTTAAGGAATTTTGGGTTTGGGTTGAATTTCAGTAAGGTTTGGGTCCAAATTTTGGGCAAATTATGTTAGTGTTTTGTTTATGGAGATGTTAGAGAAGATTTAGAAAAGGTTTGGGGTTAATTGGGATTGAATTGGGTTGGTTTGAGCTAGGTTTAGGTCATGGGTCAAAATTGGGCCTTAAGCTTTTAAAATGAAATTGGATTCAAATGCCAATCAAATTGCTATTAAATTTGGTCTAGATGGATATTGGGGATATTGAATTGAAGTTTAGAATTGAATTGGACCAAAATTGAGACCAATTGGGGTGATTTGGTTTGACATTGGGTTCATTTGGGTTTAAAATGGGCTAAATTGGGGGTTTTTAGTAAAAGTGCAGTAAATTGACAAAATTAGCCCATGGTGTAGTTGGACAAAATGAAATTGGGAATATTTGAGATTTTTTGGAATTTTCTGGGAGTTTTCTGAATTTTTGGATTTTTGGGTCAAGAGGGGCATTTTGGTAATTTGGAGGGTATTAGGGGTATTTTTAGAAATTTTGGTATTTTTGGTTGGAGATGGTCAATTTGAGTGGGGGGAAAATGTTTAGGATTGATTCTGAGGACTTTTTGGTGATTTGGAGATTTTGGAGGATTTGGGCAAGTTCAAGGGCTTTTGGTAGGTTTGATAGGTGTAGGGTCCCCGGGGTCAAAAATTGAAATTTTGGAAGAATGAAGATTGATCAAATATGAGTGAAATGGAATA
Organism: Papilionanthe hookeriana x Papilionanthe teres; assembly: GCA_022702705.1. Classification (NCBI taxonomy): domain Eukaryota; kingdom Viridiplantae; phylum Streptophyta; class Magnoliopsida; order Asparagales; family Orchidaceae; genus Papilionanthe; species Papilionanthe hookeriana x Papilionanthe teres. Next base: position 32,275,580 of record CM040422.1, read on the forward strand.
ACTTTGGTTGAGCCATGAAGTTATATTAAGCCTATGTGAGCCATGAGAGGACTCATTGGAGGCATTCACTATGTTGTTCCTAACCCTCTTAGCCAGGGGCTTAGGAGTTAAGGTCCATCCATATGAATTACCTACATGAGTCAGGGAGTCAAGTTGGGGTAAGGTGTGGTTTTAGGATTTGAATTGTGTATGTGATAGTGTAGAGTGTGAGTGTAGTGAGTGTGTAAGTTAACCCTCACCAGATCAGGCCACCCAGGGTAGTCCTAAGGCCAAAGAGTCCTATAGGGAACTCATCCTTTAAACCTTCACATTTGATTTCAACCCTCTAGGTGATTAGGGGTCTACAATCAAGCTTGTGGAGTTTGCAGGGAGTCAAGAGGTATTTAAACTTCGAAAGGGTGGGTTCCATTTCTAGTCCTCTAAGATAGTCAAAGGAAAAGCCTACGGCTAGATCCTAAGTACTAAAGAGAGAAGAGAAGACCTCATCAAAAATGAGGTCAACAAATGGACCCCCAATAGGTGTGGTGTGCTAACCAAGCACACCGCACGTATTGGTGTTGACCGAATAGATCAACAAAACCAACACAGATGTCCAAATGATAAACTTGGGACAGAGTAGAAGAACCTCCGCTGGGGAGTATCGGGTATATCTCCAAGACTGGAGGTTCCTGAACTCTCGCTGGGGAATGGAAAAGGAGGTGAACTCTAAATCACATGATGTGGGGAATTCGATTTAGATTTCATTTCATTTCATGTTCAAGTTTTGATGTGTAAGTTTAGATTTTGAGTTTTAATTTAGATTGAAGTTTGATTTAAAATCAATTTGAGGAAATTTGGATTTGAAATGAGAATTGAAACCTAGGTTCCAATCTCGGGATTGCAAAGAAAACTGGAATTTAGGTACCAGCCTCGGAATGAGAATCGGAGTTCAAGTGTTGATTGAAAAGGATGAGAATCAGAATTTAAGAACTGATCTCGAAAGTTTAAAGGGAGCTGGAATTGAAATTTAAGTATCAATCCTGGGAGAGAATCGAAATTTAAGTATCGATCTCGAAAGATGGGAGGCAGAATTTAGGTATTGTCCCCGAAAGAGAACTGGAATTTAGGTACCAGTCTCGGAAGTTTTGAATTGAAATTTAGGTATCAATTCGGATGAGAATCGAAATTTAGGTATCAATCTCGAAAGGAGAGTCAGAATTTAGGTACCGACCTCGAAATGAGAACTGGGATTTAGGTACCAGTCTCGGAAGTTTTGAATTGAAATTTAGGTATCAATTTGGATGAGAATCAAAATTTAGGTATCGATCTTGAAAGGAGTGTCGGAATTTAGGTACCGACCTCGAAATGAGAACTGGAATTTAGGTACCAGTCTCAGAAGTTTTGAATTGAAATTTAGGTATCAATTTAGATGAGAATCGAAATTTAGGTATCGATCTCGAAAGGAGAGTCAGAATTTAGGTAACGACCTCGAAATGAGAACTGGAATTTAGGTACCAGTCTCGGAAGTTTAGAATTGAAATTTAGGTATCAATTCGGATGAGAATCAAAATTTAGGTATCGATCTCGAAAGGAGAGTCGGAATTTAGGTACCGACCTCGAAATGAGAACTGGAATTTAAGTACCAGTCTCGGAAGCTTAGAATTGAAATTTAGGTATCAATTCGAAAGAGAATTGAAATTTAGGTATCGATCTCGAAAGGAGAGTCGAAATTTAGGTACCGACCTTGAAATGAGAACTGGAATTTAGGTACCAGTCTTGGAAGTTTAGAATTGAAATTTAGGTATCAATTCAGATGAGAATCGAAATTTAGGTATCGATCTCGAAAGAAGAGTCAGAATTTAGGTACCGACCTTGAAATGAGAACTGGAATTTAGGTACTGACCCGACCCGCAATTACGCAGTAAATTAACTTCCAAAAGATGGTCAAAAACTTGACCTGACTTATAAATAGCTGCTAGTGTGCAAAATCTTAAATGATATAAAAATTAGAAAATATTTTACACACTAGGAGTACTACGCAAGTATACGTATCGTTTCAAGTAATATAGAGTTTTCTTTAAAAACCCCAGTATCGATCCCACGAGGAAGTGAAGTAAGAGGTCCTTAGTCAAATTCTAGTTTACTGCAACTAGTCCTTAGTTTGGAATATCGATTAAAATTGTGTTTTATGTAGCAACTACTCCTAAATGCAAGGTTAAATGTAATAGTAACTATAACTAAATGCAAATAATAATTCTAAAGATAACCCTTTTTGGATGAGTTGGTTTGGAGAATTTTGAGATATTAAAAACTACTATTCTTATGTAATGAAATAGGTAATGTATAGGATTGAGATGCATTTAATATTGTATGTGCCAAATAGGAGCAATCCTATTCTTTACCCTTTGGTCCAGGCATAAAGAACATTGACTAATCCTATGCTTGATTACTGAATCTGCGGCTAGGCTGGGTGGATACCGGCTGCCACTTCAGAGCTCCCACGTTCCCCTCGCCTGAGGGCTAACATCTACACTTCAGCACCCAAACGATAGGACCGAATTGAAGATTTTAGTCTGTCACTCTAAAATCTCCAATTCTACGTCCGATAATTATATTTCCTTATTTATTTGCATTCAATTCCCATGAACTTCACCATCCATGAAATTTGAATGTGGTTCCACTTTGTTGAGAATTACATCGCCCTTTCGGGTCGATGCAATTACAACGAATTTTAACACTACAATGGGCCCTTATTGCAATGTAAATGAAGTGCAAGTAAAAACCATCACATTTGTAATTAAATTTACTTCTACCATGCATCACAAAATCCTAAACATGATTTCTACTCATTGCAAAAGAAAAGTAAAAGGAAAACAATGACATAATCTTCTTATGCCACTATTTTCAAAGAAGAAGAAAGAGTGAGAGAGATATGTCACAAAGCGCGAAGAAAACACAACGGAAACTTCATGTAACCAAAGCAAATCCACTAAATAAAAGTTTACAAAATTATAAGATAATTAAGAACAATACTTAGCTTTTTCCCCTTGAAAGAAAGACGAATATCTCTCCCATAAAGTCTCCCTGCGATCCATGCAATGCTAGCGAAATCCCTTACAAATTCTCTCAAAAATCTCCTCTCCAATCTCTCCAAAAGGGTAGAAATCTACATTTCTACTCTTAATCTAAGAATCCTAAACATTCCTCTAAGTTTTTCTCTCCTTTCCTCTATTGTTTCTCTTCTCTAATCTACACATTCTAACACAAATTTGCTATTTTTTTAAAGAGCATGACGAATTTCGAAGAGTTTCCTTAAGCACCCCTTCGAAAAAGCGTCCAAATACGTCGAATATTGGCCCAAAACAGCCAAATGTCGGTTCGTGGTCGTCCGGGCCGCTGTCGGCGGGGTTGAGGCCACTGTCGGCGGCCTTTTTGGCCATATTTCGGTGGTCTCAGGAAAATCTCGCCGTCGGCGAGATCGATCTCGCCGTCAGCGAGTAGGCTGCTGCGCGGCTCCACCGTTTGGCTCCGTTTGGCTCTGTTTCAACTCTGTTTCGCCCCATTTCAGTTGCGTTGCGTTCGTAACAGATAGCCCTACAAAATAAGCATAAAAACAACCTTTCTTTAAAGTGTAATCTCATTCAAAAATATGCAAGAATTGTAAAAGAGATTAAGCATCAAAAGACTTATCGAAAGGTGTCAGGGCAGAATTTCATTTCTTGCTCGTTTTTGCTCCAAATTGCACCATTTTTGCTTTCTTTTGCTTCAATCACCATTTCTTATACCTAAAACCAAAAAAGATACAAAAAACCTTCCTTTAAAGTGTAATATCATCAAAAATAAGTAAAATGATATAGCAAAAAATGTATATATTTTAGGCGTGTCAGGTACCAGTCTCGGAAGTTTAGAATTGAAATTTAGGTATCAAATCGAAAGAGAATTGAAATTTAGGTATCGATCTTGAAAGGAGAGTCGGAATTTAGGTACTGACCTCGAAATGAGAACTGGAATTTAGGTACCAGTCTTGAAAGTTTAGAATTGAAATTTAGGTATCAATTCGAAAGAGAATCGAAATTTAGGTATCGATCTTGAAAGGAGAGTCAGAATTTAGGTATCGACCTTGAAATGAGAACTGGAATTTAGGTACTAGTCTTGGAAGTTGTAATGTATGAAGAAGGACCCAGTCTCATGCCATCAGAACCAAATCGAACAAAGTTCGTGGCTCCTTGTCAATAGACCTAGTCAATCTCCGTACAAGAGGGAAGGGAGATCACAAAAAATTAAAAGGGTTTCGATGTGACGAAAAGGGTGTAGGATTTTTGAAATTTGAAGTGTGAGTTTTCCTTGAGGAAGAACCATCCCGAAAGAGGGTTTCAAAGTAGTTTGAAGTAGATTTTGATCTGAGGAAGAATTGAAGGATTTGAAAGAGATAGATTGAGATTGTAATTCCATTTGAGATTCATTTTCATTTTGTTTGTCCTTTAATGATCCAATTTCATTTTTGTTGTTTATTTGATGTTCACGTGAATTTTATTTGGTGTTCATGTGAATTTTATTTGGTGTTCATGTGGATTTGAAGTTCTTTTGAATATTTCGATTTCTAAGAAAGATTCTTATTTATTTCTCTTTTCTTTTCTGTTCTTTGTTCAAAGTTCATTTAACTCTAATGGCGTTTCCCAGTCAATTTGCACAAAAAGAGGTGAAGGTAAAATGTGACATGGTCACTTTCATTCCAATCTTATTGAAGATACATCATACAACTCGATCTGAAATATTTCTCACACAATCCATGACACAAAACAGACTATGTATGATTCTTGTTAATCCATCCAAAAAGTATCTGTTAAAAAATCCATGTCTGAATAATGAGATACACGGTCAATAACATCACCTTCCAAGCCGTCCTTGGCAGGAGTGTCGCATGGATGTGCATTGGAGGTGTGATATTTGTCGTGTAACTCACAGCTCGTAGGGCCGGAGACTCTCCAATTCTGGATCTGGCTGGAAGTGGTAAGGCGCTTTTCTGTCGTCCATCCTTCTAAAAGTGACGGAGATCCACTCTACCGGTACTCCTGGTATACAATGTTTTGCGATGTCTGCTCCGTTTCCTTGTAATATCATGACGGAACCTACCGGAAGTGGTATCTCCACCGGCCCTCGGAACTTACCCGGGCCTGCTATCCGGAGGTCGGATCCGAACATGATATTGCATTGGTTGACGAACAAAGCGTGCGAAAGGTCCGACAAAGTCATGGTGGTCTATGTGTGGAGGTATGCGGTCGCCCTTCGATAAATGTTGATGATGCAACCTGTTGGGTATGCGGTCTGGCGCGTACCCTCCATGTTATCATTCTTTTCACCATTCTTTTAATTATCCTCGACATTGGATCCACCTCACAGTGACGGAGTATCCCTTGTGGATTTCCTTTTCTGTCCTCTATGAAATTATAGCAACATCCGCATTGTATTGTAACTCTTCCTTTCCCTGGCATCCATTTCCGGGGTTCCGAATAAGTCTTTTCTCTCAGACGGCCTGCTCGACCCATTTTCTAAAGTTCTAAGATGCAATCCACAATCTGCTGTTACTCGTACTTTGAGAATACACCTGTGTGTAACTCGAGGCCTTCCAAAATATTGATTCTTATGCCTCTAATCTTTTCAAAGTATTCGAAAGTCTTCTTCTCAACATTCTGCATTCTTTCTAGTACATATTCTGAGATGATTTGCAAGTGACGTGGCCTAGTAACGTATTGCGGGATGTATGGCTCAATCCCGTCACGTTCTCCTGCATACCTTGGCTCCTCGGGGATTGTCTCTGTCGGGACATCCTCCGGGGTTGCTTCCGCAACAAGGTTCTTCAGATATGGTATCTCTGTCCGGTGTTGTCGGCATATTTTTAGGTTGTGTGTTTTATTTTGAAAAGGGGGTCGCCTAACAGAAGCTGTCGGCGAATTTTTAATTTAATTAAAATAAATAATTTGAAAAGTAGTATTTGATTTTGAAAATAATTTTAAATTTGAAGGTTTTAAGATATGAGATTAAGCCGATCTCACATCCCAAGTAGTTTATATAAACGAGCACCGCACCACAAACCGTGTATCTATCCCTAAGGATGGACACACTTGCTTGACGGTGGGGCTCGATTAAATAAACTAGAAGATTTGTGACATCCGTTTGGTCCGCGAATCAATTTTATAAGCCGACAAAATTCCCCTGCTTAATATGAAAACATTAAACATGGTTTATATTACCTGGGTTCTTTAAAATTCCCTATAAAGGCAAGCCCCTATAGTTAATTACATCTTAAGTGACGGGAATCACCTAAGAAAACTCTCGATAATAACCAATAATTCTGCTCTCAAGAATTTCAAAATTTAAGGTTTTCAAAGATTGAATTTTGGAATTTCAATAGGGAATGGATCAAATTTGGAACATTTTGTTTTGTGAATCCAAAGGAAGAAAGGTAGGAGAAATCACTGATTCGAAGTGAACTTCGGTAATTTCCCGACTATCCTATTGTTTGGCTTGAATTTAGGAAAGTCCTAATGTTTATTTAGTATTTCAATCTTGCCAATTTTAATTATTTAGGGCTTATATTTGTATGATAAAATCAAACAAATAGCCTGGAAGATGTGAGGGTTTATTGTCGTATCGGACGACTACCTCGGAATCCTAAGACCGGTTAGGGCTTAATTTGCAATGCAAATGCCTAACGAAGAGTTGAGGATTTATGTTGCACTAGGCAAGCTACCTCGAAGTCCTATGGCTTTGTTGTTTAATTCTAAGAAGGTTTCTTTGAAGTAGGTTCAAGTTTTGTTGATGACGATGGCCGTGCTGCCCACCATGCTCCAAGCTCCTTGTTGTTGCAGAGGTTTAGTTTTAGAAATCATAAATCAGGGGATGAGAAAAGTGTTTTGGTTTAGAGAAGTCTTAATTTTCCAAGTGTTCTTTATGTTTTGATTAAAACAAATCTTAAAGTTGATTATAACAACACCGGTTAAGATCCCACGGTTCCATCCTTCCGGCATCATTATTTTTATCGGATTCACTTAGTCCAGATGAATTTGCTAAACTCAACTGAATGAGTTCCACACTTTCATTTAGACCGTGGGAAATCCCGTTAGCAACACGTAGGTTACATCATCCGAGGTATTCCCGATCATCCAACAAAACGTTTTAATTTAGTTGCAATTGTAGTTTTGTATTCTGTTTGTGATTAAATTTTGAGTTGTTTTATATTTTGAAATGTTGTGGCGGTGAATTTTATCTTGCAATGACTTTTAACTTAGTTTTGGTTTCAGTTTTAGGGACTATCCTAAAGGTGTGGGTTTTCATGCAACAGTTGTTTTATCATGCAAGAGAAGTAAAGTGCATTTGCAATAAAGTAAATTGCAATAAAGTAAATTGCAATGAAATAAATTGCAATAAAATAAAAGCGTACTGGAGGGTCTTCCCGTCATCCCAAGCTGCACTTAAAACACAATTAGAATATTTAAGCAAGTTCCTAGGTAAAGCTAAGGGAAAGGTTATGGTTTTCTACCAAATTCCTAATCCTATAGCTAGTCATCTCCTATGACGTCTAGGTTCTTTGTGTTTTTATTTGAGGACGATTTTCTTCATCAAAGAACAATTAAGTCCAATTGTTCTTATAAATATCCTATCATATTGAGGAAGTGCTTAAGAAGAATCTTAAACATCTTTTCAATATTTTTAGGATTGTTTTAAGTCCAAATGAATTTAATTATATAAATGAATCAATCGTCCGAGGTTTTCAAGTTTTGTTGTTATCTTACTCAGATGAACTAGGACATTTGAATATCCTATAAGTGAAGTAACATTTCATTTAATGTTCGTTTAGGAGTTATAATAACCAAAGCTTTCGAGGGTAAATTAGTATTCAAATGATTTGATTTAATTTAAAGGGTTTAAATTTGGAATAGTGTTCAAGTTGTTTTATATTTAATTTCTTTTATGTCTTAGGTGATGTTATATTTAATTCAATTTAATTTAATTGAGTTTTAATTTAATTTAATTTAATTTAATTTGATTTGATGTTTAATTAATTTGATTTGATTTAATTTAATTATTTAATTTAGTTTAATTTAATTTAATTTAATTTAATTTAATTTAATTATTTAATTTAATTTAATTTAATTATTTAATTTAATTTAATTTAATTTAATTTAATTTAATTTTAATTTAGTTTAATTTAATTTAATTTTATTTGATTTAATTTAAATTTAATTTTAATTTACTTTATTTTTAATTTTAATTGAAATTTTAAAAGAATTTAATAATTCAATTAAGTCTTTTAATGTTTTACATTTGAGTTATCATTTTAATTAAGAGTCGAGTATTAATGATATAATTAGTTTAGGGATTTTTAAATTAAAGAATAAATCTCTTCCTAATAAATATCCCTTATTTTAATAATTCCAATTTATTATTCCTCCAAATTTAATCTATTATTTAATTAAAGTTTAATCATTTTAAAATTATTTAATGGGTTTCTACCCTTTAATTATTTAAATTTCAATCATCCAAGCCAGATTAAGATCAAATGTTTTACTTGTTGATTTTTTTTATTAAGCCTAAAGTTTTAATTAAGGGTTAAAAGTTTAATTACCATTTTACCCTTTAAGCTTAATAATTTCATAACTCACTAAATTGAACCCAAATGAACTTGAAATTTTTATGTGACTTCACTCATATGTCAATAAAGACATGAGAGGAGAAAATGTGATTTTTCTCGTATTTAATTTGTTTATATAATTATTTTTGGTGGAAAATAGGGATTTTCAAGGAAAATTTAATAACATGACCAAGGGAAAGTTTCTGTCCTTAAGAAAATTAGGGGACATTCCTAATGACCAGAGAAGCACTTGGACCAATTTTGGTGATTTTTTGAATTATATTATTTTTATTATAATTATTTTGAGTTTTAGAGTGTTAATTAATTTAAAAATAAAATAAATGTTGAAAAATGGGTTTTATATTTTTTAAAAATCTCTCTGATATCAAGGAAACCAGAAAAGCAAATTTTGCAATTTTCTGATTTTTCTATGATTTATTATAATTATTTTAGTGAAAATGCTAGAAAATACATTTTTTAATTTTAAAATTACCTTAGGGCTTTAAAATTCAATATATCACTAAATAGACCTAAGAAAAATGTGGGATTTGTTCCTAAGTGATTAAAATTCAAAATGTGACATTTTGGTGAATTTTATTATTTTTGTGATTTTTATTATTTTTTAATTATTAAAAATATTAAAATATTATTAAAAATCAACTTTTTTAGAAAATTGAAATTTTAATTTTCTTAGATTCCCCCGATATCGGAGAGGCTCCAAAACCAATTTGATGGATTTTTAAAAGGTATTTTAAAAGTTATGAGTTTTTAAAGTTTAAAATGGCTAAGTGACTTAATCAACCCAATTAGTGGGGCTAACCAAGTCCGATCGACCTCAAATTTTTATGGTGGATTCCTCTGATCCTAAAGGTCAGTGGAGAATTGATTTCAAGTCAATTTGATGCCCGGTTAACTCTAATTAATTAAAGACCTATTTTGGGTGTTTAAGCCAATTAGAGTTGTTTTGAATGAACTATGCCAAAATCTATTTTTCCTAGGGTTCTCTGGTCATAAGGAACATCACCAAATTTTCCTAGAATTTATTTCACAACATGCTATTTACTCGGAATTAAAATACTCAAAACAGATGACTCGAACTTGAAAAATCAAGAACTCTTCATAGGATGGCCTCTCGACTTTGGAAAATTCGTGGAATGTTCCCAAATTCAGAGGCTTCAAAAGCTCTATGGTCTCATGCCATGGTGAATTGTATGCATGCATGGAGAATTAAAACAATGCAGAGAGTAAATAAATTATAAAAAATAAAATATTCGATGAAATTAAGTGATTTCTTTTCCACATTATTCTCCTCTCTTCACCGAGCAAGAGGGTATTTTTATTTTATTTTTTTGATTTTTCTACACAGAGATATGAATTTTGAAGTTTAGGGAATTAAATAAATCGTAAAATACCCTATTTTTCTATTTATCCACGCGGCGCCGGCCGCATCCTCGGCAGCTCCGAAAGACCACGCGGCGCGCTCCCATTCGACGCCGCCACTCGAGTCGCCAGCCCGGGCCCCGCGGTTCCCGTACCGTCTCCTCGGTCCGACGCGATCCCGACCATCCGTGAGCGCGTGTATTGAATGGACGCGCATCCGTTCATCGTCCCCAAGTGTTCTCACCCGAGAGCCGTCCACACTAAATCCCTAAGATCTCACTCGATTCTCAATGGAGTTTCATGTTCTTATGCTCTATGGATTCGTCTTGAAGAGACGAACACATCTATACGGTTAACATGCATCGAAACTAAAACATTTAAAATGGAGAATCTCCGTAAGCTCCGGGATGAAGAGTTAGCTCATACCTTGGCTCGGAGAAGTGTGGCTTCAATCCGAGAGTTGTTGCACCTTCGATTGGGTCCCAGCGAAGCTCCGCGATGAAGTCTCCCGGTCGCAGTGAATTGTCCGGATATGATTTCGACCAAGCCCGATCATAAAGCTTCGGAGGCCGGAGCAACCGGGTGGTCCGGAGATGGGGCTTTTGATGGTGGACACCTTCTCTTGGTCCGGTGAAGGTGTAGAGCCAATCAATTTGGGAATTGACTCACCGTGGAGAAGTGTCCTCGGTTTTGGGTGGAATTTCAACTCGAAATCGAGCTTACGAGAGGAGAAATGGCAGGGGGATTTCACTGGGGATCAAGTGCTCTAAGGGTGGAGGAGGGTCTGGAACAATTTTGGCAAGGTTTGTGCTTCTCTTCTCCTCATGGCCGAGAGGGGTGGAGTTTAAATAGAGCTGGCTGGGGGGCCTCCCAGGGGGAGTTAGGGCTTGGGATCAGCTGCTCTGGTGAGGAGAAGAACAGCCATGGTGACCACTAGGCATGGGGCAGCTCAGCAAGTGAGAATTTCAATATTTGCTCACATGTGAGCTCTCGGCCATGGTGTTTTCCGGCGGCTCGGTGGCCGGCCGGCAGTGCAATGGTCACCATCTTGGTCAGGTGGGTCAGGGCTGGAGGTTTGTGAAATCAATTGGCCATGGACATGTGTAAAGGCTTTGATCTAAAGTGGAATGGGGCATGGCTAGATTTGGACCTAAATGGGTCAACCCACCCATTTGGGCTAGGTGCACCACCCAAGGCCTGGTTTAGGCTGAGGAGAAAGTGATTTGGATCAGCTTGATTAGTGGGGTCAAGTCACAATCCAAGTACAATTAGGCTTAAGCATGGTTTAGTGGAGTCATGGAAGTGGTTAATCACCTTTAGGAATTAAGGAAAGAGCCTCCTCCTTTTGCCCAAAATGGCATGGTGACATGTAAAGAGGCTCTCATGGCTTGCATATGGCTTGTGCATGGCTCCATGACTCCATTTGGCTTGGGAAAAGTGAAGTCAATTTCATGGAAATGAATTTAAGGAAAATTTTGGTATTTAGGGGTGATTTGGCATGAGGCTTGATTTAGAATTATTTGATGATGAATTTAGGACTTAGGGATGATTTTAATTGAAAGTATGATGAGGGGAAATGTCATATGGGCTTTGGAAGAATTTTGGGCTTTTTTGAAAGGGTTTTAGATGGGCTTTTAAGATGGATTAAGGAATGGGCCCTTAAGTTTAAAAATGAATTTATGGATGGGAATTTTGTAAAGGGGTTGGGCCAAATAATTGTTGGGTTTAGCTCATGGATGTGTCATGAGTGATTTGAAACAAATTGGGGGTGATTTGGATTTGAATTGGGTTGAATTTGGGTTAGGTTTGGGCTTAAGTCAAAAATGGGCCTTTTAACCTTGGGTTGAGTTTGAGTGGGGTTTGGGTTCAAATTTTGGGCAAATCATGTTAGGGTTTTGTTTGTGGGAATGTTAAGGAAGATTTAGAAAAGGTTTGGGGTTAATTGGAGTTGAATTGAGTGAGTTTGGGTTAAGTTTGGGTCATGGGTCCAAATTGGGCTTTAAGGCCAAAAGTGAGATTGGATCCAAATGTCAATCAAATTGGACTTGGGTTTGGTTTAGATTGGTATTGGGAATGTTGAATTGAAGTTTAGAATTGAATTGGACCAGAATTTGGGTCAGTTGGATAGGTTTGGTTTAACATTGGGTTCACTTTGGGTTAAAATGGGTCAAATTGGGGGTTTTGACAAAAGTAGGATAAATTGACAAAATTGGCCTATGGTGTAGTTGGACAAAATGAAATTGGGAATATTTAGGATTTTCTGGAATTTTATGGGAATTTTCTGAATTTTTGGATTTTTAGGCCAAGAAGGGTATTTTGGGTATTTGGAGGGTATTTGGAGGTATTTTTTGGAATTTTTGGTATTTTTGGGTATGAATGATCAATTTGAGTGATGTGGAGATGTTTGGGATTGATTTTTGGAAAATTTTGGGTAATTTGGAAATTTTGCAAAAATTTGGGTAATTTCAAGGGTTTTGGTAGGTTTAGTAGGTGTAGGGTCCTGGGGGTCAAAAATTGAAAATTTGGGAAATTAAAGATTGGGTGAATCTAGATGAAAAGAAATCATTTTGGTTGAGCCATGAAGCCATTTCAAGCCCATATGAGCCATGAAAGGACTCATTTGAGGCATTCACTATGTTGTTCCTAACCCTCTTAGCCAAGGGCTTAGGGGTTAAGGACCATCCATGTGAATCACCTACATGAGTCAAGAGGTTAAGTTGGGTATGGGTGTGGTTTTAGGAAGTGTGTGGAAATGTAGTGTGTAAGTGTAGTGTGTAAGTCGGCCCCTTCACCGGACCGAGCCACCTGTGGGCGGTCCTAAGGCCAAAGAGTCCTATAGGAACTCATCCTTTAAACTTCCACATTTGATTTCAACCCTCTAGGTGATTAGGGGTCTATAGTCAAGTTTGTGGAGTTTGCAGGGAGTTTAGAAGTGGTTTAAATTTCTAAAATGTGGGTCCCAATTCTAGTCCTCTAAGATAGTCGAAGGAAAAGCCTAAGGCTAGATCCTAAGCACTAAAAGAAGAAGGGAAGACCTCATCGAAAATGAGGTCAACGGGCGTCTCAGGCAATCTCTCGCCTACGATCTTCTCGAGTTCCCCTTATCCTTTCTGTTGTTCTCGGAGCTTGTTCTCTCTTTTCAGGTTCTTGATGAACTGGTATCTTTGAAATGTGTGTGTCGGCGAAGGTGGCTGTTTCCTCGTGTTGATCTGCTGCTAGTTTAGTCAACATCTTGCGGATACAACGATTCTTATTCCTTCTTTGAGTAGCAATGAGCGTAACTCTCCTTACTCCTTGAATTTCTACGGGTGCGGCGCTGACGAGCCTGCCCTCTGCCGTGGCAACTACTGACTTGATTTTCTTGCTTTCCTCGGCATTTGTCTTTCTTTTCTTGTTGCTGGATTGGTGGCTTGGGCCACCCATCTTCATCCTTGTCACGGCTATGAAGCTCTTCTCGGTCCACTGGGACCCAATCATTTTCTTCATACTGTAGGCTGGCTGGTGTGACGTCAGAATCAATTTCTATCACTACTCCATCCTTCACCCTCTTTTCATCGAGTGCGAGACTCACGTTATTTTTAAAGTTTAGGACCAACCGCCCGTTCGACATTTCCCTGCGAAGAAGACAAGGAAAGGATCAGGGGCTGTACTAAGAACAAGAACATTAAGAAAATATTTATCACTGAAGATTATTATTCACTTATTTTTAATTTTAATTTTTGAGGAAAGTAGGAAAAGATGAAGAAAGATCAGGAACAGGATTTGATTTGAAAGGAAGGGTAAAACTTATTATGATTTCACATATTTCAATTTTAGCACATTTTTTTTTGGTGATGATTTTTTTTTATCCATTTTTATGTTTTTGGGTTCGGACCCAGTCACAAAGTGATTGCTTTACCCGTGTTTCTAGGGAGAAGACTCTATTTAAGAGGTCATCCTTCGAAACATTAGGTTGCGTAATACTTCTTTAAATATCGTCCGTTGATTGGAAGCATTTGTCGTTCTCCTTGGCAATTCACAAGTTGGTCGGAGCCTTCTGAGTAGACTGCCTCGACCACAAACGATCCTTCCCAAGTTGGTTCAAATTTGCCTCCTATCTTGCGATGTGCAAGAATAGGTCTTCTGAGAACAAGAACTAAGTCACCAACTTTGAAAGTTCTTGGTCGGACTAGTTTATCATGGACCTGGATCATCTTAGCTTGGTACAGTTCCAAATTTTGTTGCGCTGCAAGTCTTTTCCCTTCCAAGTTTTCCAGTTCTTCCAGTCGTAATCTGGCATTCTCTTCTGTAGTAATTTTATTTGCAACTGCAATCCTGAGTGATGGAAGTTGAACCTCCAAAGGTAAAACTGCCTCGGACAACTTGTAGGCCCATAAGGCTTCTAACAACTTCTCATGCCAATTTCTCTTATTGTCGTCCAAAGTTTTCTTTAAAATCTGAACGAGAGTTTTATTAAAAGCCTCGGCCAAGCCGTTTACTCTTGGGTAAAAGATTGTTGAGTATCGCCAATCGATCCCATGTCTTCTGACAAAATTGTTGATTTTTGTGCTTCTGAATGCGGACCCATTATCTGAAATGATTCTGCGCGGTACTCCGAAACGGTAAACAACTTGATTTTTGAAAACGCGTAGCACGTGGTGTGCCTTTACTTCTCCGAGTGGAGCCGCATCGCCTATTTAGAAAAGTAGTTTGTAGCTGCAAGGATGAAGCGATGTCCTCTTGAAGAAGGCGGTTCTATCGGACCTACTATATCTGTGCCCCAACACTCAAATGGCCACGACGTAATTGTCGGATGTAGCACATTTGAAGGTTGGTGTAGAACCACTCCATGCACTTGGCACTGGTGACAGCTCTTGACGACTTTCATACAGTCGGTCATCATTGAGGGCCAGTAGTACCCTAGTCTTTTAATTTTCATTTTCATTTTCGGACCCGACTGATGAGCACCACAAAGTCCTGAATGCACTTCTTTGACAATTTCACGAGCTATGACCCGCTCAGACATCTTAACCACATCTGATCAAAAGACCTTCTGTAGAATGTATTGTTTATTAATGCGTAAGACAGAGTTCTTTTCTTGATTTGATGGGCTAATGACTTATCGTCTGGTAATTTACTCGTTTGCGAGTGTAGTACGATTAGCGGTTGACACCAATCTTCTATGTTTTCCATCACTACTGTAACTGATTCCTCTGCTTTTTCTGATTCCTGTATCATATCCATGTCGAGCTATGATAGGACCTGTCGTCCTTGAACTGACACTTCAACTGACTCATCTTATAAGCAGGCAAATTCTTTTGCAAGGCGAGCTAGCGCATCCGCGAGAGCATTTTCTCTTCGGGGATCTTGTAGATTGTTACATTCGGAATTTGTTCCAACAGTTTCATGGCATACCGAAAGTATTGCTCGAGTCTTGGCTTTAAAATTACTGTATTATCCGGAGACTCGTTGGATGATCATCCGAGAATCTCCGTAGATGTTGATGTCCGTTATTCCCATTTGAATGGTTAGTTCTAGTCTCGTTATGAGGGCTTCGTATTCTGCCTCGTTGTTTGTTCACGGCTCTGTTAAGTGATAGGAGTATCTTAACATCCCCCGCTCCGGTGTTATAAAGATTAGTCTGATTCCTGCCTTACCGAGCACTATCGTTTGCAATTCTTTGTCTTTCTGTGCTGAGGACGCTCCGTCGAAGTATAGTTCCCAACGTCGATCATCAGTGTTTTCTAGGCTCATTATCTGCTCGTCAGGCAAATCATCGTCGAGAGGCGAATCCGCCGGTAAAGGGTGTCTTTGCAAGGAAGTCGGCTAGAACTTGTCCTCTACGGCACGAAGAGGAACAAAAGTTATGTCGAATTGCAATAGTATCATTCACCACCTGGCAAGTCTGCCAGAAAGTGTCGGTCGGGTCATCAAATATTGCAATGGATTAACTTTCGAAATGAGGTTGATCTTATGAGAAAGCATGTAATGCCTGAGTTTCTGTGCGGCGAAGATCAGGGCCAAACAATGCTTCTCAATTGGAGGATACTTTACTTCCATCAGAATCAGACGACGGCTTAAGTAGTAAAGAGCATTTTCTTTTCCCTCATCATTGACCTGGGCTAGCAGGGCTCCAAGGGAGTCGTCTAGAATTGCGGTATAAAGTATCAACGGTCTACCCGAGACTGGGGCTGCTAAGACAGGAGGTGTCATTAAATATTGCTTAATGTCCTCGAAGGCCCATTGGCATTTCTCTTCCTAAATGAATTTGACGTCCTTTTTAACTAATGCCGAGAAGGGCTGACACCTACCTAACAAGTTCGAGATAAAGCGTCGAAGATATGCCAGCTTCCCTTGAAAGGATTGTAGCTGTTTTAAGGTTTTGGGAGGCGGCATCTCTAAGATAGCTTTAATCTTTTCCGGATCAATTTCGATTCCGCGATGTTGGACAACAAATCTTAAGAATTTCCCGGAGGTGACGCCGAAGGCGCATTTTAAGGGATTCATCTTAAGGTTGTATTGCCTTAGTCGCTCGAAAACAATTCTCAAATCATACAGGTGATCTTTCTTCAGTTTGCTTTTGATGACCGCATCATCCACGTAGCACTCAACTTGGTTGTGAATGAGATCATCAAAAATCTTTGTCATCGCTCTTTGGTACGTTGCTCCTGCGTTCTTTAATCCGAATGACATTACTGTGTAGCAATACACTCCGATTGGCGTTCTGAAAGTTGTGAGCTTTTCTTCTTCTGGTGCCATCTTTATCTAGTTGTATCCTGATGATCCATCCATGAATGAGAATATTTCATGTGTTGAAGCAATGTCGATCATCAGTTCTAGAATTGGTAGCGGAAATTCGTCCTTTGGACATGCTTTATTTAAATCCCTGAAGTCTACGCAGATCCTGATCTGACCATTCTTCTTTCTAACTGGTACCACGTTGGCTAACCAAGTAGGGTATTGTTCTTCACGGACAAATTTAGCGTCGATTAGCTTCTTAACTTCGGCTATTACTTCTTGTTCAATTTCTAGACGCATTCTTTTGGGAGCTTGTCTGACTGGAACAGAAGTAGGGTTTACTCCTAACTTGTGAACTGCGACTTCTGGAGCTAATCCTGGCATTTCGTCGTAACTCCAAGCAAAACAGTCCTTGAATTCCATTAATAGCTTGATCATTTCATCGGAATCTTCTTTATTGAGTAAGGAGCTAACAAAGGTTGGCCTAGGCTCTTTGCCAGTACCTAATTTAACTTCCATTAACTCCTCTATTGTAGATTTGATTTCTTCTTCGAACTCTGGTGGAGCATCTCCAATTTGTAGATCTTCAAGATCTTCTGTAGTTTTCAAGCAGTCTTCATTAGATTCACAAGTGACAATCAAGCAAAATTCTGTATCATTAACTGATCTTACTGTACCGAATCCGAGACCATGCTTTGAATTGGGAGGCCGACTGACGTTATTCCATAATTTTTCGAAGTGTTGTGATTGACCTTTTGTCCATTGTCGAGGTAAGACACCACGCTGAATTAAATTTTAAATACAGGGAGAGTACCACTCAAAAGGTAATTTCATTAATTCGGAAGAAGTAACATCTTCAAATTGTACACCTTTTTCATTATTGGAAAAAGAAGTACCAAGGTAAAATTTGAGTGGTTTAGCACCACCGCCATGCACTTCCTTGACCACCATACCCTCGATCTTATTAGACTGGATCGGGGTCAGGGCCATAGTGTGTACATGGTAGTTAATCTTCTCGTACATTGATTTATTTTCTTCATTCTTTTCATCTTCGAGGGAGATCTTGAATTGTGGTTTCTTCTAGTTTATTGTAGCTGCTTCTTTCTTGACTTCTTCTTCTCCCTCAGAGCTGTTCTCCCAATCAACGTCGATGAAGGGTTTCTTTTGTCCAATCGTCTCAACGTCTCTTCCACGACCTCGTCCCCGACCTCGACCTCGGGTGCGAGTTCCGGAGAAACCTTCACCATCTCGCCGTAAGGGAGTGGTAAGTGATTGTTGGACTAGAGCTTCAGGCTCTTTGTCGTTTTGAGCTTCTTTTGCTTCGTTGGGCATGGTATTTCTGGAGAAGATTGTTTTCTTTGGAGGCACGTAGTAGGCTGCATCTTCATGAATTCCAATTTCATGTACGGAGAACGGTTGTAAGTCACCTTTGATGCACTGTTCTCCTCCATCGTAGTATTTTATGCACTGATGCAGAGACGACGGTACCATCCGGTTCTCATGTAACAACAGTCGGCCCAGTAGCGCGTTGAACGATGTTACAAAATCAATTATATGGAATTTTACGGTTGTCTTTGCTAAATCACCGGTCTTCATCAATAGCGTTATTGATCCCAGGGCTCTTTCTCCTTTCTGGTTGAATCCTCTTAGTAACATCTTGTCCGCTTCAAGCTCGCGAGCATCTATTTCCAAGTATGCTAGCGTCCAAAGATTCATTATGTTGATTGACGCTCCTGGATCCACCAATACTCTGGAGAGTGTAAACTTTCCGATTGTGACTGAAATGTACAACCGTCGGTTGTGATCAGCTGTCCCAAGTAGTAGATCACTGTCCGTGAAGGTAACACCTCGCTGTTCCTTTAACAAGCAAACCTCGTCTAAGGAATCTCCGGCCATCTGAGCTAAACAAATCTCTGGATCAAGTAAGGCCTTGATCAGAGCTTCCCTCATCTCTTTTGATAAGATGAGAGCGTCGTAGATGCTTAGTTTGGCTAGTAGTTTCCTAAGATGGGCTAGTACGTTATAGTCCACTTTGTTACCATGTGTTCCAGTTTCTTCCCGAAGGGGCAATTCTTCTACTGGGGTTGATTCTTCCTGAACAACCACCTGCTTTCCTTTGTCTTTTGGAACCATTCTCGGAGGTAGAACCCTTCCGCTCCTTAAGTTGACTTCTGTGATTTCTTCCGAATCTGGCACTGAGTTTACTGGTGTATCCTTTTGAATCGGCATGACAAGTTCTTCTGGAGTCGCTTCAGAATCTGAAAGCTCTAACTCTATTGTGATTGGAGCTCCCCGAAATTCACAAACAGATTCATTGCTTATTGAACTTTCGTAGCCTTCTTGGTGAATGTCTTCTTTGTCATTGTGATTGTCGAGGTTGTGTATGATTTGAGAATTGTTATTTGTATTGGAATCGAGATCCAGATTAGATTGGTTGTCGTTAGTTGCGTAATCGTTAGAAACAGTCAAAATGTAGCCAACGCCATAACTCTTATCATTATAAGATCCCGTCGGAGAGAGCAAATAATCATACAGAGTCAGAGGTTCGAGGAATTTTTCCCCCGAATTGGAAACAACCATCCTAGGATAAGCAGCCCCTGGTCTAGCCTTAAGAGCCTTGGTCTTTTCTTCTTCTGCGATCTCCTTCTTTTCTATGATCTTCTCTTCCTGGGGTGGCTCTTCAATCGCAAGCGATAGCGCCGGCTTGACAGGTTTCGAACTTTGAATCGAAGCACGTACCGAAGTGGTTTGGATGCGATCCAAAATTTTCTTTGATGACTTCATCCAAGCGGTACTCCATCCATCATTCATCGTGTAGGGATCTAAAGGAACAATAGGATCCGTTGAAATAACATTGATGGAAGCACCTTTCTGGGGTTCCTTCATGTATTCCTTCGGAATCGTTATGTTCCCTTTTTGAAGATTTTGTCAAGCCAACTCTTGAAGGTGATGCAATCCTCTATCTTTTGTCCAAGCATCTGGTGGTAAGGGCAGTAGTTGGGATGATCTTTCTTATTAACTTCCTCTGGCTTCTTGGGCTCTGGCAGCTGAAAATCCGGCGTCTTCATTAAACTGTGGAACATCTTTGGCACTGCCTCATTCTTGAATGGATATTCTCTATTTATAAGCTCCTTTAACGTGCGCTGCGGGCGAGGCGGTTGCTCATGTTGTTGAGTTGGTTGATAACTGGGTCGAGGTTGTTGGTAGTTCATCTGAGGTTACTTGATACATTGGGTCTGCGTTCGCTCCAGTTGTATTTGCATTGGTCGCTTGCCCTTATCGACTGCCGCGACGATCCCGGATTTCTTTTCAAATGTCTTCGCGAGCTTCGTTTGTCTGTCTTGTCGACGAAACTTAGTTGTTTCGCTTCCTCTTGCAAGCTTCCGGCCTTGCTTAACAACTTCTCGAAAGTCTTAATCGTAAATCCCTTAAGGAGAAGTGCTATCGGGCCGTGAATGCTTTTAAGCAAGATACTGACTGCATGCTGCTCTTGTAGCTGTGGCTCACACTTCATGCTTAGATTCCTCCATCGAAGTATGTAGTCCACTAAAGTTTCGTTCGGTTTCTGTTTCTCCACCACTAAATCACCGATGGTGATATGGTGTTGGGCTCCGGCAAACCGTTTCACGAAGAGGTTCTCTAATTCTGAAAATGTCTTTACCGAACCGTTCGGTAACTCTGCGTACCAATCGAAGGCGATCCACGACGAGCTGCCGACAAGCTCGTCGGAAGAGTAAGGCGTCACTTCCACCGAGCATTGCAACAACTAGCGCGAAAATGTGCAACATGCTTGTCGAGGGTTTCCGGTACCATCAAAAGTCTTGAACGAGAGGTGGTACGAAGCCTTTGGGTATTGTACTGCATCAAATTCTTCGGGGTAAGGTCTACCCGTCTGAATAGATGCTCCACTCTTAGACTGTGCTAAGGCTTCTCGCACCTGCTGTTCTACCATGTTCTTGATGTCCTTCTCTGGAATCATATTCTGGGTAGAATCCTTCTTTGGATGATCGTCCCCGTTAATGGATGTAATCTCTTTTCCTCCATCTGTAATATGAATAACTTCTGGAGGCATTTCTCTTGGGGGTTGAATTTGACTCTGAAGAGTGGCTAGGGCTGCAGCCATCTCTTCCATCTTTTTCGCCATTTGAGAGATTGTATCATCTTTTTCTCGAAGTTGTGCCCTTAACATTTCTGGTTCATCTCTTTCCGTAGCTGCCGGAGCACCTTGCGAAGCTGACGATGCTCGTGTCTCAACCATGTTGATCTCCACATATTCGTCATCCATGAATTCCGACGAATCGACTTCATCTCCAAACTTTTCTTCTCTTTCTCTTGCTAATCGTTGAATGTCGGTTCTTAGCTTTTCCATAGCATCCTCCAATGGTCTTTTTCGTACGGTCTCGCAGTTATCATGCGATGGCTGTTGGATTTCCTTCTTGGGAGTCCCCTTCATCGCAGTGGCGCTCTCTTCGGATTCGAGTCTCCTGACGAGACTTTCCTTCTCAGGTCGTTGTTTCGGTCTTAACTGGCCAGTAGTAGGATGCCATACCATCCTTCTAGTAGCAGAAGGCCTAGGACCGGATGGTCTGTCGGCTAAATGCTGGAAGGTGGTATCCTCCCTGATCTGTAAACCTGAAACAACAACGGGTGGACTAGCTTTCATCTTCTTATTCGAAATTTCTGCGGCGCTAACGGGTTTTACTCACGGCCGAAGACAGGATTTGGCTGGCACCCGCCCTATCCTTCTTAAAATCTCTGATACATGACATTTCTCTTTCTTTGCTAACTTCTCTATCACAGTCTGCAGTCGGGTAAATGGTGTAATCCTAGCCCTTTTCTTTCGGTTGTTGCTATAGTATGCGGGTTGAGGTAGTGTAGAAGCAATCTTGCGGACATTTTCCTCGTCAGCTGCGGCGGAGAGGGGATGAAATCTACTTCCTTCCAAAAGCGGTGTATACTCAGGCAGTGGTATGTACTCAGACAATGGTGTGTACTCAGGGATGTCTTCTAAGAAAGCGACCTCAGCAGCTCTGGCCTTTCTGGCAATCTTCCTACTCCTGTTTCTCCTTTGAGTTAGTGTTAGGGGTGGAACCCTTGAGCTGGACCTAATTTCGAAAACAAAAGGTCTCGCAGGGAGATCTGTACCCTCCACGGTAACATGCTCATCACAAATTTGAATTTCCTTCCCCTTCAGTTTGGCGGAAGTCGGGGTAGGTGCAGAGATGACTAGACCAGCGGGGGTAGAAACAACAGTCCTCCTGCGAACAACAGTACTCTTCTCAACTGGAACCCTTTGCAGAGGAGGGAACTCTTGAGTTGACTTGAGATTGAACTCGATCAAAGGCTTTTCAGTTTCATGCACTTTGTCTGTAAGCGTGAAAAGGGTGACGCCAGTGATCTTGACATCTGTATTCTTGAATCCTTGCCCGAAACGGATGATTCCATTGTCAGGGAGCTCCTCCTTGTAGACAGCTAGGTCAAGTCCGTTGGTAAAGGAGAAAATCAGCTTTGGGGTAGACATTTTCTGCAAGGTAGATTTGATTGTCAGTCCCAAGTTATGCTTCTTCTCATCGGGATGAAAAGAAAGGAATCAAAAAGAGTTCGAACACATTTTTGTTCATGTATTTATAAAAAGGAGTTTTTTGTTAAAAGAGTCGTTCATTAGAGGATTTGTTTATTAGGAACGGAATATTCAAAGGTGTAGAGAAGGTAAGGAATCCGATTCAAAATTGGAAAGGAAGAGAAAGTCTTATGCAAGACTTCTCGACTCGAAGGACCGCTCATAAACTAACACCTATTGGGGGTCCACCCCACCTCAGAAAAAGAGGTAAAAGGATCTCGGAACCTCTCCGTTTAGGGGTGTCTAAACAGTGGCTCCTAAATCCGAGAGGAGTTGACCATACCCATTCAAGACAGAAATGAACATGGTATGCCAACGGAAAGAATGACAGTTTGGTCCATTAGGGGCATGGACTCACTACCGATTTATGAAAGCAAAACCATCTGATCAAAATGGAGAGAGGAACTATTCCCCAACGGAGTCGCCAGAAGTTGTCGGCATATTTTTAGGTTGAGTGTTGTATTTTTGAAAGAGGTCGCCTATGGAAATTGTAGGTGAATTTTTAATTTAATTTAAATAAATAATTTGAAAAGTAATATTTGATTTTGAAAATAATTTTATATTTAAAAATTTTAAGATATAAAATCAAACTGATCTCACATCCCGAATAGTTTATATAAACAAGCACCGCACCACAAGCTGTATATCTATCCCGGAGAGTAGACACCTTTGCTTGATGATGGGGCTCGGTTAAATAAACTAGAAGATTTGTGACATCCGTTTGGTCTACGAACCAATTTTATAAGCCGACAAGTTCCCCGCTTAATATAAAGGA
The DNA here is from genome assembly GCA_022702705.1 of Papilionanthe hookeriana x Papilionanthe teres. Taxonomy (NCBI): domain Eukaryota; kingdom Viridiplantae; phylum Streptophyta; class Magnoliopsida; order Asparagales; family Orchidaceae; genus Papilionanthe; species Papilionanthe hookeriana x Papilionanthe teres. The sequence continues at coordinate 32,298,683 of CM040422.1, forward strand.
ATTAAGCGAGGTTTATATTACCCAGGTTCTTAAAGTTCCCTATAAGGGCAAGCCCCTATAGTTAATTACATCTTAAATGAAGTGAATCATTTAAGAAAACTCTCGATAATGATCAGTGGTTTTTCTCTCAAGAATTTCAAAGTTTAAGGTTTTCAAAGGATTGGATTTTTGAAATTTCAAAAGGGATTAGCTCAAATTTGGAATAGTTAATTTCAGGAGTCCAATGAAAGAAATGTAGGAGAAGCTGAGGATCCAAGAAGAATCTTGGCAACTTCCCAAACTATCCTATTGTTTAGCTCGGATTTAAGAAAATCCTAATATTATCTGATATTTCAATCTTGCCAATTTTAATTAATTTGGACTTATATTTGTATGATAAAATCATACAAATAGTCTCGAAGATATGAGGGTTTATGTCGTACTAAACGACTACCTCGGAGTCCTAAGACTGGTTAGGGCTTAATTTACATGACATGATCATGCAAATGCCTAACGAAGAGTTGAGGATTTATGTTGCACTAGGCAAACTACCTCGAAGTCCTACGGCTTGGTTATTTAATTCTAGGAATGTTTAGTCGATGTAGAGTTGTTTTGCCGACGAAGATGGCCGTGTCGCCCACCGTGCTCCAAGCTCCTTATTGTTGCAGAGGTTTAGTTTTAGAAGTCATAAATCGGGAGATGAGAGAAGTGTTTTGGTTTAGAGAAAATCTTAAAATTCAAGTGTTTTTTAATATTTTAATTAAAACAAATCTTAAAGTTGGTTAAACAGAACCAATTAAGATCCCACGGTTCCGTCATCCCGACACCTTTATTTTCATTGAATTCACTTAGTCCAGATGAATTTGCTAAACTCAACTGAATGAGTTCCACACTTTCATTTAGACCGTGGGAAATCCCGTTAGCAACACGTGGGTTACATCATCCGAGGTATTCCCGATCATTCAACGAGACGTTTTAATTTAGTTGTAATTGTAGTTTGTTGTTATGTTTGTGATTAAATTTTTAGTTGTTTTATATTTTGAAATGTTGTGGCGGTGAATTTTATCTTGCAGTGATTTTTAATTTAGTTTTGGTTTCAGTTCAGGGACTACCCTAAAGTTTTTGGTTTTCATGCAACAGTTGTTTATCATGCAAGAAAAGTAAAATATAGTGCATGTAAGTAAATTGCAATAAAGTAAATTGCAATAAAATAAAAGCGTACCTGGAGGGTCTTCCCGTCATCCCAAGCTGCACTTAAAACACATGTTAAGGCATTTAAATATTTCAACAAGTATCTAGGTAAAGCTAAGGGAGAGGTTTTGGTTGTCTACCAAAGTTCTAATCCTATAGCTAGTCATCTCCTATGACGTCTAGGTTCTTGTGTTTTGGTTTAAGGACGATTTTCTTCATCAAAGAAACAATTAAATTCAATTGTTCTTATAAACACCCTATCATATTGAGGAAGTGCTTAAGACGAGTCATAAACATCTTTTCAATACCTCTAGGATTGTTTTAAGTTCAAGAGAATTTAATTATACAAGTGAATTAATCATCCAGGGGTTTAAGTTTTGTTCTCTTGCACAGTGAACTGGGACATTTGAATATCCTGTAAGTGAAGTAACACTTCACTTGATACCTCATTTAAGAGTTATAACAATAATAGCTTTAAAAGGGCAAATCAACTTATTAAGTATTTTAATGATTTAAACTTAATGATTTAATTTTAATTTTGACTTAATTATAGAAAATTAGTGTAAGTTTGGAATAATGTTCAAGTTATTTTAGATTTAATTCTTAATGATTTCATTTAGGTTTGTTGTTAAATGATTTTAATTTAATTTAATCCAATTTAATTTTAATTTAATTTGATTTTAATTTAATTTAATTTAATTTAATTTTAATTTAATTTAATTTAATTTAATTTTAATTCAATTTTAATTTAATTTAATTTTAAATTAATTTAATTTAATTTTAATTTAATTTGATTTGATTTAATTTTAATTTAATTTAATTTAATTTAATTTAATTTTAATTTAATTTAATTTAATTTGATTTTAATTTAATTTAATTTAATTTAATTTAATTTTAATTTAATTTTAATTTGGATTATTATTTTAATCTTTTAATTTAGAATTAAGTATTATTGAAGTGATTTATTTAGGGATTTTTAAATTAAAGAATAAATATCCTCTTAATAATATCCCTACTTTAATAATTCTAATTTCTATTATTCTTCCAAAATTTCAATTAATTAATTAATTAAAGTTTTATTTTTAATTATATTTGAAATGGTTAGTAGGTTTCTACCCTCAATCATTTAAGTTTCAATCATCCAAAATCAGTTTAAAATCAAATATTTTACCCTCCCCTTTTTGATTAATCCTAAAATTTTAATTAAGGGTTGAAAATTTTAATTACCCTTTTGCCCTTGAAGCTTAATAATTCTATAACTCACTAAATTAAGCTCAAATGAACTTGAAATTTTTATTTAACCTCACTCACATGTCAATTAAGACATTAGAGGAGAAAATGTGATTTTTCTGTATTTAATTTATTTATGTAATTATTTTTAATGGAAAATAGGGGTTTTCAAGGAAAATTCAATAACATGACCAAGGAAATGTTTCTGTCCTTAAGAAAATTATGGGATGTTCCTAATGACCAGAGTACCATTTTGACCAATTTTGGTGTTTTTTTGAATTATATTTTATTTATTAGAATTATTTTTATTTTTGGAGTATTAATTAATTTTAAAATAAAATTAAAGTAGAAAAATGGATTTTATATTTTTCATAAATCTCTCTAACCTCAAGAAGTCGAGAGAAATAAATTTTATATTTTTCTGATTTTTCTTTGATTTATTAGAATTATTTAGTGAAAAGGTTGGAAAATACATTTTTTAATATTAAAAATTACATTAAGCCCTTAAAATTCAATATCTTATCTTAGGGACTTAAAAAAATATTTGGTTTGTTCCTAAGTGATTAGAATTCAAAATGTAACATTTTGGTGATTTTTAATATTTTTATGATTTTTATTATTTTTTAATTATTAAAAATATTAAAATAATAATAATAATCAAATTTTTTAGAAAATTATAATTTTAATTTTCCTAAGTTCCTCCGATATCGGAGAAGCTCCAAAACCATTTTTGTGAATTTTTGAAAAGTATTTTGTGAGTTATGAATTTTTAAAGTTTAATTTTATCCATTTTGCTTAAGAGGCTCAATCAACCCATTTGGTGGGGTTAATCAAGTGCAATTGACTTCAAATTTTTATGTGATGTTCCTCTGATCCTAAAGATCAGTTAAGAATTGTTTTCAAGTTAATTTGATGTGTAGTTAACCCTAATTAATTAAAGTTCAATTTTGGGTGTTTAGGCCAATTAGGGTTGTTCCATGTGAATTAACCCAAAACTTATTTTTTCTAGGTTCCTCTAGTCATAAGAAACATCACCAAATTTTCCTAGAATTTATTTCTCAACATGCTAATTATTGGAATTAAAATACTCAAAACAGTAACATGCAATTGAAAAATCAATAACTTCTCATAGGGATGGCCTCTGACCTTGGAAAATTCAGGGAATGTTCCAAAGTTCAGAGGCTTCAAAAAGCCCTATGGTCTCATGACATGGTGAATTGCCTATGCAAATGGAGAATTAAAATAATGTTGAGAGTAAATAAATCATTAAAAATAAAATACTCAATGAAATTACTTGATTTCTTTTCCACATTATTCTCCTCTGTTCACTGAGCAAGATGATATTTTTATTTTATTTTTATGATTTTTCTACGCAAAGTTATGCATTTTTAAAGTTTAGGGTCAAAAATAAATAAAATATTCATTTTCCCGCTCAATCGCCACGTGTCGCTCCCTGATTTGCTGGCGCGGTTCTGTTCATGGATGCAACTACCATCCAACTCCATCAGCGCCGTCCATTGGATACACGCCTGATCGGACGGCTGCTGCTTCTCTCCCCTAGTTCTATTCACCCAAAACCGTCCAACTTCAAACATTGATATCTCCCTCGATTCTCAACGAAATTGAATGAATTTTTTTTAAAATGATCGTCTAATCGAGTAGCACACATCTATACGGTGATGATATACTTAAAACATGTGAATAATTACAGAAAATTAAAACATGCTTGATTGGAGGAGAAAAATTTGATACCTTTGTCCAAGAGATGAGGCCTCAATTGGAAATGATTGGATTGTGCTTAGGAGTGCTTAGAGAAGCTTTGGGAACAATTTGGCAGAGTTTCCCCAAGGTAATCTTTTTTTTATTTCTTCTACTTGGTCATGGAGGTGGGGTTTAAATAAGGAAGGTTATGGTGGAGCTTGGGTGGCCATGAGGGTTGGCTTGGTTCATTCATCAAGGTTTTTTGGCTGAGAAAAACTCACATGATTGAGCTTGATCTTGGTGCGATCAATTGGGTTATGCCATTTGTAAAGTCAAGGATTTAAATGGCATGGGTGTAAGGAGCATTTTTGGTCCAATTTGGGTCAATTCATGGTTTTGTCTTGGTTCACTCACCAAGGCTTGATTTGGGCTGATGTGAGATCATTTGGGTCAGCCTCACATGTGTGGTGAAGTCCCCATCCAAGGCGAGGTGGCCAATTTTGGTTAAAGTGTATCATGAATGGGGTTAAAAAAGGTTTAGTGAAGGCTTAGGAAAGGCTCCCCTCTCCTTGCCATAAGTGGCATGGTGAGGTGGAAAGGGTTCCCCATGGCTTGCATATGGCTTATGCATGGCTCCATGACTTCATTTGACTTGCTGATGGCTTGGGGAAAAGGTTGGCTCACTTGCATGGAAAAGGGTAATTTGGAATTTTGAAAAGTTTGGATTCCATTGATGGGATTTGTCATGATGCTAAAAATGGGTTGATTTTATGATGGTTTAAGACTTTGGTCAAATAGGATTATCAAAGGAATGATGAAGAAAAGGTTTCATGTGGGCTTGGGAATGGACTTTGGGCTTTTAAAATTTGGTAAAGGTGGGCTTTTAAAATGGTTTAAGGGAATGGGCTTTTAGATCAAAAAATTTGTAAAGGGCCATGCCAAACAAATGTTGGGTTTAGTTTAAGGATATGTCATGAGTGATTTAAAACAAATTTGGAGTGATTTGGGATTGAATTGGGTTGGATTTGGGTTTATTTGGTAAAGGGGCTAAGGTGGGCCAAATTGGGCTAACTTAGGCTAAGGTTGGGCTAATGTTGAAATTGATGTAAAATTGATGTTGAGAAATGTTTAGGAGAATGTTATGAAGAGTTTTCAACTTTGGTTGGGGTTCAATCTTGGGATTTGGGCCTATTTGTGTTCATGGTGAATTTAGGCCAATTTAAGGAATTTTGGGTTTGGGTTGAATTTCAGTAAGGTTTGGGTCCAAATTTTGGGCAAATTATGTTAGTATTTTGTTTATGGAGATGTTAGAGAAGATTTAGAAAAGGTTTGGGGTTAATTGGGATTGAATTGGGTTGGTTTGAGCTAGGTTTAGGTCATGGGTCAAAATTGGGCCTTAAGCTTTTAAAATGAAATTGGATTCAAATGTCAATCAAATTGCGATTAAATTTGGTCTAGATGGATATTGGGGATATTGAATTGAAGTTTAGAATTGAATTGGACCAAAATTGAGACCAATTGGGGTGATTTGGTTTGACATTGGGTTCATTTGGGTTTAAAATGGGCTAAATTAGGGGTTTTTAGTAAAAGTGCAGTAAATTGACAAAATTAGCCCATGGTGTAGTTGGACAAAATGAAATTAGGAATATTTGAGATTTTCTGGAATTTTCTGGGAATTTTCTGAATTTTTGGATTTTTGGGTCAAGAGGGGCATTTTGGTAATTTGGAGGGTATTAGGGGTATTTTTAGAAATTTTGGTATTTTTGGCTGGAGATGGTCAATTTGAGTGGGGGGAAAATGTTTAGGATTGATTCTGAGGACTTTTGGGTGATTTGGAGATTTTGGAGGATTTGGGCAAGTTCAAGGGCTTTTGGTAGGTTTGATAGGTGTAGGGTCCCCGGGGTCAAAAATTGAAATTTTGGAAGAATGAAGATTGATCAAATATAAGTGAAATGAAATCACTTTGGTTGAGCCATGAAGTCATATTAAGCCTATGTGAGCCATGAGAGGACTCATTGGAGGCATTCACTATGTTGTTCCTAACCCTCTTAGCCAGGGGCTTAGGAGTTAAGGTCCATCCATATGAATTACCTACATGAGTCAGGGAGTCAAGTTGTGGTAAGGTGTGGTTTTAGGATTTGAATTGTGTATGTGAGAGTGTAGAGTGTGAGTGTAGTGAGTGTGTAAGTTAACCCTCACCAGACCAGGCCACCCAGGGTCGTCCTAAGGCCAAAGAGTCCTATAGGGAACTCATCCTTTAAATCTTCACATTTGATTTCAACCCTCTAGGTGAATAGGGGTCTACAATCAAGCTTGTGGGGTTTTCAGGGAGTCAAGAGGTATTTAAACTTCGAAATGGTGGGTTCCACTTCTAGTCCTCTAAGATAGTCAAAGGAAAAGCCTACGGCTAGATCCTAAGTACTAAAGAGAGAAGAGAAGACCTCATCAAAAATGAGGTCAACATCAGGCTAAAGATGTTGAAACAAGCACTTTGTAGGAGACAACCCATAAATATCGGTGTGCTTTGGTTTATGTTTGTTTTGTGTGCTTTGTTTGGTTTGTTTTTATGTTTTTAGTGGAAGTAATTTGGAGTTTTTAAACTATAGTAGAGTTTATTTAACCTTAATTGATGATTTAGGGAAGTTAGAATGAAAATTTGGGCACTTAACAGACCTGTGCTAAATTGAGCACCGGCGGCTAAGCGTCGACTGGTTGGCGCTCTGGTGTCGCAGTTATAAAAAACGTGAAAATTGAGGTTCTAGAAGCCTAGATCGTGGGTGAGTTGTTTTGGAAGTTATTTTGGAGTTTTAAAACGTCTTGGGGCAGTTTTAGCACTTCCCAAGTCTATAAAAAGGACCTGATTTAAGAGAAACACTTGCCCCAAGTCCTATTTTCAATTCTGATTCTTAAGAAGAGAGTTTTGAGTGCATCATGTCTTCTTGAGAGAATGAGATTAAGAAGAAGCAAGATTCTGATAAGAGTAAGTTCGTTAGTGACAGTGCTAAAGAGTTATTCAATGGATCTCGCTGTTAGTATTCAAGGGATTGCTGAAAAAATTGAAAAAATTAATGACTGGGAGACTTCAATGGAAGCAAAAATCCATGAAAGTAACCTACATTTAGAGAGCATGGGATGGCAACTCAAGATGCAATTCATCCGTTCAAGGTACGTGGAAGAAGTGGATAAGGCGATGTTTTTGAAGAACAAATGGATTGAAGAAGATGATTTAAGGATGAACAATTATCGCCCGTTTTATCGGATTTTTATTCCATAAGGGTCAAATGAGAATCATAATGGTTCGGGATATAGTCGGCCTAATGGAGAATGGAACTAAGAGTGTTTTGTTCTTATTTGTTTAGTGTTCTTATGTGTTATGTTTAGTGTTCATGTGTGTTATGTTTAGTGTGTTTAGTGTTTATATTTAAGTATTAACAGCCTGAGGATGTGATGGTTACATCCTAGAGATGTATACTTATCAGTTTGAGATTAAAGTCTCTTTTATTTAGAGATTTTCATCCTTTATGTGTGGATAAAAATTCTAAAATTGTATTGTGTTATGTTTGTTTTAATATAAATTTGTGTTTGTGTGAAATTTTTTTGGAATCAACGGATATTAAATTTTGATTTGGAATATTGGAAGATTTATGTGGGGAGAAATAATTATTTTGGAGTAATTAAGGGTGATTAACAAAGTTATTTAGTGCATATACCTTAATTATGAAAATCTGGGTACTAGCGGCTAAGCGCCAGAGTGCCGGCGCTTTAGCGCCAGATTTCGAGGCTAAGCGCCGAGGGGTTCGCGCTTAGGCGCCAGTTCGCGAAAATTGGTTCCCAGCAGTTAAAAATCTGAAAATTACAATTTTTAAACCACCCCATCATCTTCAACCATCGATTTATCACGAAAGAGGAGTCTAGGGCATCATATTGTGGATCATTTAAGAGTCAATTTTAACAAAAATTGTTAGATTTGGATTCGTTAAGGTAAGTACACTACTCCTAAGTAAAAAAGTTTGATTTTCACCATGTATTTTGAGTACATTTTGGAAAATCTTAAAATCACTATTCATGGTGAAAATTTGAGGAAAAACTTGAGAAATTGCTTGGATTTAGTGAAAATATCTTTTGGAAGATAATTTAGTAAGTTTAGTTTGATTTTGGAATTTAAGGTGAATTTTTCGTGAATTTTAGAGATGACTCCAAAGTGAAAGCATGCACGAGTAAAGACAAGATTTGATTCTGACAAATTTGTTAGTATGAGGGCTGAGGAACGATACGTCGACGCATTGCAGTCACATAAGTTGATTCCTGAGCACGTGTTTAGTAAACTAGGAGAGGTGATTGAAGATATGCTTGCTAGAGGGAACTGGGAGAATTACTGTTGCTTCTCCGTTGTTGCTGTTGTTTCTGTGGTCAGAGAATTTTATGCAAATTTTCCTGCTGTAGAAGAGAATCAAGTGATGGCTAGAAGGCATGAGGTCAACTTTTCTTCTGGGGCAATCAACACTTTTTATGGACTACCTCCTGACATGTTCTGTTTTTATTCTAACTATCATCCTACGGAAGGAGAATTAGATGAGATCATGGAATTTCTGACTGATGGAAGAGGATTATGGAAAATAATAAATGATAGAAGAGTGAACTTTCCTACTTCCAAATTGAATGCCACTTCTAAGGCGTGACATTATTTTATCTCATCTAAATTGTTACCTTCGAGTCATACTAGTGAATTAATAAGAGAAAGAGCTGTGTTGAACCATTGCATTCAGCAAGGGAAGTCTATTGACATTGGAGGTATAATTTATGATTATGTTTTAAACTGTGCTAGATTAACCACTACTGCAGGTATGGGATTTCCTTCCTTGATTCATTCATTATGTGAACGATCTGGAGTGAAGTTTGAAACCTGGGAAGAGGTACTTCAGCCATTGAGACCAATTACTAGTGTCAACGTTGGTGCTTACACTGTACATTCAGAGTTTGGTTGGAGAGGAGGATTTGGTAGGGCTTCTACTGCTTCTGCTTCTGCTACATCTACTTCTCGTGCTACTACTTCACGTGCTTCATCATCTATAGATTCACACACTAGCTTGTTAAGAAAAATTTTGAAAAAAGTGAGTTTTACTCGTGAGCATGTTAGAGATATGGATGGTAAGATGGATAATGTGGAAAGATATATTGTGAAACATGATGAGTATGAGGAGAGTTATCAGCAATATTTGGATAGACTGATTAGAGGTGATCAGAGTGCTGAGATGCCCCCTCATCCATTCTACATACCTTATGTGCCATCTAGGGATTGGAACGAGCAGGATGATTATGAAGATGATGAGTAGATTTGTGTTATTTATTTTCATTGTGGTGTTGTTGTTGATGTACTGATGTGTGTTTTGTTTGGTATTTAGTTTAATCAATGTGTTGTGATGTGAACCTTGATAGTATGCAAACTGTAGTTTGTATTATTTTTCTATTATGCATATTCAGATGCATTGTTGTTGTTGTATTGATGTTTTATATGTTGCTTTGTGGTAGTGTGTGTAATAGTAAATATTTTTATGTGTATGTTATGTCAGAGTTTTTAGTAATGTGCACTTTAATTCAAAAACTGTTTGGAGATTATATACCAATATTGGGAACTTCTACTTAAGAAACTACATGTTTAAAATTTTTCAAATTCCACTATCATCTGTTATCTGTATCAGTGTGTTATTTAAGTTGGTGTGTATTTGCTTTGAAAACCTCCAATACTGTAGAAGTCTTTTTGAGATTTTTTACTTCTCTTTGTATAAAAAATTGTTTTGAAAAACTAAATTTGAATTCATTTTACTCCTGTTATTTAAATTGTTATACTTGCATATTAGAATATTAAAAATTCCTGCAAGCATGATATGCCAGTTTTTATTTCTCACCCATGTATCATTTCTTATGCTTAAATGTTTTATCTTAACTAAAAATTAAAGTTTGGGGGGGGGGTTTAAAAACAAATAATTTTCAAAAACCTGAAATTTTATTTGATTCTAAAGAATACTTAAAATAAATCTTATTCTTGATTGACAACAATTATGTACATGAAGTTATATTAGGAGAACAAAAATTTTGAATATAGAAATGAATAAAAGAATTTAGTTAAAATTTATAGTAATCATGAAAAACTTAAAGTTAAATTTTTTTTAATGAAGAGGTCTTAAATAAAGTTAAACTATCTTTAGTAAGAAGTTTTGTATTTTTGGATAAATAAAAGATTTTACTTTTATTCTTCAAAGCTTAAATTTCTTTTATTGAAGAGTAATTTTCAAATATTATTATTATGATTTTTAAGTGAATGATGTATATCTGACCTTTATTTTAAATGGAAGGGTGGAATTCAAAATCATTAAAGGCCTATCCAGATATAATAATCCTTATCTTATAAAAAAGGAGAGAAAAACAAAAAGAAAAGAAAAAGCGAAAAATAGTATATAAAAAGGAAGGAGAAGCTTGAGGATTTAAGGGCCTAATCAAAAATTGGTTTCATATCTAAAGTTTAAGATATAAGTTCAGAGAAAATCTAAAGCTTAAGGTTATAATATAGTAAGTAAAATTATTTTCAAATAAAGATTTTTAAGTGAGAAAAATAAGTGTTTGAGTCCTATATTTTGAATAATCTACAATTATTTCTGAATTAGATTGAAACTTATATTTTTCATTTTCCTTTACTTAAGAACTTTTTAAACTTTAAGTTGGTTTTAATTACTGAAATTTTTTCTAAATTGGACTATTCCTTTTCTAGAACAAAATTTTGTTATCTTCCTAAGGAACTCATTACATAATTTGCATGCTAAAATGTTCTATAAGATTAACTGTCACTTGAGGACAAGTAACATTTTAAGTTTGGAGGATTTTGATACACCTAAAATATATAGTATTTTAATGCACATTTTTATACCTATTTTTATTGATATTGCACTTTAATGGAAGGTATTTTGTGTTTTTCTTCCAGGTATGATGAAAATAGATGGTCATAATGAAAGGGGCAAAATTAGATCAAATTTGGAGCAAAAAAAATGAAAAATAAAAATTTTGGCACTTGCGGCTAAGCGCCGCTGGGCCGGCGCTTAGCTGCCACAGTTAAAAATCAAAATCTAAAGGAATTTGGCACCAAATTCAAAGGGGATGGGATGCAACTCTTGGTGGTAACTTCCATAACTTCATTTGGGTGGTAAGTTTGAATGAAGGGGTGTATTCTTTGGTGGATACATAGAATTTGGAAACATTTGAAGAGACACCAATGCATTGGTTTACTATTTAAAGAGAGTCTTAGGAAAGATTAAGAGGCTCTTCCACTTGCATTTTGAAGAGAGTTTTTATAGTATTTTACTTTTATTTTGTGAGAGTTTTTATTAAGAGCAGGAGTAGAGAGTAGAAAGGAGAAAAGGGTCGGAGTAAATTCTTCTTCTTCCCGCTTCTTTTCTTTCTTTTAGTTTAGTTTCAATTGAAGTCTGAAGTTTATTTTGAGTCATCGGAGTTGGGAGATCTGCTCTGAGGAGTAGTTTAGTGAAGAGTTAAAGTTTCAGAGGAACTTCCTGAGTCTTGTGGAGAGAATTTTCAAATAAGTGTTTTCTTTTGTTCTTACATTTATTTTTTTAATTAATACTTGTTTTTGTTTTTTGTTTTTCTTATGGTTTTTAATATCAAATCAATGTGTTTTTGTATTATCTCAATGCATTCTGAGTAGTTTACTTTATCTTTATCTTTCTTAAATGAAGAAGTAATTAGTTTATAGAGAATTGTTGTGAAAAGTATAAGTGTTTAAAGTTGGAAGAAGTTGTGAAGATTGATTCTGAAAACTTTGTTTACTTCTTAATTTGGCCCGTTAAGTTGTAGAATTTCTTGAGATTATGTAAGATCCAATGCGTTATTATCTCATAAAATTTAGTAAAAATCACATGCAATTATATGGGTGAGAATTGTAGTCCATATAATTGAATGTAATATTAGAAAATATTTTTATGGAAGGGAGTAAAATTAGAGGATTTTAGAGTGACAGGCTAAAACCCCCTAATTTGGTTTGAAGTTTTGAGTTTTGTTATGAGAAGTTAGCCCCCAGTTGGTGGGAATCGAGGGAACTCTAGAGTGAGAGACTTGTATCTTCCGTGCCTAACCATGTTCAAAATGATAAAAATTTCAAATTAAGCTATGTTCTTTATAGAACTAAGTAAGGGTAAAGAACACATTTGCTTCTATATGTCATAACAAATTTAAATACTTACACAATAACACTTTAATAATTATTACTACTTCATAAAAGAAAATAAAAAGATATTCTAGTTAATAGTGTTTTACATACAGTGTTATTAGTTATTATTTAATTTCTTGTTTAACATTTTATTAAGGAAATTTCAAAAGACAAATCAACTTTCAAAACTTTTCAAAATCAAGACAGACTTTCAAAAGCCATAAAAAAAGGAAAATTATAATTTTCTGATTCCTTTAAAGATTTTCATATTTTCTCTGTGGGTTCGATATCTCGGGGCTTAATCAGAAAGTCCTATATTACTTGATAAACGATAGGTATACTTGCGTAGTATCCACATTATAAATCAAAATCATCAGCATATATATATCCGGTGGGATCAAGTTTTTAGTGTCGTTGTCAATTTTCATATCATATTTGTAAGTATAAATATCAGGTGGATCAGGTTTCAATTCTCCGAATACCATATAAATAAGGGTCATAGGAAAAAAAAAGTTTGAGCTTTTCCAATCTCACTTTTCCTTCCCTTCAGTAGTTTCTTGTCTCTTCTTTGGGTCAATTTATTTTAAGTGATTCTTATGGCTTCCAAGTATTTCCTAATGTTTTTTGCTTTGGTACCAACAAGTAAGAGGTCATCCCTTACATTATTTGATGTGAAGCTACTTGAAGGAACCTGCATGTACACTATATGGATAACAGTGGAGGTAGTGGAGCCAGAGGTGAGGGCGACTGATGACTTTAGTGAAGATTTAATCTTTTATCAAGACTAGTTTTTATGGGGGCTTTGACTTCCCTTCTGTCATTAGATTTATTCGATCCTCAATCACCATGGAATCATCTCCATACAACTAAAATCCAAATTCAATTGTGGCGATGATGACATTCATGATCTATCTACGGTGGATGGCGATCTCCTAGTCTTGGGAACTTAGCGTGTTGAGAAATAAATTCTAGGAAAATTTGGTGATGCTAACGCAATGAGAGGAACCTAGGAAACATAATTTTGAGTTAATTCACTTGGAATAACCTTTAATTGGTCTAAACACCCAAATTGAACTTTAATTAATTAGGGTTAACTATACGTAATTGACTTGGAAACAATTCTCGGCTTATCCTTTAGGGTCGGGGAGAGTCTTATAAAAATTTGAAATGATTGACTTGATTTGATCCATTAAATGGGTTAGTAGAACCCAATGGGTAAATTAAACTTTAAAAATTCATAACTACTTAAAAATACTTTTTCAAAAATTCACGAAAATTGTTTTGGAGCTTCTACGATATCGGAAGGAACTTAGGAAAATTAAAATTGTAATTTTCTAAAAAAGTTATTTTTTATCGTTATTTTAATATTTTTAACTAATTAAAAATAATAAAAATCATAAAAATATTAAAAATCAAAATGTCACATTTTGAATTCTAGTACTTAGAAGCAAACCAAATATTTTTTTAAGTCCCCAGGATAAGATATTGAATTTTAAAGGCTTAATGTAATTTTTAATATTAAAAAATGTATTTTCCAACCTTTTCACTAAAATAATTCTAATAAATCGAAAGAAAAATAAGAAAAATATAAAATTTATTTCTCACGAACTCCTTGAAGTTAGAGAGATTTAAGAAAAATATAAAATCCATTTTTTGACTTTAATTTTATTTTTAAATTAATTAATACTCCAAAACTCGAAATAATTCTAATAAATAAAATATAATTCAAAAATAAATAAAATTGGTTAAAATGGTCCTCTAGTCATTAGAAATATCCAGCCAATTTTAAGGACGAGAAAACGTTTATTGGTCGTATTGTGAATTTACCTTGAAAACCCTTATTTTTCACTAAAAATAATTACATAAATAAATTAAAAAACGAGAAAAATCACATTTTCTCTCTTAAGTCTTAATTGACATGTAAGTGAGGTTACATAAAAATTTCAAGAGTTCATTTGAGCTTTATTTAGTGAGTTATAGAATTATTAAGCTTGAAGGGCAAAATGGTAATTAAAAATTTCAACCTTTAATTAAAATTTTAGGATTAATCAAAAGGGAGGGTAAAATATTTGATTTTAAGCTGATTTTGGATGATTGAAACTTAAATGATTGAGGGTAGAAGCCTACTAACCATTTCAAAAAAATAATTAAAATAAACTTTAATTAATTAATTAATTGAGAATTTTGGGAGAATGATGGAAATTGGAATTATTAAAGTAGGGATATTAAGAGGATATTTATTCTTTAATTTAAAAGTCCCTAAATAAACCACTTGATAATACTTAATTCTTAATAAAAAAATTAATGAATTAAAATAATAATCAATTAAAATTAAACTAAAATTAAATTAAAATTAAAGTTAAATTAAATTAAATTAAATTAAATTAAAACTAAATTAAATTAAATTAAAATTAAAATTAAATTAAATTAAAATTAAATTGAAATTAAATTAAAATTAAATTAAATCGAAATAAAATAAAATAAAATTAAATTAAAATTAAATTAAATTAAAATTAAATTAAAATTAAATTAAAATTAAATTAAATTAAATTAAAATTAGAATTAAATTAAATTAGAATTAAAATCAAATCAAATTAAATTAAATTAAATTAAATTGAATTAAAGTTAAATTGAATTAAATTAAATTAAAATCATTTAACAACGAACTTTAAATGAAATCCTTAAGAATTAAATCTAAAATAACTTGAACACTATTCCAAACTTAAACTAACTTTTTATAATTAACATATGTTACAAAATGCAGATTGTTCATATTCACAATACGGTGATACACCACCTAGAGGGTCTCATCCCTTACTAAGAAATAATGTATGGAAACGAAGATCGTCTGAGGTAAACTCAAATAATATGAGCACTCCTACAAATAGTCCACAAGAAGTAACTTGTAAAGAATGTCCTGTAAGGTCATTTGAAGAAAGACTTGATGGCGACGAAAAATGTGGTTCGTCGGTTCGTCGCCGTCAATTTTTGATGTCATGTCAATGTCAAGGAGTCGCCACTCTGTTTAATATTGCCCTAATCTTATTTCTATAAATCCTATAAAGGGATTAAGAAATTTAGGGCTAATAGAAAGCAGTAGAAAAAGGATGTTTGTGATAATCTTCCGAAAAGAAGATTCTAGAATATCATTTCTTAAAATTTCTATATAAGGAAAATCATAAAGTTTTAAAAAGAGATTTCGAGATGTGACATCTATCGTGGGTTCATTTAAATTTCCTATAGAAGCAAACTTCTATAGTTAATTACATCTTAAACAAATTTTAATTGTCTAAGAAAACTTCTGATTAATGTTAATCACTTCTTTTCTAAAATTTTGTTTTTAAGGAAAGATGTACTTACTATCAATCCTAAATATTATGTAACCATATTTTTATTATTTTGTCAACTAAGATATCAAATCATATCTTGTCATTTCATTTCATACTTTTATTTTTGTTTTGTTGTTTGTCATTTTTATTTTGTCAATATTGTTATAAAAATTTCAATGTCATTATGTTTTTGTTTTAGGTTTTGTGGCTATCCTAAAAGTTTTAATTTTGTTTTAATGTTTTTATTTTTATCTAGTTTTGTTTTGTTGAATTTTAGGTTTCGTTGCTATCCTAAAAGTTTTGATTTTGTTTTCCGGTTCCTTTTCGTCCTGCAAAATAAAGTTAGCACATCCTATAAAATGTAAAGGAAATCTAAATGGAGTTAATGTCGTCATTTTAGTTATCCTGCAAAACACAGTTAGCACATTTTATAATATGCAGAAAAAAAATTTTAATATTAGATTTAAATATCAAGTTTAATTTTAATGCCACTTGAAATTTAATAAATTTGATTTAGTAAAATTTATTGAATTTCAATTAAACTTATGGGTTTGATTTGAACTCAATATTAAATAAAACTTAATTTATGAGCATAAGTTTAATTTAAGTCAAACTTAATGTTCGGGTTAATTGAAATTAAACTTGATTTAATTTAGGTTGTGCTAAATTCAAGTTCAGTATGGATTGAGTTTAAATTAAATTTGAGGTTTAATTTGAGTTTAAGTTGAGGTCGATCTTATAAAAAAACTTAATATTTGATTTAGATTTAAATTCTTGTGTTGAACTTAAGGTTTGAGTTAACTTGAGTTCAAGTTATGTTGAACTCAAGTTAGATTTAAGTTAAGTTAGGTTCAATATGGGTTGAACCTAGAATTTAGGTTAACTTTGGTTCAAGTTAGTTTGAACTCAAGTTAGGTTTAGGTTAAGTTAAGTTCAATATGGGTTGAACCTAAAGTTTAGGTTAACTTGGGTTCAAGTTAGGTTGAATTCAAGTTAGGTTTAAGTTAAGTTAGGTTCGATATGGGTTGAACCTAAAGTTTAGGTTAACTTGGGTTCAAGTTAGTTTGAACTCAAGTTTGGTTTAAGTTAAGTTGATTATGGTTAAAGGGTTACTTATGCCTAATATAAGTAAAGCTTAAGAATTAATTAAGTCTAATTGGGTTAGACTTAATTAGGGTTTAAGGTTTGCTTAAGCCTAATTTAAGTAAAACTTAAGGATTAATTAAGTCTAATTGGGTTAGACTTAATTAGGGTTTAAAGGTTACTTAAGCCTAATTTAAGTAAAGCTTAAGGATTGATTAAGTCGAATTAGGTTAGACTTAATTAGGGTTTAAAGGTTACTTAAGCCAAAATTAAGTAAAGCTTAAGGATTGATTAAGTCTAATTGGGTTAGACTTAATTGGGTTTTAAAGGTTACTTAAGCCTAATTTAAGTAAAGCTTAAGGATTGATTAAGTCTAATTGGGTTAGACTTAATTAGAGTTTAAAGGTTACTTAAGTCTAATTTAAGTAAATCTTAAGGATTGATTAAGTCTAATTGAGTTAGGCTTAATTCTGGGTTAAAGGTAACTTAAGCCTAATTTAAGTAAAGCTTAAGGATGGATTAAGTCTAATTGGGTTAGGCTTAATTGGGGTTTAAAAGTTTCTTAAGCCTATTAAGTCTAATTGGGTTAGACTTAATTGGGGTTTAAAGGTTACTTAAGCCTAATTTAAGTAAAGCTTAAGGATTGATTAATTAGGTTTAATGAGGGTTAAGCCTTATTTATTTATTATTAAACTTAATGTCTTTTAAGGTTTAATTATGATTAATAAAGTTTAAAGATGTTTCAAACCTAATTAATGTGTATTTATTAAACCTAATGTCTTTTAAGGTTTAATTATGATTAATTAAGTTTAAAGATGTTTTAAACCTAATTAATGTGTATTTATTAAACCTAATGTATTTTAAGGTTTAATTACGATTAATTAAGTTTAAAAATGTTTTAAACCTAATTAATGTGTATTTATTAAACCTAATGATATTTTAGATTTAATTTATTTTGTCTTAAGTCCAATATGATTAAGGTCTAAATATATAACTAAGTCTAAAATGATTATACTTAATTAAGTTTTTTTTTTTTTGAAAATTCTTTATAGGGTTAATTAAATGTAAGTTTATATTTATTCTCCCTTAAAGATTTTGAGATGTCATTTTAAATTTTCCAAAAGTTGAATTTTAATATTTTAAGGTTTTATGTCTGTCTTACTAAGTTATTTAATCAATTTCAAATTTTTATTTCCTTAAATTTTAATTTTATCATTAGTATTACAAATAATTACAAAATTTCACAAAATTAGGAAATCTTATATTAAACAATTTTCCCAGCCTAGGAAAAATCACAGAATGTCCCTAAAGACCTAAAGATTGATCCCTGAAATTTTCATATTTTTTCGATTTATAATTAATTTTTAATAATTAAAATACTCTAGAGAGTATTTAATTAATTAAAAATTAAATATAAATTAAAAATTAAAATTTTCAATTCCACATTATAGTGCTTACTCGTCCCGAGTTCAGTGGATATTTTTCTTTCATTTTTGTGATTTTTATTTAAAAAGATATGAATTTTTTATTTGTTTAAGGTTTAACTGTTTTATT